>JBAMHX010000005.1:12308120-12355917 GCA_037177515.1 Pseudomugil tenellus
AAAAAAAAAAAAAAAAAAAAAAAAAAAAAAAAAAAAAAAAAAAAAAAAAAAAAAAAAAAAAAAAAAAAAAAAACAGGTTTCTGTTTTTTAAACAATATCAAACATTTATTTTCAAAACATTTTAATTAGAAATATGAAATCTTCTTTTGGATTTATTGACAAGGTAGATCAGTTTTATTTTTTCCCTAAAATTTGCATTTGAATCAGAAAGATAACCCTCAATATAATAATTTTCTTCTCAGTGGAAAAAAAACTAACTTTTAGCCAGTTCAATAAACAAAATAACATTAAATGAGATGGAAAAAAGCAAACAAACTAGTCTGCTTTGAGGTAAGGATTTAGTCATGCTAAAAATAAGCACTACTTATAAAGGTTGTCCATTTGGCAAATTCCGGATGCCTGTATGTCAGATAAAGAGTATATTCTGTATAGAGGATGTGCAGTCACATGATCCCCACTGTTTATACCATCATATTGGACGGCAAGCATCCAGTGATAACCACTGCAAGCTGAGCATGTACACACGATCTAAACCATGAATTCGGCATAAACACACACAACAATTATGGATTTGGTATCAAACACACTGAAATAACTGGACTGAGTTCCTGCAAACAATCTTCCACCACTCCTGCTGCGACTTTGTATCCACATGTTTCTCTGTACGTTTCTGCTGCTGCTGCACATTAAGCCATCGGACTCTCCTCTTTTATAATCTCCTTAAAACAATTCTATTGAAAATGTGCCGGCTACGGCTGGAGAAAAACTTTAAAATAGCAAAATGCTTTGCTGTTACAGTCATGTTTACTTCTATAAACACGATGACGTCACTCATGTTGTTGTATCTTTACCGTGGTCTTTTAATCAAGCAGGACACATTTTGTGTCCATAACATTCATAGAGGTGATCACAAACATGTTGCGTTTAAATGGAAACAGGAAGGAACTCTATAAAAAAAAAAAAAAAAAAATCGGATTCCACTAAATAATCAAAATTGAGCATTATGTCCTGCAAACTGAATGTAGCAAGTGCTAAATATCCATCTCTAGTATCTGCCAGGCTATTTTTATTGTCTGGATTGTGTACTTTTGGTCCGGCTAAGAGGAAGCCTGGCCAACTACAACATGAGCTACAAATGTGAAATCCACAGCCTACCTGATATAAAGTGTTAACTGCATAATCTGTTAGTAGCGATGGGTTCCCGGTCCTCTGTCTCACATCTAAAATCCATTTGTCCCGTCTCTCGGTTTTTGTCCGTAATCTGTAGAACGACAAGCCGTTCTATTGGCCGTGTATATTCTTATATCCGAATGCGGAACGTTTAAATCACCATTAGACTGGGAGGGATACCCCGAACACTACAATCTGTCCAAGTTTAACTGGTTTAGAGAGCTGGGTGCCGTCCAAAAGAAAGTCAGGTCACACAACAGTGATGTCAGCTGCATGTCCTCTATGTAATGTCTCTGATATCCTACTTTATACACCAAAAACTCCATAAAGTTCATCTGAAGGAAAGTGTGCAAAAAATTATTTGCAATGTTTCAGTGAAGAAATAATAATAATAATAATAATAATAATAATAATAATAATAATAATAATAATAACTGACTTGTAACATCGAGAACAATATTTTTGGCTTTCAGTTATTTAATAGACAGAAATAAAATGAAAAAAGAAATAGTATTTTTTTTTTTTTTTTTAGATTTTTTTTTCCCTCATAAAACTGTTATGAAAAAACTTTCAGATTTCTTTTGAGCCCCATATTGGATTTAAATAAAAATTTAGTTTAAAATCTGAATCGTTTTACTGTAGTACATGGGCTCAAAATAGATTGGCACATACTTTATGTTCATAAATGACCACAAACTATTCCAGAGGTTGTAACTGTAAATGAAACTGGAATAAAAAAAATATGTGAATATGTAGAAAAATTGGAATCACTGGACAAATGTATTACGCTACAAAAAAAAAAAAACAGTAAGAAGATAGTTTATTTGTGAGCACTTGTTCAGAGACACAAATCAGACAAACTGTGTAAAAGTTTCAACACAACATGTGACTGTGAAGATACAAGTGTGAAGTTTGAGCTTCTGAAATGGACTGTGACAACACATTCATGTGTCAAAATGTTCATTTAGAGATCAGGTGCTTTCACTGCCTTCCGCTCATCTGGAGGTGCTGAAAGGGAGGTATGTCTAAAAGACAGACAAGGTTGCCAGTACATCTGTAGGACGCAGAATCATTTTCAACAGATTGAATAAAAAAAAAAAAAAAAAAAGTTCTGTTTAATGTGCATTTTCTGCACTACTGTTGGAAATCATTCTGCTTTATAGTGGTCAAAATTTCTCCATGCAACTTGAATTGGCAATGCAACAGCCCCTGTAGAGGGGAGTTAAGTGAGTACAAAGTGTGATTTCACACCTATAGAGAGGGTGGCTGGATGGTGAGTGGGTGGCACGGCTGTTACCCACACGATACCAGTCTGCCAGGGCACCACCTAGGGCCTTGCAACCCCCCCTTATCCTCCTTCCTGTGACGCCATGTTTCCCTTGCCCTGCAACACCAGTGCCCATCTGCTAGGACACGTTAGCCGCTGGCGCCAGGGACTATTTAGCCTGGCGTAATTAGCCCCCAGACACCAGCAGCCTGGTTTTAAACAGATGTGGGGGAGGTAACTCTAGCAAGGCGACTCAACACCACCAACAATTGTTTGATAAGGAAGAGAAGGAGGAGGGGGAGAAAAGAAGAAGCGACCTAGTTAAAGGCCTGATGCAACTCATGTTACAGCACAATGGACAGTAATGATGACAACCCCACTTGCTCCGACTGTTCAACGCCACGGTCGAGGCAGAATGAGCAGGAGAAATTTAATTAGCCTGTGTCTATTTGCTGTACTGGCAAATAAGAATGAGAGAATAAACACTTAAACAGACAGATATGAATGTTTTGAAAAAAGAAATGCTTAGTCTAAAGTCCCTCTGTGTTTTCACTATTCAAGAATCCTAACTGCAGCTGACCTTTAACAAAGGACAGAGAGAGGTTACGGTGTAGGTGCCCTTGAACCTCATGACTGTAATCACACTACTATAACGGCAGTGACCTTTCCCTGGTTTCTCCTCTCCTCCTCACCATCGTTCTCCCTCCCTTCTCCCCCAGGGTCATTTAAGGGTCCAGACTCTTGTCAAGGCTGTCACTCTAGACAGCCCTCTCCATCTACCGCCCCCACTGTTGCCATGGCAATGGATGGCACTGAGCTCTGAGGACTGTGTGAGGGGGCAGAGGGAGCTGGTGGATGGATGAATGCTGCGGCATCTTTCCCTAACCTAGGTCAACCTGGCAGAGCTAGTCTAAGTAGTGGGAGGGGATAAACTCTGGCCACGCTGCTTGAAGACCAAATAAACCGGCAGGATAACATCAATGCAGGGATTGGAAAGGCTTTGGAAAGTACTGCTAAGGAATTATACGCTGCTGCCATCATTCTATCTATTAACACTCATAAGCCGACATTTTTCTGTCATTTCTGCTTTCTTTAAGCGCACACACACAGGGAAACATGACCTGGGGGCAGTCAGTGGTGCAGCACACGTGTAGTACCACAGAGCTACCAGCCAGCATGAGTCACTATGAACACCAGTCGACCCAGAGAGAACAATGGCAACCGGTGTGTGAGGTGTCTGTCAAGCATGCACACGCTGGCACAGGATGAAGAGCCGCGGCTGGAACAACGCCCTACTGCACCACCATCACACTGCCATTTGCTTTGGGTTTTTATAACACTATGCATGCATATTTGCTCACACATAAAGATGTACATTTTAACACCACAGTTTCACCTTCACTGTCCAAAGAGGTGGGAATTTATTTGCATTAATAAAGCTAAGGGATTTATTATTTTGCTTATAACAAATGTATATAGAGCAAAAATGGACAGCCAAGAAGATACATACGGACATGCTGAAATTAAGCCCATTTCAATATAGACTGCCTAGGATATGCTCTCCACCAGCCCACAGTGAATAAACACCCTGTGCATGATTCACTTGAACCAGACCCGGCATTCAGTTGTGCTTTTTTGATGGAGGACCCATGTCCTAATTTAGGCAAAAACCCATAATATAAAGTAAAAACGATGACATCATTTGTACAAAACCAAGTGCAATCTCCCAAAAATTATGCTGCAAAGTAAAGAGATATGTTTAAGTTCCTTCCTGAGAGCTTGTTAGTAATAAAGTGGTCCCCATTGTTTGGGATATTGTACAAACATTTGAAAGCGACTCAAATTTCTTGCAGAAATCAATAAACCAAGTCAGGGTTAAATATATTGCCCCTTTCATACAGCTACGTTTTGGTCACTTTTGAGGGCCCGGCTGTTTTAGCCTGGTGAGAAAAACTAATTTATTTAAAATGACTTTTGCCTTTGAAGCTAGTAATAAACTTAAAAGCCTAAATCAAAATCAATTCTCCTCAAATGTTTTTAAAATGGTATATCTTTAAATATTCTAATATATTGGCTTGAATTGCTTAATGTAAATTTATAAAATATGGTATAAAATAATGCATACGCATTTCTAAGCTAAAGATTGCTTTGCATGAATTAAAAAAAAACTTTAATATGCCAGTTGTTAATACCTGCTGATCTAAAAACTATAAACTATTAATGCACACCCTACCTGATAGCTTAATCAGCAGCTCAGAGGCCACCTTAACGTTGATATCTTGGCTAAGCAAGCTGTTCTTGGCCATGGGGCTTCCTTCCCTTGGCTTCAGTGACCCTGGCCGCTCTGTGGCTGCTGCAGCCCCCGCTGATCCGTCCTGGCAGAAAGTGGCAGGGAAGCTTGGCTGAACCTGGCTCTGGGACTGCAAGGACGGTCTAGGGCTCAGTGGCTCTTCCACTTTGGGCTCTTCCTTTAGGTGGAATGGAGACTTCAGTGTTTCCCTCTGGTTGGCTGCTGCAGGTATAAAAAACACATCAAAAGGAATATTAATAAAAAATGTACATACACACCATGCGCACACACGTACATGTACACATACATATACATATGTACCTGCAACAACTTCCCAAACTTTCCATTCTTCATTTTACATCATTCTCCACTCCTGTCACTACTTTGCACTTTATTTTCAGTTTCATTCTGCTCCATGTCTAGTTTCCACCTCTCGTATTGCTTCAGAGCTCATCTGAATCCCCATCAGACATAGGGACATGAAATAATTCCAGCACTTCTGTAGAGCAGGATTGCAATCAGCTGAACCCTGATCTGTCATCCCCGCAGTGTGTAGCCTTGGTTAGGTAGTGAACTGTCACATGGACCGCTCTGCTCTAAAGTCATCTTTAAGAGAAACTGGGCCACATCTAATCCGTCTTAGATGAATAATTAATAATTAGACATGGAGCAACTTCCGATAGCCACAGAAAAAAGAACAGCAGGCTTAGTGCTTCTCTTTGTGTCCCCCAGTATGTTCAACTACTCTGCATTAAGTGGAGGTTTACACAGGTTATAGCTTACAGTGGTGGTTAAAATATGAAAAGGCTATAAAACATTAAACAAAGCTCTAAAAATATTATCCACCTTTTGTCATATTTGTTTAATTAAAGGTGATTTGGGATCCGTTTCATTGAGTACTGGGAACAATGGGAAGTAGAGGAAAGGTTGGAGGAAGACTCATTTACACTGATGATTAAATGCAGGTCCACAATACTGTTTATCATAACCATGAGTACCCTTTGACACGCACAGGTTTGTACATTTACAGCAAAACCTGCAAAAAAAAAAAAACAAAAAAAGAATAAAAAAGACCTTATGCTGCCAAACCCATTATCTGTGGTTAAAATTCCGATTTTTTTAGACAAAAACTATTCACAAAAAAAACTTGATTTTCTGCTTCCAGTTACTGATAGATACTTAAAGCAGTGAACAGTTGTATTTGTGCATTCGAAAGATAAGTCAAGTTCACCTTTAAAAGGATTTAGGTGTATTTTAGTTCCTACAAAAAGGTAACCTTTGTGAGTAATGTATATTCATCTACCTTATTTTGATCACTGCATAAGATAAAACCAATTAACCTGTAGAGTGTGTGTAGAATTTGTTAATTTTCTGCAGTGTTCCCTCAATCTTGCTTTTTAAATTATTAAATAATCTGCATGCATGTTTAAGGATTTGCGATGTTGGAATTGTGGTTTGGGACTAATTCAAATCTAAGCCAGTAAGAGGGACTTTGTTGCTATTGCAAAGTTTAAAAGAAAAGCAAAAACATACGATCCAGAAGACGACATGTTTAACGGGCTGTTGTCTTTTTTTTTCTTTTATGATTGGCTTTTAAAGACATTCACAACTTTAACTACTTAACTGACAAAATGCATGTGTCATATCTATAAAGGAGAGAAGAACCTGTTTAATCTTATAGGAGTTAGTTATTTTGTAGTTAAAATTTTCTTTCACCATTTCAAAGCTAATGTTTAACTGTACTAATGCTGAGTGTGGTACCAAAATTCGCACATCACTAGCACAACTTACACTCTGGAACAACCTAGAAAGTGTGCTCAATATATAATCGCAGACACACAAACCCCCAAATGCACAAGGCAGGCATATAACGGAGACCATCACTCTTGGGCAGACTGATGTCCAGTCTCCTCTGGCCCCTGCAGAGATCTGCTCTGCTCCTCACCTTACCATCACACCTAACATCTTTAACCAGCACAGGCCTGCCGGCCCTTGCCCGCACCATCAATCTGTGCCGGCTCCAGCCCTTCTGATTAATGATGATCTATGCCGAAAGGGCTCAGTGACAGGGGATGCAGGGCAGGAAAAGGGGACAGGTGCTGGTGTTCTGACCACCCATGTGATGCCATAGTGCCACACCATGGCAGGCTGGGGCTGCAGTTCAAAAGGGTGAAGAGGAAGAGGCTGAGTGGGGAGGGAGAGGAGGGGTAGCGACCTTCAAGTTCGGGGGCAGTGGCGCAGGGTCGCACACGGCACCAGCTGGAAATGTCACACTGTCAGATGTCAGCGGGCAGGCTAAGTATAACCTGGTCAGCACCTGAAAGGACGTCCTCTAATTAGAAGCGTGTTGGGCCATGTCGGATCAGACAGGGACAACACACTTGGTCACCAACATACAAACACAAAAATACGCATTTTATAAGGCAGAAACCAACATTTCGGTTTCTTTATGGGATTCTTTGCTTTTTTTAAAGCAGCAGTTTGCATGCAGCAACATATTTACTGAGCAGCATGTTAGCCAATGACAAACACATACTCAACATAAACTTTCTCAAATCTTTCTCCTCTGTGGTCTCATGGGAACAAAAGACTTCCAGGACATTCACTCTCTCAAAGTCACACCACTTTACTGACCTTTAGATGATTCCTAAAAATAGAATGTATTTCCACTCAAAATCTGTTACATAGCTTGTTTAATTATCTGTTAATTATTTGTTATTGTAATTATTTTAATTATTTGTGAGTCAAATCCAAAAATCCTCCAATGTATTGATAAGTACATCAAAAAGACAAACTACGGTGCCAAAATCCAGCCAGTGACACCCAAACGTACTCTTTGGCCTTTTGTCTGTCAAAGTTTCAAAATCACAACAGCATCATGACCATCCACACCCTGGCAGATCATTTTGCGAAGTGGATGCAGGTCTGCAGAGGAGATGGGCATCTCTGGGTGACTACGCTTCTGTTCTGTGGTGCTTCCTGGCAGTGTGGTTATGCACAAACCAAGGCCAGTGTCAGATCTCTGCGCATAATGCTGTAAGGCTGCTTCGAACTCAGGTTGGACGATGCTATCAGTTTGTCTCCATGTTATCACACTCTTCTGACACCTGCCACCAATGCCACTTCTATAGCTATTGTCCTGCTTGTGTCTCTCCGCTTGCCGCGTTTCTCTCTTGCACCTCATCCGTCTCACTGCCAGGCGCTTGTCCACTCCACCTCACCTCTCGCTCTGTGGCCAGGACTGCCGTCAAATAAGTTCATTAGCTTTCCACCTCTGTCACGCCGCGCTGTTCCCCCCTCTGACAATTGGCTGCTGTTTTCTCTCAGAGTAAAAAAAAAAAAAAAAAGAATAACCAAAAATAAAAAAAGGCTACATGGGGCAGGTTGAGAACTCAACAATAGCTGACAGTTTGCTAGACACTGGACAGTGATACTGATGGCTGCAGTGGGGATGTATGGACCAGAGGTCATGCACAAAAGGCCTGCATGTTACTGCTCAGACAGAGCTGAAAAAAGCAAGAGACACATCAGATTAAATCCTGATGTTCACAAAAGGGAAAAAATTTAAATCTGAGATGTGTTTTGTCTAAAAAGCCAATGCAGCATTTTTAATTTAAACTATAAACTATATGAGACATTTTTTCTTTATTGTGACTATAAAAGTTCTGTTTACAATTCAGGTAACAGCAATAATTAAATAAACAAAAAAAAAAAACCATTAACAACCGTAATTTTACTCCAGCTTCTATTTAAAGAATACAAATTTGCCTTTGAATCACATTATAACGCCAAACCACTACATGTGAGATAGTCCCCCTGGAAAAAAGATAAATAAGACAAGTCCAGAAGCATCATGACAGATGCAACACCTCCCACAACCCCCTGCATAGCAATTATTCACACCCAGCCAGGGTCAAGCTCGTTGTGCCTGTGTCACCGCAGCAGGGGTGGGGGTAGTGTTTAGAGGGTGTGCAGTGCCCACTGTCATTATTAACTCAGGGTCCACTGGGCACAGAGTAGGGGCTGTACATTTCAAAGTGCCTTGGTGGCTTTCATCTCTGAATCAAAATGTGGATCACACTGGATAGCTAACGGTTGTGTCAGCATGCAAGGATAAAAATCAAAGCGTATCAGTAAAACATTCAATGGAAAGCAGGGCAGCCCAAAAAAATTATATGCTTATTATGTCAGAGGTCACAAAGAGTTCACTGTCTTTTTATGCCTGGGGAACTCGATGCAACTCCCTCTTTGCCTCCTCCTCTGTCTCACTCTGTTGCTGTCACTTTACCCATTTTTTTTAAATTCCCCCTGCAGCCTTTTAAACACCTCACCAGTCCCTTCTCATAGGCCTTGCGAGACCAAGGCACTGACACAGCAGTGCAGTGTAAAAGCAGGAGGGATGAGCTGCTCGTGTATACACTCAATCTGGGTTGGCAGGGAGGTCAAGAGAAATAGAGTCCATACGTCCCAGGAGGAGCTTCCTCGCCTCTGCCTTCCTGGTCGCTCTATGACATGGGTAAGCCTCAAAGATCTAAGTCTGGTACTTTTCCGTTTCATAACCATCTATCTGTGACTCCAACACCCCCCACCCCCCCCATCCCACAAAGAGAGAACTTTGTGATCAAAGAAGTGGTATTCATTAAAAGCATCGTCCCGCATTCAAGTTTAAAATCCTCTCATCCTGTCTTTTTACATGACCCTTTATTCTCCTTGAATGATGTCCTGACTAAGATCCTCGTCACTTGACACTGGATTGACATTGCAAGGAGCCATCTTTGCTCCTCTGGGAGTTACCTGGGCTTGATTGTGCAGTCCGGGAGTGAAGTGCAACTGGCACCCAGGGGGCATTCATGTGGAGCCAGGGCATTTGAGATTGTGGGGGAGTTAACTGAGCCAGCCCAGTTCCAGTGCATCCTGGAGGGGGTCACAGGATGGCGCTCCAGGCGCTAATCATTTCAAATTATGAATTCCTTTTTAATTATGAATTATGCATAAATTTTTAATTAATCTAATGTTCTCAGGGTTTTTTCCTCCCATCCTCGCGTAAGATCTCAATCTAATTACACAGCATTAAGTGGGAGAGTGGCAGTTGTAGCTTCGACCCTGGCGATAGACCTCGGTTAACCTTTTTCCATCAATCTTGCAACCATCTTCCAGGCTCATCCTTTGATATTTTGCAACATGGTAAAATGCATCTAAACGTAGAAGAGACCTTGTATACTTGGCAACAGCACATTTGTGATGCACATTTAGACCATTTAAAGGTAGGTTATGATAAATAGTACAACTTCACAAATGGCAAAAATGCTTAATCACTTTTGCAACTTTAATTTTAGTGATCAAAAACATGAAAATTACTACAGAGATGTTGGTCAATATGAAAAATTCTACCTATATAAAGTCCTTTTAATCAATGTTAATTATTTTTGCTTACTTCTACAAGGAGTCGACTAAATTTTGCTACAATTTTGTCAGTAAAATCAAACACAAGAATTGAAAGCAGGAGGAATACTGTTTCATTTTTTAGTGTTTCAAGTAAAGCAGATGATTCCAGTGCATCGCTTCTCTTCTACAAACTATAAGTAATGTTTTAAATCTTAGTGAGTTGTACTTTACCTGATAAAAACTCACTCAAGCACACCTTTACTACATACGCTGACATTACGCGAGAAGGAAACTGCTCTAAGTTGACTTAACAGTTTCCAAAATGAACTGGGATAAAAGCTATGAGATGTGGTAACTTCTGAAGATGGACTCGAGGAGCTAGATCTCACTTTCCTGTGTTTATCCCAGTACTGCATCAGCATGGCGGTTTTTACAGGGTGTAGCTGGAATGTTTCAGGATGCTTTGTCTATATTGTGTTTTCTATGACAATTCAATGAATCTATTGCATTTTTTCACATTTAGATGTCACAGAAAATAATGTGATGCGGAATAAAAGTGTTTATATTACTACATATTATGAAGCCCATATTTATAAAAAAAAAAAAAAAAAACTAATCAATTCAAAAGCATGTAGTTAGGTTCAGTCCTAAGGAGCTTGAGGTCAACAATGTTTCTTAGGCAAAAGATATTTATGGAAAATCTAAATTACACATGCTAAAACAACACGTGCACAGATACAGCCATTCACAATGTCCTCAATATGCACA
This sequence comes from Pseudomugil tenellus, assembly GCA_037177515.1. NCBI lineage: Eukaryota > Metazoa > Chordata > Actinopteri > Atheriniformes > Pseudomugilidae > Pseudomugil > Pseudomugil tenellus. The sequence continues at coordinate 12,319,001 of JBAMHX010000005.1, forward strand.
TCAGTTAAGCAGCTCAGTGACATACATCTCAGTCTACCCATGCATAATAATGTTATTTGCTCTGTATTGCATAAACTGTTCTATTCACTTCCTTTTTAAAAAAAACATTTAATGCCAAATCATAGCATCACTGAGTCCCTGAATTCTAAAAGGTCCAGTAAGAACTGCTCAAAGCCTTGACCTGAAACGATAACATGAAAAGTGTTTACACTTCTAATGACTGTTATTTCTGGTGACAGGAAAGTATCAAAACAAAAACTTAAGGCAAAAAAGAAGACAGCATCTTGCTGGAGATCAACAGAATGTCTTTGTATTCAAGTTTGGAAGAAGTGAAAAAGATTTGATGAATTAATAGCTAGAAAGTCAAGTTCAGAAAATGGTATAATGCTATAATAAAGCAATTACAGACTACAAAGTCTTCTCTATGCATTTGTCACATCTATAATACCAGATGTAATTTGTCACATATTTAATAAGAAGTTATTAAATGTGTTATGGCCCACTGATGCAGCCGCCTGTCAGTCTTCTCATGATCATAGCATCTTAAAATGGATAAACTCAATTGAAGCTTAAATTCACTTATCATTGACTTCATCAAAAGCAAAACAGATTTACTAAAATCTCCAAGTAATACAGAAGCTAAAGTTTATTTTGAAATGTCAATATTGCTCATTTACTTGATATTCTATGCAAGTGAATGTGATGGTCAAAAAACTAAAGACATTAAAAAATGATTATTGCCGTATGTACCTATGATAGGCACAAGATCACCACCAGTTGGTATTCCTATCAAATGGAAATAGCAAATCTTAGATGGAACGGGGAAGGGGTAAAAATAAAATAAAGTACTTCTAACCTGAAAGCTTCATAAGCAGGTCAGTAGCTGTTTTGGTAGTGATGTCAGGACTGAAGATGGAGGCTGTGGTTGGACAACTTGGACTTGATCTCACCCCGACTCCAACCCCGACTCCTGGTAGGTCCAGGGAGTTGGCACTGCTGCTGGCACGGTCCCTGCAGATACTAAACGGGGAGAGCACAGACAAGTCTCTCTCCTGTGGTTCCTCCTTGATGTGGACATGATTGGAGGAAGCCTCAATTGGGGGAGACGTCTGCTGTTGAGTGTCCGAATGCAGTGGAGACACGTCTGTCGCCCTCAGGTCTGTGGAACCGGCATCACCCAACACAGAGCCCTCGCCCTCTGTGTCCGTGGTTAGCTCCTCTTTCACCTTGAAGTCTGTGCGAGGGAAGTGCTGGTGGCACCGCATGTGAAGCTTTAAGCTGAAATGTCGGGAGGAGGTAAAGGGACAAAGTTCGCACTGAAACGTCTCCCCCCGGTCCTGGTGTTGATGTACCTGGAAAAGGAGGGCAGGTTCAAGTATCAAAATGGACACACCTCTCTGTCACTACAGAATGGAAGAAAGTTTTATTTCTTTATTTACTTATTTTTGCTTATTTTGTATCAGATCCTGCACAAATATTAACCGTATCCTACCAGGCATGGATGTTTAAGGAGTGTGACCAAAGCATCCATATTTTTCAATGTAATCAAATATATTGCAAGAGCTGTAATACACACCAATTAACACTACCTTCTCAGGGTAGCAAGAGGTGTTGGGTTACAAAATAACAATGACATAATATCCGACCTTCATATGGGACTTGAGATTGTCTTTGCGAGCACAGCGGAAGGGACAGAGAGGACACTGATGGCTTTTCAAGCCTGTGTGAATGACCATGTGTCTCTTCCAGTAACTCTTGCGTTTGATGACCAGTCCACACACAGGACACTGGAATGGTTTGCCGCCATCCTCTGGAGAGCCTTGAGGAAATCAAAAGGAAAATAAAACTTTACATACAGTAAGCTTTATAATAATAAGGAAGTGACTGACTATGTCCAGATCTTTGAGAGACAAAGTCTTCAAACCTTATCTAGCGATGGAAATGTCAGCTGGAAGCAATGGAACAATGAAAGTAAAAACTCCGGCATGTGTCAGAATCTTGATTGTTGTTGGCTTCATATCCAGCATCCATTACTGTTTAATTGGTCTTATTAGAAAGAGGCATGATTGCATTACAAATTCTACAAGGGCCTGTCAGGATAGCTTCATAAGTATTCCAGTGCTGTTCCTTGAAAAACATCTGGTAATCAGTGTTTGGTGAAATTACTGTGCTCAGCCATTCATTGACCTGAGGTGTAAAACCTCGAGACTGCCTATTTGCAACAATAAACCACCATCTGCGGCCCAAGCTCTCTGAGCTCAGCACAGATCACCATGCAAAAAATGACTCCTGCTTACTTGGAGTAAAAGTGAATGAAGCAGAACTAACACAGAAGGATGAAATGTTTGTGAGTTTGGTGAATTTTTTGTTGGTGCTTAACATGTCTGTCAACTATGTAATCACTGGGATGTATCAGGAAAATATGAATATGAAGAAAATAAAAAAAAACACACTATCTGAAGCAGTTTTATATTCTGACTGGGAAGGGATGACAATAAAACAAGACATGACAGTCAATAATCAAGGTCACATTTTTCAGTCTGGCGACCAAACAGCTACCTGCATTTTTACAGCGCTGCTCGACCTTGACAGCACGCTGGGTTGGAGCAGACCCCGCCTTTTTAGCATGCAGATCACAGAATATTACATCGACTGTCTCATCTGTCTGAAGTCAATTTGATCCAGCCATTTTAGGTTTGGCGGGGTTGCGACACAATCCCTCAAAAGTGCCCATCAATCTCTCTGAAAGCATTCAGTTCTCCCTTATGACTACTTAAAGTCTGAAACACTCTCTCCCTTAACAAGAGTGAGATATCTGTGTCCACCATGTTTGGATTGCATGTCTACTTCTGAGTACGTGCTTGCATATTATACAGCATGGCCATTTCTGAGTAACACAGGGCAAGGGGGGAGGGAAGAAGAGTGTAAAAGAGAAAAAAAATGTGTGTGCATGCATCTGTATCCAGTCAGTGGAAAGTATGATGCGTTTGGCCTCAAGTCTACTGTGCTGATCAGTGCAGAGGGCTTTGGTTAGTGGGGGCTGAAGCCAGGAGGCGGCTGCCGAGATGGATATGGACTCCAGGGCTCCCCACTGTGTCGAGCGCACACTGACGGCCCCCTTTTGGCAGTGCGCACATCCGAGCACAAACGAGTTGGTTTGGGAAGGCAGTGAGGTCTCAGTCGGAACCCCCCGTTGAGCCCACAGACCATTTCCCAGACTAGAAGGCCAGCCAGGGCTGTTTTTCTCGGTTATGCTCTCTGCTCAGCTGACAGTTGAATTGAGGCTACACTACTTGCTACTTCAGCGCCCGTGAGGTGAGAACAAAACTATTACAAAACTGGAGAAAACATGTCATGAAAGTTCAGAGTTGTGCTTTTCTGGTGACATTACACTGACAAGTAAACCTGGTACTGGGCCCACACAATGAGAAGTAGGGACATTGCTATCTTTATGGAGTTATAGTAACGTTGCCTTTTCAGTTTCTTTTTTCCATAGCAGTTTAAATCGCATTTGATCTGTAAATACTGACTAGAACTGTATATATTAGGAAATATAGCTCTGACTTAAATTTGAAATACTTCTATACATTAAGCAAAGCTATAAATTATCTATACACATGTTGCTTCATTGCACATTTAGATTACCTGCTTGGTTATTGGGTTTCCCTCTGCCTTTTGGAGTAGAGGGCATCAACAACTCTAAGCTCTGGGTGGGCGTAGAGGGCGTGGGTGCTTTCTGGTTCTTGTCCAACAAGGGCTTCACATCCTCTTGGAGGACCCCTGCAGGTGCCAGTGGAGAGCCTTCCTTCTTCTCTGCCAGCAGGTTTCCTGCTGCCCTAGCTGCCACCTCTTTTAGCAAGGCAGCAGAGGAGGTCATTGACACAAGAGAAAGAAAGGAACTTGCTGAGGCTTGGTGGTCTGAAGCAGCGCTGGCTGTTGAAGATGCTTGGCTCCTCTCACTGACTTTCTTGGAAAGCGCAGCGAGGGTAGAGCTAGCTGACTGTGGGCTAAACGGAGAGTTGAAGGCATCAAAGCGCACTACATCATCTCCTCGACCACCCCCACCAAGGGTGGGGACTGCGGATGAGGCAGAGGTGGAAGAGGAGGAAGATGTTGTTGAAGAGGAAGCCACGGCATTCTTGTCTTGAAGTACGGCATTGGCTGCTGCTTTTAACTTTTGGATTGCAGAGTCTGGAGATAAGCTGGATCCGCAGGGCGTGGAGCAGGTGGCTGGTGGCCATTTCTCTTGTACACCTGCCCAAACAAATCCACTGCCATTGGTAGTAGTGACAGAGTTAAAGGGGTCGAGGGGCTCTTGCTTGATGTTGGAGACGGAGGGTGCCAAGGAGGCAGGTGAGGCAGAGCCGCTGTTGTTGTTATTAGCCAGTTTTCGGGCAAGAGCACTTAACTGCTGAGCATGGTGCGAAGATGGAGAGAGTGTCAAAGGTGGGGCTAGAGCAATTGGAGGAGACTCTCCCCCAGCACTTCCTCTAGATGACCGACCCAGAACCTCCCCAGTGTCTAGTTTTAGTGAACCAGCCTCTAAGAGGCGCCGTAGGTTGCTGCTGAGGGGTTTTCCCAAAGCTCGAGATGCTGTCTCGCCATAGAGGGATGACACCACAGAGGAGAGTGTGTCCTGGGCCGAAAATGCACCTCCATCCAGGCCGAGAAGTTCCAAAGAGGCACGATGGATGGGTGTATGGCAGCCCAGTGAACTCTCGCCTCCACAGGTATCATGATCTCCAGACCCAACGCTGACTCCAGGTTGTTCATCAGGAGAGGAGCCCCTATGCAGGAGGAGCTCATCCTGAGTGTCTCCATAAGAAGAAGACTCTGAGCGTGTGTCAGAGGCATTCCCAAACCAGCCGTCCTCCTCCACAGCACAGCCGTCGGTCCCTCCTTCCTCATTGCCATCCACATCTGTGAGAGGAGGAATAGAAATGAAACAATTTAGCCAACAGGCAACGAGCTGGTTCCTGTGCAAGTATTGTTGCAAACAAAGATACCACATCTCCAAGCTGTTATTGTAAACAGTTAAACACTAAAAATCTAAATTTGTTTTTACTGTAGGCTATGCGTGTGACATTTAAGAGGAATAAATCTTTCTAAACCAATCCCTCCCAGGAGTAAATTGCTGAACCCTCATAACAACTCAGAAAGACAATCCAAATGGCCTCTTAAAGCTTCAAAGGTACACTCAGTGCTCAATCTACATTTATACCTTAGGTTTTAACATGCCAAACACACAAAGTGTACCTTTATACACATTCTCAAACCACTTCTGACAGCCTTGCTGTATTCTATAAGAAAAAAACAACTTTAATAAATAACTTGCAGTGGCCTAGAAACATTTTAAATTTTTTTAGTTTATCCAAATCAGTTGTTACGGGTTTATCAGGATGCCTCCTCTGGAAGCTATCCAGTACAATATTTGAAGGAGGGCTTTCTGAATAAGTTGTGTGCCGCACACTAGGTAGTATTTCCGACGCTACATACTGCAGGAGTAATTCATTTCATATTGATAGCAGATGAAGATCTTGTAGTAAATATCTCCCATATAAACAAAAAATAAATAAAAGAAAATAAACAGCACACACACAAGAAAGTTGGTCCTCATGCAGCAATTAGCTTCAATCTGCAGTCAGGGCAGGAGATGCTCAACTCTGCTCTATGATCAGACTGAAAATTAAACGAGCACAGTTTCCACTGGTTGATCACTGACATATATTAATGTGCTCTAAGTTGCAGAATAATGTGGAAAAAAAAACATTTTAATAGTTCTAAGTTCTGTAACATGTAGTGGATCGAATTAGAGAACTGCAAGAGTTGTTAAAGTATTTAAAATGACACTTTAATCTTCGGTCTGTTCAGTTTTGGACAGACAGATATTTTCTATTTATTTTTTAGAATTTTGAATTGAAATGCAATTAAAAATCCAGATATTGCAAAAACTTGAGTTTACAGTATGAATGTCCATCTCTATTATCTGATTTAATCATTCAGAAAAATCTATTTAAATAAAAATATAATTTCTTTTAGGGGCAAAAATAGTTATGCAATAAAAATGTGATTAATAAAGATTAATTACAATGCTTGTAATTACTTATATTAATTTAATACAGCTGACACATATATTATATGGCAAGATACTTATACTCATGGCATGGCCAAGATTTGTGTGCAATTTAGTTTTTCTGTCCTTTTAAAAACCCATTTTTCCCACCCTTGGTCTGGAAGAGCCTAGTAAAGGGGTTACCATGACAACAGGTCCTTCTGGGAGGCTAGACAGCAAAGATTAGGGTAATGGAGGTTACAGAACCAGATTAATATTCATGAGCCTGCAGATATCACCAGGGAGCCAATAAGGATAGGGTTAAGGTCACCAAGGGTCATTAATATACACTTCATGTATCAATATTCATAACCAAAACATTACAGCTTGCCAGACAAGGGCGAACAAAGAAAAGTGAATATTCCTGATACATATTAACAAACCTCCATAAGAATATGTCAAAAGCACCAAGACTGGGTGAAACAAAATGTCAAAACTGACATTTTCTCTTTGTATTACTGTACACAACATAGCAAAACATTTAATACAAAGATTCAGGCTGACATTTATCAAAAATCTGCATGCATGCCGGTGGAAAATTATTAAACAATGTAAGAATTATATCAAATGGCTTTTAACACAAACATATATACATCTACACACACCAAAGCTGTCTTCACCCCAAGACCCCAACAGAGGTCTGGTGGGTTTTCTCTGTTTACAGGCAAAGGCATAAAGGTTGCCAGGCAACTCAGCCCAACAACCTGTTGGGATTATCAGAGCTGGCCAGCGTGGCTCACTAAAGTCTGTAAGGGTGTCACAAAATCACGACCCACAGTGGCCGCTAAACTCTCCCTGAAACACAACAGGCTTTACACAGTTACAGATATCTTTCTAACACATCCATACTTCCCTTTAACAAATTTTCAGTCATTTTCACACATTATGATTTTTTAAACTGTTGATAAACCCACTTCCAGCAGACCTTGTTGCAATGGACAGAGCAACATGTGCAAGATGTTTCTCCTTTAGATTTTTCTTATAAAAGGTGAATGAAAACATCAAAAAACACTGATGGTGACCCCCATTTCCCATGTTCCTTCAAGCCAGGAGCCAGTGAGTCACGCAGGGCAGGGCTTGACCCATTTCCATGTGACATGTGAAAAGCAACAAGACTTGCTAATGGCTATAATGTGGTTACAGGGAAATTGCTAGATTAGCTTTGAGGTTTACTCTCTTGCTTTTTAGGTTCACTCTTAAACATCAGGGTTAGGTGCAACTGAGTACAATGCTAGATTTCTGGTCAAGTGCTAACAGTAGACTGATGAACTCCACTTCAGTGGGTTTATGTGTCACAGGCAATTCAGCCCCATGGGCAGAGTGACATTTTCCAAGGTCATGGTCTCTGGCCCAACGTCAAAGGGGGCTTCATTTGAGCTCTGCACTCAGTACTGTTATAAGTCCTCCATATGCACAGGGAAAAGCATGCATACATTTAATTAAGCTACAACCACATCGCCAACAACATGATTTAATGTTTAAGTCCTCCCTCCACTATTTTGTTTCTGACTCAGTCATCTCTTTTGCCTCTGGAACGGTTGCTGGCTTGGTGACAGTAACTAACACACACATACACACACAATGTGATGGAGACATGGAGATACAGGCTGAGGCGGCAAGCGTCTGCCACTGAAAGGGGACCATTTAGCGGTGTAATGGCGGGGATGACTTGCATGTTGAGACAAACAGCTGCAGGGTGCTCAGCAGTCTGGATCTGTTATAGCTCACACACAAATGATTCACTGGTGCAGCAGTTGAAGATTTTCTTCCTGGGACACAGAGATGTATAACACCACCATATTATGAGAGACATCTACAAAGTCATAGTACAGGGAAGGCTGCATAAGTGAAAGGCAAAAGGGATCCAAGACTGACCAGCATGAACTGTTTTGAGCTTAACCAGATATAAACACAAAGCAGACATGACATGTTGATGTAATTTACAGTATTTGGAACATTATTACTACAAGCAGTAACAAGCAACTTGCAGCCAGTATGTAGAGCTAAAACGAGTTGGGACTTTACAGGTTGTTTCACAGGGCTTTCGACCAGCCCTGTTAGTGAACTTGGCAAGATAACACTAGCTGCTGCTTTTCTAGGTCAAAGGGACGGAGCATATGTGTGTGCGTGTAAAGATAGAGGACTGTGAATTAACGAACAGAGAGTACAGCAAAAGACAGGAGTAAAGGTAGGTCAAGAGGTCATGCACCACATGACTTGTGAGGATGCTGACTAACTTATTCCTTCTCTTTTAGACCTACACATAATTTTTATACACACATCCTCACACAAAGCTACTCTGTTGCTTAGCCAGGCATGAAAATTGCCGTAGCTGACCTCAGGTCTAAACAGGGTAGGGCAGAAGAGACAAAAAGGCGAAGGAAGGCAGAGACAGATAGAGGAATGGTAATGGGAGGGGCTGATTTGCCTGGGCAGGCAAGAAGAAGAGGCCATTAGCCGATTAAGGTTGGAAGGGGGTGCATCAATACTGCGCCGATGTCAAAAGGAGAGTCATGCCCATGAGCTAATATAAGAATGAGAGACAGAGTGTCCAGGAGATAGAAAGAGAGGTAGTGCAGGTCACAGAGTCACTAAAATCTCAAAGATTGCTGACCGCAAAGACCTACAAAGTGAGGCAACATAAAAGACTGCCACAACATACTCAGGCTAAAGTTATCACATTTACATCACCAAAATGATTAGCCTCTTTCCTGCTGGAAGACTGCAGGTTGCCCGTGTGTGTACATGTACATGCCTGTGTCTTTATGAGTGGGTTAACAGGGCTAAGCAGAGGGTGAGGATGTAGGAAGGAAACCTGTGAGTACGGAGGTAGTGGAGAAGCGGTGGTAATTAAGTGTCCGGCCGAGCCCTGGCGGGGCTTGCCACGGCCGCGGGCTATGCTAATGAGCAAGCCCAGCGGTCAGGGCTGCCTTATTAAGAGCTCACTGGACAATATGGCAAGAGAGATGCACCACTGGCAGGCTCATGTCTCAGCAAATGACTAACAGTCTTCCCAAGAAGGAAGGTAATTCCATTAATTGGGACGCACTGGATCAGGATCACCTCCCTTTCCTTTTTGAATAATCTGTCACTTGGATGATCTCTTTTACATCCACTTACACCTCATTTCTAAATACATTTCTGTACCTAAATATCACTTTTGCTCCTTCTTAGAATAACTTGAAAATGCAAATAAAAGTAAATAAAAGTATGAATCAAAAAATCTGTTACATCAGATTGTGTGATATATCAATTGTGGTATTTTTTTTTGACACCGGTAGAATACATAAAATCGTGAAATCACATGATCACACATTCCCATCCTCATGACATCATTTAACTATGCCTTAACGATATGGCACCGTGGCGCTTAGGTGAATTAATGAACAAGGAAACATAGCAGAGCAAGGCAGAGACAATATGAAGAATGTTGATTTCAGTTTTAAATAATAAAGAGACTTTTTATCAAGGCGAATTCGGAAAAATACTGTCAGTAGACCTGTCACCATTGCTACACAATTCTGTCAACTTAGATGAAATAATAGTAATAATAATATTTTTTAAAAAATAAAACCTTCAAGGAAGATTAAATTATTAATTCAAGCATAAAACAACCCAAACTAAAATAGCATTGAATTGTGGAAACTTTATTTTTTCTTCATGTACGTCTGATATCAAGCTAGGTAAAAAAATAAAATAAAAGGATTTTACAGAGGTTGTGGTTTCTTTTTTGGTCAAAGACATCAATATAGTTTGTGATATTGCTGAAGAAATGTTATACAATTTTGGTGATATTTACCAACCCCACTGTTAAATGTTCCTTCTCAGCAACTATAATCGTTACTAATTGCTAAATGATATTTTTTTTTCACTGTGTTATATTTTCTATTGCTAATTGAGGAAACATGACTACTAAAAGGAAGGGCCATGACAAGTGAACACTGAGGCAAAATGTCAGCTTATTCACTTTCAAAAAATTTGATGATGGTATGATGTCCTGTCCCTTTTGTTGCAAAGAAGCAACATTCCTTTCATTAACTCATATAAAATAAGTGCCCATGAGACAAGTGCCATAATATTATAAACAATAATCATTATAGGTAGCCTGTCACGTGCCAGTTATTTCATTTTACTGAAATCTGTCTGGATTCTTTGAGTAAAAAAGAGCATTTATACTTATTAAATTAAAAAAGATGAGAGTTTATGTTAAACATTCAGTTTAAACATTTTGGGAAACTTTGTATCAATCCTTCCTTTTTCCATGTCAATCATCTGTTATTGTATCCAAATTTTTTCAGTGTCGAAGACACTCTGCGCCCATCTTTTAGCTGGAATGTGAGGTGAGACGATACTCTGTTAGGATCAGGGTTCAGTCATCAGGGCTATATATACTGGTGGTTGAGTCGAATTGAAATGTAGTGCAAATTACCATGTGTGTATTTTCAGCATTGGCCTTCGTGGTTTGTGGGTACTTTGGGCAGGATGCCAGAGGTGAAACAGGAAGGAGAAATGTTCTTGGAAGAGAATGAGAGGACTGAGAGCCTGAGACCTCTGAAATTCCTCAATGCAGATGAAGTGCACTTTACCCCTGGTTTGTTTTTCCCTTCCATTTTTAGCATCTTGTGTAAAAAAATAAATAAATAAATAAACAAATAAATAAATCTTGCTCATAACATCAGATGTGTAATCAAATCAATGGGCCTCAACTACTTGAGGGAGAGGTAATGTGTGTACTGAATCGGTGCAGGATAAACTGTAATATTACAAGGACGATCATTAAATATTTCATAGTCTTTCATAGTGCCCCACAATAATGTAATCCTAAGCGAAAAGTGTTCCTAATCATGATTTAGAAAGAGCATGTCATGATGTATTATGGTAAAACATTCACAAAATATAGCACATTGATGTCATAAATCTATTGCCATCATTTTTTTTTTATTTCTGTTAAAATATGCGTTATTCAGAAGCACAGTGACCTCAGAAAACAGCCATTTCAGTTCACTTTATGTACCGACATATGGCTTAATGACAAAGAAATTTGACTTGACTATCTCAAAATTGGATCGTAATTAGTCATTTCTACAATAAGCACTACACAAATTCAGTCAACTTATTAACTACTAATTAAATAATCTGTCCTTTAGCACAAACAGACATGATGCATCTGACCATCACATCCAAAAAACACACATTATTACAAAGCATGGATTGAAAAACCACTAAACAACAGGACTGAATGTTAAATTACATACATCTATCATCTTATTTAAACGTGAGAGTAATGTAGTGTTATGCCATCGACAGGTGCAGACCAAGCAGAACCGCCTACCAAGCACATCTGGTATCTACATTAGTTCATGGGCAGGACCGGCGGTGTCTAACCATTCTGAGCAGGCTCTGTAGCAGTCAGCCGCTTCCCCCTTTAGAAGCTACTGATGGAACCACTGTATGCTTCACTTGAGTAATACATTGACCCAACTCCAAAACAGAACCACATTACCCATGGAGGTGCACCAGGGCTTGTTTAAAGCGGACCAAACTGTCACTCCAAAATATACAGTATTAAAAGGTGAGCCAGTTTCCATTAAAATCTATCATGACTAATATATAGTATTCTGTTGAGCACGACCAAAAACATTAACTCTATGGCTGTGTCTTTGTTCCTCTCTTTGAAATTTAGCATTGTTTAATTAAGCAATGTGCTCGGATCGAAGTGTCGTTCAAAATAAGCTTTGTTTTTCTGTTTTGCTTTTCTTTTTAACGTTTTGGCTTAAAATTATTGAATTCACAAGTAAAGTGAAAAGTCAAGGCTAATATTCATAGTTAGTCATGCAACTAGCATCCACTGTTATAGTAACTGTTCAGCTTATATAACTCGCTCTTAACCATCAATCATTGTGTATGTTATATAGTCCCAGACTCAGAGGAGGGGAACAACAGCCTGTCCCAAACAACCAAAAAAAAAAAACCCTCCTGCAAGCAACAACGAGAACCGCCAGATGCACAAAATTTTAACATTTTACCAGTAAATTTAATGCACTCTCTAAAGTGGGTGCATAACCTAGCCACTGACAAGCCCATGCATATAAGACAGAAAGTATTATGTTTCTTCTGTAATAACGTGTACTATAAACACAACTGTCAATATACATATAAACAGAACTTTTTTTAATAAGCAAGTAGTTGGTTATACATGCATTCATTGTGATACCACAACTGTATTGTCTATCTTGTATAAAAAATAGATCAATAAAAGGAAATACTTTTGCAGTAAGTGTTTGTAATATTTCTGTGTGCATATGTCACAACAACTGCTCATAGGAGTCAAAGCAGTACTGTACATTGTAAAGTACTGCATCTGAAAGTAAATGAAAACCTGCAATACAAAACAAAACAAAAAATTTAAATGATCTGGTGCCAAGAAGCACAGCCCATGAATTTAGTTAAACTTTTCTGAGCTGAGCAGTTGATGTGGTTCCATCAGTAATAACTAACTTAGCTTACTGAATAAATCACCCCAAAATAGACAAACATTACAATTCACTGCAGTCAAGCAACCCTTTGTGTTGATTAACATAAAAAGTGATCAATAATATCATTCTACAAAAGAAAAAGAAATGTGCATGCAAGATACAAAAATCAACCAGCCCTGGCCAGCTAATGACACTGATTAGTAAGTTAAAACAGGCCAATGCCTCCAATCTATCACTACTTCCAAAACAGTAAGAGGATTTTAAAATATTGACTGAATATAACACTGTCATATCCAATCTCTGTCTACCACTCTGTTAAAATAGAGTGGACAAATGGCTTACACTTTCTAATCATTGGACTAAGCATTTTCTTTACAAATGTTTACAAAGACAAGGATTAAAAATATAATGCACAAAAAGTTTGCAAGATTGTTGTATTCATGTACAATCATACAAGATATGTGGCGGTTTTTTAAAGGTATGTTGGCCAACTTACATTATTTCTGAACAAGGACTATGGAGTAAAATACTTTATTTGTATAATAAATCCAGAGGATAACAACAGCTCATTTGTGAATATAGTATCAACCATGAAACTGAAAAAAATACTTTATTTCAACAGAGAAAATTTTGCAGGAGTAGATATAAACAAACCAGTTATGCTACGTCATCATTTAACTAATATAAAAAAAATTCAAGAAAATATCCTGCTGTCAATGAACATTTAGGGAAACAAATCTGTTACATACATGTTTTGATTACTCTATAACTTTAGCTTTATTTACAAGCTTTAATGCCTGAGGTAATTCATTCATTGTTTTCAACTGCTGCGTCTTCTTTGGCTTTTGAAATCTTATCCCATTTCTGATATCACATTTGCTTGTAAAGTAAGATTAAGAAGACATTGACAGTAATGATTTCCGTGTACAAAGGCCTTAATATCCTTCGTAACATTGATAGATAATTGCAATAAAGACCATACATGGCAGCAAAACGTGATGGAAATGTATTTCTTTTAACAAAAGATTTAGAAATTAAGAGCTTATTTTTTGCCTTAGTAAAAAATGTATTACAGCTAATCAGTGACGTCAATAAATGGTCAAAATATTGAGATGGCTTGCTTTTGGAGTGTCAAATCTCTAATTTGACATTGATCCATGAAAGACTTGCAAGTAATGGCTACAAGCAACAAGTCACAACACTGCTGAGCTTACAATATGGGATTATACAAGCAAAAAGTGACAAACAGTCCAAGTAGTTTTTAGCCAAAATGTACAAAAATGACTGGCAGAATCTGAGACATGCATCAATGTATTTTTTTAAGCTTTTTCCCCTCTATTGGGTCTATGCCATACGTTTTTCAGTGTTACTTACAAAGGTAAAGATAGCGTTTGCACATTTGACTTGACTACAAGCAAGCTAGTGAAAACAAGTATCAGAAAACAGCCATAAACTATTGAGCAACAGAAATATTTTTCAGTCAAATATTAGACAAATTCTTCTCTTTAAATTCTAAAAAACTAACAGTATCTTCCAAAATATTTTTTAAAATCTTATTAAATGAAAGGTTGATATAATAGTAAGATGCTTAACATCTCAGTTTCTCTAAAGATAAACTTTAGATTAGTTTCTTTTTTTGCAACAGATTTGGGTCAGTGATAAGGCTTTTGTTCTGTTGTGCTTATGTTTGTAAGATAACGGTTAAAATAAAAAAAATACAGATTTGTTCTATTTGCAACTTCAATATTTCTGGAAATAGAGTTTTGGGAAAAAAAAGTACTCCACTCGTTTTTTCCGTCCCTTTCTCAGTCACTTGTCCCATTCCGTCAATACATTTCTGTCTGGTACAAAACAAACGTTTCTAAAAGTTTTAGTAAATGTTCATTTATTTACCTCTGTTTTGGCCAGGGGAGATTGTTATTTCTTTGTTTTTCATACTAGCAAATAACCATTTCAACTCAAACTAGTCTATGACTGGTTGGATTGGATGTCACCGTAATAAAAACAAAAGAAGAAATCTCACTGGTCGAAAGACCGACTGCAAGTAGTCATTGTTTATATCAAGTTTCAATATGTAAGTCCACAAACATAATTTACACATTTTTAGATCACAAAATGCAATGAGCAATGAACGTATCATGGTGGAATTCATGTGCCGAAGTGCAAAAGAAAGAACGCCGCACTTAATGGCTGGATGAATATCCTTCTGGATAGAACACCCTGAACACCCTGGCGCCCCTGCGGAATTTTAAGGGTTAACTCAGTTAACTTTGTTCTGTGAATCTGTCCAGTCATGTGTAATGTCTATGCAGCTATAATGATTTAAACACATTTCTGAAAGTGCACGGAATTATTTCTGTGCACGTGACAATATCACTGAAAACTGCATTATTAATTCCCAAAACAGAGCGATAAATGACAACTAATAAAGTTTTAGATCTTTCTGATTGTTGTGTGTAATACTTATGAGTTGTCAAGTCATCTGCAGTAGACGGAAGTCAGAGCACTCAGTCTGGAGAATCAACTTGTTTCCTGACAGATGAACTGAAGCCAATGCCATTAAGAAAGAGGAAACTCAAAAAGAAAGTTTCACCATCTAACACAACCTGAACTTTAGATGTTTTACAGTGGTTCAACTGAGTATGACAGTATAAATTTTCAAGCCAGGTTAAACTAAATAGCATTTTGCTCTTCTGCTCTTTTGTTGTTTCTAAAGTAAAAGATCTGTGTTATACCCTAGAAGGTGTCATGATTATTTGACTTAATTAATTGCAAATCTTAAACAATGAGATTAATTAATCACATATCCCTCAATACAATCACGTGCAAGAAAAGATTACACCCAAAACATTTTGGCAGATCAATGCAAGTTGTAAACAGCATGAAAACAAAGGTACACAACATCTGCTTGTGTTGCTTTGTTTTGGTTCAGTACAAGTGGTAGAAGAGGTACACAAAAGTGGAACAGTATGGCAGAGGAAGATTGTTTTTTTTTTTGTCCTCTAAACAAATCAAGACATCCTTGTTAAATTTCTTTGTTTTGAGAAACCAACCAAGCAATCAACATTGACGAGTATGGCTTGTCGGCATATAGAGCAACCACAGAAATGCAAAATTCAATAGCCCTATTAAAATAGTGCAATGGGAATATTTTTTATACGGAAGACCAATCACAAAACTCTGACGCTGAATGGTTTTATTTTTACATTTTTTTCTTGGTAAAAAAATCAATTTAATAGATTAATTGATAATGTAAAAATGTGATTAAATGTTTTAGCTCTATTTTAAACAATTAAAACAGAACTACACGCATTAACGTAAGACAAAAATTTCCAATAGGAAATTTGACATGTCTTATGTCTTTGTTAGGTGGTTTCTCCAGCGTAACAGGTCAATGTTTTTGTTTTTTAATCTGAGGCAAATCAAAAAAAGGACTATTGTCACTATTTAAATATATATGTTTTTTAAAATAAGATTTCATTGCTGTAATTTGTTTTGCAATATTATGTTGGCACAAGAATTTATATGATTATAATTTTTTGGGTGTAAATATTGACCATACGTTCTGCTGGAAGTCAAATAAAAACCATAAAACAGAAAAAGCAGGAACCATTTTAGTATTGGGCTAATCAAAGCATGTTTTAGATTAAACAAAAAAATCATCTTAATTGAACCATGATCTCACCATATCTTCATTATGGTATGGGAATATTGGGAAACACTAATAAACATAAGTGGTTACTTCTTTTTGCTCTCTTTAAAAAAAAATGTGTTTAATTACTTTTATGCATTTGGTTTTCTATGGTATTTTTATTTATTTTTCTTTGCTTAAAATAATATAAAAAAGTAAATAAAATAAATAAATGAAAATGTTTACTCTGATAGTAAAATGTATTGAAATAAAGTACATTGATCGATCTATTGATCAATCAATCAATCAATCAATCAATCAATCAATCAATCGTCAAAACAGAAACAAATCAAACTTAAAGACCTATAAAGAGAATTGATTTGATTTTACACAATATGTTGTGAAACTGATTCACATATAATAACTGTAAATCCTGACTTGACTATAATTGTAATGAGAAAATGTATGATCCTTACACTGATGGCCTACCCTGCAGATAAAACAACTTTGCAAAAGTATTTCCCAGAATTCCATTTTTAAAAAAAACAAAATCATTTTCAAACATTTTCCAACATTTTCAAGAAAACTTTGAAAAACCATCTTTGAACGTCCTGAATTTGCAGAGTTCAGTATTCCTTACTGGTCAGGTACTCTGTTATCAGCAGTCTCCAACCACACCACAAGACCACAAAAAATGAAAAAAACAAAAAATCCACTTAAGCTCTTAAGTCTTTCACCAACTCGGAAACTAAGCTATTGTGACTGGAAAAATAAAACAAATAAACAAAACCAATAAAGAACCAGACTAGTGGCAACACAAACATACAAGGATTAACTTACTAATTAAAAAGTGAAAAATTTAAACTCCAAACTGATATCTCCATTGTTCCAGCTACTAAGTGACATTCAGCAATGGATGTTTTTCCATTCACAAACTGTGTGCCACAATCTTGAATAAACTATTATAAGTTTAGAAAATATTAAAAACCACTTGCATTGTTAATAATGATGATTCATGTTTTGTTTTAAACTTAATATTGTGTACAAAAGCTAGTATATATATAAATGTAGCCAATGCCATTAAACCAAAAAAATTACCCAATGTCTAATGAAGTAATACTGCTCATTTTAATATTTAAACCTTTTCTACATATTAAATAAATTACAACAATTACCAAACCTAATATAACAAACTAATAATCACTATGTGTCATACTTGATAAGGGTCAAAAACTGCCAAAATAACATTTTCCAAAAGAAAAATAAGAAATACTGAGTGACAGTCAAATGTATTGTACAGATTCTTTTCAAACATATTCTATCATATTAGTAATTGTTCTGTAATAAGTGTGTATCTATTCTAATGTAATTTACAAAACAAACACTGCTTCCATATTTGGAAAATACTTGGTGTAAGGTTTCCCTTAACCAAATCGGTTTCACCAAATACCCAAAATATAAATGACCAGCTTGCAGTCTTATAGAGTTGAATACAGCTCAAGCACAGGTTGTGTCCCTAGTCTCTACTGTTTATTGGTTCCATTCAGTCTCATTCAGTTACCGCAGGTTTCAAGAACATATGTAAAAATGTGAACAGAGAAAGACTTTTGCCAATTGATCATTGGTCACAATTATAATCCAATATTTTTGTGCATTTGTTTTTCAAAGCAAAAACAAATGCAAAATCCCAGAGCACCCACAAGGTAGTACCAAATCATCTTAGTGAGCATTTGCTCAGAGAACAGAAGTCAGACTCAAATTAGCTCATTTAACAGCAAATTGCCAATGCTAGTGTTAGAAGCTGAGGCAATGGACAATTACGAAACATTACAATTGATCACACATGCAGACGGTAAGTTATCTTTATTATGCATATTGCTACAAAGCTGGGGTTTGTCACTGTGTACCATTTGGATCTGCAACTGCATTTCCTGGTATCTTCACAATTCAATTGTGAGATGAGTTCAGTTCAACAGTTAACTCTTAGATCTGTTTTGGTCCAATTTATCCAACCAACCTTCTTCTAACAACATGAAGAGTGACTGGTCAACTGGTTTTTATTTCTTTAGTCTACATTGGTTCGGGTAAAGTGCTACATTAATCCAGGTAGTACAGTGTGTCAATAAATTGTAAAGATTTGTGATGTTCTGCTTCAGTAAGTAATAAAGTAAAACTCCCTATTTATGAATATATGCTAGGTGGTAAAGCATGTCTGTAGTCAGAAAAGGCACAAATACAATCCTTTTATTTGTAGGAAAAAGTAAGTATTCATTCAGAGTAAACTGAACTGGCAACTATTCCAATGTGTTAACATAGGTCAATTACAAATGTCTGCCCCTAAACTATAATTACTATAAATGAATACCTGATACTTGAGGATTTGTCTAATAGAATTTGAAACCTTGTTGTTTTTGCTCAACAATACTGCTCATTAAATTGAACTATTCTCAAAGTAAACAGAAAAATGCCTTCTTATTGTGTTTGATGAAATAATAAGAAAATTAATAAAGTAGTTTCACTCAACCATGGATGTTGCTCTGACTCCCTCAAGAAGACAGGGTACATTCTTTAGAACAAGTGTGAAAAGAACAGGCCATCACCCTGCTGCGTAGTTTTCTGGCATACTGAAGCTACTCATAGAGGTGATTGTGTGTCTGTTGAGGAGACGTGAGAGAGTAGGAGGGTGGAAGGTGGGTGTGTACAGTGTCCATGTATTGTTTGTAAATCACCATACTGGCAAAAGGGACACTTGGCTTCACCGTCGTGAAAGCCAGGGATAAAAAGCGGGATCCAGCAAGAGGTCTGGGCAGAGTGAGATGTAATTCTATATGTGCATGTATAAATGTATATATTTATATGCTTGTATGTATCTGAGCCACTCAAAGAACAGTAGAAAAAGAGAGGAAGAAAGAGAGAGAGAGAGTAGAGATAAAGAGAGGAAGACTAAAGAGGGAGGGAATCTTGAAGATGCTGGTGTCTTTTCTCACATGGGTATTGGTTTGACGTCTGTTTGGCACAAGTGCCCAAGGCAATGCCTGCTTGGATTTTAGCCTGTCACTTAGGACAGGGACACTAATCAGGATTGGTCCTAGTTCCTATCCCAAGAAAAAGGGAGCACTTTAAGGCCATTATTTAAAAAAGGAGGGTGCAAGAAGGGGAGAAAAATTGCTGTGGCACAGCAGGAAATGCTCACCGCTAACCTCATTTACATGCAGGTCCAGGGAGAATGGGGGGGGAGAGCTTATTCCATTTCCAATCTCCATGTTAAATGCTAGCCAGGGCAGCTGATGGGAATGAGAGGCATTGTTCACCGCATGCCGTTTTTCCTTCTTCATTACACTAGTACCTGCCTTTATGTCTTTGTTGTTTTAAAAGGGGTACAGTCTTAATAATTTAAATCTTAATTTGTAATTTACACACCTAATAAGCCGTATACGCAGCTGTTTACTTTGTCCAGACGGTGTACTGGAACCAACCCTCATAGGTCTATCTGTTCTGTCATAACCAGGTTGTGACCTGAGGCTGCTGCATTCAAAGCCATCCTTCACCCACTGAGTCTGTTCTATGGCATAATGATTGCTATGACAACCATCACTTAAAGCCATGGGTAGGTGGAGGAGAGATGTCAGCTTCTCGTCTACTCTTCTGATGATCTCATTTCTGGCTGGCAGGTACAACAAGGTCAAACCACTGAAACTGGAAAAGTGGCTGCTTGCTACATGCAAATGAAAGAACCAAATGTCCAAACAATTATGCTCCCCTGTCCGAATCAACATGGGGCTTTGCTCCTAAAACCACAAGGTGGGGATTTAAAAAGAAAAGGAAAAATGAATAAATAAAAAAAAAAACACTGAAAGAGATGTAGAGGGAGGGATTTCCGTTGTTGGCCAGCTATGAGCATTGAGCACAAAGTCTGGCTGTGCGTGCCAAATGAGGTTTTTAAACGGTTTTTCTGGGAGGATTTGTGCTAATCTAGAAAACCTTCTGGAGGAAACGCAAATACATCTGTCGCTGACCACTCCCCTGTAGAGTACGGGGGATTAATGACATACCAATCTGAACCAATGTGGTCTCCATTCAAAACGACTCGGGAGTGTGGGAAAAAAAAAAAATCAGGCAATTATAAGCTCAGCCTGATTTAGTATTGTTAGAATAGCTCCCCATGTAAATTTACCCTTAATTTACTATGCTCATTTGACCATCTTCATTTCTACTTGTGATTTTGGTTCTTAAAGCAGAATAAGCCACATGGTACTTCACTCACAAATATCCGCCGATTAGCTAATCTCATTAGCATCACAAGGGCAAAATCAAGTAATCAAATGCCCTTGGTAAACAAAAAAAAGGGATGAGACCAAAGACTCATCTTTCTTCAAACGCATCAGGAGATGCTTCTACCATAGAGTGCAAATGGGGGCGGCGTCTCCACAACACTGAATTAGTCAAGATGCTCACCTGCATTTTAAGCATCATAAATAATCTCTTATTGCCCTGACAGTTGTTCCCGTAGAGATGACATCATGTCAATGAGTTTAACTTCAAGATTTTTGTCCCACAGCCAAACACTTCCACTCTCCTTTTAGAGGTGATATATTGTTTCCCTAGAGAGCTGTCACTGCCTTATGGCCCTACAATGCTGTATCTCTAAGAACCCCCCACCACCACGCCCTCCTCCCTGTTTCTATACACTTTTAATCTCTCAAGAGAACTGATCCCATGTCTCAAAAAGCTGCAAACACATAGCCGTTAGCCTGGCTAGTTAAGGACATTAGCCTGTTTTTTGCTCTTGACTGTCTAAAAGTGCAAAGTGGAAACACTTCCACACAAAGAGGAGAGTGGGGCTGGCCTAGCTACAACACTAAAGACTAACTGAAGCCAGGCTGTGCTTCGGGAAGGAAAACTGCATGCATATGTGTGTGAGAGGCCTCCTGCCCTCCTCTACCCACACAGGAAGTGAGGTCATCTCATAGCACTGCAATATCCAGACTGTGTTTAGTGAGGGTGACAAAAATCAACGTGTTGGTCAGCCTTCTAGCAGATATACTTGCACCGATGACCTACATTTAATTTAAATGTTTCAACCCAATTCTGTAGACATTCTTTGTGGTATCTGCTAAAATAGCCAACAAGTACAGCAAAAAATCAATAATTAAATGCCCATTTATGCTAAACAAATAGTGAGAATTAAATGTCATCTTGTGCCAAAAATCTCCCAATTTCAAGCACTGCTTAATGATGTACCACATGCTCAAGAATTTCTTCACAGCCCACAGGGGAGGCTTCTTGTTTTAAGACAATTGAGGAAGTTCCTTATCTCTCAATGTAATACAGTGTCTTTCAAGGAGTGAAGCGTGATACAGAGGCAAACAATAAATCACATCCCTGTTTAGAGCAGGCGTCTGGCACGACTGGCCGGCTTCAGCTCCCCAGACCACCACCTCCTCCGCTGCTGCCTCCTCCACTCCTCTCATGCTCTCCATCCCTCATGCCTGTTAAAGGCTTGTCCTGCAGGGCCTGGATGCACTTGTGTGGTACAACAACAGAGAAACCGCCCAAAGCTCTTAACAGCTCTTCCTCTCCACTTCCTCCATCTCCACTGCTACCAGCTCTTCTCTCCCTCTCCACTCCGTCTATCCCAGCTGCACCGGCGAGCTGTTCCGTATGAACTGCTGCCAGCTGAAAGCCTGCTACTCCTGTGAGATTGCTATTACTCAGTGCAAGCAGGGCTCTGCGTAGCCAAAGGGCTGCTCTCCGAGCTGTAGATCTCCATGTTGTGACTTGTCAACACGGGGAAAAATCGTTACCAAGACTGAGGCACTTCCATTCCACACAGAGGGGGCTCTGATTGCGACCAAGAAGACCACTAGGTACTGTACTGGAGGTTTTAGGATGGCGTCTCCTGGCTGCCTTAGCACTGCAAAGCTTAATCTGCTCAATCAAGTTACTTTTAAATCCTTAACAACTACAAAACTAAACTTTGGTGAAGATGTACAATTTGGCTCCAAGTAACCAACAGATAAATAATAAATCACAAACTTCATAGAATAAGTATTTCTAGTGCTTCTGTACTACTACTGGTACTCAATAAAAGATTTCATAACAGCACAAACAATACTTCAGGTAGATATATATACAGATATAAAACTGGTCTCTTAAACACAAACACCAGCAACACATCTCAGGAAAAGCTCGTTGAGCGGCTATGATATCAAACACTTTGATATCTTTCCACTGGCCTAAAATAGAAGAGCTGTATTTTAAAGAATAAGGAGGAAAAATCTACTTTATGTTGATACTTTTTTATATCCCTTGCGTTTTTCATTTCAAGCTTATAAGTGGTAACAAAAGAGAAAAACAAAATCTATTTACTTAAAGTTTGTTTTTCTAAAATTTGAAAATCTTTTTTTCTATAGTTGATAATTTTAATAATTGTAAAGTAAAATAAAAAATAATACAACTTGCCCTATTCTCATTATTAAATATTTGTCATTGAGGATTTTTTCATATGGTCAGTAAATTGATATTTTGAAAAAAAATCATAAATAGGTTATGGCTGCTTTCCTATTAGTCCAACGTGTTGTTTCTTTTGTTTGTTACTTTTAACGTAAGCACCAGAATTATGCCATAAAAAAACCCTAGCATGGTTCATGTAATTACTTACCGTATGCATTATACTAATCTGTTACATATCTGTATCTGGACTTCGAGCTACAAGTCCCACAGTTGCTTTACCTGAGAAACTAAAATTAACAAAGTTGCTCCAACTCAAACAACTTTTTTGGCAATGTTTAATTTTAGACATGCAAATTCTGATTATTTTTTGGGTGGAAATATGATATAAAATTAAATATAAAACTCATAACTGTTAATTCCCACAAATTGCAAAAGAAGCAGAAGTTTCTCTCATTGTAAAAAATATCTATTTATTTACTTATTTAATAAAATGAATTGGACATTGCAAATGATCTCTGCACAGTATAGTATGAACATAAATATAGTTGTCTTTTGTGTTGCTTGGAGGAAACCCATCAATGCCACATCAATGCCACATCAATGTTTGAAATGAAAAATATGTGTTGTATGTCTTTTAAAAATTTCACTGAGATAAATAAGTCTAAATTAAATCTAAATTTTTCTAAATAGATGCACTGAGTCATTTTTTCAGAAAGAAACTGTTTTTCTCCAGTGGTCCATGGTATATAACACATGTATCTCACAAGAATTCACCAAAGCATTTCACATATTTCAAGTTTAGTCACAAACTTGTGCAGAAGATTGTTAAAAGACTGATAACTGATTGTTCATATCCATGTCATTGTGCACAACATATCCATAATTATAAATAACGTTTTTTCTAGCTTCATATCCTAATATTTATTTCTAGATTAACTGAGTTAGCTTAATCAGCATAACATAGTTTAAATAAGAGTCAGTAGTTAACTTGTAAGACCAGTGTTCTAATGTAGATCACTTTATTTATTTTAGACATCACCATGCATTCTTGTAAATTACAATGACTGACATATACGTATCACTTCCCATTAGCTTTTTTACTATCCACTTAATCTGACCGTTGAATTAAGTAAATGGAAACTTTTCTTCCACAGTGTGGCATGTTGTGTAGAATTGTCTTGCAATTTCACCCTTTTTTGCAAACCTCCTGGAAGATTCCCACTTTCCAAATGTTGCTGGCAGACATGCTGCAATTCCATCAGTGCATCTGCCCCTGCATAGTTTATACGTCATGCTGTAACTGCGCTACAATAGTTTCCTGCATAAAGTTTGCAAACCTGTCCTTCAAATGAGATTTTTCCTTCAAATGGTAAAATACACTGCCAGCAATAAACGATGTTCCATTTTTGTGCGACATGTCACCAACATATGCTGAGCCATTTCTATCAGAAAGAAAGTGGCAATGCTTTTTTCAAACAGAGATCACCTGCTGATTCCTGAACAAGAGTAGACCATTTCCTGACTGGGCACAGGTAGATAACAGTCTGAACAGAACTGCTATACTCTGTGCTATGATGACAACCTCACACTTACTCTCCTGTCTTACTGGACATCACGTGCATATATACACACACCAATTTCATGTAGCTTTCAGTGTTTTGCACGAATCAGGATGTCAATCCAAATTAAATAACTATAAAAAGAAGAGCATAATTGGAAGTTATCCCGGTGCTCCAGGTTATAAAATTCAATCTTGCCTCCTCTAATAAAGGAACAGAACTGGTGAATGGTCACATTAATATACCCTTTTACAAGAATAGTGATGACTTGTGATCATAGAGATAAAGATAGACATATGATGCAACAATGACATTCCTGAAATGGAAATAAGTCAATATGATAAGATAGCTAAAGGTCTGAAAGTCATTTTTACTCATTTTGTTTAACTTTGAAGCTCAAGAAAGTTATCTCTGAGAAATTATATTTCATTGAACTAATAACTTCATTAATTTTTGTTGCACTTCTATTCCTCAGTTACAACAATGATTGTCTAAAATAGTCCATTTTTCCCTCAATCTCCTTCTGTAAACTCAT
Organism: Pseudomugil tenellus; assembly: GCA_037177515.1. NCBI lineage: Eukaryota > Metazoa > Chordata > Actinopteri > Atheriniformes > Pseudomugilidae > Pseudomugil > Pseudomugil tenellus. The sequence goes on from JBAMHX010000005.1 coordinate 12,343,767, forward strand.
CAGTTTGGTCATAATTTCGTCAGTTCCAACCACGCAAGAACTTCAAAGTTAGTACACAAATTTGTACAGCATTCAGCTTTACTTCCATAAATTTAGTGCATGTTTGGGTGAAGTAATACTGCATGCCAGTCGCACCAGAGCTGCGTAGAGTTCACACTGAAGAGTCCACTTGCTTTAGACATTCTGTCAGCTTTCCTTTGTAACATTAGGATCCTCCTTGAGATTTAAAACATGTGTTCGTCCATGATTTTGCTCTATTTGGCCTCAAATATGTTTACATCGTATTTGTTTTGCGTTGCCTCAAGTGCCCCCCCACCCCCCCACCTATCACGGATGGTGAGAGGCAGCCACAGAGTACACACCTCAGAGCAGACAGAGTAGCTGCATGTTTGTGAAAAACTGCTGAGAAAGTCTGAGTTACTCTCATTCCTCACATTTAAACCCTCATCCCAATGAGACGGTTCAACACCTTAATGAGATGAGCTAAAGTTGAGGAAGACTACATGTTTAAATAAACATATGACAGCTACACTCAGGTACTAAGTCACAACTTTAAGGTTCATCACAAACTGATCTTCCATAAATGACAAATGTTAAAAATAGTCACTCATAATATTCCTAAATATTCCTACATCAACAAATAACATGTTTATGTTAATAATAAAAAGAAAAACAACACGCAAATTTCTGACAATAGATTCAGCTTGTTCAGCTTAGCCTTTGTGATGGATATAAACCTGGTCTAGAGGAAACTTTAGTATTTTTGACCACAGGTTGCATCTACTTGGCAAGAGAGGCCATTCACATCTCTACTTTTAGAATATAAAGATTTTTTATTTTGAAGTCATGTCATAATCCTCTAAATATAGTGAATGCATATCGGCATGAACACTGAAATCAAAATTAGATCCCCTCCATATCATCTAGGCCTATCGTCCTCTGCCTATTTATTTGCTTCTAATGCACCTTGTTGACAACAACAACAGAGATAAGCTACCCCTCAAAGTCTGTTATGCTCTCCTTCAGTTCCAATCTGAAAAACAGGGATGTCAGGTAGCATGAATTAATTTCAATGAAACCTGCATGGACATTACTAAAATACTTTAACATCAGCAGGATCTTGTAGCTCTGAACATAAAGGAACAGTTTTGGGGGCCGGAGATTGTCTGTCTTACAGTGTGTCTGTGCATCTGTATTCTGCCTCTGTGGGCTGAATATCATTAAATGAAATCACTATAAATTTGTGCAGGAATTTCCGACATGACAGGTGCTATATATGCAGGAATTCAGTACTGAAGTTCAAGGCCTTACTCTGATACTGAAACTTAGATAGAAGAAGCCATTTTTCTTGAGCTGAAGTAGTGGCCTGTATTCCCAGATGGGAGAATTTAGTATCAAATTTAGAAAAACATGAAAGAGAGGTGAGGTGTCTTCTCCTTCAACCACTAATAATGTGATGTTGAACAAGTTTGCTCTCTGGCATAACTCTGTAACTACTGATAGAACTGAAAATTCAGCAGGTCTAATGAGTTTCATTTAGTTACAATTTATTTTTTTGAAAATAACACCAAAGTTGCACATCATACAAGGACTTCTACAAGTTGAAGGGAATATTCTAACAGTGATGTGAAGCTGGTAATGTTAAGAAAACATGTTTTATTCTCCTTTACAAACAAACATACACACAAAGTTTTGACCCTAGAGAATCCTATCCTTTTTAAGTGCTGTAAACCTCCTGTCTGTGTGCCCTAACAATTGTCTGAAGTAGAAAATAAGGTTAACATTTGTGTATAAATATTGATCTTAGCCGTAAGGCTTAGCAACTTCTGTGAAAGCAGGCCAATTAAACCCTGTCCAACAAACTGTTCATTTACATCGGTCTGTATTTTCTGTTGCTGGCTAGTAAAACACAAATAGCAAAGTTGATGTTTGTCTGCTGAAAATGACTGCTTATTGAAAACAGATTTCTGTGTTTTCTAAGACAATAGTCAGAAGGATCCAGCATCTTTCGCCTGCCCTGTAAACCGTTTCCAAGTTCAAGGCTGTGTATCATTATTCGCTTGAGCTCCACTCACCCAACACTGCCAATGTACCCCAGCTCCATCAAGTTGAGGGGAGGGGAACAGGGCAATGGTGGTGAACGGGGCAATTCTTGGCAGAAAGTGCCTAAAGATTTTATGCCAAGAGGGAAATGGAAACCTCCTCTCATTTTCCTTTCCCCGTAATCCAATGTTTTCAAGCCCCAGCCCAACCAAGGTCATTATAATCATAGCAAGTGGAAGGTAGCCAGCGACCCACCATTACAGTAAGGTAGAAAGCCACCCAGTCAGTCAGCTATTGGCTGTCAAAAAGTGCAGAAATCTTTCAAGAAATGTTCAACATCACTCCATTTTAAATGCAGATAATCAGGGAAGGAGAGAGAGGAAGACAAGTGCTCTTCCAAGGTTGTGCTCAGCATGATATGGATCGCCTTGACAGTCTGAGAAGTGTTAGGAAGAATCCTTTGATCCAATGAAACCATTGCCTGTGTTTGCACATTTTGGCACAGAATATGACAAAACACGCTGAATACTTTGCCTTATTGCGACTGACTGAACACAGTATTTAAACTGAAAAAGTCACACATAAAATAACCAGAACTAACTTTTTAAGAGTGACTAATAAGACGGTAAAATTATACAAACACAATGCAAGGTCAGAAAGAATGGCAGTTTTCATTGTGGCACCAAAGGTTATGTTTACTTGTCAGAGTGAAGGCGCCATACTGTACCGTGACCTCCATAGCCAGCCCATGTACCCTCAGACACACAACTCACACACACACTTACACACAAAGGGGATATGTGTTCACTTTCACATGTGCATGCAACACTTAAAGAGTAGTCTAGTCTAACTTACTGCACCACAGACAATAAAGCAATACAAACCAACAACACAAGCCATATATCTGGGTCTTTGCTATGATAAAGCACCCCCAGCATTAAAGCCGGTGTATTAGCTTGCCCTTTTTCACCACAGATGAAGAGATTTGAAGCTTGATATTGTGCTTGTTGGCTGGCACACCACCAGGGTGTTGTTGGCTGCATAATGAAAACACACAGACTGACAGCGGCTGGCAAGAGGTGACACTTTCATTCTAGAGTGGGAAGATCCAAAACAAAGCGCAAAAAGCTTCTGACAAATTCATACTTTTCTGTGACAGTTTGTTGATGGGGGGGCGCATCCTAAATCAGAAAAAAATTTCATTTAAACCCATGAACGCAGATACAGCAGTGCTCTAAACAGTGTCTACACAGAAGGACATAGTTTCAAATATAGGGTTGGAGAGTATTTATTCTCAGACCAATTATAAAAAAAGGTTTACTGAAATATTGTCAAGCTGTTTTAATTTTAATGCCTAAAATTTAGAAAATAATGATACTCGTGTTTAACTAATGTAGACCTAAAATGAGAAAAAAATCTCACTATTACGTCTTGCATTTATTTCATCATAAGTCCATACATTTAATGCTATGAGAGCTTTAAGTTAAAATTTTTGAAGATAGATTTTTTGAAAAAATTTTTTACTGAAGATTTCACACAGTTAATTCACAGATAGGCTAATTTAAAAATATTGCTTTTTTTCTATTGCTGTATTTTAACACAAAGCATAAAAAGTACAATTGAATGTTGTAATGACGATAAATGTCCATACGCTTCTAGTTCCCAACTTGAACACCTCCCTATTTTCTCAAACAATGAACACAGAGAAATCTCTTGGTCTCATTAAGACCTCAATTTGATCCCAATTTGGTTTCCAACAACATCTGATTTTTTAAAAGGTCTCAAGGATCTGAGCAGAAAGAGAATAGAAAGAGAAAGTATATTTCTCGCACAAACTCAAAGTATAAGTGACCAATACAATCCAAACTGGAAACCTTTAGGCAAATTAGATAATCAAAATGATAAAAGAAGAAAATATACCTAACCTCATGCATTTCAATGTTCACTAAACATAATCAGACTCAAGAAAATGATTAAAAGAGAACACATTCTGAACACTGAGCAACCTCCAACAAGTCATGATGGTACTGATAGTAAAAAGACTGCAATGGGTCATTTTCTTTATACATCGAAACCCTGCTCTGTGCAGTCCATCCATGTGACTTCAACTCTTCTCAAGCAGCACATTAGTGAGGACTCACTGTCAGTGGCATCACTGCATCTACTGTCACCCCATGTCCACCTCTATGCCCCTCTACCTAACCACTGCAATTTCCCCAAGTTCAACCCTCGGTCAAACACCTGAGTAGTGATTTTTTTTTTTTTTTTTTAGTGTCAATGCTGAACAACTGGGGAGGAGGGGGGTGACATTTAAGAAGAAGAAACGACAAATGCATCAAGCATTGATTGATTTAGACACGAACCAGTCAATTATTCATCACATTTACATATCACTATGACTAGCGGAGACAAATGTGTTCAACAAAAACAGTGAAGAGCAAAAAAAATCACAATAAATGTCACTGTAATAATCGTTGTCATTGCCCACTAACATCTAAGGAATCCTCCAGTGGCCGAAGTCTGTTATTGCAGCTTTCCCATTATCTGGACTGATAAAAAGGGACAATATCGAAGATACGGAGGGTCAAATGCACAAAAGTAAAACCGACCTCCTACCAAAATAAACTACTTGGGGAGTAGAATGAGGTTCTGCTGCGGCAAGACGTATTTGCGGGCAACGTAGTAGAGCATAACTGCCGTTTCCTTTTTCTAAGCGCGTTATTGATCGTAGTCTGTCTGCAATGAATGGCTGCAAAGGGAAGGGGGAAAAACCCTGAACTTCAGGTGACCGACCATGGCTCTGACATAGCCTGCATGTACTGGGAGGGGTGGAAAAAAAAACACATCGTTCCGAAAGAAAAGAATCTCTCAACACTTTCTAAAGTCGACGAGAAAACTAGCGCGAGCGAAATCGGTTCCGCGATTTTGAAGCGGCAAACTGAGGCGAAAGTTAGACGTTTATCGCCGAGGAAATGAAGTTTACCGAGCGTTGCTAGATAGCGCTATTGCTAACTAGGAACACTGGGATATGGGTAGCCAGACTCGGGCTTGTCTGATCCGACTGACCCTTCATTTTATTGCGGCCAGACTGCCAGATCCTCCCCTTTCTACCCGAAAAGCGACCGAGCAGAAGCGAAGGCATTACCGAAAACATTCGGCCGTTATACCGCACACACAACCGACACATATGCCAACTGACCGCAACCTTTAGCGGAACCGGACCTTATCGATTATACTCTTTATTAAAGCCACGTATCATTTATCCACTCACTGCCTTGCTAACGGTACCCATCGCCAACAACATGGCTGCCTTGCTCGGACCTAAAAAGGGAAAAATAACCTACGCCGAGTCTTTTGTCTGTTTCACCTCTATAACCCTAAACTACTGCGCAAAACACACGGAGAGCCGTTAAAATAGCACAAAACGAGTCGACGACTTACGTGAAGGCAGGCGCTTGGGCTGCTCCTGCTTCCTCCTTGGCATTTTCCCCCGTTTTTAATCACATTCTCGTCCTTGTTTAGGAATAAGAAGAAAAAAGGTTTTTCCCATTGAGACTGGAGGCGCCAGTGATGGCAGGGACTTGGTCGTGCACCTGGCTTTGCTCGGTTTAAAGTGTATTGTTGGGTAATGGGAACACTGGCGGAGGAGGTGCCGCTGTTGTTGTTGCCGTGTCTTGACTATGGCTGCTCTCGGTGCAAGTGTGTCTCCGAGCCCCTAACTAACACTAATGCAGGGATCAAAGGGCAGCAACAGCAGAGCAGACACACGCGCGTGAGCACGCACACACACATACACACTCACCCGCACTCATTCGCACGCTCACACACACTTAAACAGACTCTCGCGCGCACGCATACATCGGAGGAGCTCGCCCCCGAGAGCGGCGTACGTACAAGGTGCCCCCAAGCTTTCAGGGTCTATTGGGGAAAAAAAGATATATTTGAAAACGCAAATACATAGAATCTATCGGAGAGGCCATATTGGTGGAGTCGGATTACACAAACGGAGTCAACGTAGTTTTTCTTTTAAAAAAAGAAAAGATAGAAAGAGTGGAAGCTCAACCCTACTTATTAATGTAAATGATGTCTAATCTATGACAGCTGACTCGTGAGAAATATATAAAAGAGTAAATTATTAAAACATCAAATTAGGTTTTAGTAGAAAAAACTTCGCAGATAATTTACCAACATAACCATATCTTTGTTATAGTTTAAAATAAAATAAAGATTACACCAAGAAAATGCGAAACACTATTTTTAAAATTAAGTTCACAGAATAAATTAAAATACAGAATCATACTTTAAACTCCTTCTAATATGTTCATAACTGTCAGTTAAGGGTATTTAGACAGTTATTAATACTAAAATTAGCCTATTACTATTGTGTCTTTTCTAGCTTAATTGCAATTAATGATCATTTTTTAAAACTGTAAAATGACAAAATTCCTTAACTATGGCTTCACTTAAAGATGGATCATTGCCATTCCAGGCTTTGATTGTCTTCTATCTACCTTTTTAAAGAACAATTTATCACATCCAGGTTTCATACATCTTAAACTGTTTGTTTAAAACCATGCCTGCTGTGATGTTCACATAATTTAGCTAAAATAAGAGCACTTTAAAACAGAGGGTGAAAAGAACATTGTGTGAGAACCTGTTTCAAATCATGTTGGGGGGTACTAACAGGTGTTAATGTCAGAAAAATGTCCAAAAATGATCCAGCCTAATGTAGTCATCTCTTCATCAAAGTTACAAGAGAGCAAAACTGGCCAGAGCTGAATCCTCCTCCCCTCTCAGCTTGGTGTTGGGGCTTTTTCACAGCGCAGGCTGTCCCCCACTCCCTGCTGTTGGACTCCTCCAGGCTGCGTTCTGTTGGCCTGCCGCGTTCTTTCACACCTCGGCCGTGTGTGAGGAGAGCTGTGTCTTCATCCCTCTATCCTTCCATCCTCCAGTCCTCCTCCTGCCATGCCTTCCACCCACCCCCAGTGGAGGCGCAGGAGGCTCGTTACCGTGGCAATTAGTGAAAAGCCCAAATTAGCCCTCTTGGCTGTCCACAGGTGACAAAGACACTTTGCATTTCTGCTAATTAGGAAACAGAACAACATGATTAAATGGGGCCTATCAGGAGGAGAGTGGACAAACATGTTCCACAAATAGCAAAGAGTGATTTATTATTGCATCTCCTGCACAAAATAACGAAGACATCCCTGTAAGGGTTTTCATTTGTGAAGAGGATAATGCTGGGCTATGATGTTGCAGATTTAATCGACTTTTGTTTGTGTGATTGTGCAAACAGCTGTGTTTCTCACCTGGACTTGCCACTGGACCGTTTGTGAACAGGTGCTTTGACCGGAGAGTGCACAAGTTATTACAAGAAAAGATGAAAATCTTTCAGGGGTGCGGGGCTTATTTCTAACTGGTTACGTTTTTGTACAACACAAAAACTACATATGAAAAGATTTGATGATTTTCCTTAATCTACCTTAAGAAAAAGAGCTCTCAGATCAAGCACTTACCTAGTTTTTTTTTCTCCCCCTTCCAAAGCTTAACTTCTTGGGATGTAATTAACTTTAATTGAGCTATAAACTGAAGAGTCTGTGCCGCACATCCGGATTTTGTAGTTGTTCTCTTGATTTAAATGGGTACAACACATAAAAAGGGGATTTAAAAAGTACTTAAAAAGATATTTTCTGTTTTAGATTCATACAGTGCCTTTACTGCTGTGCAAACGTTATCATTCCACACTATCTGTAATGTTTCTTCTAAAGTTTGTATTCCTAGATGAAATTCCAGATAAATGTGTTCCTGAATCTATATGAGAAATGTTTACACAATTGGAAATAACAACCCTACTGCCTCTGAAATTTGTCTCTCAGTTTTGCATGCTGGGCTTGCTTAGTGCTGAGTCTTACTCTACATGTCCACTCTTCACTTATCACACCACATTAGAGATCATTAATGAACTCCCTATATAGCCGAATGCAGTGCGGAGTCAACTTCTTCTTGACAAAGACCATTGCAGAAATGCATAACGTCTGTATTTGTTACCATCACTTCCTCTAAACATTTACAGTAACGGCAAATAAACCACAGTAGAGTTGTAGTGTTTGTGTTAGTGGTGTTTTTGTTCCCCTCGTGAGCTTGGTCACCATGGGGAGGTCACAGCCTGTTCTCTGACCCTGACAATGCCAGGCAGCTGAGGTAATGCTAGCAACGGGGTAGTCTGCTGATAGTAACCATGGCAACAATGACATGACCTCACTCAGAGTTGAACCTAAAGGTCATTCCTCAGTACTCCTGCTACGTTGCCAGCAACAGCTCTCAGGTTTCGTTGCTAAAACCTGCACATGTTACTGTAATTTCTGTATTTAAATCTAAATGATGGGGTAACAGCCGGGCATTTCTGTTTGCTAAGTTAAAGAAGTGCGCTGTAGATTTGGGGTCAGATACAAGATTTGGCTCAAGATTTATGGGGTTAAATGAGTTACAGGTGCTTCAGCTGAGAAAAAAATCAAACCGGGAAGAAATTAGTATGTAGCTTAGGGACAAACTGTGCATCCTCTAGTTTCTCCTTCTCCTCAGGACTTTTTCTGTGTGGGCTAGTTGCGCTAGTATTAGGCTCAGCCAGTCAGATGTTGCCCTGGGGTAAACAGAAACATCTGTCCCCTGCCCAGCCGTGACTGTCGCTGAGTGATAAATCCTGGGGTGGCCTGTGCCAGCACTGTCCGGCGTGCCACCTGTCCCACTCCAACACAATATCCAAAACCCAGCGCTCACACATAACACACACACACACCTCACCTTATTTGCACTCATCCGCCTTCATCCTGACAGTGTGACAGAAGCAGGTGGTTCACTCCCTTTTTGCCCTCTGGCCTTCTATGCTCTCGTCCGCGGTTGGCACATTTATGCTGGGTGCGAGCAGGTTGTCGCCTCTAGCAAATAGCAATGGAGACGTCTGTACACAAGGTACTTCAGTTGCAGTCTCAGGGAACTCAAAAGCTTCTAATAGTTGTTTTGTTTAATTAAAACGTCTGTAGATCAGATAAGCAGATTTACAGCAGTGCTAAAAAATAAAATGTGGGAGGACAGAACAACGTAAGAAAGCGCAGGAAACTTTAGAGGATGTGATATACACAGTTGATTTCTAGAGAGGTTGTTAATGCTGCAGCAGATCAGAGCATGTAAATTAAATGGTTTGGTAAAAAAGTTCACACAGGCAGTAGTCATTTCTCAATCTCTGTCATGTCTCCTGCTACCACTTCCTCTTACTGCTCAACTACTTTTACCAGTGTGACAGAGGCAGGTGGCCAACTTCCTGCCCTTTGACCTTAAAAAGTTCCCCTGCAGTAAGGATACAGTTAAAACACACACTTACACACACACACAAAGGAGGAGTCTAAGTTGCCCTGGGTGAACTGGGGCACAGGTCTTATGAAAAGGCCCTGGAGGGAAGTGAAGGTCCTTAAACTCAAAGTTATTTTCTGGCTAATCTAGATGGACTGAAGGATCATCCTTGTTCCAAAACCTCACTGCACGTTAAAAACAGGTGTATGAGTAAACATGAAATGAAACTCGGCACTCAAATGTACCTAATACTATAAGTAGTCGTTGTGGTAATCAGTAACAAACACAATTCTGGTAATAATGCCCTTCTGTACTATTTCGAGTAGTTTGCATACTGCTAAAACTGTACTCGTAGTTGTCAGGAAAAGTCTTAGTGTCTGCCACGTCCAACTATATTTTTTTTCTAGCGCTGGATGAGCAAAACCAAAAAAAAAAAAAAAAACAAACGAACTTTTGCTTTGCATTTGTCCACTTTGGCTTTTTTGAGGGGTTTATGTCCAAGAAAGTAGTGATTTTTTTGGCATCTTTCAAAGCTAAAATTCTTGTCTAATATGATTTTTTTTCAGCTGTACTATCAGCTTTTGTGCATCCATGTGTACGAGTTGCATGTTTGTTTTATGTCTGTATGTATGTATGTGTAAGAAGACCCCTGCTGATTAATGTCACTTCAAGTTGTAATGGAATGAGCTGAACACATTCTGAAATCTGTAATGTGTTACCAGTCTCAGCTTGATTTTATTGCCATGGTCTAATAGGATATTGCCACAATCATATTTTGGATTAACTTCCATATCACTGCTGCTTAACCAAGTGAGGTTTGTATGTGTGCAGGCTCACAAATGATAGAGAAGGGAGGGATGTCTATCATGGTGGGCTGCTCTGGTCGATTAATTTCACATTCGCCACCTCCTTCATAATGTGCTGCTTTTGTTTGTCACAACACTTTTCATTGTGATCTGTTATAGCTGCCGTTTGTTTTCTTGTAGAAGGAGAAACATCTTTTTACCCTTAAAAAACACAACACTGAGGTCTAAATATGCTACAAGTGGATGATTCCATGTTGTTTATATCAGTCTTATATGACGACTTGCTTGTCTCTGATGCACACTCTCCCATATAGGATATGCTGATCCCTGGTGAAGAGGTCTGGCCTCCTTTAACACACACACACACATTTTTTTTCCTCAGCAAGGAGCAGGCAGCTATATGCAGAGGAGGCTGCCCTTCCTCTGTGAGTCCTTTGTTTCCCTGCATCCCCAAGCTCCACCTCTCTCTCAGCTAGCCCTCCAATGAGAAAGCCTTCAGGTGTTGACCTTATCGGGTGTGGGTCAAAGCCAGGTCAGGGATCTGTTGCTAGGCTACCATCAGATAACTGGATGGGGCAGGCAACAGTGGGCAGCTCTGTCATTCAGGGCTTGTCATGTAATCTTGTTCATTTGCAGACAATTGTCTGGACCCCAGTAAGGCTATCTGGACCATAATGTTGTAATGAAGCACATTAAAATATTAAAACCAGCCATGCTGAGCATTGGCAGCTCTACTTGGCACACAGCTTTTTTTTACACTCATGCCAACTGCCATGCAGTAACATGAACCCCGTAAACATGGTTGTGTGGTTGAGTGTGTTGAAATTTCAGAGTTGTTTAGGACATGGGTACGTTCACTTGTTTTTTTTTTATTATTATTAATGTTATTTTATCTTCCACCATCATTTTAATGCGCTCAGTTTTCTTCTTTTAGATTAAATATAGTTGACAATTAACTGTCACATCATTGGGACAGTGCTAAATTAATAATGAAAGTGTTGGGTTAAACTTAAACTACAAGCTTTCCTAGTTTAACGTATGAGGAAAAAAGTCAATTTTTGTACAGTCTGTACAATACTACCAGTTTTCTATCAATCTGTATATAGACTCGTGTTTCCAAAAGCTGCATATAAATAAATGGATGAATACATACATGGCTCATTTAGGGGTACAGGTGTGGAGTCATCTTGTTGTTTGCTAACCCATAACCTTTAAATAGAGCACAAAGAGTGCTACAGCCGTCTGTTTGAACACAGAGAGGGAGAAAGGAAGAGATGGGAGGGAGGGAATGAGAGGGAGAAAAAGTGAAAAAAAGAGCGAGTTGTTGCATCTTCACACCAACATGGTCTGTTCTCCCACTCTGCCATTCCGCCACCTGGACCGAGCTATGTGGGAGACTGCGCCACACAGTGATGAACGACACCAAACTGAGCAATTTTTGTTCACACTGCAGGTCATGTGGAGTGAGACGAGTTGACACAGCATCTGTGTCATATCACAGATTCCTCTTTGGCGACACCTGCATTTTGTCATTGTCACCCACTCAGGCGTTTAGGTTAACCGTCGAGCCGGTGAGGAAGTGGCCTTCAGAGGAGCAAGACCTCAGATAGTTAGACATAAAGAGACATAGATAAGGCACGTGGCAATTTATCCATGCCAGTTCTTGTACTGTAGCTCCAACATGGGATCTCGTCTGTTAGATTGGCGCATTGTGAAAAGAGGTTCTCAGTCTGGGTACTTGCCAGCTGACATTCCACAGAGACAAATTGAGAGAGGCTCCGGCAGATTTATCAGGCCATTGGCTCGCCTCAGGAATTCTCTTGTAACATGGCACTCCTGTGAAAGGGATAAAGAAATTAGTGTAAAACAGCCCTGCCACCCCACTTCTCCCCCATAGCACCCACTCGGTTTAAGAACCTCACTAACACACACACACACACACACACACACACACA
>JBAMHX010000005.1:12371403-12387308 GCA_037177515.1 Pseudomugil tenellus
GATATTATGCCAATGCTGCACTGATGGGTTTTCTAGGTGTCCCCAATGTGAGATAACAAAAAGAATGGCAGAATATTGAGGCGACTTGTCTTATTTCCTCTCACACAGTATGATCACATGTTCCAAAAAAAAAGCAAAAAAAAAAAAAAAAAAACATTTTGGCTGGACTGTTGATTTTTACATCCTCACTGTCTACAAACAGTTTTGATTCTTTTAAAAGATAGAATAGTAACGTTCATCAACACAGAGGAAGTTAACATTGCCTCGTAATAAGAGATAACAAGCAGCGTTTGTTTGAGAAGAAATTGAATCCACGTAGGCTTTTTAGTTTCCTCATAGGGCAAATCAGTTGGACAAATATTAAATAACATGAAACAGAAGTGGGGCATTTCAACACTATATAAAATGACATGAAACAAAATCAACAGCAGATAGTCTTCACTAGTGAGAGTAGGAGCATCTACACATATACAACAGCGTTGTGACTTTAAGAAATGCATAATACCAAGGAAGTTAATTTGCTATGATGCATAAAGATTGGACTCTAGAGTAAAGGAAACATTGAACTTCTTCTGGTGCGTATGGATTTATTCTGTTGAAGAGGGATGAGTACATCAGGATAAGAAGAGCAGCGTGTGAGGTGCTACACTTATCCATACCAAGTGAATATCGTAGATGGTTCAATTCAATTCAACTTTACTTGTATAAACAATGTCGTCTCAAGGCGCTTCACAGAGATTGTGAAAACAAAAAAAAAATAGCCTTATATAGGGAACCAGCTAGATTGCATCGAATCTCCCATCCTGAGCAAGCATGAGGCAACAGTGGGAAGGAAAACTCCCTTTTAACAGAGAGGCAAAACCTCCAGCAGAGCTCGACTTAGGTAAGGCAGCCATCTGCCTCAACTCGCTGAGGTCAGAGAGGACAGGAAAGACAGATAAATATACATTGCTGCTGCTATCCAGGAAGACCTGAAGAGATGGTTGGGGGGGACAACAATATTTGGGGTTGCTTCAGTTGAGTGAGTCTAAGTTTAGCTCAGAAAAATAAAATCAGCTAACTACCTGAACTGATTGACCAAATTTTTGTTTTTTTTCTTTTTTATTTCCTTGATGACACAGGCATGTTATGAGATGACAATGACATGAATCAATTGTCAATTATTGTCAATTCTGCTATATGCACAAGACATACAGAGGATCGAAATTGCATTTCACCCAACCTTTGAGATGCAGATAATAAACATTTAACATACATTCAGGTAAAAATGAGAAATACAAATAATGATAAAAATGATGAAGGGGGGCAGCGAGGGGAGAGGCGTCTCAAATGGTAAAAATTCAGTTAAAAGAATGTCAGGAGCCATTTTCACATGCGTACTGGCCACTACAAAATCCAAACTGTGGAGGAAATAATCAGTTATCATACATAAACATACTACCTCACTGGGTCATTCTGGATATTTGTCAATGAGGGATTATGATTGCTATTTATTGGGTGATTCATTTTAAATTAACTGAAGTAATTTCTCTATTTTAGTCCTTATCTTATATGACAGTAGCTACATTGTGTTGGCTTAAGCAAAGGGTCTTACAGATACTTCTCTTCTCTCTATATATCTGTCTAAATTTTGTTTAAGTAAAGAACAACATATCTTTTTCAGAACTAAGCCTGTATGGAATGCTGGGTAATAATAATAATCATGATCATGCACATAGCTGCAGAACCTCACACAACACTGAAAGCTAAAAACAAGTGGAGTGTTATAATGCATTATGGCTGCACTGAAGCTTGGTTCTGACTCACTTGGCCAACAGTCCTGGCAGAGTTTGCAGGAGTGAGATTGCAGCATGCCCTGGTGCAATTGTATCATAACAGCTGGACATACCAGTCAAAACTGTAAAACCAGTTAAACATCACACCAGTTCTTTATAAACAACAGTTGCTTCTTTCCCCGTCTTAGTTCTTACAGCTTTGACTGTATCCTGGAAATGTCTCTGTGTGTGTGGATGTGTGTGGTCTTTCCACTCTGTGCGTCCAGAGTTATGAAGGGAAGCTCTGCGGTTTGACTTGCTGCACTCAGACTGCCTGTGATATTGCTCAAGGGTAAAGCCCGACAGAAGAGTTATGACTTCAACCCATCTCTGGCCATCAGGGAGGTCAGAAGGAGGCTGCAGTCACACACTCAATCGCACACACACATTTACCTAACACAAGAACATTTCTTAAACATAAGCACACACTCTGGACCACGGCCAGCATCGGAGTCGGGGCGCTGTCATAAATACAATTACAGCCTCTCAGTCTTGGGCCTGGGTTAGGTCTATTGTCTGCATGTGTGTGAGCGAGACAGATTAAAGGCAAAATGTACGGCAAGTGAATATTTGCGTCACAACATATTAAGAGGCAGGTGAGGGAGAGAACCTTTCACATCAAGATTTGATTTCCATGCTGTATGGTGCAGAAACAAGAGGCCATTAAAATCAATGTGACTCTCCTCAGGTTAGACATGGATGCGTTTTATGTGGGCGTGTCACTCTGAGAGTTTTTAATGACCATCATGTATAGTGAAGAGGGAATACTGTCGGGCTCTTACACACACACACACACACACACACAGGAAAGTAAGAGATGGCAGGAGAGCAGGAGCTTTTATAGGTAACACACAGATGAAGGTTAGATCTGCTAGAGGAAGCATCTGATAGGCTTTTATGAAGAGCCAGAAGTGGTGGTGCAGGGCTTTTATCTCTGTGTGTAAAAAGAAAAAAAAATACAACCTGAAACGTATACTTACATCAGTGTTTTTCCTTTTGTTTATTGTGACAACTGATGTCATGTTCTGCTCGTATAACCTTCAAATTAACGGTGTAAAGTGAGGCTGTGGATGTCTGCGTGTTATCTAGGACGCCATGGGTCCCCTGGCTGGGGTCTGTGTTACCCTAAGGGGTGTTTTTTTATGTTTTCAAGACATATCTAAGCCCCTTGTGCCCTCTTGTGGCTGGTATTGGGGCTGACTTCACACTAAGCCAGCCATTCAGCCCGCTTGCTCCTTACTTTAATTGACCTGGATTTGTTCCTTTGCTTTGCTGTAATGAAAAAGCGCGAGGTGCCTCGAGAATGAAAATCCTGTCAGCTTCGCCCTGAAGCAATTCCCACACCCCAAAAGTGGGTCCCTTTTACAAGATCTCCTGTTTGAAGCTGAACAGAAATAAAAAATTTAAAAGACCTGGGTGCTTCAATGCCTTGTAATAAATAATTAAGAAATATGCATTTTCAGATAATAGAGAAGGGAATTTTAATACATTTGGATGTAAATCCATTGAAGAAACATTTTGGAATATATTTGTGTGGGGAGTTGTGAACAAGTTTGTCTTAAATCCTTATTTCTCCAAGCAAAGATGTAGCAAAAATGTAATGTTTAACATTTAGTATGAGTTTAACAATATCAACAATAATATCAAAACTATAACCTGTACAAAATGGACATGAGTTCATTCGGGTTCTGCATTAAATAAAACAGAGCAGCCACGTTACAAACAGTTTTCCCTCCAAATGTGCTACTTAAAGTCCATGTTTTCAGAACAAGGCGGTCAATGTGTCACATAATGACTTTTTTACTGTAAAATGCTGCAATAGAAACCAAAAAGATCTTTACATCTAATGCATGATGCATACACTGCTACACTGAATATTCCTGTTGCGAAATATTAAATATGTGCTTTTAAAATAACAAAGCCAGTTTCTCCTCAGTCACCTTGTAACAAAGGATTTGCCACAAGTCCATAAGTCGTAACGGTTAAGTCAGTTGTATCTGTAGCCAACTGTGTGACAGCATTATACCAGATCACATAAAATGCATATTTGAGGATCAATTCTCCCTTGCTGCTCTTTAGCTTTTTAATCTTATCATTCCAGAAACATCTCCCCAAACACTCATAAATCATACACCATGGGCCTGTTTGACTTTACACTTGATGACTCATCAGAGGTTTAACTCTTTGCATTAGACACTGTGACAATTTTATGGTGTCCATATTGGACGAAGAATGAATATGTTGCACAGGGCTACAAAAGGAGCTCTGTCCTGTCTTCATAGCTCATCTCCAGTGACAGCAGAGCTGAATTGAATCATCTTTGCTCCGGGCTTGTAGCGCAGAGACGTCTGGCAAGGCTGCGTCTGAGGTGTGCGTGTGCATGCATGCTATTTGTTGTGCGTCTTTGAATGGATGTTCGTCCTAATTAAGCATCAGCAGCTCCTTGGACCAGGGGGAGGCAAGACTTCACAGCCAGTAAATCAGGACAATGCTTTTTGTGTCACTGGTGCTGGCGTGAGTTTCCCTGCTTCCCCTCCCCTATCCCTGCATCTCTTCCTCCCTCCTTACCCTCCTCACCCTCTGCCAGTCTCACAGCAGCTACGCAGCCTAGGGCTCCAAAAATAAATGATGGCGTCCCAAGTGCACGGTCAAGGCCAGGCAAGTTGGCAGGGCTGGCCACTTCTTTGATGGCTGCAGCAGTGACTTAACACATGCACCCTCTAGTGGTAAATTTCTTTAACTGCAGTTTTTTTTCTGCTGTAATATGACATAAACCACTTTACAGCTTCTGTCCATGCAGGATGAAATGAAACAAACACAAACTCCCTTATCTGCATATTTCAGTATAGTTTAACCATAATTAGCATAATTAGCATGGAGATGAGTTTAACATTCCCAGCTGTTCTTGTTCTTTCACTGTATCACTGATACAGCAAAAAAATACCCTCAAGAAACAGATGTATTATTGGGTACCATGTCATGTTTGGAGGTCTGCATTCTGCACCTGTACATGACTAGATTGTGTTTTAATGAGAAAAATTTCATGTGGCAAATTGTATGTCGCAGTCATTGAGTCTCCAGTTCCAATCGAAAGTGTCTCTGGATCACAGGGAATAACTGTGAAAAGTCAAAGTGGGTCAGTAAAGAGTACTCCTGATACTGGTGAGACCACATGTTTAGTGTCTCTTTTCACTTCCTTTCTTTTTATAAAATAAAGTGATATCAAGTGTGTATGAGGGTGATAGAAAGTTAGAAGACATTTATCATATAGTACACGATATTCAAGCCAAAATAATTAATAGATTAAATGATTGTCATTTACAAATCAAATTCAGAATATTTAATAATAACTGGACTTACTTTTTTTTATTACTTTATTTTTACCTCTACTAGAACTGCTAGTTGATGATTTCTTACTTGTTTACTACGCTAAACTGTATGTGTTATTAGTTTTGTAGAATTAGCTTTACATTTAAACACACTTAAATAATTTTTACATTTTTTCTACATAAGGTGTCAAACTGCTTAACAGTGTCTCATCAGTTTAATCTACAGTAACAATAATCATTACCTGCAGCTCTCTTTTAAGCTGTCTTTATTTTTATAGACATAAAAAACAGTTTTTGTCAGTTATCAAATAAAACTTACACAAAGGATGAGAAAAGAAAATCTCATTTAGCTTCTCAATATTCGGTCAGGTGATCAGACCTGGAACTGGAACATAAAAGTGACAGAAATGGATGCAGACATACAAGCAGCTTCTTCTGCCCTCCAATGCTGAGCACACTGTACCTGTGAAATACCGGCGAGTGAAGGAAATGGCTTAAAGGCAAGTTCCTTGCTCTTCTATTAATTTTACATTCTCTAAGGATATATATCTTTTATCCATTTAATTAGTTCTTCTGTCTCTACATTGGTGAAATCTATTTTACTCTTGACACTACTGTGTGGAGCAGTTCATCATGAAATTTGAGGACTATACTGTAGGCATCGCTTCACTGGAGATTGTTCAGAAGTGGAAACATATTTATTGTCTGACTTATTGTTGTCAAGCCAGAAACAATAAACAGCAGTTCAAAGAGACCTAAACAGCTTGGCGCACATTTATGTATAGCCCTTTACTGACTTTGGAATCAAACAGTATGAATAATGACTTAGTTTACTTAAATACAGAGGAATGTTTACAGACCAGTGCTGAGGGCCTAAGGCGTTTTAGCTTGGATACTTGGATTTATTAATTAAGGACACATTTTATTGTGAAATCAAATCAAAACATCTAAATAGATGATTTATTCATTTTAACAAAACTAATACAACTTTTATAGATGTTTTCCTTTCACTGTTGTGTGTTATTTCAGTAAGCGGCAGAGCCAGGGTACCATCAGTGAGTGGACTAGATGCCCACTAGGGGTCAGGCTGACACTAAACATTTGCTACATCCTGCATGTTCCTGATAAGATGCACGAACTGTAAGTTGAGATAATAAAAGAAAATTGTCCAGGTTAATCATTGCAAAGAGAAATATTGATATTTTTCGTAAAGAAAATAAAACAACTAAGAATAAAGACAAATGTATATGAAAAAATGAGTTCACAAGCATAATGCAAATATAATCTTCAACTTTTAAAAATGGTTCAAATGAAAAATTTTATATATAAAGAGAAAAACAATGAAGAAACAGCAGACAAAGGAGATGTTGCTCTTTAATTTTAACAGATGTTTTTTGTGCTTCAGTGAAAATCCAGTTACGTACTTGTGATCTTGCCAGCTGTTTTTGAAACATGATGGCAAACTTGCATCACAACCGAAACTAAGTAGCATCACAGTTTCATAATACCACATCTTAGGAGGATGAATCTTTTTTAAATAAAGTAGACAACAAACTTATTTGAAAATAGGCTGGAAAGTTTAACTGATGTGAACGGTTTGGATGTGAGCGGCGACGATGGAAAAAGTGGAAACTAAAACACAAACAAGCTCACTGAACATTTTCCTTTTCCTCCAAAGTTTCATTCTACAGATTTAATTTATTGCCATTAATTCAAATTTAACTTCAAACTGCACTGTTTTCCCACATTTTCCAACTTGCATTGTATAAATCGCATTTTTGATATTTGTCAGTTTTTAATTGCTCAGTTCTTATTTCTACTTTATTAGACCTTCACCTCCTGAAAAATAAATGAGACAACTCAGTGTGGCAAAACAAGCACACTTCATTCTGGTCATCGAAGGAAGTTTGAACAACTATAGCTAGCCATATGAAATATATTAAAAGCAATACATGAACTTTGAATTGAAATATGCCAACTGATAATTTATTTTTATTGTTGTAATGATTTCAGATGACACCTTTTACCTGGTAATTGAAACAGTATCCAGACAAGTACAAATCATTTCACCTCTTAAATAAGAGATAATTAAAAGCTATACTTTTTGTCTCATGTTCCTTAAGTTAGTTCAGTATAAATTTTACCCCTTTTACATTCACTTTCCCTCTCTGACATGTTATTAAACAAGCACAGCGTATGTGCATGTATGTGTGTGTGCATGTGTGTATATGAAAGAGTTCAGGTACATACAGTATATTGCACAGTGCTAATAAACAAGCCAACAGACAGCACAGTGAAGTTTTTAACAAGCTGTCAGGGGCCAAAACACTGTTCTTCTGCAACTGTTAACACAGCTCACCATACTGCTCCAGGTAGTGACACCCTGAGAGCTCTGTAGAGCACCTCTGTGGTCCAACATGCAAACACAAACACACACACAAACTGTTTCTTTACTCGCGTTCTCACTTCTAGCTCCATATAGTCCTTAGCAGCTAATAGGCGTCAGTGTTGTAGCTTAATGGAAGTGCAGAGAGAGTTCTGCTGTTGAGGTAGATAGGGCCCTCTGGGCAAAAACACATTAACCTATTTGGAGGGCGTGAATTCTAGATGGTGTTATTAGCAGAGAGTCTGAGCACCTTGAGCTGAGCTGCTCCAATACTCAGTGTGAGTTTGTGCTGGTGTGTTAGAGGAGTGTAAGGAAGAAAGAAAATTCTTGTTTCACCTGCCTATTGCAAACCGGAGGGAAGGTCTAAGCGCAATCCATCTCTGCGGTGTAAATCAGGAGGTTGGAGAAAAAAAGCTGAACCTCCTCCATTTGGGGTTTTATTAGCTGTTTGGCTGCTGCAAAGCAAAATCAAAACAATGTAGAATGACAAATGTAAAAACAAAACTTACCAAAAGAGGGTCTTTATTTGAGTTTGACAGAAAAAATGTATCCCCCAGAAATAAGTTCAGAGCTATCTTGAAAAGAGTTTGTTATCATCACGCAGCTAAAGAAAAACATCTATCAAACAACGCATGGCGGCCATTGTCACAGCTACATACTCAATTTTGCACTAAATGCTTAGACAAAGACGAGACAATTACACTTATGCCATCCACTAATTCTGCCCAATTAGCCAATTAAGGCTAATTACAGTTTTAGCTTTGGCACAAGGATTTTCATAATTAACCATTTATCAAATCTCCACCCCATTTCTCGCCAGAAGACACCCAGGCAGCATAGCAGAGAAGGAATTCACTCTGGCTCCTCTAGTCTCCCAGAGTCACTTTTCCCAAGAGGGAGTGAAGCTGTAACTGAAGCCACTGATTATCTATTACGGCTGTAAAAAAAAAGCTGTTTTATTTCACCTCTCTTTCTTCTCTCCTCCCTTCACTGTTTTTCCAAAACAGAACAAGTTAATTCATCGCTTCATGATAATTTTATATATAATGGAGAAGGGAAATGTAATATTCAGAATGAGTTTGGCCACATGCAGGATCGCCACCTGAATGACTTCACTCAGGTGAGCACGGGGTCACGGTGCCTATAACCAGTCCCCGTTTCCCACTGTCAAACACACACACACAACGCTCTAACCCCTATTGTGCCACAGCATTATCTACTTTTAGTAAAATTCTCCAGTTTCACAGTGTAAGTGAATTTCATCAAGTTGTACATTATTAAAGGGCAGAAATTATTTAGTGAATATTCATTATTTATATTTATACAAGGAGCTTGTCTGCAGGGAGCAGGTCTCATTTTCAGCCTCATATTTTGTAAACAGGCAGTCACAGAAGTGACAGTTCCTCTGATTTAAAGAGACAGGCCTGCTTATGGAGAGTGATGCCTACCTTGAATTCAAATGGAAAGGTGATCAATTTTTAATATTTCTTTTCATGCAGAATTTGCATTGACTCGCTCTCTGTTTCGGCTGTTGTTGCGGCTCTTCCTTTCAAATGGACAGTGGTTGGCAAGCAGGTGAGGGAAGAAACGGGAAGAAAAAAGCATCTGAGGTCAAGCTGAAAGAGCATTTATGTGCTTTAAAAAATGGAAAGATGACATTTAAAGCATTACAGATGTTGAAACAGAAATAAAAAAGAATAAGAACAGAGCAAGAATCATAATAAAATAATAAATAAAAATTAAAATCATTAAGAACATAATTAAAAAGTTACCATGCAGATTTTATTTGTAGCTAGAAGAGAAAAGTTTTTAACCTGGTTTTAAACATTTCTACATTTGATGAAAGTTTTATCTCTACTGGCAGTTTTAATATAATTACCCCTCATGGTTTTTAATAGAAAAAGTGAAACAGATGGGTTAGGGAGTGTCTAAAAATACAAGAAAACCAACATTACCATCCAAAAGCATATTCATTTAAGAGGGAATATCTCTGTTGAGTGCACACAGGAGTTTTGCACACTTTAAAAAAGGATTGTTTGGTCGTTCGCGACTGCAGCTTTCCATTTGCCTCTTCTTATGTTAACAACAGAGCAGACAGACAGACAGGCTGGTAAAGCCAGACAGCCGTGTCCATGTTTGTTAGTGTGTGCTCGCACCTTCACGGCCGCACTGCCTGACTAGATGGCAAGTATGAACAAAATTGCTTTTCAAGGGGAATAATGTAGAACAACATCATGCGAACTTTAGGATGTATTTATATATTTCTTTGGGCTGACATTAATTTTAAAGCAGCATTTTAAAGTTGAAGAAAAGGGAATGCTGCACTCAAACTGAATTATATGGTTATGCAAATGAGCCAAATGAATGTCAAAACTGCAGTGAAGAATTGATGAGGACAGAGAGCGCTTGTCTTGGTTGCGAGGCCTGCGGATGACTGAGAGGACAAGTGACGTTCATTTTCAAAGGAAAGTTTCATGCCGCTATCATGGCAGCCATTGTGACTTGTAGATAAATTTTAATGCCCCACTCTGACGATCCTGTGTCACTCTCCCTCTTCCTTTTTCTTTCTTTCCTTTTTTTAAGCACCCATTGCTATCTCCTCTCCCTATCTGCGATGACATCCGAACAGACACATGTGCATGTGGCGCGCCAGGACCCAGAAAGCCTCTGCACATGGAAAAGAAAGATGGGGAAAAAGTCTTTATAAAAGATTCATCACAAATGTCTCTAATCCACTACTGCATTGTCAAGGAGATGTTATAAAGCACACATTGTAAATGGATTCTTCTCTCACTGACTAAAGTCATTTCTGCAGAGGGATGGGGGAGTGGAGCCTGGGTGACAGGGGGCATCCTTGTGTGGCACCAGACAAGTACATAGTGCGAGCAGATGAGCGGCACTCTCTGGGACTGCATTACTACCTGTCCCCAGTGCTGCGCTGCCTGTGAGCCCAACTCTAATGTACAAGCTGGCCACATTCTGCTTGTCAAGGCCTTGATGTGCACATCAAAAATTACCCAACCTAAAGTGACAGTCTGTTTTCCTCCCATCTCCCCCCTCACTGCAGCTTGGCCTACTAGAAGACTGCTTTGAAAGCCAGGACTGCCAGTGCCACTACTGTGGCAGGCACTTTATTTATTCCTCACCGCAGGCATTGGAAGGTAAAACAATATGGATGGCACTGTGGAAGTTCATAATATTAGCTTTGGCTGTGGGCTCTCGGCCATAAATATAACACTGCCTCATGGAGAATATGATTGGAGCAACTTGAAGAATCAAGATTCTGAGCAAAGGTCTGGAAAAAAAAAATGGCGGACAGGGTGTCCCTACTTTCCTTTCATCTTTTATCAAATCACCGTTCAACTCCTTCATCCTCCCAGCGCAAAGTGACATAAGTCTCTCATGCTTTTAGTGGCACTTTGAAAAATAAGATCTCAGTGAAGCAAAAATAATCACTCTTTTCAACACTTCACTTCATCTGGCGATGCTCTTCACTCCTCCATTTCAGTGCCTCTTCAATCACATAAGATGATATTGGGTATTACTTATTTATTTTTTGTCTGTTGGAGGGGTACAGAGGTTGAAATAAGGAGGAAGTGACAAGATGGTGAAAAGGGAACCTCATCCTGCCACAAACATGCATGAAAACATCCACACAAAATTTGACACATTTTGTGCAGCTTTGATCTGTTTCACTGCCTGACTTTCACTTTGCTAAAACCGTGACATTTTATGATCTTTTTAGCCCCGTCATCATGGCAAATTACCCCTCTGTGTGTTTTAGGAATGTGAGAGAAAAGCAAAGGGATGTTTTGGTATCTCATGTTTTTTCTTGCACAGTTCTCTTGAGGACACAGGTTTTTGAAATCTAATATGGCTGCTGAGAGGTGTATTGACATTTTTTAAGACAGACGTGCACCTCATTCTGAACGTGCTCACAGACATGTTCATCAACATACAATACAGAACAGAATGGATCAAGGACAGGACAGGGATACAGGCTCCTTTGCCTGATCTGGTGCAAAAACAACTTGCCGTTATCTCCGATCAATAATCTTTTGTTGCTTGGATCTTGCCTGTTCTGTTCTACACGTCCCCAGACTGACGGTGTGCAGTCAGTCCTATATCTCTATTAAACTCAAAGAGAATAGCAATATTAACTTATTTTTGGGCTTAGGGGATTAAATAAACAACTGCAGAATAAAAAATTAAGTTGCTTTAAATATCGACAAGATCAGCACGGTACTACAATTACACTAATTCTAATTACGTAATTCACTTGACAGGGCTCAAAGTGTGTACAATAAGCTCTATCAAAAACCTGACTTTTCTATCTGAAAGATCTTTATTACCTCTTACCAACAGTTAAGATGAAACTATGATAGCTTGATAAATTGAATATGAGGCCAAATTGTAAAAACAGTGAGAACAACCCATTGATTCTCTTGAAGCAGGAACTTTTTTCACTATATTAATTAAATTCCCCTCACATCCAAATTTCAGCCAATAAATCAACTGTTCTGAAACAAAAATATAAATTGTAGTCACCAATAGAAAGGACAAGACTTTAAAACACCATCGGATGACTTTTGTGCTGAAACTACAACACAACAATGCATACACTTGAATATGAGAGCATGTTTCACTGGTATCAGCTGCGCCGGCATTATGTAGACACAGTTCTAGTATGAACTCATTCTTGACCAGCCTCGGTGTCAGGTTTTCCAGCTAATCTCCTGTTAGTCACTGGAGACCAAGTCAAAGCCGGCTGAGCTCTTTCTTACATTTGTCCCTTCTGGTTGACCCCTGTCCTGGTTTGGATCAACATTGTGGTATGTCTTATGGGTGGAGGCCTTTTTTTTTTTATAAAAATAGAAGAAAAAAAAGAAGTGACTTGTGATTTTTCATGGAATATTACTGTACGACAAAGTGACTTGAGTTCCTCTTTAACAACCAGAAATATTATTTCAACATAGTGTGCATGTTCTTAATTTTACTAATGTGCAACTTTATAACAACTGCAGATGTCATTTTGAAAGTTAACATTACTTTGAGCTGCATTTCAAAGCAGAAATTAACCAGAGAATGAGGATCAGCCCCCCCTTCCTCTCTCGTTCTTTTATCCACATCAGTGCACAAACAGTGGTCACATTCTGAGCTGGGTCACTTAGGGCCTTTGCTTCATCACTTTAACTAAGTTACACAATTGTCTGCTCTGCTGTCTTTTAATCCCCACTTTCCCTCTTCTCATCTCACCCTTCTGTACATGCATCTGTGTGCATCTGCGTCCCCAACTGCTGCGCAATTAAAGAGTGATGAGCAGTGCTGTTAGTTTATAAAAAAAGGAGTGAAGAAACATAATGTAGTTTGTGTGTCACCATCAATTTAGTGCATGCTGAAACTTTAAAAGAGATGATGAATAATTCGAGAAGAGTGCAAAGGGGAAGAACGGTGGCTGTTGTGGCAGTAGAGTGATAAAAGAAATAGATGGAACAAAGAAATGAATGCAACAGGAACACGTGCTGGGAGAAGGTAAAGAAAACGACTTTGTTATTCATCTGGTCCTTTGTCACAAGTTGAGAGCCGAAGATGCAAAACTTCAAGCAGTCAGTGTCCCACGGGTTAGATACTGCAGTTCAAACAAAGTAAACAACTGCTTTAGTCTGATGCACACTTTAGTCTTGCTGGAGGCTAAGTTGCCTTCCTGCTGCAGCTGGTTTTGTGGCACAGTTTGCCGGCAGGGGAAAGCGTGAAAATTGTTGCAAAGATCTCAGAGTATTCTAAGCAAGCGTGGCACACAGGAGACTCAGCCTTGTTGTTATTTACATAAAACGAGCAGGTTGACTTTCATGAACAAGGAGATGCTTGTGTAAAAGAAAGGGGCATAAACACAGCGTAACACTGTACAAACACAATTCAAAAGGAACTTTAACTCCCAGGTTTGAAAATAAAAGGTGTATTTAGAAGGAGCAGAAAAGAAACAGAAGAAACATTTATTTGTGAAATGCGAGCTAATTACAAGAGCAACTTCTTGAACAGCATGTTTACGATATGATAAAGATATAAAAACTGTCAAATCCTAAGTTATGATGAAGAAATTGCACTCCACAATTAATTTCTGAAACTATTTTTCATAATTTATATGATCAACAACTGTGCACAATTTTAGTCCTAATCTTAAAAAAGGAGAGCGAAAACATAGTATCAAAAATGCAAAAACAAAATACAATGAAGAGAAAACGTGCAGACAAAAATGATAGAGCAATACTTGAGATGAGCAACTGCTGCTCAGTGACTTTAATGTTATGCAAGAGAGAGTCCGTCACATAAACATAAAACAAAATTCCTGAAAGAAAAAAAATGAATAAAATGATTCTGAATAGATGCAAGATTTTGTGCATCAGGCAGGTTGTTTATCTGAATATCATCAAATCTCAAGGCTCGAGGCCTCAGCACCATTTATTCTCTTCTCAATCGATGATGATCTTTAAATAACAGCAAAAAGTTAAATGTACCCTAAACCTGTTAAAATTTTGTCAAGTTTGTCATAAACAAACATGATGAATGTTTTTTTTTAAAAACCACAGACATATATCAATCCGTTCATTCATTATCCATACCGTTTATTCCAATTAATAATCACAGTTAGCTGGAGAATATTCCAGAGTCATAGCGCAAGAGGCGAGAAAGACCCTGGACAGGTCACCAGTCCATCACATGACCAATACAGAGAGACAAACAGCCAGTCACACACACACACATTTACTCCTAAGGACAACTTCAAATGACCAACCAACCTAACATGGATGTCTTTGGATGGTGGGAGGAAGCCGGAGTACCCACACAAATATGGGAAGAACATGCAAACTCCACACAGAAAGGCCCCTGGCCAAACCGAGGTTCAAACCAGCGACCTTCAGGACAAAGACCACAAAAAACACAAAACTAGAATTGTAAATAAAGATTCAGTGACAAGGTTTTGGATAAGATTATGTGCAGATCTTAAATGTTAAGATTAAGATAAACAAAAAGAGAAGTCCTGCGAACATATTAAACTTGTGTTCTTAGAGGCAGCATCAACATGCAATAACATTACATATTGAACTAATTAGACGTTTTGTTTATCACACTAACAAATGTAACGTACAAAAACAAACTATGGTATTGTTTTTGACTGAAGGAGCATTTTGATACTAGTTTACAGAAACTGTTGAATATAACCACCAACATTGACAACCAGATGACAAATTAAATCTTAGATTTGGTTAAACAAACTAAAAGGTTCTGCTGGAAGGTTTAGTAACTAAGAGACAGGACACAGGCAACACTTTCACATAAACAAAATACTGTTTTGTTAAAATTTTTACTTCAGTTCAGTATTTTCATAGAGACAGTCATGAAAATCTCATGTGTTGACAAAAAAGAGTGCAGTTTGTGAAAACAATTCGATTCCCAAATCTTTTTTAATCCGAAGACAACTACAGACAATTTATAATTGAAAAGCTATATAATGTCATAGTGAGGGTAATTTGATTTAAGTTACTTGTTTTGAACTGCACACAGAGCACGTGCATCAATTAATAGTTTTTAGACATGCAATAACAGCATGTATACAGTACCCAATTAAAATAAAACTCTTTATAAACAGACAGACGTTACCACGCATAACAAACCTGTACGTTGCTTTCTATTCAAACATACATACTAAATAAGATATGGGGGAAAATGAACCCATTTCCCCTCATGTTACTTTTAAATGCAAATTGGGTCCTTCATTAAAATGTGTGGCTAAACTTCATTAGCAGCAGATATTGATTTTGAGGCTGCAGCTATCAGATAGGCCCTATAGGCAAGAGAAGGTACAAAGGTTTGTCTAAATGCTAACTGGTACTATGTGGCTTGGGGCGAGCTGAAAGTTCTAGCTCTGAGAGCTACAGAACATCTGGAGAGGTAACATTTACATAAGCTTCTCTTTGTACATGGGAACCTTCATTAACATCACGTTGCTTTGAACTTGGGACGAAATGGTAATATACACAAAACTGCAGTCAGGGATTGTTATAGCTATTTGCTGTTTTCTCCGCTGATGTTTGTTATTTTTCCTTACATTTCTTGTAAAATTAGCTCAAATTCAGGAGCTCAGAAAAAGTCAAAATACATCATACTCTTTGTACTCTTAGTCTGGTGATGGTTACATGTGTTTATGACATAATAATATTATTCCATCTATTTTCTCAACCGCTTCATCCAATTTAGGGTGGCAGGTATTATTATTATTATTAATATTAATAATAATAATAACAACAACAACAACAACAACAATAATAATAATAATAATAATAATAATAATAATAATAATAATAATAATAATAATAA
>JBAMHX010000005.1:12387415-12398319 GCA_037177515.1 Pseudomugil tenellus
GATCTGTAAAGCGCTTTGGGCATCGAGAGATGAAAGTAAAAGCGCTATATAAGTGAACGCCATTTACCATTTACCATAATAATAATAATAATAATAATAATAATAATAATAATAATAATAATAAAAAATTTCCCTTTTGTTGTGGAAATCATTCAGCAAAACTTGACTCAAAACTTGTGAGCTGTATTAGCACACAAAGCAGTGTTAAATGTGCTCACTTTTGTTGGCATTACATTCAGTGTTTAGAAGATAAGACTGACTACTCCTAGTTCGAACCTCAATTGACTTTATGTTCTTAGGTCATGGCAGTGATTTTAGTGACTGCCTTGTTTAGATATAGCACCTAAAATAAATTATGAAAGAAAAAACAAGACCACATCTAGATAAAACAGCCTGTGTTTCTGCTATCTGTACAAGTATGTTCGAGTCTAAACACACGGTATGTCCATGAGAGGGTAAACACAGAGTACCTATCACTTCTAACGCCTGCTGAGAAGCAGATGAATAAATGATAAATAAATTACAAACAGACATATTGTGCTTTGCAGAGAATGACACTGTTTACACATGTGTTTGGGGATCTGGCAGATAAAGCCACATGTGTAACTTGGTGTGTTTTCTTAGACTACTGACACTGAGGATGAGTTCAATTATTTATATCTTATATATATAAGAGATGTCTCACGTGTTTCTTTTTAAAAATGTAAAACAGGCCATGTAATTCCCCATCCAGTGACCACAAACTCACATACACTCACTTGGTCACACACATACACACACAAACATAACATGGGTTTACACCAGATGAGCACCAAGATGATGAAGAGCAGATGTTTTCCCAACCAGGGCTATGCTCCTAATGCTTCTATACCCCTCCAATCCTATAAATTCACCCCTCCTCTTTCTCTGGTCTCCATCCAAGCCATCCATTTTTCTTCAGTGTAAAGACAGATTAGGGTCTAAATCCCCCCCAATTTGGGTTGTGGCCTTTTGTGTGCTCTGAACGGGGAGAGATGTGGAACACAACTGGGCCCCATTTGCCAGAGATCAGGGGGTTAGGCCTGCGCTGATTGAAGGGGAGCCACACTGTTCAACCATGTTTGGAAAAATAATGAGATTGAATTAACACAGAGTTTATGGTGGAGACCTGAGGGTCAGAGGAAGGAGGCGAAGGGGAGAAATTAAAGGAAGGGTAGGAAGCAGAGATGGGATTGTGAAAAGGAGTAGGCAGAAGAGCTGTGGGAAACAGTTTGGAAGAATCTGTGATTGTCTGAACGTCTCATGCATTATGCCTTTTACTCATTCATATTATTCACAGACAGAACTGTGAACATATGCATGCAGGGAAGGTTATGGGAATCTGGAAACCTATAGGAGATGTGGGGTGTGGAGAATTATGACCTGAATGTAATATTATTATCTGGAAAATTATTACTTGAATCATTTTTCTCTTATTGAATCTTATACATGATTTTATATAACACGGTTTGGTTGTTATATGTTGGTTTCCTATATTAACACCAGACAAAGTGGACTGAATCTTTTTTTTTTAAGACAGTTGGAATATAATTTTGTGAGAATTATTTGTACAACTGAAAATAAAAAAAGAATAATCAGATTAAGGTAACAAATAAAATAAAATTTGACAATCTTAATATTTAATTTAATTGAATATCCTAATTTTTTTTTACAAAAGTATAGGAAGCAGTTAAATTACCAGAAGTAAGAGTCAACAGCTAAACTTGATGAGGCAGCTTCTCTCCTCACTTGTGCTAATTACTTTCCAGTATTAATCTCAGAGAGTCAGCAGGTTAAAATCTGAACACTGATCAGTTTGATTTGCTGCTCATATGTAGTCCATCTGGAACGTGTCTGTAACATTTCAGGGCTTCACTAAATATCTTTAGGAACCATTAACTTCTCCTGAGTTCAGCGGATATAATGAATGGAATAATATATAACCATGAGAAGATAAAGAGCCAGAGGGAGAAGACAAATCTATCAATGACAGGGGAAGAAACTGAGAACTTGTATGTTAATGTGTATTAAGTTAACATACACATAAACAACTCTACATAAGCACAAAGTGATTGATGATCACATTTAAAATCTGTGCCTCAGTATTATTATGTCCAAAACTACGAAGGGTTTAAGGAGAAAAACCTCAAACAAACATAGCAAAATGCAAACAGCATTGCTCATAAGTAATTTATTTTTTGTCTTTTCCTTACAGTCTTTTCTCAAAAGGAAGATAATATAGTTTCCTTTAAAAGCATGCATGTCCATCATATTGTCTATATAAAGAGGTGGAGAAACAATTTCTTGACTAAGAATTTTACATATCTATGGGGGAAAAACATTGAGGTAACATACAGACAGTTTCTGTAATGAAAACAATGACCTCTGGTGAGTGGGCTGAATCTAATTTTTAGATTAACATGACTTCACAGCCTGTTGTTTTGAGACATAATGAATACTGGATACTAACTCATGTTGCATGTTATTAATATTGCAGTATTATTATTTTCATGATTTTGAAAAGTCTGTCACACTACAGTATTCACTATACAAAGATGACACTATACCTTTTTAACCTATCTTCTTGCCGACTGCATGCTATGGGTTTGAAACTATATAAAATGTTGCAAAATCTTCCAAAGTGGTATGCGTTTGATACACATGACAATGAGACAGGGTCTGTTTAAGGAGGCTTAAGGTTTAAAATATAAGGTTTAAGGTTTTAACGAGTAACATTTACTTGGCTAAAAGCGACATGACAGACATTGCAGTTTAATAAATGATATAACTTCTGGTATTAACTTGATGAAATCAGACTTATGCTTGTGTTATTCTCAGAGGCCTGTATTGTTGAAACATAAAATATTATCTAAAAAAATTGGAAATAATTGATTTATGATATTATTGATAGACACTCATATTATTGTGTTTTTACCTCCAAATCCATACACTAGACTAGACTGCAATACCCTGCTCTAACAGAGGGCTCATGTATAAGAAGCCCCAGGGAGGTGGATTATGAAGAAAAACCATCTGATTTCTTCTTCCATCTCCTGACCCCCTTCTTTCCCCCAAAACCTCCCATCTCATCACTTCTTTTCACTCACCCCGGCTTCCAATGATTAAGGGTCAAGCGTGCCACCTCGTCTCCAGGCCATCATTAAAACAGCGACAGGAAGGCGAACAAGAGTGAGAGAGAAAGACACCCTGGCACACAGGGCTAATGAAAGCCATGAATCACAGTGTGGTCTTTAAAGAACATATTAGTGACATCATTAACTCTGCACAAAGGCCAGAGTTGGGGTGATCAGGCAGGTTGCTCCACCAGCCTGCTGCCCTGCTCCCTGCGATCCACCCCTACCGTTCTGCCTTTCATATCCGCAAGAGCTGCTTCTCATTAGACAGGCATTTATATTCCTACTTGTTAGTCACTCATATTTTAAATGTTCACAGGTAACATGATAAAAATGAATATAAAAGAATGAAATAGGTACATGCATTAGCAGGTATCCCAGTAAGTCAAATAATTGCTAAATCCTACCAGCAGAGCAATCACGTAGTGAATCATTTTGCCTTTCAAAAATATCAGACAAACTAAACTAAACTAAAAAAAAACTACAAGAGCTCCTATTTCTGCTTCTATGAGCAAACAGTAGACATATTTTTAATAGACGTGCTCCTCTTAACCTGCCACTTCCTGTTTGAACAAAAACAAGTCTCCCTCCAGACGCCCTGCAGCAGAGGCCTGTGGGTACTCCACACAGGCAGTGACCTTTTCACACAGCCTCGGGACAAAGTGGCTCTCCCAACTTACCCCGGAGCATCAGCCACCATTGCCGTCGCCTCTCCACGTCACAACTTTCCCTGCTTCCAATACTCAGAACCTGATGATGTTTGCTGGTATAGAAACTGGAGCGTTTCAGTAGCCTCAATCAGAACAGAGCCTCTATGCTAAGGGATGCGGTCCAGGCCTCATTAGGAGTTTCATGATGAAATGAGCTGAAAGGCCCCAGCCTCAGCCAGCACCAGCTAGCAATCACAGCAGCCTGAACTGGTAAGGCTCATCTCACGGCCCCATAGGCTTTAAATCATGGATAACCTTCTTGTTTCTCTCTCTATCTAACTATCTGCACCCTCTAACTCGCTGTGTCTCACTCAAACTATGTATGGCTCGCTTTTTCCCCTCTACAATGCTCCTCTCCACTCATCCCCCCCCAACATCTCTTCCCCCTCTGTCTGCCTCAATAGGTCCTCACTCTATTACTGCTACTCACGGACCACACTGTACTGTACTTTACCACTTCACTCACTAGAGGCATCAAAGTTTAACACCTACAACTTACAGCTCTCAGTCACATCTCATCTCTCACTTTCCATGTTTCTCTCTCCTGGATTGTTTCTCCAAGCTTTTCATCATGCGCTGTAATTGCAGATCTTTTTTCTTTTTTTCCTCTTCTCTGCAACTTCTGTCCCTCTTTGACCGCTGTCTTTGACTAACTCTGATTTCTCTTCCCTTTTTTCTTTCTGTTACACCACTAAATCACAGGAAGACATTTGAATCTTTCATTACAGTAAAGTAAAAGCAAAAATTCAACTTTTTAAAAAGACTGGTTTCTATTTCAGCAATCCAGTCACACACACACCCACATACACACATAAAAAACAAAACAAAAGCTGGCAAAACTTCCCTTACTTGACATAACTTAGAAGTTTCATAATAAAGAGATGGTAATATTTTAAATGACCTTCTGTTGGCATTTAGATGACCTGATGTGAACCTATAATGTGTCCATAAATAAAATAAACATATCCACGTATTTTTATACAGTAACAAACACAACTCACAATAAAGTAAATGAGTGAGAAGTTGTCAGCTTTATGTAATGCAAATATTGCCATGTTGGAATTTTAAAACATAGCTGTGATAACAATCCCCATAGACTCCCATGTTAAAATGTCAGATTTCACAGCTCAAATAAAGAGTGGCTCCAAAAACTATCCGCGGTATCTTTTAAAACCTTTTAAAAATGTCTGTTCCTGGTATTCTACCTGGTACCTGATAGTCATTAAAAGCAAAAGCACTTGCAAAAGTACAGACAAATAATGTTCAATATAATAACTTAACTATTTGTCATCCCACTCCTCCCCTCTAGGTTACTGTTAGTTCAATTTTCTTACTCTCTAAGTCCTAGACTGTATATAAGAGAGCTCACAGTGCAAATGTATCCATAGTTCAGAAAAACAGTATCTGCAGCAACAGATACTGTTGTACACTTTAAAATTTCTCACTTTATTTATTTTTTTGTTAAGTTGTTGCACTCTAGATGCAGAAAAGTTTAAGTCCCAGTAGGCTTTTTTAATGTAATTGATCACACTGTTTTAAGTCAATTAATAACGTTTTGTGCCCTTATTATTTATTTTTTTATATGTTAGTAGAGATAATGACAGCTTTATGTTGCCTATTTAGCAAATTTATATCCAACAATTTTGCACAGCAAAGAATGTAATTATTCTTAATACAGCATTTCAATCTTTAAGTTTGATCAACTGCTTTCTTGATCACTCATTTACTTAAGACACTAGCACAAAACAAAACACTCCATTCCTGTGGGTGCCCCACAGGATTGGGACTGTGGTGGTTGTGGCCCAGAGCAGCTGTGGTGCGTGTCCCTTAATTTAATTTATGAAAGGTGGCAACCTTAGTCGCATCACAAGCCGCTGTGTTCACATCTCCATGTTCAAGGGAAGAAATATCCCTTGCATGAAAGTCACATTTCACTTTGCTGGAGGAGGGCAAGCGCATTTTTCATCATCGCTCAAGTTCCATAGGAAATGACTGAGAAGAAGCAACGTCGCCCTGAGTGTGCCGAGCCTTAATGTGTTGTTTCTTTACTTCCTTAACAAAAAAAAAAGTAATGTTACTGTAACGTATTCCCCCAAAACTAGATAGGCATATTTGATTTTTATAAACCAGAAAGTGTAGTCATTAAAATCATTTAAAAAAAATAGTTTAACATTATTTTTTCACACATAGAGTTAAAACACATTAGATTGATTGCTTTGTTAATGACTTAATACTTTATTTGATGTTGAAGATGAACATAATATAGTGGATCGTTCATGCATTTAATCAAATCTAGATGAGTTTATTCTGTTTTGATTTTATTTCATTAATTTCTTTTTAAAGTTTGTTTACATTGTAGCCTATTTATTACCCTGCACCTTGCTGTATGGCTTTAAATGTTTTATGTAAAGCCTTTTGAATTGTCATGTACATGAAATGTGCTATACAAATATGCTTACCTCCCCTTTCTATAATGCATTTCTCTGAATTCATAATAATGTATCATACACATGCTGCAATTCAGACCTGCCCCAAATAGATGAAGGCCTATTTTACCTAATTTGATGGGAGTTATCTATTAAATCTGAGTAATTTGAAATGCACATGTTGTTAATTTATATCTGTTGAGATATAATTATTCCAATTTAAGTGTCCTTTTATGACTAAACACATGATAAACGAGTATGATAAATGAGTATGATAAACAAACTGTATTATATTAGCTAAAATATATCACAACATCACCTTAAATTCTGTCTATCTATATGGCCTTGACGCTGACAATGCGACCTGTTCCCACTTTGAAATTATAATGATAATTCCCTCAGATGAGCTGTAGTGGTGTCATCCAGCTGCCTGCAGGTATGCAGGTTAGAAGCAGAGTCTGCTCTGCATGCATTACTGATAGAATCAAAGTAACGGCTTTCTGGGAACCAGGGACTTTGAGTACCTATCAGAACAAAGGGGAATGAATTTTAGAAGACCACACTGGACAGAGAAGATTGTGCAAAAATGTAAACGATTCAAAAAGCTTTGACCGAGTCGTGAGCAATGAAGTATCACTTGCAGTCTAAAAGAGAGGCGTGGAACACCAAGAGCAGATGATAGTGAGCATTATGCAGCCTCCCCTGAATATATGTTTAAATTATTGAAAGACACTTAGTCTGCTTTGAATGGGTGAGCGTTGCGGATCAACTACTCCTATAGAGGGAAAGGGTCAGCATGACTTGTAGGGACAGGCGTTTATGCTACAGTGACTTATGTATTCATGAAATATAAGTGAAGGAAATTCCGTAAGCGTAAGAAAGTTCTCACGTATGTCTCAACACACAAAGCCATGGATAATTAAGGATTGTCGCAATGCTTTATTACTGCAGGCAAAACATTTCTCCCCTGCCCTCGACTCTACACCCTGTATTAAAAACATAATTCTATGATAAAGCTAGTTTAGGGAAACCTAATGTTATATTAAAGCAGAGTTAATCTATGCAAGGGGAGCCTTCTTACCATACATTATTATGCACTACAAAATGCTTTAATGTGCAAAAAGAGCTTTTTTCTGGCCAAGAGTAGACATTATATTACTACAGGTTAATAAAACTTTGGGTTTCTTAATTTTTCATAGTGGTTAGTGCATATGTAAATATTTAATGAGGTCTTTATGCTCCAGATATTCCAACAAAAAGGTTAATAAGCTCTAAGATGGAAGATAGGGTATATAATCGCTAAGCTGTCCTACAGAGAAAGAGAGAATGGTGGGGAGGTAATAAAAGACCTGAAAAAAAGAAATGCAAGGGAAGCAAAATGACACTTTGACTGCTTTATGAAGTGAAGAAATATAGAGAAATAATACAGAAATCATAACCACATTCTTTTATTAAAGCATGCTTGTCTGCATAGGGTAGCCACTAATACTTAAAACTAGCACATCAAACCTTTTTTTGAACAACATTTTGTTTTTATATAACAACTCATCCCAATTTTATGGCAACACAGAAACAAATGACAAAAACTCATCTTTTAATCTACTTATTTTTGGAAAGCAGGAGAAAACCTTACTGTTGTAATGCATCAGTTTTAACTTATATGGAGCCCCAATAACAGTCCAAAAAATAAAACTACAGTAAAAAATGAACTGGTTTTAAAACAGACAGCTGGTCTATTCTTTTTAAATAATCATGATAAAAACATCTTAAAAAATACTGTATATAGTACTGTATATAGTAAAGGACTAATTAAAATGCCCTCTTCACCATAGTATTAATCATCAGGGCCATCTGATAGTCTTCTTTCCCCTAAAAAAGAAAGCCTATGACTGTATATATTAAACATCATAAATGCAAGGGTATTTTCATCACTAGTCAACTCTGCTAACAAAATCCTATTTGTGTATTTATTTTCATTTAAAAATATATGTATATTGGTTTATTCCATTCAATCACTTACACCCTAATTTTACTCCTAAGCTAACAATGGCTCTGCAACAGTTTAACAAATCAGATGAAAATAATATAAAGACAACAACACAGTATGATACTACCACGTCGATTTATGATCAAATATTCATAATTTACATCATAATGACATGAAAATCATGCTGGGCTCTTGGATGCTCTCCACACAAGAATGGCTTTTAATTTCTGCTAACATATAAAAAGAAAAAAAGTCTTCATTTACACAAGGGAAGCTCAGATGCCACATTCATTTAACTCACCTTCTACCATTATGGCTCATTGAAAGCCCTTTCCAATCTAAAGCATATAGCTCTTTCCTTAATTAACACACACTGTGGTGTGTTGCAATATCAAATGAATATTTCAGGACCTGTTTCGTTTTATGGCCACTACCATTTGAATGGGCCTTAGTAGAGTGACAAGACATTCCCACCGACCACTGTCCCATGAAAAATGCACAAGCCACTTAAAACCAATGGCCAGTCACAAGAAGACACTCAGCCCCTCAAGACAAACCATGACTTCTTTCTTGATGAGAGGAAAGCAGGCATATTTTCATCAGCTTCTGCAGAAAGTAATGCCCTCCTCTGCGTGCACATCGGTTATGAAGATTGGATGAAATGGTTTGATAGTGAAACATTAGCTTCTTTTAAATCTTACGCCTGGTGAGCATTCCTCAAATGTAACGCAGAGTTAATAATTAAAATGCCCTCTTCACCATAGTATTAATCATCAGGGCCATCTGATAGTCTTCTTTCCCCTAAAAAAGAAAGCCTCTGACTCCAGAGGTTGAATCGAACATTTGGCTGCTGATGAACTCTTAATGAATGAATTTGCAAAGAAGAACAGACATGAGAAGGCTTGTATGCACTTCAGAGGGATGTTAGCAGCTTAAACTAATCAATAGATCTGAAAGAATACCGAGTTAGAAGGTCAAACGACTTAATTTGTGGCAGCTTAAGGTCAGTTTATGCACTTTCTACAAGACACTGAAAGCTGTAGACTTTGTTTGACTCAAAGTGCCTTATTATATCATCTTAAAACAGCAAAACAATCATGATGACAGCATTTAGCATTTAGGGACCATGCTTCAGACTTTGCAAACTTACCTCTCTGTGACCTCTTGTGATCTTTGACTGTCAGGCAGTATGAATATCTAAAGGATATTTTTTCATCTCAGTCTGTTACTATTTAGCACTGCCCATATATGATTATGTCAGCTGATACAACTGTGTTTAGAGGAATGTAACATCATCAGGCATGCAGAAAATGTAGTCCCTTTAACCGTGCAAACTGCTGAAATATTTAAGCCAATAAAAGTCAAATAACGTCTGTAAAGCTTTGTGGAGAAAACAGAGACTGACAAAGACAGAGCTGTTAATGACTCTATTGTACTGATCCGATAACAAAGCAACTTTAAGCACAATCCTGCATGTAAAGAGATTAAGACCAACATACATAACAACAATACAAACAAAACTTTGGTAGAGTTACATCATTATCTTTCTTTGGACTAAAACAATTATCAACCAACCAAGTTCTGACACAGGTCAAACAGGAACCGAAAATTTCTTATCAGATATACAATCTCTATAAGACCAAGACACTTGCCAATTTTACTAAGAATTAGTCCATCAGGCATCTAAAGAATTTGTACCTTTTTACAATGTGAATGTGTAATAATCTATGTGTAATAAAAAATGTGAGTAGGATCAGAATGAATATTAAATTTTTATTGTAGTGTTAGTTTGTAGTATCAGAATGAATAAATCCAACTGTTGCAGTGTTAATTCTTTAATTTCTACTTTTTATGGACAAGACTAAAATCTTGTAACGTGATAAGGAATTTGTCATTTTAGCCCCCTAAATGAGCTTTACATCCATACAACTAGGTTGTAAAGATGTATGCCATTAAGTTGTGCAGCAGATGTTAGATAAGAAAAAAAACTGAAGTGAGGAAGTTCTTTTTGAGGGCATGGATGATGATGATTGAAAGGTTTACAGGAGGAATAGAGGAAGAGATGAAAGGAGTGTGGGATGACAGAATGAGACAGGCAAAGAACAGGACCCCACACAATGGGGGGCCTGAGAGGCTGTCTGCAGCGCTGCCTGATTGACACATAGTTCCAGTGCTGCTGCCAGGACCCCTCCCAGAGTTTGGAGAAACAGAGAACACTGTGAGCAGACAAATACACCTGTTCAGGAGCCCTAAAATGACATGTTGGAGTACCCTGGAAGGCATAAACACACATTCATATGGTGAGGAAGAAAGAACTTTGCTTTGTGGTGTCATGTAGGAGATATTTCTGTATCAAAGGCAGGTAATATATGTATGTATTGACCTGTAGCAGCGAAGAAATACCAAAGGAATAAATCAGCTTCTAGACTGAAGAATAAAGCAGATGCTGGTTTATAATTAGCCTACTGGTCCACAGCTAGGAATCACCAGTACATCTTTGCCACTGGTGACAGAGTGTGTGTGTCACTGGGTTGACTGGGGAAAGGATTGAGCAACTTGTCAACCATATTTCACATAAACTGCAGGGTGAGGCTGTGCATAAGCTGGAGGCAGATGTAAACAAATATAT
>JBAMHX010000005.1:12399481-12412196 GCA_037177515.1 Pseudomugil tenellus
TATATATATATTCTCAATCTTATTTAACACAATCGGTCCTCATTCAGCAATTCTTAAAATTCACAGTTCGTTTTATGGAAACAACTGCTTTTACATCTTTGCCAGACCTCTACTAAAGCTACACAACCATTTAATCATGTAAATGAGACACCATTGCACTGGATGACCCAGCTGTTCCTTTTTGATAACAAACAAGGGCACAAAGTTGATTATGAATCAACCTCACTCATTCAGGCTTAACAATATGTGTCACGGTAATATCCACATGGATACCAAAACCCATCAAACTTCTACAAGATATTAATGTGTTTCTCTTCTCCCATCAACAGTTTTATTGCTGCTTCCGATCAGGGTCTGCAACACATATCCATTGATATGTTTGCAACTTTAATTTTCTTGTCTGTTTTGACACATTTGCTTTAGATGGAGAGGTCTGATGCTTGCTTCTTCCAAATAGAAATATTATGAAACTTTTGTTGCAGATAATAATTTTCTGAAGAAAATGCAAAAATAAAGGATTTCCACTCCTTCCTAAATGTAAGGAGGTTAGTTCAGTCAGGCAACTCAAGAATTGATGAATAAATTTTTCATTGAGGATTGGCAATTAGGCCGAAAAGGACACATCTCTCCCTCTGCATATGTTTTTCATTTAGTTGCAAAATAAGACAGACAATATGCAGCCATTATACCAGTAGCGACAGTATTGGCACCAAGCATGAGGTAAACAGAAAGGGAAGAGCCCCCTCCACTTTCTCCTCACATATCCCAAACATTGATAAACAACCATTTAAATGTCCTTCCAGGTTTACTTAATTTCTGCTCACTCAGCTGAGTAATATTTGGCTTTAGGGAGGAGGAAGTTGATACCCTCAGTTAGGCTTGAAGATGCTCATATAGATATCCACTCCTAAAAAGACACATGTCAGTTTGAACATCCTGGAAAGCTCAGGGCAGGTGGTGGTGGGGGCAACTCTTCAGAATGGCAAGATACTTCCCTGCTTTGCCACTCATGTTATTAGAATTTTTTATCTTTGAGTGTTCATTAATGGTTCTTTGTTTGAAATCTGCCTCTATCTCATGTGGAGAAGTTGATTTTTGTTGTGTAGGCGTCATAGTGATAAACAGAATCCACCAAAGGACACTTTATCATCCAAACATGCTTCTTTTTTGAGGCCAGAAGTGTTCTTCAGTTTTCGCAGTCTTCGTACCCGAGATGAGATCCTCCATAACTTATCCCACTCATATGACCCACTGACCAGGTCAAACAATGAGAAACAGCAGATAAGAGGTTTTTTTTCCTGTACCTATCATATCCTGTGCCTATCATATTTTTTTCTTATGTCATCCCACAATAACATACACCATTGGCACGCCATGTGGCACCACAGGCACCACTTATCTGCCCAACAATAAGGGCCGACTCTGGATCAGAGCTCTTTTTATTTCTTAAAATCAACTACTTTTCAGGTTTTTATATCCAATTTTTGTAACTTTGTACAAACTCCACAAAAATGTACATTTATTTTCTCTGCCTCTACACTGTAATTAATGTAACATTTTTTTGTAAGTCCTCTTTGTTGTTTGATTTTTGGATTTATTCCTCTGTATGTGCAAGTAGATTTCTGATTGTAATTGCTGATTTTCTTTCTTTGTCTTTGTTTTTCTATATGATCTTAAATGTGCCGCTGTGTAAAAACAAATCCCTGCCTGGAATCTTGAAGACTGATGGTGTAATTATAGCAAAATTTACACATTGTTATCAAAATAAACTATATGACATTATTTTATATGAGGAAAAAAGACAGGATCATAACATATTGTAGGTCTTTTTGTATTTTATCTCACATTATGATTTGGATCAGGTATTTCCCTTTTTTTGCGGTTGGAACATTTGTACAAAAAGAGCACAACACACCAACATGTTGCATCTTCTTTTAAATCCAGCACCACAGGTGTAAAACAGGTTATTTCTGGAAAAAAGAAGTGAAAACCCCCACCTAACCCATCGCCATTTGTTGTACTCCTCTCAGGGAAAAGGCTAATGTAATAATCTCATAAAGCAGCCCTCCTTATGAGCATAACTGTTTTTGGTCCATGTGAGGTCAGGCTGGTTTTCACTATTGCACACTGCCACCCATTAAATCTCCCAAAGGTCCATGATGACTCCTTTGTCTCTGATGGAGAAGTCGGCAAACAATCTGTGAGCGCAAGAGATCAGAAAACGCAAGAAAGCGATGGGGGTGAGAGGAGGGAGAGAGAGAGGGAGACAGAAAGACAACAACTGACATCTCAGGGACTTTCACAAGAATGGCTAATCCAATGTGATCAGCGGAAGATTTTAATATTTAAATAGCCAGCAACGCACCAGAAGTTTCTAATTAAATTATAACTCATGCTTGAAAAGCAAAAGTGCATGTGTTGTGGGAGCTTAAATAATTCAGCCCGCCCTATATCTCGTCTTTCTGTTAACCCGGAGACAAATGGCACTTGCTAGGGCTTTTAGACAGGGGGCTGGCGCTGTCAGAAACATGAACAACATCAGCTTGTAAAGGGCCTCACCCATCAGGGCCCAAATCCAAACTGACTGGCCTCACTACAGAACAACGTCTCTAACCTACGAATTAATTTGGTTAATTAATTCATTATTAATTACCTTAAAGGCCACACAACATTGGCACATTGTATAAAGATGACAGGAAAAAAGCTTCTTCCTAATGAACCAGGGATTGTTAATGAGGCATCAGACAACTGTGCGCTGGCTCCTCTCACTATATCATCCTACCTGCTTGCTCCTATTAGAAGTTTCCAGCAAAAAAAGTATCAGAAAAAGAGTTTATTAATTAATACACTGTTGAAGGATATATGAGAGGCTCACAATATCCATGAGAAGTGTAAAATATTTAGGCAGGTAACATTCATATTAATGGCAAAATTACACATACATCTCAGAAATTAAATTAGAATTCGACCCAACATTGATGGCTGATTCATGTCAAGCATATAAATGTACTTATTGCTCGAGGTCAGAATATCTCTTTTCATTCATTATATTTTTTTTCACCACCAGGTATCTTCGCTTTTGGCTACTCTGGCCTTGCGGCATAATTCCAAAAGAGAATTACATTTTTGATGGGAACTAATTAGACAGGCTTTTACCTGAAATTCTTCCAGACTCTTGCGTGTTCCTGAGTTGGGATGATGGCGGTATAACTTATTGAGGGGAACCACCTGTTCTAACTTCTGTCCAGGAACAGAAGGATCTCAGAAGTCTGTTTCACAGAAGCTGCATTTTGCAGAACAGGACAAGCAGGGCCTTGAAAAACAAACTCCAAAGCCTTATAAAGTCAATCAGTCCATGAAGGCCTCTCACTCTTTTGGTAAAACACTCAACCTTGGTGTTTTGCTTTTTTTTTACAAAAAAGTATATTGCAGAAGTACTGGAAAGATCCCTGTCAATCCCTCTTGTGATTACTGCATACGATAGTCAGAGCACCTTAAACATTTAGTTGAGTTTGCTTTATTTTCTTCCATTATATCCTTCACATTGCCATGCACACAAGCACGGCTGGCAGATTGTGGTGAAGCAGTAAAAAGACTGTACGCAGTATCATGATCTTAAGATGATGGAATGAAACAGCCTGACTGCTCCTTTCCCTTCTCTTCCTGGCAGTTGTTGAAACGCCGCAGAGGATTACAGGTAGGAGGCAGATACAGACATGAAATGGATGTCATCTCCAATGCTGTGCAGCAGAAAAGAGACCAAACTCTGTGAACTACAACATCTCTTGTCCTCAACAACAAGATCAGCAATGAAGGGCTAAAGACTTGGCTGTACAAAGGAGGGGCAAGCTAAACTTGGGGATGTTTATTTTACAACTCAGCTAACACTTTGAGCAGATGGAACAAAGAAGAGTGATTCTCTTCTTTTGTGCTCGCAGTTCACACAGCTTTTTGGCCTTTGTCTTTTCAAGTCCCCAGTCATGGCTGATGTGAGCCAGTCACAACATATAAATCAGATAGCAACTACAAGAAAGCAGTCCACCCCAGGGTCTCTCTCTCCGTCTCTCACATACTGTATATACACATAAGTCAATGACTTCGGAAGCAGCCCTTTATGATTGCCGCTAAGTTTCTAATTGTTGTGATCATAAAGAAATACCTTTCAAGACGTCTCTGTTTCTGAATCTAAGCCTGATTAAAGAATGCATGATACTTCAGTGACAAGACTGTATTATTAATTCATTGCAAACAGTGGAATTTGGGTGTGTTTCTTTGAAAAATGTTCAAAA
The DNA here is from genome assembly GCA_037177515.1 of Pseudomugil tenellus. NCBI lineage: Eukaryota > Metazoa > Chordata > Actinopteri > Atheriniformes > Pseudomugilidae > Pseudomugil > Pseudomugil tenellus. The sequence continues at coordinate 12,403,771 of JBAMHX010000005.1, forward strand.
CTGGCGGCCTGTAATAAAAGCACTGAGAGAAATTCCAACTCATTAACATTTAATCACAAAATTCTCTTTCGTATGAAATACCCAATATAGGCTGTCAGAATCAATCAGGTGTCCAGAAAAAGGAAGATGACATGCCAAAAGGATGGGGAATATGTCAATTGTGGCACTTGCTGTTTCTTCTGGCTGTCACACTGCCAATGTTGCCTTTAAGCCGACAGTGTTAGGAAGTGTGGCTTCATAGTGCTGCTTTTAAATGCTTAGGGAAAAGGGGGAGAAATGGCTTCTGTTGCAGAAACCTTTGCCTGACAGGAGTCAGCAAAGGAGGCTGTGTCATCTTTAGGTCTGGGAGATGTGTTCAAAGCCAAGGCTGCTGGGTAATGGGGTTCTTTGCGGTGATAAGGGATCTAGAGGAAGTCTTCACTCATAATTTTATCATTGGCCTGATGTCCCATAAAGATGCATGCCAGTAGTCTTGTCTACAACTTCAACTATTTGGAGGTCTGAGCTTTGCCCTTGTGCAAACAATGCAGAACTCGGGATTGTTTATGAGAGCGGGAAGAGCTCCCATGATGCTAGAAAAATATATACAGATAAGCTCAAGTTTATGGTCTTGGACACAGCAATTAATTTAAACAGTTTTTAAAGGATAATAATAAAATAACTCTAATGGGAGTTGCTGCATAGCTGAACCGACCACAGAATCTTGTTTTATGAAGGTTGTTTTAGCACTTTACTAGTTTTTCATTTACAAAAGATTTGGCCTGTGTTATTTAAGATCAAATTACATATGTTTCTGACCTTAAAGCTGTGAGCATTTGACTGGTTTTGATGGCCTGCTGACTTTTATTATGGAAATTTCTATGGCTGAAAAATCCTTGTGTTCCAATCTAGAAAATCTCTCACCAGCTATAGTTTCACACACGACTTAGAGAAAGTATAGGCCAAAGCGGTGTAAAGGCCTGCCATATAGTGGAAACATTGAAGACAGGCGTGAGAAAAAAAACCACACTTTTATTTCATTCTTGCTCTTTGTCGAACAGAAAAATTCACTTTGTAATATTCTGTTATTAAATTTAGTTTGGATTGATGAATTAAATTACTCGGTTTGTTCAATACCACATAAAATATGAGCTTAGCTCTTCAAATCCTCTTTGACCATTTGACCTCTATTAACATTACCCGAAGATACCCTTTTGCCTTTGAGTCAATCTCATGTGTTTTATTTTAAAATTTCTACAGCTGATTTGTTTCTGACTTATCAAACGACCAACTGCAACACTTTGCATTACTGCACAGCCAAGTTGCTCTGTACATCATTAACCTTTCATGTTCAGGTAACAAGTTGTGAAAACTTGGTGATTTTTTTTTTATTTTTACAATCTTTTACAATCGTTAATTAACACATGTTGAAATTCAGTATCTCTTGAGAATAAAGATTGTGATAGTGTACAATTAAAATGAGCATTATTTTTTAAGAAAAAGGCTGTTGCACTATTATGCTCAAGCAGGTTTTTATTGAAAGTTAGGTTTTCTCCTCATGTAGAAAAAAGGGGGGACATATAATTAGACTCGGCAGACTCAAATCAGTATTAGGATCAGCAGCATTTGTACCTGAATCATTACTTTTTCACTTTTCAAGTTATCTCCGAAATACTGTAGCACGGTTAGGGCTAGATAAAAGTCTACTCTCATAAAAAAAAGACAAACAATGAAATAATTTCCATGAATATAGCACATTTACTGGTTTTTATATTAATCTGATTATTACTCCAATGATCAATACAAATGATTACTAAATGTACTTAATAAATCAAACCAAGGTGGTGGGATTTACATTTTCAAAATACAATTTGTGTCATACACTCAGTAACAATGAAAGTGCATTGAACTAGTTTATTTAATTTCTGAGCCAGAATAGTCATGTACAACTCTCCTTTTCTTTTCAGCTCTCATTAGTAGGATTGACACTCTATCATGAAAGTGTGATTTTAGTTTTTTAGTCAGTTAACAGCTGACAAACTACAAAGGAACTGGTGAAAAGAGGTATATGCTAGAAGCCTTTTAATGGGGAGTTATTGTCCAACAGAGGTCATGAAGAATTAAACATGTCAAGCAATTGGAAGATTTCTAAAAAAGAAAAAAAGAATACATCTGCAATTTTTCAAAGCTGTACGATGTTGCAGAGTATATAATGATTGATGATAAACTGCATGCTGTTGAATTTGTTTCCAGAAGGGGCACTATCCCCTGCAAGCTTTTCTTTCTTCATGGCTTTTCTGTCATTTTGACAGAAACATCCCTGCCTCTGGAGGGAACCGTGAGTACTCTGACTTTGAAGCTATCAAAATAGAAAAGTGAGATTTAAATGGGAGGGTCTACAGGGACAGAGGAAAGATTTTCCCTCCCTGTCAGGTACAGATTCACCTATTATACTGAAGATCTGAAAATTGCTTCTGGTCTTGATTCGGTAACTTTCGCTTTGAGAAAAGTTGGAACAAGAGTAGTATTGTGCTTATGCTGTTAGGATAAATAATGTTTTTCTACTGCTAAAAGTGCCACTACACCCCTTACTCTTTCGTAATTCAACCCACTGCCAAAGTTTAAAAAATACCAGAAACTGCAGGTGTGGGGTGAGAGGCTTGGTGGAGATCTGAGCAGGCAGCAGGTGGGTTGTGAATACATGGGTAAAAATGATTAAATGACAGAAAGCAGCTTACTAGCAAGGTGGAAAGTGTTTAAAATCTACAAAACACCTGCCACATAGCAGTCTTTAAAGTCGAAGACTTTTCTACTCGAGTATCTCCTCAGTCACAACACAGTGGTGGAAGAACAATGGGGTCCTGAATCTTACTATTCTAAGGGCGCCCTGACACTTGCACGATTATGTGGCACGCACTGGCACAACTCAAGTCGTGCCAGTGCACAAACTAGTCGTAAACTGGCGTGAATAGTGCGTGAACCCGTCGTGACTGCATGCCATGTCGGGAGGAGAATTTTGAAATGTTCAAAATTTTTGTCACGATAAAATCTTGCCAGCAGGTCATGAACTATGCGCCAACTGTACGTGAATACGTTGTGAAGTTGTTGGAACGAGGCCGGAGGATGCGTGCCAGTGCGTGCCAGATTTAGGCATCTTCTCTTCTCTGCAATTCAACATGTTCTCTCTTCCACTGACCTGGGGTTGGGGAGGCCCCCTTTTTATATGGGATGCCCAAGTCGGAAGAACACCGTCCGAATTGTGCAAACTCTACGTACCAATGCGGGAAGTGCGTAAACTATGTGCAACCTATGTGTGAACTCATCGTGCCAGTTCGTGTCAATGTGGACACTGATGGGCACGCATTCGTGAACTATTCGTGAACTCGTCATGAACTATGCGTGAACTAGATGTGAAAAGTTCGGGAGCCTCCCGGTTTGTACCCCAAAATGCCACGACTTGCCATGACAAAATCGTTTCCAAAAGTCATGCAAGTGTCAGCCTACCCTAAGGTGTTGTGCTGGCTTGTGGCAAAGTTCTGCCAGGCTTGTGCAAGCTGTTGCGACTCACAGCAGGATGTAGCAGTTGCAAAAGTGCCTGCAAGTTGCCACTGCTGTAATTTGGCCCTGCTGTCTGTAATCAGATAAGGATTCAGTGTTACTTTCACATTCCTGGAAAACATGTCAGATAAGTTCAGATCTATACTATGCTGTATAAAGATGGAAATTCAAATGCTGTGCTCCGTTAGTTGCACCTCAGCCTTCAATGAACCTGTAGTTTTGGTTCTTGGAAACAGCCGCTTGTGGTTGGACTGAAAGTTGAATATATTTCAGCAATAAAACTGAGCCTGATCCTTTGATGTTGTTTCAGCTATGGGACCAGTCACACAGCACTTTACGGCTTAAACATGACCAAAACCCATCCAAAAGTGGTCTCCCGTGAAGCAGACAATGTTGTTTGAGTTGGTGTGGAGTTTAAGACGAGCTATAGTCGATTTGTAGACGTGGCAAGGTGTGGGGAGAAATCGGAACAGTGTTGGACGTGGTAAAAAGTTTTGAACTGTTCAAACTTTTAGACCACGGACAACCACGGCCAGCACACGTGGTAAAGATTGGGGTAAAGATGTGCAACACGTGTGAAACACATTTGGAACACATGTGATAATCTGCGTTCTAGCAATTAAAACTTGGGGAGATGCAGTAAGGTGCAAAAGTTTAGCAGTCTGTGATGGGCAGAGCATGGTCATCCGATGGGTGTTACACGTTGGAATCACAAGAAATGATTTAGCAGCATGTGTTTTAGCAGCTTATCACTTACAAATGGATTTTTTCCACATACATAGCACTACTTAAGCCCGTTAAACAATATCTTGAAAAAGTTTGAAATATGGTTGATCACTGGCTAATCACTTCTGTATCAGTTCTGATTTGCGGCATATAAATACCGGATTTTCTGAGACCTCTGCAGTAACAGTCTAAATGTCAAGGGGTGAACATAAACCTTTAACACTGGGATATCCTGATCATCATGCTCCACCACCAACAGAATCAACTAGTACATTCCCAACATATCCTTGCTGAGAGAAGAAGAAGATGTGTGCAAGATGTGAACCACCAACTGTGAAGACCAGCCTTGCATGGCTGATTTTATGCATAGCAAGTCGCGTTTCCGATGACGCCGAGAAGCGGTTACCCATGACTGGGCAGTGCTATCACCGTGGAGTGTCCGTTTTACATCTGCGCTCACCACATGATCGGCAGTGCTACAGTGATGATGAGAATGAAGTTAGCCGATCCTAGGCAGTGCTTTAGCAGTAGAACAGACATTGGTGGCCATACCCCGTACAGGGCGGCCAAGTCAAAATTAACCAAAAATTACCACTGACGACCACATCCACTAGATTTTCAGAACTTTTTGGTCTTGATTAAGCCATAAAGCGCTGTGTGACCAGGAGATATAAATAGTTGTTGTCCAGTACTATGTTATACAAGACATGGATGTAAATTTTTTTTTTAGCTACTTAGCTAATAAACTTGTTCTTAAGCACCAAGTGCTCCTGTATCAATCCTGTCAGGCCCAAGGATAATTTGGTCACTATTCTTGGTAGACTCCACTTGGTAGGTGTTAGCACCAATGCCTCTCAGCGTGAAGGTTATGGGTTTGAACCTTGGCTGAGAGCAGGTTTGAACAAAGACCTTTCTGTTTGAGTTTGCATGTTCTCCCCCTGTGTGCTGGGGTTCTCTCTGGGTTCCTCCCACCGTTATGTTAATTGATTACTCTAAATTCTCCCTAAGAATGAACATGAGTGCTCTGAGACATGAGTTTGTCTCTCTGTGTTGGCCCTGTGATGGGAAACCTGTTCAGGGTGTACCTTGCTTCTTGGCTGCTTATAACTAGGATGTGCTCCAGCTCCCTTAAGCTGCATTGAAAATAAATGAATGAAATGCCTGCTGCTGCATCTTTTTGTGCACGGATATGATATTGCATAATTTTAGTGTAAACACACTAGTTGTCCTTCTTGCCCATCTTACAAGCTTCCATCACCCCCTTGGCCACCTTCGAACAGGGAATTCAGAACTACAAGGGTGGGCTCAGATGTCCACCTTCAGAACGCTCTGCAAGGTCTGCTTCAGTCACACCCTTAAATCGCACTACAAATTCAACACCAGTGTGCAGAAACTACACCAAAACTTTATGTATGTCAAAGTCTATTCTAGCCCAGTTCCAGACAATGGTAAGTCAGAGATAATTTTGAGCTGCAGACATAATTTTGATTTCCAATGGAATCAGCACATTGCTGTTGGTCAATGTTTAATAAGTCAATGGTGGATCCTCTTACCTTGACAAGCACTTTGGGCAATTTATGTTATTTAAAATGGGGCATATAAACAACCCCAATTTGACACATTACTTGGAGTCATTTCATTCAAGTGAACAACTTAAAAACAATGCTAAAATTCTTTCTCAAGTTTTGTCCGGCTTTGAGATTTGGGTTTTCCATGGGTTGTGGTATTAATAAAATATCACATCTTTATTATTATTTAAACATGGAAAAATTGTGAACATGGATCTAACAGGCTGTATTCCTGTACCTAATCCTACTTAACCTTAGTGAGAACTTTAGCAGTAGGATCATACAGTACACAGCAGAGGCTATAGGTTAGTAGACCCTAGAGCTATGTGAGAGTGCTATTACAACTGTAAGGGCTGTTGATCTCTAATGGCTGTATGCTGGGCTGTAATGGTGCTTGGAGAGAGTGGAAAAAGGAAAATAAGAAGTAGTAATCTCAGAAAATGCTGACCTCTGAGCCACAAAAAGTAGTTGAGTAGTGTTAACAGCTCCTTGGCACTACTACAACATTTTTTCCCTTCCTTTTTATAATCTTCAACCTATTCTGTCTATAGACTCTAGAGAGTAGTTCTTGTCTTATCTGCCTTTTGCAGTCACTACAGTATTTTCACTGGCTGAATTTCAGGGTCAAATAAAACCAAAGATACACTTAGTTTTTTCTTTTCACCTTTAGACCAACATCCAGTGTTTTGGAAATTGAATTACCATGTTCATGTAGATGACCCTCTACTTTTAGTAAGGACTGAAATCTTTTTACATTTCTGTAAACACATTTAATGTAAATCCTTGATATTGCTATGAAAAAACTTTATAAAATAATTGTTAGGAGATTTAATTCTGCAAAAGAAGAAAGTCCTTTCAGGTAAAAATCTATAATCTATTCGTGTTCAGTTAGTGTGTAAGTACTAATTAAAAAGGCTAATTTAGTTCATAATGTCACCATTGCATATGGACAAAATCGTCTGTTAAAGCTGTTCAGATACTCCATACAGTCACATCCCAAGTTGCTCTAGTGGTTTGTTTTATTGAAATATGTCATTTCTATGCTGGAAATAGAAGCAGTAAGATGTGATTAGTTCTACTGCAAAGTAATATTTACAAACGTTTTTAAACAATTTGCATGAGTTTCTGGTAGGAATTCTGCTTGAAATCATGGAAAACATAATCTGACTGGGTTTAACATCGTTTTGTCATGTCTTGAGCCCCTTAAATAATACCATCAGGCAGAAACTAATAATAATTTTGACATATCACATTGTAATACGTGTTAAATATCACTAAAATAATTTTCATTTGATTTTTTTACACTTGTTTTTTAAAGGGACAAATTGAAAAAAATCTTTTGTTGCTATTTTTTCTTGGATCAGGCTGCAGTTTTGAACCACGTGTGAGGAGAACAGTTTAATTTGAGCTGTAAGCTGCACCCATAGCTGGTTTCCCAGTGAGAAAAACTCTCACTCGACATCCATGTGATAACGTTCACATCTCAGACTTCTGCAGGATTCTCCAGAGGCAACGTGCATCTTCCAGTGTATTTACTGTTTTGGTTTCAGTAAATGGCTGTGTCTTAGGAAAATGCCTTTTCTTCTTCTAACGTACATCCCAGCTCTCCTCTTGGTAGCTATGCTGTTACTTGTACAAGATCTGTCGTGCACACACCTGAAGAGACAACATTGTTACAATGCAATGGTCTTCATTATGTTATTCTCTTCACAAGAATAAAATAAAATCAGGTAAAACTCCTTTTAAAGGTTTAAATCCAGGCTCACTGCAGCTGTAATCCAAGTGAAGTGTGTCTTCTCCTCTTTAGGGGCATTGGGCAAACTGATCAAACATGCAAAACATAGTCCTCAATTTAGCTTTGTGAATATATCCAGATATCACAAACACTGGATCTGGATTAGTGAACTGCTGTTAGCTAATAGCAGTTACCAAAAAGCTTAATGTTGTGGCAACAAAGGCTGGTTGTTGCATAAAACTAGCTGCAGTCATTACAACTGTATGTTCTCTAGAAGGGGCGATACTTTTTTTTTCTAATACACAAGTCTGTTAAAAAGTGGATATCAAGATCTAAACATATCACTCATCCTGAGCTTTGTACAGTTTGGGTCGCTAGTTGTTTCACCTGCTGTAGCATTACCATATGTTATGAATAGCATATTGAGCAAGTGGTGCATCTCGTGAATCCTCCAGGTGAGTCTAATAGGCGACGTTTAACCTTGTGGTCAGAAAACAACTTTGGTTTGTTAATGAAACTAAACAATTTATTTAAAAGATTTTTAGTAAGATTTATATATTAAAAAACATATTTAGCAGGTAAATCTGAGAGTCACAAAGAAATTGGACAATTATGGAGTAATATTCTTTTGTTTGAGGGAACGGATCTATTGTGTGCATGCTTTTGCACAAGTGGTGTTAGGAAGATACCTACGACTTTTTCTTAAATAAATTAAATGGATGAAAAAGAACAGTTGAACCTGAATAATCTTGTATTGGGCTGTACTGAAATAATTTTCGTTGTGCTGGGCCGCAGGCTCAATGACAATAAAATATCTTCAACTTTAATAAGGTAGTTTAACTTTCCTTTAAAGAAATATA
>JBAMHX010000005.1:12416696-12426985 GCA_037177515.1 Pseudomugil tenellus
CCCCCCCCCCCCCCCCCCCCCCCCCCCCCCCCCCCCCCCCCCCCCCCCCCCCCCCCCCCCCCCCCCCCCCCCAGATACATGCAATAAAAAGGAATCTCAGAAAATGTGTTACTTTTGCAGCTGCATAATCAGTGAGGAATAATCAGAGAAGCAGAAGCACTGATTCCTTGCACAGCAAAGTACATGTTGGATTTCCACCAGATGGCGCCTTAGTCCTTTAGATCTCTGACTTTTTCAAACATCCACACACACATACACACACACAAACACATACACTCACACACATACACAAAAAGCTTGCATGAATGAACATGATTAAGCTTAATGTAGACATGCTACATGTAGATAAACATTAAATGTATAGAAGCTCTAGCATTATTTCTGGTTCTCTGATTTATTTATTTAGGATGCATATGGTGTCAAATGAGAGCATATTGAAATTATTTAGCATTGTAATAATTTTTTTCTTGAAAATTTCTAAATATAATTATTCTATGAGTAAAACGTTAAACATATATAAAAATCTTTTCTACTTTTGGACCAGAGTAAAATGCACTGGATCCTTTAATTCGCTAAAATATCCAATTTTTCTGCAGTAATCTTTTACAGAAGAAATCGTGAAATGTCACAAAAATGCTTTTAGAATTTAAAAGATTATTTTTTTGTTTCCTTGGTTGTTTAATGCAAACTCCAAGTAATTCACAAGAATACACATATGTGAGAGCGCAAGCAAACATAAACACTGAGGAGCCTCTCATTTGATGCTTCTCATGACAGCAACATTAGTCTACAGCGGAGTGAGATGCAGTGCAGAGAGAACACAAAGCACACTGAGGCAGTTAGGTTCAGGGAAACAATATAAGATCGATATGCACGCGCCTCTCTACCTCTCCGAGGTGCGTGGGGCCCGAATGCCCAGCGGTGCTACTCTTTTAACACGAGCTTCATTACCACACTGCAACACAGAGTCTCTTATCACATACAATAAGAAAAAATGAAGTGAGACAACAAGGTGAAACACTTGGCAAGGCCACTAAAAGGCAAGGTTGATCCTTCTTAATGTTCGCTCACAGAGATTGATGCTTTATCTAAATGGAAATTCTATCAGAGAAGCAAGGCTCACATGGAAACAGACACGTAAACAAAAAATTGGCGACACACAAATACACAAAGAGAAAAATCTGCTCAAAGCAAGTGCATGAATGCTTTAATGATTAAAACGAATAAAAACTGGCAGTATTTAGCTGACTGATTGCAGTTTGGACTTCAGTGTTGTGACGGTGTCTGACTGAAAGGCTGATATTTTCTGTGGGAAAGACCTGTCTTAGCCCTTCACGCTCCCCTGCTCATCGCTCAGCCACCCAGGGAGCTGTGTCCTTGATGGGACCTCCACCTCAAACTGCCCTGATGGTGCTTTTTCTACCTTTCTTCCTCTCTATGCTTCCACACCATTGTCTGCACTGCAGAGAGGGCCTGGCCTTGCTAATTGGTGATCAGGGGATGGGTGTCACACCAGGGAATGGCTTCTTGATGATGGGGGGCCAAAGGGTTGGAATTAAACGTGAGGAGCTTGGGCACTTGCTGAAAGGTTGAAGTTAAATGTGAAGGACAACTCAGACACTTCCTGCACAGCATGATCCTGCATGTTTTCACATAAGTACGCACCTTTAGTTAGCTGCAAACTTTAAATGCTACTAATGATAATATTAAATTGATGTTGATCTTGACACTTATATATACACGCCAACTAATTACTGCAGTCTTTTACAAAAACAGATGAAAAGATTTTAACACTATATCTGACACAGTGCAACTGTTTTAGCATATGTTTTGTCTTTGTCTTGAGTAAACATGTGTTGGACAGCAGAGAAATAAAATCCCGTCTGTTTCTACACCCTAAATGAACAAGCAGCTGTACTGCAGCTGGAGCTAAGCAGAGGTGGCTGGCTGTGTGGCCAGCCCGCTGCCCTTTCCGTGTTGCTTTTGCTGGTTGTAATCAGACCAAGAGGCAAACAGGTCAGGGCACACTGTTTGGGAGCCCTGGCTCCACTGTGGCACACTAATTACAACAATAATGGAACCTGATCGCAGGTCCTCGCAGGCCATGTCTTCCTGTAAAATGCCTCTATGTACACTTGCTACAGATGTTGCATTTTCCTGTTGTTTCATATTAGCACGTAGCTGTACTCTGCACCCCATTAGGGGGATGCCTGGGCTGATCAGTGCATATTAAAATAAAAAGTCCCCTCAGCTCCTGCTCAGGCAGCAGGACCTGGCCTAGCATAGTTAGTCCTAATGAGCAAGCGTTAGCGTAAACACACAGTAATACTGTGGGGAAACAGGCAAGGTCGGGTCAGGGAAGTGATGTTACCGGTAGGGTGGCTAGCTCACCAGAGCTGGGGTCCTGATTAGTGCTGATAAATAATGCAGTAAGCGAGGCTGGCTGGAGATTGGCTGAAGCAGGGTGAAGCTGTATAATGATGACATGCAACCTGTGTGAAAACGAAGTGAATTGGGCTCTGTGGATGAATCTAATGATTGAACCATGACAGCATTAGAAGTGTTTATTTACATGATGTCATCATTGAGACTGTGCTGCATTGTTGGGATTGGAGGCCTATATAGTCACTGTTCACTTAAATGACATATGGCACAGCAGAAGTCATCATTAACCTTGTGTGGCAGGTAAGTGCAGTGTATTGTGGTAGACACGGCTGCAGGCTACAGCCAGTACAACTTCACACATGGTTATGTGTCAGGTTTAGAGGCAGAAGAGTGCAAAGGTCAATTCCATTTTGTAGGATTGAGAGGGAGTTCCTGTTGGAGGGTGACATGCCATATGTTGCTATGGGAACTTGGGGTATGAACTCTGCCCTCTGTGAACTTCAGTTGAGGGCAGAGTGAGACTCAGGGACTATTGCACAAGTCCATTAAACCACTGAATCAATCGAGATGCAAGAAGGACTGACAGACTTGTTCAAATAGAGGATGGGACTCATTATTCAAGCACAAGACATTATCAGATTAACCACACATTATTAAAAAAATCTTTACTTTGTTATAATGTCCAGCATAACTAAAGGAACCCAGACATCTGCATATCATCTTGTTATATCAGAAAAATTCTGATTATCATCTCAACAATAAACCAGAAGGGAAGGGAATTTGAAAGTCTTTGCAACATGAAAAAAATTCAAGCTTGAGTTGTCACAAAAATGCCATGTGAAATATTGAGACACCTCAGTTCCAGCTGTGCTGTAAGTTCATCTTAACACACATTGCATTTTATAAAAGTATTACTTTACTCATATAAACTTACTTGAATTTCCTTTCGGGAATTAATAATTAATCTATTATTATTATTATTAAATAAATAACTGATAAAATCAGTGGTTAAACATGATAAGGGGAGGGGATAATATGCAACCAAACAAAAAAATGTGTACAGGTTGGGGCTTAAACTTTCACCTATGTAAGATTTTCAAGTTGCTCATCCTGTTGGCACTCCAACACAAAGTCTCAAAATGCAAAGGTAAATACAGTCTGATTAATGAAAAATTAATTAGTGAGAATATGAAAATCTGTAAATATGTTAAATACTTTCTCAATTGATTATGCAAAGAAAGACAAGCTTATAGCACATTTCATATGTAAAAGCAGTCCAATGTGCTTTACATGATAGAAAGCATTTCATTCAATCATGTTCCATACCGCTTAGTTAGGGCTGCAGGGAAGCTGGAACCTATCCCAGCAATAAGCAGGTGAAAGCAGGTGAGAGTCAGGGTGCACCCTGGACAGATCGCCAGTCCACCACATTAAAAAGCAAACAGGAATTATCCAGAACCAATCACAATCATGTTCATTCTAACAAGCTCTATGCTGTTGGAAGAGACAGCTAGGGGCATATCCTGAAAACCCCCAATCCTCCTATTCCCCAATTGTCAAATAGGAACAAAACAATAATATAAAGCTGCACATGTTCAGTCTCAAAGCTTAAACTGATGTCAAAGCTTTAAATCACCCCAATATGATATTAATACAGGTTGCATCCTGAGGTCATGACCTTTGATTTGGACTTGATTTGAGGTCAATGAGACAAATAGTTTCAGAGATTTAGCCAAATATTTGATTTTTAGCGCCACCTGGTGGGGAATTCATAAATCCACATATTGTGAAATTTGATACAGATCATCCCCTTGGTTAGCTAAACAGGTATACGGAGTATCAAAGTCCAATTGTGAAAACTGTTTGAGTTATCGCGCTCACACGAAGGATATCCGGTGGTTGTGGCGGAAAACCATAATATCCCCAACACTCTGCATTCAGGGGTATAAATATTATGTTAGGACTATCTCTAAAAACACAACCAGTGGTATGCCTCAGTCAAATGCAGCAATAAAAAGAGCTAAAAATATAAATAAATAAATATAACAGAGTAACTCGCTTTCCCCCAAAACTCTTTTGAGGTCGTAATCTCATGGCTTCATTCAGCAAACAATTGTTGTGGGTATATTTTTTTAAGCTCACAGTTATGATTTCAACTACCATTTCACTTTATCTTCCAAGTTCCGAATGTTTTTTTTTAATAATTCAAGAGTTGAGGATCAAATCCTATTGTAGGTCAAGCAAATCGCCAGGGATTTTAAAAACAACATGTTCTCAAATGAACCTTCACTAAAATCAGCCAAAGCAGTAAAGTGAGACCAAACAAACGCCATAAGACCTGGATACATTGATCAATTAGTCCCCAGGAATCCAGAAACTGATAACCCACTGCGCTTCTGTTTACCTAAGGGCTTCTGCGAGGTTGGGCTGGAACCAAAAAGTCTAAATCAGAAAGATCAACTGATAAGAAATAAAAGAAGCAGCTCCACAAAACAGAAAACTGTAAAACCAAACCAGGAATTAAGAATCAGAACATAAGTCAGACTTGAGCTGGAGAACAACAGGTGAGACTATTACATCTTGGGCTGGAACAACAATATCACACACAGTTTTATGCACACACTTGCTCATGCAGACACACACTCTCAGGTTCACATATGCTATTCCCTCTCCGTTCTCGCTTCACACACAATGATGGCTCACAGTCAAGTCCAGACGAGGGCATGCATCTGAAACTGGGAGCGAATCCATATTACATGTGTAGTGTGCTGTCTGTCTGGGTCCGGGTCATCAATTATGAATAGAAATATACAGCCTCCACAGCCCTGGCCCTGGTGTCTTACCACTTGTAAAGGATTTCTTAAAAGGGGGACAGACACACAGGTTTGTCATTCAGATTCATACCCAGGACTTGAGAGACCGGCATGGAGAAGGTTTCCTGTTCTTTGACACTTCCCGCCTGAGGAACTTTCCTCTACTTTCATTCAGATCATTCCCTGTTGGGCTTAACTTAAGTGAAAGATCAGAAACTTGTAATATAAAATACTACAATCTATGATTTGGAAAAGTAAGCTAAACATAAAGAATAATGAGATGAAGGGTTGCAAGGTCCTCAGTGTAGTCTGATTGCCTTTTTTTCTGTTGCCATAAATGTCACAATGACAATGCAAGTTCATGACAATCCTCCATGTATCTGCTATCAATCAAAATGGAAATATACAGAACTTGCTACATGTGTTCATGTTTCTCTGTAGTTTTTCACAGGAAAAACAACAACAACAAAAAAACAAGACTATGGAACATCATATCTACAGTTCGCATAATGTTTTTCCAACAGAGAACTCATTAATCATAACTAAACATCCCAGATCTTCAAATAAAAATTAAACAAAACACTCCACCTTTGTGTGTGTTTATGTAAAATCTAACACACCTAACTACAATAGAGAAGGCATGGAATTACAGAGCACATGTAGCTGGCAAAACAAATTTGCAATTCTCCTTGTCTATTCTCAAACCCCAAGTGTACAGCACATGCCCTCCAGAGACAGAACAAACAGCAGTTAAGACATTTAAAAGGCTTTGCTTTCTTGGATACCTGAGCAGCTGAATACCAAAAGACTGTTTTTACATTGTATGAGTCTGTGTGTGTGTGTTAGCAACAAGGTACTGCATTCAGAGCTAGCGGGGGGAAAACAATTCTAAGTTATCTGGTTTCCTCAAGGGCAAAAATGTGCTTAATGTCTTTGTGTGATTTTGTATGAAGGTTCATTTTGTGTGTGGCTCACTCTGTCAACCTGCTCACGGTTTAAGCTGATGTAAAAACGGAGGCTCTGCAAGTGTGCTGTAGTGCACTGGAGTCACTTCGACAAGTGGAACATATCCCACTGATTTTTAAAAGGTCACTGTCATTATTGTTGCTTAGCAACCTTGTATGTAGAGCCATAGGTGTACAGAGAACTGTAATTGTGGAGGTGTATTCTAAAATGTAAAATAAAAGGGAAATAAAACAGGTAAATGATGAACCTTATAGATGACAATATTTTTTTTGAGTAATAAAAATAAACTATTGAGGGTATTTTGAGTTGAGAATATATCTTTTTACCTGCTGTTATGAACAGGATGAAAATTCAGTAATAAATAGACAAAAACCCACCATTAGAAAAACTAAATTAAAAATGTTCAACAAACAGTTTTTTCCTAATGTTTATGCAAATTTAGAACAAATACTTTCTTTTTATATTTTGTTTCACCCTACACCAGGAACCGGCTAAAAAGTTGATCACACGTAAATATACAGTTTGTGCGTACACAGAAATCAAATCACATTTACAATTTTATTAAGGAAAATGATTAAACTAAATAAATTTTAACACTGTTATGATTTAGCTCAGTATTATCATTTTAGATCCTAACGTGCATACAGGTAATGCTGTGTGTATTTGAAAGAGGTTGTTTTTTTCGACCTAAGGTATACTTATATACATCTTATGGTGCCTTGGTTCTAAATCAATTCATCCACTGAATCCACTGGCAGTGCTGAATTAAGCAATATCTTTTTCTGACTTCAGGTTCAGACGTTAGCTGGGTTGTTTGCAACCACATGGCCCAATCACACATGCTTTCTTTACAAGCTCCTGACATCTTCAGACTTGTTGTCTTTGGATGTGTTCCAATCTATGCACTGCACGCTTCGAAGTACACAGACTGCGGGAGGCCACGAAGTGTCCTACAGTCTGCGCACCCCAAAGTGCACACTCCGTTTGAAATTAAGACAGCCGGGGTAAGAGCATCACATATGCGCTCCAGACTTCGGTTGTTAACCAACTTAATTTGTTGTTTATCTAATTAATGATCCCAATAGTTAAAAAAAAACACAAAGATATATGAAAAGATTCTGGAAAATTGCCTTAGTACTTTGAATTGTATTTATTTTTTTATTTACATGTGTTTCTTAGCTAAAACATCAACCTCAGTGAAAAATAATCCTGGTCAGATGCATGTAATAAAATTCATTTGTAGTCACGATACACAGTACTTCTGCCGTCACAGCTTGTCTGCTGGAACAAATATGTGTGTATATATGCATAAAAGAACTTCCTCTCCAGCACTTGACTGGTGCTAATTCTTTTCTATCTGGCGCGCAATGACTTCTAGGTGATTGGAGACCGCGAAGGATACATAGCATGAACGAAATGCGCATTTGAAGTGTGGACCCTAAGTACACTTCGATTCGGGACAGTACTTCGCCAGTATGACGTCAGCGCACTTCGAAGCTGCACTTCAAATCGTGCAGTGGATGGACTGGAACACGGCCCTTGGCTTCTGTTGGTTCTGTTGGCTTCTCTGGTTTATTCCTTTTACTGGCCAGTTTGGGGTGGGTGTGGGATAGGTGTGTGAGTGGGTATGGGTTTGGGGAAGGGTGGTCTGTCTTTGTGTGCATGTGAATGGTATGTTATCTGTTTGTGTGATTTAATTGAATTGATTTTAATCATGTACAGCATATTGTGTTGCCTAAGAAAAGCGCTTTACAAATACATAAAGTTTGAAGATGCCTCTGCAGTTTCCAGTGGCATTGCTGGGTTTTTTGGGGCAAACAATGAATCTGCACATGCCCCAAAAATGGTTCACGACTTTTTACAAACTAAAGAGAGACTGGCTTCTGCATTGAACATAAACTTTTTAATCCATTAAAAACTTTGGGGCTTTATTTGTCATGAAAGTACATTGAGGACCCTATCATTCAAATGGGCTTAACTTCTTAAAAAACCTAAAATTTTCTCTTTCTTTTTTAAAACCTTGTCCTGTCCAGCATCATAGCAAGCAGAATAATGATATGGCTGCTATGTTGTGCCAAGAGGAACTTCAGAGGAGAGGAGCTTATGAATATAAGCCTCTTCGCGATAATTTAAGTATTATTAAGTATCTTTTTTTTTAAAGTATTATTTTTCATTATTATATCCCTGAATGTGGAGTGTCAATGATATTATGGTTTCATCATGAGCGCCACCACTGGATATCCTTCGTGTCAGCGAGATAACGAACAATTTTCATATTGGATTTTGATACACAGTGTACCTGTTTAGGTCCCCAAGGGGACGACCTGGCTCAAATTTCACCATTTTGGGATTCATGGTTTCCTCACTAGGTGGCTCTTCATGCATGACAAATCAGATTTTTGCTTATATCTCTGGAACTGTTTACAATTCAATTTTGATATTCATTATACCTGTTTAGGTCCCCAAGAAGACAATCTGTGTCAAATTTCTTGATTATCGGATTGATCTTTTCCCGACTAGGTTTATTCATGCTTCCGACGGCATAGGTCTTGTTTTTTTTATATTTATTGTTTAATCTACATATTAATGCTGGATCTAACCAGAGGGTTGGGAGAAAAGAAAGAAAGAAAGAAAAGGGTGACATGGATGCATTAGACAGATAGAAATCAACAGTATTAGATGTTCTATCTAAAGAGAGGAAATCAGCTACACATGTAAGGAAACAGAAAACCCCCTGCAACATCTCCAAGGAAACAAAGCTGACAATCATCAGGAGGACTTAAGACAGACAAGCTGAGATAGAAAGAACTTACAATATTACAATACAATACAATATATTTCAACAATTTCCATGTGTAATGGAGTATTGGAGGATTCACTAGCCACGGTAACACCTTTAGTAACACAATTTCAGGATCTGTAAAGAACTTCAAATGGCCCCCCAGAGAGTTGTCCCTGGCTTCACATTGTATGTTCTGCATTTTCTAAAATAAAAATAACTCTTCCTGAGTGGTTAGTAAATCAAAGGCTCTTACTCATCAACAGGTCTGCTTGTCTTTGGTTATGCTAATTTGTGCTGCTATGGCATGTCTGCTTTAATTTAAAAAAAAAATAAGTTGGTTGCACCTATGTTTATAGATATGCAACGTTTTTAGACTCACAGAGACTTTCCCATCAGTATTATTTACAATTTACTACCACATGCTTATTAGCCTGGCTTAATTTTTACACTGGGAACTGTGCTGAAATGCTTGACCATGCTTTGCTGTGTGTGGGATCCTTAGTTGTTGCTTTAATATTTTGCTCAGTGATGTCAACCTAAGCCTGGGCGGTTAGTATTACCCAAAGTTACAATACAATGTTAAAGCCAGTGCAAGGCATGTACAGAGACCAGTATGGAAGCAGAATGATCTTTGAGTCATGTCCCATTTGTGGAGGTTGATGGATTTCCCCTTGCTTTGCTCCCCCTGCTCAGTGGGGAGAAGGCAGGGCTGATAAGGTGATTTATCTGCACCTTTCCACCTCCTGTAATGGATGGCACATCCACCTTTCCTCTGAAACTTCATCATCTCACACCTGCACCCCCCTTTTATGTGCAGAGGCATGAGGGAGAAATGGAATAGACATGCTACGTACACAAAAAATGAAAACAGAGTAACCAGATAGTGAGGTTTTCTTTACAGTTCCTCATTAAGGCTAGAGGAGTGTTAAAACATGACATGTAGCAGTCTAATGCCACTAAATCACTCTCCAGTGTCAAGTAGAAAGAAAATATTGGTTAGATCTCAGCTTTAGCTCATTGCTGCTACTGCTGTGATTGATTTCTCATGCCTTCATCTTGAGTGGGTCCTTTGGGGTCTCTACTGTTTCAGCTGGACTGCTAAAAAAACTCGACTCAATGAAGCGAACAACCAACAAGAAGTAGATATGAAGAATAAATAACTAGATGATAGCTGCCCTTGCATTATTATGATACTGTACACTTGATGTTGTGTTTTAACTTTAACTTCCACAAGTTCTACAAAAAACTGATCAAAAAATGTAAAAAAAAGTAATAATAATAATAATAATAATAATAATAATAATAATAATAATAATAATAATAATAATAATAATAATAATAAT
>JBAMHX010000005.1:12462875-12473476 GCA_037177515.1 Pseudomugil tenellus
CTATCTATCTATCTATCTATCTATCTATCTATCTATCTATCTATCTATCTATCTATCTATCTATCTATCTATCCACCTATCTGTGCAGGAGGAAGTCAGGCAGTCGTAATAGCAAGGCAGCACTTGTTAGAGAGGTAATATCAGGGTATAAATAAATCCTCTGTATCACAGATGGGGAAAAGAAAGAGTGAGCATAAAGAGAGCCATCCATCAGTCTCCCAGGGGAGCGGGACAAATTAAAGCCCATAAAAGGGCCTCATTACTGGGGGCAGCTCTCCTGTCTGAGCTTCCCTCATCCTTTCACATCACCTCTCTCCTTCTCTCTCTTTCACCTCTCTCTCTCTCACACACTAAACACCATAACCACTACTATCAAGCTGAAATTATACACATAAAACACTAAGGATCCCTGTTCTGCTGCTAATATGTCCATGTGACAATGTCCACAGGCATTCGCTGATTCATACTACGCCATTGTGTTGAGGATATGCACTCACACATTCTTTGCATATTGTATTTTAATTGATTGTTATAGCAAGCGATGAAAGCACTTTATGGATGTTTTTCTGCTTGGATAGAGTACCTTTTGATCATTTGAACTTACAAGGGCTTACACATTTGCATTTTAATTATTTCCTTTCAGTGTTGTGCAAAGGTACAAAACAGAAAGTGGTTGGACCTTAATGCCTACAGGAAGAGTCAGTGAGAGGGTCATTTTCCTGTGTAATGCAGTTGTATAACATCTCAGTGAGGATTTTGCCTGGCTGAGGATGAGATAATGTTGCTGTTGCCACATTAAGGATTACATTATCCTCAATCAGTCATGGAAAACCTCATTGCAAAACATTAAAAATTAAAATAAAAGCTGTTTTCTACTAAATGTGAGATTTTGCAGATAAAAAGTGTCATCTTGGGACCTTCCCACGTAAAAATGGTGTTCATTTCTTTGACAAAAGTCTTTTAAAGGGAAACATAAATGGCAACAGGATTATGTTAATTTATCTTTAGAGTAATGACACAAAAGGTTTAAGATGTTTTTCATAGTGCCTTAATACCCTTAGGGCCAGATTTACTAAAGGTTTACGTGTACTAAAACGCTTGCAAACCCATTGCACATGCTAAAAAAGTACAAACTGGGTTTGCGTCTTCCAAAGGTGCAAAATTGCACGTCCTCCTCGAGTTAGCACGTTTGCCTAAATGAATATGTAAATTGGGGCGTTCACACACAATTTTGCGTGGAGTGGGATGAGAACATGTAAATATATGATTTTAGCACATGCAAAGCGTACGGAAGCCGACAGTAGTCGTACTTTTCTCATACTTTTTTTCGGTGCTTATCTCGAGATAACAATATTATTTTCTCGTTTTCTCGACATTACGAGTACCGTTTTCTCGTGATAATGGGATAATTTATCTCGTTTTCTCGTGATAATGGGATAATTTATCTCGTTTTCTCGTGAAAACAAAATTTGTTTTCTCAAAAAAATGAGATAATTAGGATGGGCTTAGTATTATTGTGTTACACCTGATTTCATTGATCTAAACTGATCCGTGACAGATGGGGGAGATGCTACAGTCATTGTGTATATGTGTAACTTTGTGAATGAGTGATTGGTAAAACTTAGTAGTCTGATTATCACAATTTCAACCTTTATAGAAGTGATAGAAATAAAATCAGGTTTATTGTTCAGTAATACACCAGTCTGGCTGGACAGGCTGCGGTCATGTAAGCTGACACTGGCAGTTACGTTTCAAGAGAGCTGCCATTCACCCGCCTTCACTTCCCTCTTAAATTCAGTTGTACAAGAAATCAGGTAATACGGTGCTTCTAATGTGGAAATCTCCAAACAGACACAATTCGAAATACCATGTCCCGATTACTTGTCATCACCATGAACCAATATCCAGCGAAAGTTCTGCGTCACCTATTAAGGTTTTGTTGTAAAATGCATTAAAATGACTTTTTGGCCTTTACAGTAGCCACTGTGATGGTGAAAAGCATGAGGATATTTTTGCCTAAAACTATACAGTAAAATATTTGTCCTTGGACAGTGGAGAGTATTTCATTATGATAGTATTTAGAATTTCTTCTAAAATAGACTTCTTTGTCCTCTTGGACTTTTCTACATAAACAGCACCGTAGTTTCTGGTGTTTGCACAACTGAATTTTATCCGCGGCTCCAGCCCACTTGATGACTTTCTGCAGGGTCGGCTCACATGTTCTAAATGTTTCTGGGATGTCTTGGTACAGTCAAGCCAAGCAAACATTAGTTGAGGTGCTGTTAAAGAATAAAATAATATGCTCTCATCCATGATGAAGGACAGTTCCCTCCTCCTCCTCCCAGAACACTGACAGCCCTGCAGGGCTGCTTCTGCACCAGACTGTTGCATCCAAAGCGGGCAAGTGCTTAATTCCTGCATACTGGAAGACAACGCTGCTCCCAGTACACCATGAACAACTAATAAAATCCACTGCAACAAAAACTGCAACTGTTAACAAAAAAATGTTTCTGTCTGGAATTCATCCTGTATGTGTTCTTTCCGAGATCCCTCGTCTAAAAACATGAATCTTAGACTGATTTGCATCTCTAAGTTATTGCAAACAGTCTGATATGTTTGTCTCTGTTAGTTCTGATGTGCTATGAACAGCTCCAGTCCACCGTAGGTTTGATTAATCCGTTATCTCGTGACAGCGAGAGATATATCTCGTTATCACGGGATAACGCACTTTGTTTTCCCGTGATATTGAGATAATTATCCCGTTATCACGAGAAAACAGTAGTAAAAAAAAATCTTGCGAAGATGACCGCTCTCGGCTTCCGTACAAGCGATTATCAAACCTGACAGTAATTTTGCTGATAGAAACTACGTCTATATTTAGCATGTTTCAAACGGATGTGCAAATGGGTTCAATTCGTAATTGCGCAAACATGGCTGCAGCGATTGTTGCAATACACAGACATAGAAATAATCAAAGACGATGGAGAGAACGCATATTTCCTCCTTGTGTTAACATGTTTGAAATGAGAGAGTAACTAATTATTAAAACACATTGCCTATCCAGCCTTGCTGTTTTGGAGCTGTCGGAGGAACTCAGCGCAGAGTTTTGGCATCTGGGTCATTCCAGCGTACAGTAGCCAACACAGCAGGGATCTCTCAGTCACGTCTTTCACATGACTGAATTCCTAAATGCAATGTCGCGCCGGATGGCAAAGATTTATTAGGTTTCATTTCACTCGAGATTCTTTGAATAAGACAAAACAAGTTTTTTTTTTTTTTTGTTTTTTTTTTAAGTAGCTGGATTTCCCGGTGTTATGGGAGCAATTGACTGTGCTCATGTGCAGCATATATACAGAAATCGAAAACATACATTGGTTGAAAGTGCAGTGCGTATGTGATGCCTTTGGCATCGTAACCAACGTTCCTTTGAGCTGCTGTCAAATTTCTTTGCTGTAGCTCTTTGGGACGTTTGTTGGCTTCTTCCCCCAACACCTTTAATTCCTTCGGATCAAACTTGTATTTTCGCTTGCGGTTAAGTAAAGATGTCATCATGAAAACCATGACACACGTTAAATCCTCATTTAAATAGCCGTTTCTCCAACACTTTGCACCCGCTGTCATTTGCGTGAGCAATTTTAGTAGATCACGTACTAATCACGGCCCCGCCTCACACACTAAATTCTAGATGCCACACGCTAATTAGTACACACAAAATGAGATTTTAGTAAATTAATATGGAACTAAAGAACTCGATGTTTGGTTTTTCAGTCACATCCACACAGTAACAGATTTCTATGACACAAACCAAATGGAAGTTAAAGATCACATAGTTACACTGCTACACTGCCAACTGGTTATAGTGGAACAAATGTCCATTTTTTTCAAATAAATATTGAATTCTTCTATTCTATATTCTCTTTGTTTTTAATGTTTCGTGATTTTGGTCTTTCTTTTTTTAAAGCACTTTGTGATTTTCAGAGAGTAATCACTTATAAATCAGATTTTGTTTAGCAGTTTCTAAATATATACGGAATGAGACATACAGAACCAAAGCTCTGTCTGAAAAAGCCTCTTCTGTGTCAGTTTTTGCTTCAGATTCACATTGTTATGCAGTGAACGCAGTAATCACACAATATAAGAAACAGGCTTTAAGACATTACCTTTGACAGTCCTAAGTTATACTTACAAATTTTAAATTGTCTTCATTTGCAGTTATACTTTTTAAATGATTTAATACTATTTATCACTGTTACAGAGATACTAAGAGCCATTCTAAAAGTTCTAAGAGTTTATAAAAGTAGCAAGAGTAAAACAAAAACTCCAAAACTGTCATTCATATATGTTTAACTAATTATTTTTATGTTGTTCATAGAAACCTTTGAAATCTTTCACCAGCATTTTGTCTAATGTGAAAAAAACAGCTCAAACTTGAAATTACCCCATCGCAGGACACGGCTAGATATACCTGGGGTGAAGGTTATCTTTTGCAGGGATGATGATTTTCTTCAACAAATTGTGGAAATAAACCTGATTAATCCACATCTACCACTTTCTTTTGGTATGAAAAAACCCAAACTTTTACAGAAAAAGCCAAAATAGCTTTTCTTTATAAAATGTCTGACAACTAAAATATGATAGGATTTCAAACCTCAAGTGTCTGTCACAGACATAGAGAAAAAGGGACAGGGGTGAGAAGAAACGCACAACATTTAATGAGAGTGAAAAGCAGGGAGGCTCAGGAAAGCAGCTCTGGGACCCTTTGTACAACCAAAACCCCGCAAGCTTTACAATACCACCACCAATCCTCCTGTTTTCTTTCTCAGAAATTAGCCTACAGACTTAGTACAGAGTTATGTGAGGCTTCTTATTTCATCAAAGGCCTCGTGTAAATAAAATAAAATTGCCATCAATACGGGAGAATGTATCTGCTCAATCCCATGAAATCCTTGCCATGAATTATTGACAGTCTGATGGGACTGAGAGAATGATGCTGGAGTTGAAGCCCGAGAGCAACCAGGGTGAGAAGAACCTTAAATACAAAATCTATTTATGTTTCAATGTGACGTGTACCTGCCCTAACCTCCAAACAACCTCCAAAATCCTCCAAAAAAGACATGATATATCTTTCTCATAAATTACATGCAGGAAGATCTGGTCAAGTCACCATGAATATGAATCAGCCAGGTTAAGGTAACCGCTGGCCAGGGAATTTTGGTAGCACAATTAAAACACTGAGTAAATCCAGTGTTTGTTTACTCTGAGAAACTTGTCAAATTACACTTTGACATCTCGTTTTACAGCAGTGTGAAATGAGAACGGCTGATAGGATCTAAATCAGAGAAAGCTAGATGAGATGGTACAGCTCCTGAGGGGATTCATTCCAGCATTCGCCCCGCGGAGACGCTGGAAAGAGGCCTGTGTAACATCTCACTTTATTTTCCTCAACGCAATGTGAGGCCCCACTTTCTACTTTTGTCTTTCAGCTCAAATTCCCACACAAACTGCATACTCAATGATTATTTGCATTAAATTATTAATATGCCATTGGTAACTGTGCTGGGCTTTGGAGTCGGTGCAACCAGCGCATATTCTTTCAAGATGAACATGGCAAGAAGGAACTTCAGAGCTGGTAGCCCTCATTTAAATCAAGTAAGAAAAGAAGACACTATTGATTTCATGCTCTCTCCCGAACATTGGTTTGGCTTGCCTTCCAAAATATTATTTTCTTGCAAGGATAGTCCCCATAGAGATTAAAACAAAGAGGACAGACTTGTTTGAGGGTAATACTCTTGTGCACAGCGTGAGGCATGCACTAACAAGAAGGAGCAGACAGAAAAAAAGATGTTTCAAACTTCATCCATAGTTGTGAATCTTCCACCTATGTGGCCAAAAAATCAAGGTCAAACTTAAAAGAAGAAAACAACAACAACAACAAAAGACTTATAAACAAGTCAAGCAATGGCAGGACACTGATGTCTCACAATATGTCATTGATAATAATCAACTTTAGGTAAAAATAAGTTGTTTTAATTCTCTTAGGACTCCATTTCCACACATCAGCATAGAAGAAATTGTAATTTAACCCCTTCAAGATTCAACCAGTTTCAAAAAACAACCCACATCCATTTCTCTTCCAGCTTCATGATAATGTAAACAGCCAAGTTTGAAGGTGTAGTTGAAGACAAAGCAGTCTGACTCGCTCACGATCAATAGAAAAGAAAAAGACACAAACTCGAGAGTCTAATTGATGGTGCTGCTGTGACTGCTGCCCTTCAGAGAACAAGAGCTTATTATTTGCACGTTGATGATTTGACACAGTTTGATCTGCACATACCCAATTGTAGAGCTTCTGCATCAGGGTTTGTTTACGGATTGATTGATCAAAGGGCTCCTGCGTGTCTGTGTTTGTTTCATGTGTGCATACCGAGGGACAGTTTGGCTTTTATTACTGTAGTGTGAAAACTGTAATTTTGGAGTCCATTTGATAAACACTGAATAGATTAGAAAAACACAAACCTTTGTAAGAGGCCCGACCTCGACTTACTGCTCAGTACACTGTTTTCAAACTACAATGTTTACACTATGAATCCAAGAGACTGTAGTTTGTACGTAGGTACTTGTTTAAACCATGACATTTCGAATTAATATAGATTCTATTTACTATTTATTGGGGGGGGGGGGGGTCATTTCTTTATTTATGATACATGTAAAAAAGAATAAAAAAAGTCAATGATGATTAAAGAGCCACAACAAGCAGAAATACTTAAAAAAGAGAAGAAAAAAATCTAATATCAAATTACTTTGGTCATTACTTAACATCCTTTGTGGAGATAGTGCACACTCTGAGCATGTTGCCTTCACCAAACCAGGCCCATTAAGGGGGTACACTAGAGACTGATGTGGGGCCAATTGTGTGTCTTCTGTACACTTCGCATATATAATATGATCTGCTTTCGGGCCTCTTGCAGGTGCGCACCGGAAGAAAAGAACAGAGTACCAACCAAAATTGAGGGGCTCAGTGTTGGCCAGTAAAGCTGATATACAACCAGTGAAAAATACAAAGAAAAGCTGCCTTGATGTAATTAAGTAAAGAACACCACTATTTATTGCACAGTGTCTTTTTATGTCTTCTCTGAGAATCTACGTCATCATTATCTTATCCACCATTGCCAGGTTTTCTATTATTTGAACCAGAGATTTGAGCTTTGAGATGAGCTTTTATCTCAGCACTGCTCACATCAGGTGAAGCATTGGCCAATACACATAACAACATATGGACTGTATGACAGCATCAGGGGAGTGACATTTGAAATGGATGTACTTATTTATATATGTAAAATGAGCATTAATAGGTTATCACATTAGTTCAACTAGAAAAAACTTAAGGTTGTGGAAAATGAAGCAAAAGGAGTGCCAGAAACTGCAGTAGACACATCACTCAACAAATCACTAGAGGTCTCCAAAAATGAGTGAACTTTCAGGTGAAATGCAAATAATTCACTGCAGGATAAAATCCTCTTCACAGATCTGGAACAACTGCAGTTCAGTTCCCCTCTCAAGACAACAATAGAGAGTAGACTGTCATACAAAAAAAAAGCTTTCCATTTTTATTTGCATTAAATCAATGTAAAACTTTGCATCGTCCTGAAGCTACAGCATCTAAAAATCCAACTGGGCAACTACCTTGAGTTCAACTGTGAGCTTATTTTTAAACATGATACCTGCTTATCTGAATTAACTTGAACATGAACAATGCTAAAGTTTATAATCAACTTTAACACTAATTATTTCAGGTATGCAGATGATTTAATGTGTCTGTCTCACCAGATGACTGCAGTCCAAAAGTCTTTGTCAGTGTCAGTCAGTGTTTGGAACAAATAAACATTTGAAGGAGAAAACTTTTTCTACAATAAACTGAAAACAAAACTGAGATAATTCTATTTGGTAGGAAAGTGTATGGGATCAGGATTGGTAAGCATCACTTTCACTGTAGCACGGGGGTTAAGTGCAGTTGTCTGAACCTAAAGGTTGGCGGTTCAAATCCAGACTTCCCCTGACTACATGCTGAAGTGTCCTTGGGCAAGACACTGTACCCTATGACCCAGAAAATGTAAGTCGCTTTGGATAAAAGCGTCTGCTAAATGAGTGTAATGTAATGTAATCTGAAGATCTGGGCTATTGATAGACTCAGATCTGACTTTCATCCGCCATATCCAAGCTAAGACAGCTTACCAACTCAGAAACATCAACAAAATTAGTACATGTTCAGTACATGGATTCATCTTCAGTAGACGAGATTACTGTAATGGTCTTTAAACGGGACTTCCTAAAAAGAACATTAAACATCTGCAATCCATCCAGATGCTGCTGCTAGAGCTTAAACTAGGACTATGAGTTGTGAACACTTCCCATCAGTTTTAACATCATTACAGTGGTTTCCAGTTAGTCACAAACTAGATTTTAAAACCCTATTGATTGTTTACAAATCCATGAATGGTTTCAGCCCAGAATGTGTATCTGTGATATGTTCAGAACATATAACCCAAGCAGAACTCTTAGATCTAAAAACCTGCCAAACTGTCCAATCGGCAGAGCTCTTATCTACTTTTAGGCGTGAGCTTAAGACTCAGCTCTTTGAGGAGGATTTCCACATTTAGTTGAACCCTTTACATGTCAGAATAAGTTGGAGTTCATTGTCACAATTCAGCACTGAATAATCCGCACCCAAGATGATATTGTGGGATGAACCATTTGTCATAATTAAACAAAGGGGCTATTGCAGGAAGGGAGGGGAACACACACACACACAAAAGTATTGCACTGCCTTTGGCACTACATGGCAGCACCCGTATCCAACTGGACT
Source organism: Pseudomugil tenellus (assembly GCA_037177515.1). Lineage (NCBI taxonomy): Eukaryota > Metazoa > Chordata > Actinopteri > Atheriniformes > Pseudomugilidae > Pseudomugil > Pseudomugil tenellus. Next base: position 12,471,739 of record JBAMHX010000005.1, read on the forward strand.
CACAGCAGTCTAGCACTTACCTAGGATGTCCCCTGCTGTTTGAGTTTCGCTTGTCTGTTTCTTACTCTCAGATATAAGTAGCCAAAGAAAAAGTCTGATGAATGACTGTAGAATCATATAGAATAGAATAAACATGGAGAAACAACATTTAGCTGTTTTGGTCCATAGTAGTGGAATAAACTGCCAGTGGAGATTAACTTTCACCAAATATAGACACTTTTAAAGACAAGTGTTTTATAGACACTTGCTAATCTAGTTCTTAGCCCACCTGGTCTCCCCTTTAGCAGTATGTGTATGGAGCCTGGGATGAGTACAGATTATGCAGTTTATTGAATCATTTGATTATAAAGTACCACATTTAATATTCAGTAATGTTAACAGCATTGCAAAAATTGGGAAAATGAATTAATTAGATTACTGTATTAGTAAAAATATAAGTAACACTATTATGCTCAAGCAGTGTTACGACTGGTATGACAAGTATGTGCAGTGAGATATGTTTGTTCATGCATGCAGATTGGAACAAAAAGGTACACATTTTAACTTGAAATTTTGATTTGAATAAGGGTAATAAGATCAGAATCTTCCAAAGAGTAAAGTAAAATCAGCTGTTTTTTTTTCAATTAGCCTTTTGGTTGAAATATTTGTGTCTTTTATTAAAAAATAATTGAAGAAACATTGCTTTTGAGAGTCTATCATCCATCTCGACACTTTACTATTATACAGGATGGCCGGTACAACAGCGCTGCACTAAAACACTGCGTTTAGTTTTCAATTAACTGACAGACAGCAGTAAAAAATACCATGAGATCTGTAAAATCATTAAATGATCTCATCCTGCATCCTGAAAGCGCAAACAGAGAGGCACATTGGACACGCAGCAGATTAACTCGTTTCCCTGCAGGATTACATCTGGCAAAAGTCAGATGTGTCCACTGCTTGTACTCATGATAATAAACATGTTTAGTGTAAAGGCAACATACTGCACTACACGAACTCAGCATAATCTTTGTTTACAAACTGAAAAAACAGATGACGCTACGCCCTTCTATAGCAACGGCAGATGTGTAGCTACTTCTGCCGCCAGCCCGGAACTAGGTCAATGAAAACTTAATCGTGACATATCTCGTCAACGTGCCTATATCCCCGAAAACAGTTTTTAGGTCAGAGCTCCCCCTAGTGGCCAGTCTGAAAATTATAAATTGCCCAAAATTGAATCCGCTCATCCTCTCTATGATATCTATGCAATATCTATGCATATGTAAACTAGATAGAATATTGTCCAAGTTATTGCGTTAACATGAAGGATCTGAAGTTGATCGCAGACACGGGGGCAGACGCGGGGCTTGAGGTGAAACCATATCACCCACACTCCTTTGGGGGGTATAATTGGGTGTTAGATGATGTATGCCTGAAGGTTCCAGCAATTCAGAAAATCCTTCTTTATTTTAACCAACTTATCACATCTGTAGCTTTGCTTTAGATCACAATTTCACCATCAGGTCCTGGTCAGAGTAGGAAGGTTTGATACATGTTGGTTCAAGAAATATAATAAAGTAAGTAATAGAAACAAAGGAAAATAGTCAACATCCAGAAGTTTTTCTTCTTTCTTCTTGGCATATGTCTTTAACAGCAAATACTCCACATGGTAGTGTTTCCCTTGTTCCATCCATCCATCCATCCATCCATCCATCCATCCATCCATCCATCCATCCATCCATCCATCCATCCATCCATC
>JBAMHX010000005.1:12473576-12490158 GCA_037177515.1 Pseudomugil tenellus
CATCCATCCATCCATCCATCCATCCATCCATCCATCCATCCATCCATCCATCCATCCATCCATCCATCCATCCCAGAGAAAAGGTTTATCCTGGACAAGTTTCCCTTTATAATTATTCTCAATTTTTCTTTAAAGAACATGATCATTGTAACATACTGCATATACATAAAGGTTTTTTTCCTTTTAACCTCACTAGCTCTTTTTTCATTCTCTGACACACACACACACAAGCTCACATACTGCACATGCACAGTCTTTAAGCAGACAATTGAACTATTACATTATGAATATTGCATGTGAGGTATGCTAAAAACACACACAGTTTTCCAAAGCTTCACAACATAAAGATGCCTCCAGCTGGCAGGGCTTTGGAAAACTGCAGTGAATTGATTTGTACAACTGGTACTTCATAAAATACTTACTATAATAATAGTCAACATTGGAGTGAGATGTATATTTATTCAGAGGACAAAAGTGAGAGGATTGTTAGTGTCCTGCATATTAGTGGATAAGCAACGAGCTAAGAGCCCAAAGTATTCGAACAGGCTGTGTATGCATTTATTCACATATTCTTTGCATTTTGTGGGTCATTGTGAGTGTACCTTTGTGTGTGTTCTAGGCCAGGTCATTAGAGGCAGCTTGCTGTGCCCTGATTTGTGCACTCACAGTATGTGAACACAGCAAGACATTGATTAGTACTTTGTGTGGCATTTCACACAAGTCTCATCTTTCTACCTTCATTTCCTACTGCCACTAGATCAGCTTGATCAAATCTACACTATATGATGATTTTGTTTGTTCATGTGTGTATGTGTATTATAGAAAGAGAAAAATGAGACAGTGAGCTTTTATGGGTTACAAAAGTGTTAAAGCAAGAACATTTATTTTGTTAACAGGTACCTATGTTAGAAGGCAAAAGCCATGGGTTTTCATGACCATAAATAATTTTAACTTTAAATTTTTCCAGAACTCCATAGCACTGTGGCCTCACAGTAAGAAGGTTAGTTTGAGCCTATAGTGTCGGGGGGAGGTTCGAACAGTGACCCTTCTGTGCAGAGTTTTGCATGTTCTCCCAGTGTTTGCATGGATCTCCAGGTAGTCCTATTTCCTCCCACCCACAAGACATGCATGTTAGGTTATTTGTTACTGTATGTCTAACTGATCACTCTATGATCACTCTAAACTCTATGAACTGTTAGGAAAACGTCTGAGTTGTTGGATATTTTTATTCTTTCTCTTAATATATATAATATAATATAGGCTTTGAATATTTCTGGTTTATGGTTTGAAACCATAAACAAACCTTCAAATCTGTTATGGCACAGGAGTGGTCTCAAAAATGAAACAGCTTGGTTCCTAAAACACATAAACCTTATTGATGAAGTCAGTCAGTTTTTTACATGAATGAGATTATATGAAACACTATAATCAAATGAAGAATGGATGAGTTGTATTGCACATTTATTTTACATTGGTGTATGTGCTGAATGTGAATCAAGAGTTGAAAAATCTCTAATCAATAACATGAAAAGGTTCTATTGACCCAAATATGAAAGGTATCACACCTCCTCATTTTATTTTATGTTTTTGCCTGTCTTTATATAATGCCATGCTTGCATTCAGTTGCTTGAGTGCTTCCCTTTTTTTAAAAAAAAAAACATGTTCCACACAGCTAAGACATAAACCAATCTTCCTTCAACAGACCTTTAATTCAGTTTGCATATAAATATATTGCCTAAATCATCACACCTGACTAACATTGTAATCACATTTCCTACATTTCTCCCACTGTGGCCTTTGTGTGCAGTTTATGCAGTATGACGACAATGGTAGAGACATCTGATTATGAGCACAGTACAGAGAGGCTCTGGTCCAGTGGGTCTAAAGTATTTAAAATTTACTGATCTGTTTGCATACGGACATCCACACTGAGTGGCCCTTGACACTGTAAGTGCTCAGGAGGACGCAGGAAGCACGGAAGATGGGAAGCTGAAATCAGCAGCACATGAACATAAAGAAAATCTGGCTGAAACTACACAAGAAACAGAACATGTCTTTTAATGAAGCAACCGTGGTCCTGGGTCATAATTTTCAAAGAACCAGCCAAGATTAAAGTCAAAGGAGTCTCCCAATGGCTTCAAGTCTGTACTGCTTTGAAAAATACCCCCAGTGTACAAAGCACACCCCCTCCTCTCCTATCCACCACCTCTTCCCCCTTTTTTTCACCCACCCATCTTTCTCTCTTTCACTCCTCTTGCTCTGTGTTTCTCTTTCTTTTCTCCTTTTTCTCATATAACTGGAGCTGCACTTTAGCCACCAATTCTCGCCCCTGATCCCATCATTAAAAAGGCTCAGGCAGAACAAGGGCTTTTTACGTGTGTGTGTGTGTGTGTGTGTGTGTGTGTAAGGCGGGGAGAGAGGAGAGATAAGCTGACAGACCTGCGCCTGCCAAGTGATGTGGCGCTCACTCTTTAAGTGCAACAGACATCTCCTCACCGACTACAGAACTAACACTATGCCACGCGCACACACAATAAGATGAATAATTGATCGGCCTAGGGCTTCACGTGTTAAGAACAGAGGAGGCGTGCCAGTAGCGTTTTCACTTCAAATTTGTATTGTCTTTAGTCTCCACCAGCCATCTACATTTCTAACACCTGGCTCAGTTAGATGTGTGCTGGCGCACTGGCCTCGGAACTATCTTTCATCTTGCACACACTGTTACTGGAAGAATAGGAAAAAAACATACACTTTCAAGAGATCATTACCTAGTAGGGAAACCAGGACACAAGTTCGATAGCTCCCCCTTTTTCTTCCCGCCTCAACCGGCAGTAATCTTTGTCACAGCATTTCAACACCTGAAATATCTTTTAAACCAGGAAAAAAATGTTTTGCACCGGCTTATGTTTTTGTTCTTAGCTAAAAAATATGTAAAGTATATTTCAAGAAACAGAAGGTCTTAAATGTACTATCACATGTAAAAGGAATCCCTTGCTGAAACACACATCCAGGTTCATAATTCCCAATGCCAACACTGTATGTATGCACTTCTAAAATACCAGTCAGTTAAGTTGTTAGAGTTTACAGAAAATTGTCATCTTGATTATTTGGTTTTGATAGTTACAAAACAACAAAAACATGACTGGAAAGATCCACATTTAATTATTTAAACTTTTACATAATATTGAAGAGCATAGTTGTTGAATGCACACTTTGTATTCATAATAATGAACTTTATTTCTGTTACTAATTAACCCTTTAATTTCCTGGTCTACTAATTGGTAGGGGTAAATTTGCAATAATTATGATAGTTTTCTTTAACAAATTGTGGAAATAAATCTATCTAATCCATCTCTTCCATTCTGTTCTGTTCTGTCTGGTGTGTAAAACTCAAACTAAGTGTTTGTTCTAACGCCACTGTTTCACTTTTCCTCCAGATCACTATCATAATTTTACCTTCCATCTCAAAATTTTCCTAAAAACACTTTATTCTAATTATTTCTGTCCAAAACAAACAGAAAAATGCTGAGAAACATTTTTCTCCTGTGACTTTTTTCTTAATATGAAAGTTAAAGAGATAAAGACATTGGTGTCTGTCTTGTTCCAGGAAATGGCTTGAAAATGAAGAAATTGCATGTACTGAATTCATTTGATAAAGGTAGCAACGAGACAAAAAAAATATTTAATTGAATGCTTTTCTTCCACATGTATTCTACCAAAAAAATAAAAAATCTTGAATATGCTGTTAATTATATACCCTCTAAGTGTAATGTGTTACTCTCTATCATTACAGTATAACTAGAACAGATGTGAAACCACATAAAAAACTTTTAAGGGGAACACATTAAATGGTGTTTTTTGAAGTGAATATACAGACATTTTGCCAAGCCATTTTCCCCCAGAACTAGCATTAAGGTTGGAAACAGGTGATTAAAATTGACCTGACTCTATCAAAAATAAATCTCATAAGCCAACATAATACTGAATATTATTTTAACAGTGCAAAATTAAAAGCTTAAAAAATAGTTATATTTTACTTTTTGGGACTGTTTATCTGCTGATGCGAACTTTATTGAGTTGAGTGTACTAACAGCTCCACCAAACTCCTGGTGAGCAAACAAACCTGCGTGTTTGCCAGTATGTCAAACTTCCTTGAAGCTTAAGGTAAGCTGAAGAACATGGAGTTCCTTTTGAAAGTGTGAAACAAGTTCCATCACTTCCTTGACTTGCCTGCCAAGCTGATCATAACTATGTAATGTTCTCATGCATTATAAAGACCTGGCCATGACTGAAAACAGCAGTCAAAAACAACAAGTGATCAAAGATTTTGAAGTTGACTGAAAAGGAACTGAGATGGCTTGACCTTAAAAACATTTGGGGTCCATGGTGGACACAAGAGCCAACTCCCTCCTCTGTAAACAGTACTGTAATATTAAACGCAGAGGACGTCAAAGGGCTCTAACGTTTGTTGCCTCCTGCTGTGGATTGGGATGTTTTGCCGAGTGTTGGTGTCCCATCATTCTGACATCACTCAGGACCTGAGCTGCAGACTATCAAAGGCGCTGGGGTGGTGTATCTTATTCATCAATTGAAAATATTCATATGCAGATGCACCCTTGCCACCCTGGAAGGGAAATATTGCCTTTATGAAGGCACCAATCCACTGGCATGACATGAAAAGTTACAAAACATCAAACAAAGCACTGGGAAAAGAAAATTAAAAATACAAAATGCTGGGGCAAAAGGAAAACATGTTAAAAGAAGAGGAAATTCTTTTCCCAACTAATGATAGAGCAACCACTTATTAATCAGCAATGGTTTGCTTGGCTGTCCAGTATTTCTCTGGAATTAGCATGCTCGGTGATCAATAGAAAGACCTTGAGGTAGTGTTTTTAATTAAGGTAATTCATGGTCAGACTATTATGGGTACGTTAGAGATTGCTTGTGTAAAATTTGCATCAAGATGGATGTAAATGTCTTAACTTTGTGTTTCCTGCATATAAGTCATCTTTTATCTGGTGCCTCTGTTGTCACCTGTGGACAAAACTAGATTGGCTGTTGCCTCGCTCTCGTCTCCAATATTTATGTAAAGCAGAATTAACTAGCTGCTCCCTTCAACTTCATCTGTCCATCTATCCATTGGTTATACCCACTTATTCCAATACAGAGTTGTGGAGGGGCAAGACGACATGTGAAAGGAGATAGAGTACATCTTGGAACAGTCACTAATCAAACAAAAAGCAAACACAAAGAGGCATACCACAAAGCAGACTTGCACTCCTACTAATGCGTACTTTAATATCACATGTTAACCCAACATATGTTTGAAGGAAATCTAAACACAGAGAAAAATCAAGTGGTTATAATGAGAACATACAAACTCCCAAGGCTCCACTTAACCTGGTCCAAATCCAGAACCTTTAGCACTGCTGAGTATTACAGAACAAACAGGGATTGAGTTAGTCAGAATAAATCTGGACTTTAAAATCCATTTAGAAATGTTGTTGGATTGAAACTGTATAAAACTGAATGTTTCTAAACAGACCCAGATAATGACATTGGCGATAACCTCACCCCTGCAGCTAGACTGAAATTGGACTTGGCAACCCTCACAAGTTTGGTCCCTATGCAGCTTTTTGTAAACATTATAAAAGTAAATTGTAAATTTAACACTTACAACTTCTCATCAAAAGATCTCACATCTCCAAACTTTTCTCTTTCATTTATCAGATGACTAAATGCATGAAAAAATATGACTGATAAAAATCGTTTTAATCTTTTTATCCATTTTGAGCCACCTGAAGTATTTCCAGTCATGGCTCTACTAAAATTTATATTAATGACTGCACTATCATGTGATAAAATTATCAAATAAGTAACTTAAAGACGGCATCCAGTGAATTCAGCAATCCTGCATATATGATCTCCCAAAGAGACAGAAATGTTCTCTCATAAAGCCCCCAGTGGTGTGACTTTAGATATATTCAATCAAATAATTGATTCCCCTTGCCACTGTGTCAAGGATAGTGATCCAATTTAAATGAGCAATTAACACTATAATTCTGGTTATACTCAATATAGGTCAACTGTGCTGAACTTTTCTTTTTTTCTAAATATTTCACAATCAAAAGAAATCTACAGTACATTTCATTGTTAAGCTGAAGACTTTCATATTATTAGCACGACTTTTGAAGGCAAAATCTGGTGGAGTTGGTTAATACTGAACTTTAAAAGGACAAAAAAGCTTGATAGCAAATGGATAATTCTGTATCAGTGAAATGAATAAATTGGGGCTGCACGCTGGCGAGGTGGTTAGCGCTGTAGCCTCACAGCAAGCAGGTTGCTGGTTCGATCCTCGGCTCGGGCGGTGGCCTCTCTGTGTGGAGTTTGTATGTTCTCTCTGGGTTCTCCGGCTTCCTCCGACAGTCAAAAAACATGCACCTTGGTGATAGGCTGATGGGGGACTCTAAATTGACCTTAGGTGTGTGTGTGTGCATGGTTGTTCATCTATGTGTGTGGCCCTGTGATAAACTGGCGACCTATCCAGGGTGTACCCCACCTCTCGCCTGTTAGCTGCTGGGATTGGCTCCAGCTCCCCCGCGACCCCGTTTGGGAATAAGCAGTAGAAAATGGATGGATGAAATAAATAGCCCAGAGGGCTGGATGTGAGGATGTTGGGGTTCAAGCTGGATGACAATAGTCTGGCTCATCAGAGATCCATTTATTTCTAACTTACAAAAACGTGTTGTCTTCTGACATTTTAAAGCCAGAAATTGAAAATAAAGATTTACTAAAGGCTGCAGTCATCATGAAATACAGGAAAGGCCTGAGTTTAGTTTAAGCTAGTTTCTGAATGTTGTTGCATGTCTCCTATTGTTAGAGTGAGATGATGACTATACATTCAGTAGCTGCAAGATAAGGCAGCAAGCACTAGTTCAAGTGAAGCTGTAACTCACTAATTCAAAGCAGCTTTCTTTGTCCACTGCCACTCCACAGCAAAATCATGTCAATTGAATAACTGCAAATCTTGCTGTTTAGTGTATAATATGGAGGCATTTTGTGTTACCACAGGCCTCCAAGCCACTATTAAACCTGAAGACTTTTATGTAACGGTGCTACGGTGCTGTGAAAAGCATCAAAAACAAAGGTGCCATGTTCTCAAACACAGAGGTAGGTTAAGTGGCAAGGAATGCCAAGAAAAGACATTTCAGAGGACTTGTTGTTGTGCTGTGTGCTTATGCTAGCAGAATTGGCTTAAATACACCCACATGAATATGCAATTTCTGTATGAAGACTCTGACAACAAAGAGCCCACTGCATCATTTTTGATGAGGCTAGATTGTCTGTATTTTTGTGTGGATATGTGTGTGTGTGTGTGTGTGTGTGGATCTGCACGGTTCTAAAATCCTGTCCTACTTCCATGTCTGATAATACCAAATTAAAGGGAAAAAAGAGGTTGGCTGGTAGTTAGAATAGCTGTTTTTCCCATGATCTATGTAAACATTTCTTCATTAATATTATATAATGGCAATCATGCTAATTTGTAGGGCTTGCTAAAGTTATTACTTCTCTACGAGCAATGCAGGGCAAAGAAAAACATACAAATGTTTGCTCATGGTGCATTTTTCAAAATAAATGTGAACATCCTTATATAAAAATTTTACTAAGAGTAAACCTTTCTGTCTTTAAACAGAAATGTATTTTACCTCATCACCTGTTAGATTGATTAATTTTTATATTGATTTGGTCCTTAATAACAGATGACACATTGACTGATATGATATGGTCAATAGGATTGCAGCAGTGACATAATGGGGAAATAAAATGACCCATAAGAATTTGAAAGAACCTTTTGTAATGAAATTTCTCCTTCAGCACGCTACACATCCACTGGGAACAACTATCATATCCTGGAAAATGAAATTTCTTAATATGATTCCATTTCAGAGATTCCACAATAAATGATCACATTTTTGGTAAAAAAATAAATAAATAAAAGTACTTTTATGATGGTACTACATATGATGTTTTTGTCTTTGTGCTTTTCTTTTAACTATCTACATTTATATTCAACTTTTAGTTTAATTTGATACTTCACTTTCTCTCCAAAGCTATGGTAAAATAGCTCTCCTTATGACTTAAGCAGAATTGACAATTAGCCTGCTAGCTGGAGCAAAGGTCTCTGCAGTAGGTCCCTTATGGTACTGTACTGCAGATGAAGAGATTGAACCACCACCATCAACCGTTGCCTGGCTTAGATTGGCTGCTGTAATTGGTACCCTCTCTGAAACACTCACATTCCATCACACTTTATTAACGCCACTCATCCAGTCAAAAGCTAATCTTTTATTCTGTTTTCCAATTATTGTAAAGTGGCGGGCTTTAAATGAGGAGGAGGAGATAATGAAATTAACTTCCTAACTTAGAGCAATTCTCTGTGGCACAATGATCAGATATTCTCTTGGTCTGGGAAATGTATGCAAATTTTATGCATCTATCATTAGTTATTACCATTGCAGCAACATAAAACACAATTTTCTTGAACAATTAGGCTTAAAATGGTGCATTTTAATCAGTCAGGGGAGCCTTTGCGTGCATAGTAAAACTGGTTTAATTGAAAAGCATGAACTTTTGACACTTCTTGAAGAAGTGTTTGACAGCAGTGGCAGTTTCTTTACACCCTGCTGTGTCTGTGTTTACTTTCAAAAATTGTTTCATGATACCTGAATGGAATCATGGGGAATACTCAAGGATTTTTCTGTTCTTTTCTTTTCATAGTTGATTAATGCTGGTACATCAACATATTTTTTCTTGTCGTGAGAAAAATGTTTTTCAGATCAAAAAATGTTGTTCTTTTTTCAAACATGCTAAAACCACATGTAATGCTTGAAAATGCTTGATTAATACATTATCCAGAAGAAATCAAGAAAGGCAATCCAAGTAGTACCTTAAGAGACTAAGAAACCTGTCTTTTTTGTTTGTTCGTTTTTCTTGGGGTTGGAGATCCTGAACTCAATTAATTTTGATAACAAACGTATAATAACCTTTTTTGAAATCAGTGGTGAATTGTATTTCAGGTCTAATGAACATAGGGAAAAAAAAATAAAAAACAAATAATAAAAAAAAAACAAAACAAAAAAACGAAAACAAAAATTTGTGCACCTAGCACTGCAGGCAACACCTTTGCCCAACTACACTACAGCAGTTCGACTGAACTTATCTATGATGTCCTCTACTGTTTGATTTAGTGCTTGTGTTGTTCTTATTCTCAGATGTAAGTCGCTTTGGAAAAAAGCGTCTGCTAAATGACTGCAATTGTCATTTTAATTGTACAACACTGGAATATGTCATCTGAAGAAAGCAGTATCTGCAGCAAATGGGGTGTCTTGGACTGCAATTTGAATTAAATTAAAATGAAGTTTTTTGGCAATCTTGACACAAAAAATTGTGAAACATCTAGTGCATTTTTGCTTTCTATATTAACTATTGTTACAATGTAACAAACACTATTGTGAGTTTATGTGTGATTTAGTTTGCCTGTTTTCTTTTTGCCCGTAAACATGAGCATATTCTAAGGTGAAGGAATGCAAAACAGTAAAGACTTTTGTTTGCTGGACAGGTTGCTAGACAACAATTCTGAGTAGCAGCAGCTCTATTGCAAATTTCATTCGACTTATTTTGGCTAATGAATTCAACACTCAATAAGTACCTAGTCTCTCCCTTCTTAACAAGTTTCTGTGCTCAGTAGCCCCCAGACAAGCTACCATCTCCATAAGCCTCATCAGTCACCATGGGCAACCTCTCCCCAAATGGGACCCCCTGATGCCCAGTAATGGCTATTTGATGACCCTCATAAAAGGAGTCAATGTATTGACGAAGCTCTTTGAGGACAGACCTAATTCATATGGGGATCAATTTCGCCAATTCATAAGAAAAACACCAGTGGACAGAGAGCAAGTGGGTGTGTATGTTTGTGCGTGTGGGAGGGATCAAGACTTCAAAACAAACATCACACCTGTGACCTCTCAGCTCTGCTGGCTCATGTTGACACACACAATTTGTTTTAATGATGGTCTGCCATGTTGTTATTAAATAATTGAATCCTACCCAGATCAGATTATCATGTAAAGGGCTGTGTGTTATATTATGCATATCGCTGCTGTCTGTCATGTGTTCTGCTTTATGTCATCAATTTTTATGAGAGGGTTACATCCTTGCTCTTTAATTCTATGTTTTATGAAGCTTGAGAAATAGCTGCAAATAGCTTGACTCTCTTGCAAAATAACCCCAAACAAATAAAGATGTTGGAGATACTAAGAACATGTTTAGTGCATCCAAATATAAAAATAAATTAAGCAAGAAGGGCCTCATCAAACAGTAACAGCTATTATTCTACAGGATTCTCCAGCAGTTTGGTAAGGGCAAGCTGAAAAAATTAACACTTTTTGGGATTCAGAAATTCTATAAATGTTTGGCAAAATATTTATATTACAGGTAAATGCTGTAAATTTAAAAATAAAACAATATAACTCATAATTGTTGTCTTCAAGTCTGAGAGCTGTGAACTGCAAGAAGCCTAAGGTCTAATAAGGTGTGCAGCTGAGGTGATTCTCGAGATATTGCTCAGAATAATCAGTGCCTTGGTGAAGCCCTGCTGCCCTGGCCTCTGCTTACCTAATGAGACCCCATGCCCGTGATTTCACAGCGTGCTTCAGCTCACCAGCCCACTTCTGCTCCACCCAGGGAAAAGAAGAAGACGACGGAGAGGAGGAGCAGGAGGGGGAGCAATGAATCCAAACACAGCCCCCTTCTTTCCCATATCATTTGCATGAACAGAATCAGGAATGATGTCCACAGAGAGACAGTCAGAAGGGAATGCTCGAGAAGAACAGACATCTTAAAAAAAGAAAGAATGAGAGGAAAAGAGAAATCGTAAGTACCTCCAGAATTATGTTTTCTCCCTGCATCTTCAGCAAAAGTGAAAAAGTGATAAGTAAAATTAGCCACCAAAAAATTCCCATCTTACAAAAAGCATCAAAGTTGGGGGTGGCAAGTGACGTAACAAAAAAGGCGGAAGAACACCGAAAAGCAAAATGGGAAAAAGCCAAGAGTAGGGGGGAGGGAAAGAGGGAAGATGTGAAGTTTTTTTGAATGAAATCCAATGGCAGGTCCTGATGGTGAGGAGAGAAGAGAGTGGAGAGCCCCAGTGTCTGCAGCTCCAAAAGAGGATGTGATGAGACTGCATGGTTAATGAAGCAGCGCTCCTCTCTGACTCCACAGAGAACCCAGCCTTTTCTTATTCCCATTCATCATTAATTCAACAACGTTGATAATTTCATTAGCTTTTTTTTTCTCTTGCATTTTCCAGGGTCTTTATCAATAAATTATGGCCAATGGACAAGGGGCTGCCCCTGCTTAGCTAAACACACGCTCTCCATATCTTCTTTTTTGCACTTTTTTTGCTTTGAAATCAGAAAAAAGTGTATTACTCTAATAAGAATCATGTGGACAGACACATTGAAAGTCAAACACACACAGACACTAAGAAAAAAAAACTGAGACCTTGCCCTCAGCCTTCAATTCCTTTATTCCAGAGTTAAAAATGAACCCGGTTTTCACTGGAGAAATTTTTTGACATGTCTCATTAAAAGTTAAAACTAAAGAAAAAGGATCATAATCTGCCCTCATCCTGACAAGTCAAAATATCCACTGTGAGAAAGGTTTGCAGTTAGAAACAAAAATAAATTAAATAAACAAATAGATAAATAATTTAAAATGAAATTATGTATTATATTTATATCAAATTCATAATTTCAATTACAGCTTGCTCATTTTTTTTACTATTGTCCTATGACCTTAAAATAAAACCTGAAAAATATTTGTATGCATTCCTAAACCTTTTGCTTAGAGGTTTCCAGTGTACAAGACAGGAAACCCCACAATACATAAACAGTAATTTATTGATACCATTAGGATTATGTCCTCTCAAAGCATATTTATGTTTTAAGCACAAATCTATTATGATAAACATTGATTACTTCTATTCTTTTACTGATGTTACCTTCATTTGTCCTTAGTATTTAAATTTAGGCCTTTGTCTTTTTCGTATATCATTGAAAATTTTTCTTCATCAGACCCCTTTTATTTAATCTTTTTCTCAAACAAAAATGAGAAAAAAAAGTTTTCAAACTTGATGCATTTAAGATGCAATCCCATTGTGAGTAAATGGACAAAGTACCTCTTGAGCTTATTTTCTTTGTTTTTCAAATGCTACTCAGTTTACTAGTGATGGGGAAACTTCACAGAGTGATCCCAAATTTATTCCATCCATTGATACTGAAATAACTTTACTTGAATGGGATACAGCTGTTACTGAGTGGAAAACACCAGCATTTAAACACAAAGTTTGATGTACTGCTGCAGATCATCAAGATAAATTTGAATTCCGAATTTAACTCTTTAAAGCCTGAATGAACAGAACTGGGCAGAAAAGTCAGGCTTTGTCTTTATTTCACCTTTTAACAAAAGTCTGAAAAAAGAATCAACCATTCATGTTTTATATATTTTTTTTTATTTTAACTATTTATTACCATGTGATAGGTCAAAATTATTGCAGTGTTCTTCTGCTTTCTGGTGTTCACCAGCTGGGAGGAAACCAGTATCATATGGTGTACAACTGGGTTTTGAATAAAGTTTCTATCACAAAGTGATGCAAAATGTTGCAGAAACTGTATCAAATAAAATTCATTAGGCTTTAAAAATTATTTGCTTTAAAAAGAATTAACTTACTGGATTTATTTGCGTAAAGTTTGTCTGTCAGTGCATGTTTTCCTGGTAAACCAATCATACTGATGCACATTCCACATCCTACTAGCTTTGCAATTTTGGCATTTAGGAGTTTTTCTGACCCCAGTGAGTCTATATTAAAAACAGCGACTTCTCTGGCGACATCAGCGACATCAACAAGTTTAGCGACTTCTCTGGTAACAATGGGGACTTTTCTGAGACGTTTTACTTGAAATCAGACTGTGATCAGACTGAAAATGCAATCGGCTGACCAAGCCATAATGGATGAAAGAATGGATAAAAACATTTTAAAAGTTAAAATTACTTCAACATGTTGTCAACTCTTAATTAGAAAACAACTGCAGCTGTTGGTTAAAGTATATAAAACTAAACTTTAACTTGGCTAGGGATGTTTTCTATTTCTTTTTTATTGTTTTAAAATTAAATCAATTTTACCAGAAATTAATAGAGCTTATGTTTACAAATATTAACCCCTTAACTTCCTGGAGTGGTAATGATGATTTTCTTTAGCAAAATAAACCTGCCATAGCCATCTCTACCACTCTGTTTCAGTATGTAAAATCCAAACAAAGTGTTTGTTCTCCCACCACTGTTTCACATTTCCACCAGCTCACCAGTTGTAATGTTGCTATCAAAAAACATTTAATCTGATTATAATTGTCCAAAACAACCAGAAAAATGGAGAGATACATTTTTTCTGGCCTTTTTCTTAATGTGGGCAAATTAAATTTTTAGGGAAAACTTATACAACTAAAGTATGATAAACAAATATACACATAAATAGCTAGTTTCTATTCCAAGTCTCTATTTCATTACTTTTTTTTAACACCTCCTTAAACTTTGAAGCATTTCAATGAAAATGTAATCCTTCTATAAATGGTGGAATATACTGTAAACATTTATTAAACACATATTGTTTCTCATTTCAATCAAGTAGAGAGTAGTATATGTAAAGAGAGAGGGAGATATGTGTGTGTCTGGTGGTGGTGGTGGTGGTGGGGGGGGGGGGGGTGGCGGTTTGGGTTGTCATTCTGGGACTACTCATTTTGGGATGAAACATATGGCACAGGCTGTGACACAGGGACCATCTCAGGTAAATAAACCAGGATCTGGCACACTGGAGTAGAGTCTGCTTTGGCACAGTTATAGTTACATAGGGAGCTTGGCCAGAGTATGTATGTATATACACTCACAAAGATATAGACACGTTCAAAACACACAGAAGTACACACACACACACACACATGCACAGCAAGACTGGGAGCTCTGAGGGGTTGGATCCAGGGATTACTCTAACCACATTTATTTATTAACTTTCAATTAAGTATGGGTGTCCCAGGGCTTAGAGTGGCTTAGTGAGCAAGTGGGAACTCAAGCACGTTTTGATGACAGTCAAGGCCCCTGATCTCAGTTCGCTCCCTTTTTGCTGATTAAATATAAGCTTTTCATCTGTGGATACAATGCTATTAATTAAATCATTAGATGAGTGATTTGCTTATGAGCAAAGGGAGCAGTGAAAAGAGACACACACGAGAAGCTCGCTGCAATAACTACTGAAATATTCATTAATAAAAAAAAAAAAGATTGCCTAAATTCATTGACAAGGATTACATGTGTAGAGACCCCCTCTCTTCCTTCATTGGGCCAGCCCCCTTCTGCGTGGGCACATGGTCCCTTTTTGATCACCACATAAAGGGATCGAACAAATGCAGGAATTGCACACATTGGTATAATCGGCAGGCACTACCACACACATGCACACACACACACACACAAAGTTACAATGAGCCTATTAAGAATGTTGCATTTTAAACAGTTCTTTAATGAAATATGACCATGGAATTGTAATGGCTTGCTCAAGGGAAGTGGAATCAGTGTAAATGAGAAGGGTAAAACAGAACCACGTTTTCTGTTTCTCCTCTAGCAATACAAGTCCAAACATGACGCAAAATGTCCAACTTTGTAGCCCACGCGTCAGCTGATTGAGGACAAGTTAATACAAACATATTACTCAGTAAGAGATTACTATACAGTGTTTAGGGATATGGTGTGACTCATTGGATGTGATATTGACACCAGGAGAAAGGAGATTAATTTTTTTGTCAAAAAACATTGGCTGGGGACAAAAAAGTTTCAGAAAGATGTGGCAAAAACAAAATTTTATTAAACTGTTGGAAAAGTGCTGCTGTTTGTGTGAACTGAGCTCCAGTTCTTTGGTTTGAACAATGGTTCACGTCCGATAAACCTAGGCATACCTAGCATGGTAACAATAAGAAGTACTGTTGTTTTTTTAAATGGAAAATCTAGTCTCAAGACAGTTCTAATGTGTGGCATAAAACCCAGCTCATAGTCCATTTTGGTATGATCTCACTCATGTCATCACAACTGATAATTAAAATTTTAGTTTTGTCCTAGGTAAGCTTTAGGCAATTCTCTGCCATGAATTTACATTTAAAATACATATTAAAAGTACATTAAGATTATTTTTAAAATGAAGTACAAAAAGTTATTTCCTGTTTCACTGTGTTGTTGCAAATGTTTTCTTTTACTTAAAAATATTAATCAATTTTTTTCTGCTCTCCTGCCTAATGAATGTGTTGCTTTTATTTCTTTGATTATCTCATTTGTCTATGGTAGTATATTTTTAACTTTTACTGATTTAATTGTTAATGGAGTTGCACCGTCAGTTGTTGATACCATTTTGGTGTAAAAATAATCTACATAAAAATCATATCATGCACGTAAAACCTGAACTATGGTATTGTGTAAAAAGTCATTAAAATATACCACCTCTTGAGAAATTATATTTCATCTTCTCATTTATAACACAGGATCCTATTTGACAAATCTTGTTATATTAACAATACACAGTAGTGATCTAAAACCTTACAGTAAAATGTTTTTCATCTTTCTGTTGTAGAGATATATATTATATACGACAAAGCTTTAGAAAGCCAACATCAACTCAGCAAAGATGTTGGCAAAATACCAAGCGCCGTGTGATTTTTCTATTGTTCACAATGGTTCTAAGTCCTTCAGAAAAACACAGTATGTGTCTTCTGTGTTGTGTTAATATGTAGGATCATGAATCCACAATTGCAATCAGAGAGGTCTTCGTGTGATGTATGACATTTTATATCCTGACAGAGAGGGAAGCTCACCTGAAACATGCTTTTTGCAGTTTGGCACCATCCAGGCTCTGTGAAGGTAAGAGATAGCGTAGTAGAACTGGGGAAATCCTTTTTTAAAAAAATCCCCGTGAGATTTTCTTTCAAAGCACCATTTGGTTTATCTCCACTTGAGTGAAAACAATACAATAATCAATGGAGGCTCAAGCTAATTGTCCCAAATGTATAACCATGGACTTCAGAGTGTTACTGAGATGATGGGCTCGCGCTCTGCCTCCCTTGGGCGACCGGTGGGTCTGTCGTTGCTGACCTGGGCCCGCTGGGGTCCGTTCCCCCTGACTGCAGGGGGCTCTGGCTGGGACCCCCCTCTCCCAACCTCGCCACCTGGTACGGATACTGGGTTGGCTCCGGGTGGAGTGGCTGGGGTCCTTGTTTGGGAATGACTAATGGATGCCCTGGTCTAGGGGTCCTCCTGTCCTGCTTCTGACCTTCGGGTAGACGGGGTCACCTGAGCATGTTCACGTTTCTGTGAGCAGGTTTCACCCTGAACGTTCTGCATATTGTTACAGACACTGCAGCCTCACAGCAAGCAGGTTGCCGGTTCGATCCCCGGCTCGGGCGGTGGCCTATCTGTGTGGAGTTTGCAT
>JBAMHX010000005.1:12509713-12525050 GCA_037177515.1 Pseudomugil tenellus
TATATACCAATATAATATATATCATAATTCAAAAACAGGCATTTTAAAAGGAGCTTAAGTGAGTTAAACTGAAGAAAAGTTCAGGATTATACAGTACGGATGATTTCAAAGATGACATTCAGGCGTGTTACATACAGCACTCCTGCTCCAGCATACTCCATAAGTATTGAGTTTTGCATTGCGCTGGAGTGGTTGTGGTGATGAAAAATGATCATTATAGCTGATAAGGCAAGACCCTCATGTGGTGACAGCATGACAGCAGAGAGCTTTTTAATTTGTCGGATCAGATTGTGACACGCTCCATCACAGAACCCAGGAAATCTTTTCATTTGTGCAGAAGAAGGGGGGAAAGGAGGTCAATTAGCATCAACCATTAGACAACCCAGTGACAAGCAATATATTACTTTGTGGGACAGTCAACCTAATGAGAGAAACAGCAGAAATATTCATCCAGGTTGGACAGAATTCTACAATCTTCCCTCTCCATTAATCACTTGTAAAGCACGTGACACATGCATTTCTTATACTCTTGAGGATCCAAAGCATTACTCCTCATGTACACTGCCATCCTCACTATTGCATTTCTTGTCATATGAGGTCAGTTTTACTTACGGGGAACCTGTCATGTCTAATTTTATATTACAGAATCATAAGGCATCAATGATACATCAAATGCAGGGAGTTTGCAGTAATACATGCATTATTACATAATAAAATCTGTGCTTTTTGTTGTTCTGTTAAATCTGGTCCTAACTATTGGATATATTATCAGATGTGAGAATGGCCATATTGTTTAAAAATCACAAAAGCTTCCACTCGTATGATTTGCCAAAAGCAGCATGAAAGAAGGATCTCATTTTATCAGGAGAGACAATTTCAAAGCCAGTATTTTTTTTTTTTTTTTTTTTTCAGGCAGGGTTTATTTGACTGGCTGTCAGGTATAACGCGTCTCTCTTGATATTGATCTGAAGTACCTAAAGGTATGTGACATCATTATGAGGCTTGACCTTATCATCTGCTTCCCTGAAGCCTAGGCTGGGCTGGGCCAGAATCTAATGTGTCTCCCAAAGGTTGGTACCAGGTGCATAGTAGAGAAATTGTTGGTAGTGTTATTTGTTTTGCTGGCCATTGCACCTAAAGTTAACTTCACTTAGACCAGATTAATTTATTTTTATTGCTGACTGCCAATTGAGTTTATAATAACTTGGTCATTGTAATCATGGTAATACATACTGCAAAAATCACATCGGCAGCTTTTTCAAAGTTGCCTTCTACCACATTTAAATTTTTACTAAAGGTACTTTGAAATCACAGGAATGTTTTTCCATTCTTATTTACATGTTTTTCATCAACACAGAGCAGAAATAGCTAAAAAAAAAGTTTTATTAATTTTTTTTATCCTGTTTGTACAGACTCTTTCAGCTCCTCCATCAAAACTTGTCATCTTCTAACAGACGGTGAATGTAAGTTGGAACGTCGGTTGAATGTATGGGAATACCATGTGATCAGCAAATCTTAATTTTAAAAAAATATATAAACACAAAATAATTAATGCACTTTCACTCAATGTCATTTGATAATAATGATAACAATCAGTTTAACTTTATCTTTATGAAAATTTCACTTTCAACTTCTGACAGATTAGGTTTTATATCATCATACATATCAGAAATTAACAGGCTGTTATATGCATGAATCCAGCATGGGAAGTGGTGGCAAAATATTTGATTACATGTATTTTTTTTTCTTGTAAACAGTGGTATATAGATATTAATTGTTTTAAGGGGCTATATACTATGATTAAATATCATATTATACTGCAGCTGCTGTTTAGCTTTGCTGGGATTTCAAGATCTTTCAAAAGCTGCTCTGTTGTCGCCATTTTTATGGTAAAGTTTCCATCCTACAAAATTGGTAACTTTATCCAGTCTGCCTTGTCTAATTGGCTCAGGAATCCTTTGGTATCGTTCTGCTTTGCAGTCATGAAATAAAAATCAAGTATTTTCTCATCAAAAGATGTAGCTTTCATATTTGGATTTATGATTTCCCCACCAAGTGGCGCTTTATGTACGAAAAATCTGATTTTTGACTAACTAATGGTCTTATTCACCTCAAATTAAGTGCAGATAAAGTGTTGTGATCTCAGGATACATCCTGTTCTGACATCATACTGGATTGGTTTAAAGTTTCAACACCAGGTGGAGCTTTGTGACTGAAGATGTGTGTCTTTATATCATTGGAATGCGTCTATTCCAGGATTGGGGAATAGGAGGATTGGGGGCGTTCAGGGAAATACCCCTACCCGTCGCTTCCTACTTGTTTATCATATTAATTATCTTATCCTAACTGTTTATTGGTGTTAGTGACAGTATTTGGTGACTTTGGCACCTACATGTAACCATATATTTGGAAACAGATCACAGGAAGAAACTATCAAAGTTAAAAGAAAATTCATGTAGCGCTAAACTCAGGTCTATCACATGACAGTAAATAATCTGGGAATTTGTGCTTAAAAAGTTATGCAAGTACAGTATGTGTTTAAAAAAACAATTTAATAAAAATTTAGAGCATGCAACACTGAACATATTTGT
The DNA here is from genome assembly GCA_037177515.1 of Pseudomugil tenellus. NCBI lineage: Eukaryota > Metazoa > Chordata > Actinopteri > Atheriniformes > Pseudomugilidae > Pseudomugil > Pseudomugil tenellus. The sequence continues at coordinate 12,512,305 of JBAMHX010000005.1, forward strand.
TGCTTCCAGAAATATAAAATAAAAGCATATATTTCTAAAATCAGACTTTGCGAAAAAACAAAAAAAAAAAAAAAAAAAAAAAAAATTTTCCTCCCAAACATCATATTATGAGCTGTTTGGTTAGGTAGGACTCCACACACCTTATTTAATGAATGAATGAATGAATGAATGAATGAATGAATGAATGAATGAATGAGTGAATGAATCAATCAATCAATCAATCAAATCAATCAATTAATTAAAATTTAGGTCATGAACTTTCATCCCTCCACTGAACCCTCATGAATCAACAGATTCACCATGCCATTTAACCACCTTCTGCTTCATAATGAGGATTTAGTAGCTTGTTAATGGGCACACTATTTGGCCCAGATACTCATATTTATACTGAACTAAGCAAAGTGCCACCTGAGTTTGCCTCCAAATATACCCTCCTTACATTAGTATGCAGAGTTCTGTTTGATCGCGGTTCTGTTTAAAACAAGAAATGCAGAGAGTGCTACTGCTCCCTGGTACTGCAAAGTCAGTCAAATTCTTCTCTTTTGCATCACAGTGAGGTGTACAACATTCACCTATTCCAAAGGTGTAAATAGTAAGCTTGATAACAATACATTATTGTATCAGTTCAACAGACAAAATGTGGGGGGAAATAACTCACACTGGAAGGTCCAGCATGCTTGGAATGTATAAATATAGAAATAATTCAAACACTACCAAAAGGTCCCCAGTCTGATGAATGATAATATGGAGATAGTGTAATTTGTTCAACATTTTACTCTAAGGTTTTGATTTTGGACTTATTCCATCATATGACATCAGTGAATACATTATTACACCATTAGCATACAATAGTATACTCTTTAAAATAGTCTAATTGTTGTCCAAACAAAAGTCTTACTGATACAAGACTTAAACAAGTTGCAATCTCATCTCTGTTTTCATCAACAAATATTAATTCAAATACACTGATGTCCGTAATCGCTTTAAAATAGAAAACATGGATCCTTATCACATTTAATACCATAAAGAGATTAAATATAGAAATCGTGCATCCTGTGCTGCTGTTCAAATGGAGTCTTATAAACCTCTTTCATTATCTCAAGTGGTGAGCCTCTTGTTCTGTCTGAAAGCCAAAGTGCCGCGTGTGACATTTGGTAAATCCTGAAGGCTTTTACCTTTTGTTGTATGCATTTAAACAACACATTAAATCGGAATGTTCCTGGTGGAGTCTGTCACAGTTCGCAGGTAAAACAGATGAATAAATGAAGCGCCGCTGTTGGCTGAAACACCCCCGTTCTTTTTGTGATTTCCTGTTGCCTTGAGTTAGATTCTGATCTCTTTGTAGGCCCTCTCCCAACAAGCATTGACCTTCTGCTCCAACATGTAAAGAGCTCCGTGAGATCAGAAAGGGGGGGGATAAAAAGACATCACCACTGCAAGCAGCCAAGAGACTTTATCCTCATTTCTCTCCACTTCTCTCCCTGTAAGTCTGTCTTTAACAGTGTTCTAGGAGTACATCTAGGAGGTAGATACCTTGTTGGCGGCACAAAGGAGCGGTTCTGTAATAAAAACAGCTGTCTCTGGTGGTCTTAGTGTAATTGGGATTGTTAACGTGGAGAGCTCCTGAGGGAGACTGAGAAGAGTATGTCTTTGTGTAAAGCACACAGACACCACTGCAGTAGTCCTTGATTCAATGTATGAGAGGTATGAGAGTGAGGAGGAAGGGGAGAGAAAAAAGCAAACAAGTCACCTGAGTTATGTCAAGCCTTGCTGTGTAAGCTCGCTCTGTTTTACTTTGGCTTTACTTTTATTTTCAGACAGAGCAGACTTATTTATTTGTAGCAAAGACCCTTTATGTTGAAATCTTTTTTTTCCTCAATTCAGTGGAGAGAATTTGTTTTTATAGGAAAGACATGACTGAATCCTCCAAAAGTGAGATAAGTCTTTTTGTGGGAGCAGCATTCCCACCAATTACCGTATCAGCTTGATGACAGGAAACAAAGTTTAAAGGCAGAATAGTATTTATGTGAAAATGGGTTAGGTTTTTATATAGGTGAGAGCACAAAACATTTATATTCTCAAAGGGTAAGATGTCTCTTATTAGAAAGACATTGTTATAATTGCAAGCCTTGTTAAATTAAAATGCCATTCTAAGAGAATTTTTCTGACAATAAAATTTTTTATGATAATATTCTGACTATTCAATTCTAATAAATCATTTACAAGGAAATGTAAAATATTGCTTATTTAAGGTGTTATAAACAAAAAACACATGGCCTAATTTAAGCTTAATTCTACAACACAATTGAATTCTGGTCCCATCTTAAGTGAATTGCTACTTTATAGTGTTTCTGTTTGGCTTGACAGACTCTTCAAGTGTAATTCTGTTAAACCTTCTGACACAATGTCCTCCCTCAAATAGGAAAGCTGTAGGCAAAGGAAGTCAAAAGCCTTTAGGTACCTGAACGATCTCACAAAAGTGTTGGAAAGTGTACTTCAAAGTCAATTGCTTGGGTGAAGCTGGGGCTGATTTATTTGACTTAAGATATAGTTTTTTTGTGTGTTTCATTGTGGATGAAAATTTCATACACCGATTTAGAGGTGGTGAAATATAAATGATTTCTTTAAAGTTTCATCATAAATCAGTCTGTCGGTATATGTGAGCAGACACTGATCGTTCCTTGATGTCTCTTGAGCCTGATCTCCGTCTCCCGATGTCTGGAGGTGGCTCCAGCAGCGCCTGTTTGTCACGCTGGGGAACAACATATTTCTACAGCTGGATGGCTGGTTGCGTAAAAACTGCTGTGCAGTTAAAACCAACGAGGTTGTTGGCACAGCCATGGAAACATTTTAAATGTATAGACTATACGTACACGGGAGAAACAAAATTAGAAAAAAGAAGTAGGATATTGAAAAAATAGATTTAAAAAAATATTAAATCTGACATGTTAGCCCGCATAACCCTGTGGTGAGAACGCGTCTGTCCGCCGCGTTAACTCTAAGATATCGAGTAGAAATACTGCTACTTTTGAAGCTGTGGTCACGAGCTGGGATATGCTGCCTACAGTCAGGATAACACTTAACCATCTATCAAATTTTATGGAATGTATGAAACTCTTTTGAGGAGATTAACAATTCACTCGTGTATTTCAAAGACAATGACCGTCACCCTAGTCTTCTTAACGTATGTAACATGTGTGTGTATGTGTGTATGAGAGACAGAGGGGTTTCTGTAAAAGAAAAAAAAAAGCCACGAGAAAGGAAAAGAGAAAAATGGAAATCCTACGAGTCCTATTTTTATTGAATATTTCTTTACTCCCTTAGCTCACTTAGGCTATATCATAACAATTACAACCCACAGATCATATTAAACAATTTAGACACCTCATGTTAATTACTACGTGATTAAATGTTGTAATTATATTAACGATAATGTGACTTAATTAGCGGAGAGATAAGATAATAGCCTGATATGACAAGAATATAGATTTGCGATTAAACAGAGCTCATTATTTTTTAAATGGAATGAAAAAAATTCTATCATGTGTAGTTTTACATCAGCAAAAAGCGAATATAATGGCGAAAAATATTCTAAATAAGTTGAAATGTCAAATGTTTCTTCCATTTTATTCAGTTTTATTGGTACCAAAAAAATATAAAATCATTTAACGCGATATTAACCTTTTGTAGAGGTGTTTAGAATTTTTAAATGTTTAAATTTGTTTTTAGATTCCCCTATTTTTTTCTTTTACCCTTTTCTTTCCCTTTTTTAAATCAGAAAAATATGTTTAAGTTTGCGCTCAAAAGCGGAGCTGTCCATGGTGTCAACTTCCTCTACTCTTTCTGAGACCCATTTGCCAAATGTTGCTCAAGAGTTTTATATAGAAATCAACAAATATTTTTAAGGATACTATAAAACGAAATTAGAAAAAAAAAATCTCTCATCTTCATTACAATGATCTTTGATAACGAGGTGTTGGTGATGAAGTGGAGTCATTTTAAATAAATGCCTTGTTGTAGACTGCCCATGCGCAGAGTCCCCAGTGGCGGCGGTGGTAGTGTGGCTAATGAAGAATAATAAATCATGAAAAGGTTTTTCAGGTGCAGCTGAGAGGAGTGTGTGTGAGCGGGTGAGACACCGAGAGAGAAGGGAAGGGTGTGTGTGTGTGTGTGTGTTATCTGTCAGAGAGAGAGAGAGGGGGAGTGGAGAGAAAAGGAGAGAGAGAGAGAAAGGGAGAGAGGCGGGGAGAGACTCAGTCTGCCCTTCGCCTCAGAGCAGAGGCAGTTCGGGTCCCCGCAGCATTCAACGTATCGAAGAGGTACAGTAAAGAGTCTGTCACCGCCATTACTTCTCACTTACGCTCATTTCAAGACGGAAACTTTTGTCAAAAAGCAAGCAGGTCAACGACAGCGGCAACAAACTTGAAGTGTTTTGGAAATCCTAAGGGACGAAGAGAATTGGTTTTTTTTTTCTTATTTTTAGGTGCCGTCCATGAGGAGCTCCGCCGAAAATATACATATAGCTTGTATGTAGTATATCCAGAAAAAAATATTAACATAATACAAGGTGGCAGCAGCTGAAGGAGAAAAACAGAAAGTATTTTTGAACAATTGCGCCACAAGTCCACAAAGGAAGAAGCATTGGCTGTGCTCAGTTTCATGGCTCGTTGGTGTCTGTGATATCTCACTTGCCAAAAAAGACGAGACACTTCCATACCTCCGCCAGTAATCATAAATAGATGTGACTCAGTGTTGGACCACCGTCTTCAGCCTACACTTTATTCGACAACGACTTGAGACTCCTGCGAAGCAATTGGGCTCCAACTCCAGACCGAGGAGGCGGAGTCTTAACTTATTAAAAGGAACTTGCTGAGGTTTGGACGCCAGCAAATATGATGATGATGTCTCTGAACAGCAAGCAGCCTTTCGCCATGGCCCACACCAGCTTGTCCGAACCCAAGTACTCCTCGCTGCATTCTTCCTCGTCCTCCACTTTGACTTCCAATGCACCTTCATCGTCCTGCTCATCCTCCCGACACAGCAGCACCATCATCAGCAGCAGCGGCAGCAGCAGCTCGGAGGCGATGCGTAGAGCCTGTCTCCCAACCCCACCGGTACGTATTCTGCATAATCACTGCTTAAAGGCACATTTTGACAGCCCACTTTTTTGCTTGATGTTTTTTTCATGTCTGCACAGCAAATCACCCAACACCTCCATATTTTTTTCCTCAGCTCAACTTATGTATTCAGTCGGCTTTGCCTTTCGTATTAATTTTTATGACCTGGGATGTTGCAAGTGTCTTGTTTTGTGTGCTCCCTTTTTTAGGATTTCTTTTTTTCACATTCTGGAAATGTTTTAAACCGAGGAGTGGAGGGAGAATTCCCTGCTGACAGTTATGTGTGCATTCTATTTGCAATTGCAGAGCAATATATTCGGAGGCTTGGATGAGAGTTTGCTGGCCCGAGCTGAAGCTCTAGCGGCGGTGGATATAGTCTCGCAGACCAAGAGCCACCACCACCCTCCACATCACAGTCCCTTCAAACCGGACGCAACCTACCACACCATGAACACTCTCCCCTGCACGTCGTCTTCCTCCTCCTCATCTTCGGTGCCTATTTCTCATCCGTCAGCTCTGGCTGGTCACCACCATCACCACCACCACCACCACCATCACCAGCCTCACCAGGCACTGGAGGGGGACCTGCTGGACCACATCACCCCGGGACTGGCACTAGGGGCCATGGCAGGGCCGGATGGCTCGGTGGTTTCCACGCCTGCGCACCCTGCCCACATGGCGGGCATGAACCACATGCATCAGGCAGCCATCAACATGGCTCATGCCCACGGGCTACCGCCACACATGGGCATGAACGATGTGGACGCCGATCCCAGGGACTTAGAAGCATTCGCAGAGAGGTTTAAGCAGAGACGGATCAAACTCGGGGTTACCCAGGCGGATGTAGGGTCAGCTTTAGCCAGTCTGAAGATTCCTGGGGTGGGCTCCCTCAGCCAAAGCACCATCTGCCGATTCGAGTCCCTCACGCTCTCTCACAACAACATGATTGCTTTGAAGCCCATCCTCCAAGCATGGCTAGAAGAAGCCGAGAAATCACACAGGGAGAAACTTAATAAACCCGAATTGTTCAACGGCGCAGAGAAAAAGAGGAAGCGCACGTCGATAGCCGCTCCAGAGAAGCGATCACTCGAGGCCTATTTTGCCATTCAGCCAAGACCCTCATCAGAGAAAATTGCAGCAATTGCGGAAAAGCTGGACCTGAAAAAGAACGTGGTGCGGGTCTGGTTTTGCAACCAGCGACAGAAACAGAAACGGATGAAGTACTCTGCATGCGTCTAAAGCAGCTGTAAACTACCACCATGAAAAAGACTTGGAACTGTTTAGAGATGATTTGTATCATATTTCCTATCTCACACCCTTTTTTCAATCATCAATGACTTTGTGCTTTGACTTTCCTAAAGAAAAAAAAAAAGTCAGAAAAACGAACAAAGGGTGAAAAACTCCAAAACGCCCAGTCACGTCTTTTACTCGCAGAGAGGGACATGTGGAGTCAAGTAAGGCATCGTTTGACAGAACAAGTAAGACCACTGTTTCCACACTTACTATGCCTCACATTTTTTAATGTCAACGCAGTGTGACTTGCAAGACTCAATATGCTTTGATTTTTTATTTATTATTGATTTTAATTGGTGACTATAATTTGCAATGAAAATACCATTTTTTATTTAAGCACAGCGGAGTTATTTAATTCAAAGCACTTGGTTGGTCTTTCTATTTTTGGCTTAGAGGATAAGCTACCGTCCGAGTTCATGACAATGCAGTTTGACATTTATTCAGGGTCCATAGGGGGATTAAGACGACAACACACAACTTGGTCTTGAAAGCTAATATTAGATTACTGCCAAATACCCTTCTGTAAATGAACAATTTACCTGTCACACATTTCATTTTCTGTCTAAATATGTAATTAATTCCACTTATTTCGTTACTATGTTTGATCTAAGTCAGTGATCTATTTTCAAGATACCTGGGGTTTTACTAAGGTAGGGTTGTGATTAGGCCACATTTATGTGGAATGGTCGAAATAAAGACTCACTTGTAAAGATTTCACAGATTATTGCAATTGAAAAATATCATTTTTACCTTTTACAGTGAGTTTACAATCCAGCGTGGGCCGGTGTCTTATGAACTATTTATTGAGTGAGGTCATGTTTACTTCATTATATATTTATTGGGATTCCCCCTCCTCGTTTTGCCTGAGAAAATCAAATTCTGACAGCAAGTTAAGCGTGTTGTCCTGGTTTAAAGGGAAACGACTGTGAAACACACAGTAACAAATTTTACGAATTCTGACATCTGAGATGGTACAATCGAGATATATATGAGATAATATTCTCTTTTTAAAATTATTTTATGTATGTTTTCTGCTATTTATTTGTATAAATATACGCGCATCATTATGAAGTCGTTGCTTGTTAAATCACCTTGTTTAAGTAATGTTTTTTCTTGAAGAGAAAAAGAAACAGCTTCATGGAAGTATACGTGTACAATGTAAATATTTCATTGGAATAAGTCGATGCACATAAATATATCCGTACAGGTTTTTGCTGTATTGCTGTTTAGCTGAGGTAACTTATTTCTGTAATGTATGTTGCTTTTGGTTCCCTGGTTAAATTATTCTATTAATTTATTACATCCATGTAATTTTAATTTATTTAATTATTGAATTGCAATATGTGTTTCATTAAAGAACAAACTTTAACATTTAATCAGACGTTTTCCATGACTACAGTGTGTAATGTGGCTCATCCAGACATATTAATATTTTTATATATTCATCTGTTTATTTATTGATGAGGAGGAGGGAAGCGGTTCAGCTGAGGGCTACACAGCTTTTAAAAACAGCTTGTGGATTCTTTAGGCTTATGTGGGTTCAACTATTTCATTTCTCTCTCTTTTTAAAGGTGGGAACGCGTTATAATTACCAAATGGCCTCCAATTTGTTTTTGGCAAACTAACTGTCACAGTGCTAGTACGCAGGACTCCACCAATAATCACATCCTTTATCTACTCTTCCTAGGTCATTTGAGAGTCAGATGAATACCAAGTATGGACATGTGAAATGGAATTAGAAATTTCCATGTTACTCGCCATGAATTTCTGAGTTCATCTTTCTCCATGCCATGTCATACTGCAGGCCCAATAGGAGCCGCTTTCTCCATCAGTGTTAAAGACACACCTGGCTTCTCCGGTGACTTGCTGCCAGCTTATGCGGCTCACTGTTGCCTTACCTGAGAGCAAATGCTAATATTCTATTAGAGTCTAATCAGGGGGTCTATGGAGAGCAAGATGGGTCCCTGGAGCGCAGACTTGCCAGATGTCAGCCCGCCAGAAAAACAGCTCGCCTGCCAATGTGCCCGTCTCTATTTAAATACAAACTCAAACATGCCTCGATCATGCAGGCTTTGAAGCAAAAACCTTTGGTTCGAAGTAATATAAAGAAGATAACTAGAAAAAGGAACAAAAATAAAATGTACATAGGTAAATAAAATAGTCACTTTTGAAACCCATTTCTAGCAAAGCTGCTGTATGGGGCTTCAGATCTGACTGAATGACTTTTTGCCTAGTTGAGCGCTGAGCAAGTGTTTCAGCACCATGGACAGACACACAAGCTGTTTAAAGAACCAAATATTTCTCAAACGTGTCTTTCATATTTAAAACACAATAATCTGAATGGGATACTTTATTTAATTTTTAAAATCAATTAGAATGGGATTTTAAGACAGAGATAAAGAAAATAAACAGTTACCTTTGTAAAAATCAATTCAAGTTGATTCAAGACCAAAAAAAGGTCTCTTTTTATTCTTTTATTATTTTGCTTTGTTTTTCTTTTTTTGTTATTCTTTGACCAGATCATTGTCAATATAAATAAGCAATGTCGTGACGGACACATAATTCCTTATTTAATCAAGCACATGGTGTTGTCAGCATATTAAATCCTCCCTGAAACGTCACTTATTTTTCCTGAAAAACAACAGATTCATAAAAGTCAGCCACTAGCCAAACATGTTCATCTGCCATCCCCGTGACAAATTAAGTGTATCAAAACGACCCTTATTAATGAGACAGCAATGATGGTTTATCAATTAAAAGATGCTCCTGGTGAGTGCTTCTAATTTCCCCGGAACGAGGTATTCACTTAATACGTTAATAAGAGCGAATTATTAAATTACACATCAAATTATGAAAAGCAGATAATTATGAAGAGCGAGTTAAGTAGTCATTAGCTATCCCTGTTAATTACCGCTGGTCAGGGAGGGCTGCCGAGTGAGTGTCTCACCGGGAATAGAAATTAACTTTATTCAGTGAGCCTCGCTGCTTGGTTGACATGCCTGAGCTCCACACAGAGAAGAAGGCATGTTCTTAACCATACAGCTGTTGTTTTTAGCTTTACATTTTGGGAGAAAATCGATTTGGATTCTTTGATAGTGAATCAATGCAACCCAAGCAGTGAAAAAAGTAAATAAAAAGGCTACATACAGAACGAAGAGGCCTCAACTCCATACAGAAAATCGAAGACCGCTTTTTTTTATAGTTTTAGATATAATTTCCTTAAAGGCAAACACAGATCTGCTCAGATCCTGTGCAGCAACGCTCCATACATTGACACATGCATCCAGAAGGACACTGAGAGCTTTCTGCAAAACGAAAAGGGCAGCGCTGTTTCCTTTTGTTATAATTACGCCTTCTGTTTTATTTTTCTCTTTCCCCTGAACATTTCCCCCCTTTCACAGGGATACTGATGAAATTTTAATGAAGCCAGGGACTGTCGGAGCTCCGCCCGGGGACCTGAGAGTAGAATATTTTAACTGTACATTTACGCCAAGTGTCTGCCTTCAAAGACGCGACTGCTCTCGAATTAGACGAACTGCGAGCCATAAATTGAAGGCGCTACACTCTGTAGGCCTATAACCCTTTATTTATCATGTGTTGGCTCTTTTCTCCGCCAGAATAGGGGCGCACAAACCCGTCAGATGGCTGCCTGAATGTAAAGCGGCAATCGCCATTTGATATTGTCGCCAATCAGTTGTTGTTGATGCAATATTAATCAGCCATCAATAGTCATTAGTTTGTTAAGTGTTTTCCAGAATCTAATCGATGAAGCAGCACTGGATGGCTAGAAGCAGGTTGGTGGAATACTTTTTGATCGAGGATGGCATGCAAGGGGAGGGAAAGCCACAGTGTATCTGCCAGTGAAACAGCTCCATCTCGCTCCCTCTCTCCCTGCCTCCTCTAAATGGCACGCGCAATCCACGCGCATGCTGAAGAGCTGATGCCAAAGGAGACACTTTTTTTAATGTGCACGCCTGCCGTATTCAAAGTACTTTTTTTTTTTCCAGAACAGAGTTTAACAGAGGAGCCATTCTTCGGCGAGTTAATATGTAATAAATGAATAAATTTGACCGGTTTAAGCTTGAACCTGACCCTGAATGAAACTTTAACTATTGACTTTATTTAAAGCTATGGTGGAAAATTTTGTTTGAAAAAATGGATTTTATATTTAAAATGTATCAAGAGCGATGTCAAAATTACTAAAATGGATTATACTCTCTGGGAAGCTTTGCGAGTAACTGTATCATCTGGGGGTTGAGGCCTCAACAAGCTGTTTTTGTTTGGTTTATTTTTATTTAGTTTTTAAGTGTGTGTGTGTATTTTGAATAAGAAAAAAAATCTAAACATGACATGACATAAACATGAACATGACCCGTTCAGACATGAGTTGAAGATCTCTTTCTTCATAAAAAATGTATGATTTAGATCCTTTTAAACATCTTCATTTTAGTTCTTAATATTTTCTCCTATAATAAGTAAAATGTACTATTATCTCTAAGCTTTTTTTAAAAAATAACTTTATTACAAATTTCATTTATTTTAAACTTGCTAAAAAGAAGAAATGAAGCATTTTCTCCCCCCAAATTGAGGTTTTTAAAAATCCTGTTAATTTAATGCTACTGAAAACGTCCACAGCCTCCATAACTAAAATAGCTCAGGGGCATGATTAGAGGGTGGATGCTGAAAAAGCCACAGTCACCAGTGACATGTGGATGACACCAAGATAATCATTTGGATGCAAAACCTAGCCCTTTTCCCAAGAGCTTGCTTAGCTCTTTCATATATTTGTTATTGATGGAAATGTGATATTTAAAATTGCAAAAAAAAAACAAAACAAAACAAAAAAAAAACGTTCTTGGTGTTATGTTGTTCTTTACTGTGCAGGAGAATCATTCTATAACCTTAATTTTTCATATAATTAAATCAATCTGGTCATGGAATATCACTCTGTTGATGCTTAATATAAATGTGCATCTGATATAGCAAGGATGTTTACTTCAAGTCATATTGTGTGTTTTCTCACTATCATTCAGTTTTGATATTGATAAATAGATTATGATGAATGGTAAATCAATATTAAATCCAATTCAGGGAAAACTTCCAGTATTTACCTGGGACCAGTTATACAGTTTAGTGGCAAATTTTAGTAGCATTATAACAATAATTGAAAAAGGTTACATAAAGGTGCATAAAGTTTCTTAAGTGATCAGTTTCTATAACTGTTTTCAGAATTTATTCAGACTTTCTTCCTTTTTTTTTATTTCTGATGATAGGTTAAGACATTATATCACAAGATCATGCAATACATATAAAGCTTAACCTTGGTTATCTAAAGAAAAAAACAAGATTATTTAGTCACAAGACAGAGGTTTGTAAATGGATATGTATGAAATGAAACAATCATATTCCCCTAAAGAAAAAACGATCAAATAACATCCATCATGCTGACTTTTTGTGGTTCTATGTTAGCTTTGCAGCCTGGTTTCAGGAAACAGCATGTAAACAACATGCAAAGATGAGTGAGTTCAAACAACATGTTGTTCTTTTTTAACCTTTTATGTGGAAAGATGACACTTAACTAAAACCTGCTGGACCACATGTCCTGTAAGTTTTCAGTATTTCCTATCTTCAACAAACCTGACGCAAATGAAATGGATCCAAAAGCCTATGAAATTCCACACAGTGATCCCAGTTTGTACAGAAAACCGGCAGGACTACTATCGTTATAGCATCATGTTGAAAAAGCCCTGACATGTATGTCATTTTACATGCTTTTTAATGCTCTCAAACTCTCACATACACAGACGCAAAAAAAACCCAAACAAAAAAAAAAAAAAACTGAAATGTTTGGTGTGTGACTCACAATGGGTCTAAAAGAAAAGCCCATACACTATGTTTGTAACAGTACAAGCTTTACATAACTTTATCTGAGGAAATATCATGGTGTTAAAATACACAAACGATTTAGTTATTATCCTTATTAGTTAAATAAGTGATATGTTTTTTAAAGACACAAATCTGCCTTATCAGTCTATGCCTTGTCAAACACTAGATAAAGATATGCACTTGTGAACAGTCCACCTTTAGCTGATTTACCCTTTTAATGGTTCTAACAGGCCTATTTTAGCATTCAGAATGAGAAAGTTAAGGAGCCATCCATAGGATGTCTGTTCACTGGGTTTTGACAATATGGGCTTTGTTGCAAATCTATTAATCATAACAGGAGGTTTCCTCACTCACTCACTCACTCACTCACTCGCTCACTCACTCACTCACTCACTCACTCACTCACTCACTCACTCACTCACTCACTCACTCACTCACTCACTCACTCAC
>JBAMHX010000005.1:12570275-12593994 GCA_037177515.1 Pseudomugil tenellus
ATATATATAATATGTATATATTATATAGTATCTAATGCCTAGTGTTATGGTATTATTTTCTATACAATTCCTTATCATCTCAGCAGGAGTGCTTTTCAATGTACAGTCTGACTGAAAGAACAAACCTGTCGGTTTGGAACAGAGGCATTAGAAGTAAGACTGTCTTGTCTTGAATGTTAAATAGGACTCATATCATAGTCTCTCATTCTTCTGGTCTTCTTAAGTATGTTTTTGTTTTGTTTTTTCTTTTTGTTTTTGTGCAATCAAAGAAAGTAAAAAAAAAATGCATTCATAAACAGAAGCATCACAAATGCAACTGCTTAACAGTCTAAATATTAATGTGAAGGTACAGATTGGTGTTTTGAAGCAATTGCATCATATTGTATGTGATCATGATACATTAATTATTGTCATATATTTTGTTTAATTTGAAAAGATGTAGGAATCCTATCTTTTTAATATAAATTTTATAAACTGCTGTGACAAGATGTGAGATGTACATTTATACATAATAGCCTAAATTATTTTCCAGGTTGTTGTAGTGAATTAAAACCTTTCTTGAGCACAAACAAAATATTTTTAAATGAAAGGTTGATTTAGAAATATGCCAATAACTCACTGATGTGAGTCTAAAAGTGACCTGTTGTTGATTCTAAAGACTAAAATAAATTGTTGCATTGATGATCAAATTATAAAACACCCATACAAGGGAACTTTCACAGAAAAGCTATTTTAAAACTTTCTATTAATTCAGTCTCAATATGAAATTGTCCTTGTGTGAAACAATAAGTAGCTAATATTACAAATAACCTATCATACAATGCATAGTCCATTTGATACATCCATTTCTGAGGCTGATTGCATCACAATTAAAACAAAATCTGTTGTGTTCCATCTTATTCTTGTCTTCTTCCCCCTAGTGGATACCTTTTGCATTACTAAATTCTTTATAAGTCAGAAGGGCAACTTACTATTGTTTATGTGTTATGTAGGGTAAACAAAGACTTAAGAATTTTATATCCGTTATATTTTAGGTCATGTTGATATGTTAATATGCAAATGCAATTTTAATTTTGCATTTGTGTTAACACAAAATTATGCAAATGCAAAGCTATAATATTTCATATATTTAGATTTAACCATGAAAATACACACAGATACACACATCCTAACTAAATTAAACTGTAGATTGATAACAAAAAAAGGCATTGGTTGGTTGATAAACCTCTGGTGAAATTTATCTTAATTGAATAAATGTAAATCTTCATACATTCATTGTTGGGAAGTTATGGCATCTAATAAAATAAACATGGACAGCTGCTACAATGCAATTTTATCTTATTGTTTGTTCTTTATCAGACCAAAGACTCGTAGAATTTCATCTGTTTGTGTTAATATTTGTGATACTTTTGTCATACTGGAATTACTTTAAAATGAGAGCATTTTTTTCATTAAAAAAATACCAAATTTAATAAGTACAAGAATCATCCATAAATCATGCATCTGAGACCATACTCTTACATTGCACCATTGACCACCTGATGGGACCTCCTGCTTAATATTTTACTGTATTTTTCCATTTTAACCCCTTTTCTTGGGCCCTTTGATGTTTTTGTTCCACGGTCTTCCCTCCGATTTGATCTTTGCTGGAATAGCTGTGGAATAATCTTAGTTTTGCCTTTGCATTGCATTTTCATATCTGTCTAGAGAATATCCTTTTTCTTCTGTGGAAAGGATCATCTTTAATAAACATGCATGACCAAGAAGAGTTTTAAATCTGTACCAACCAGACAGTGCTGAAGTCTCTGCGAGACTGATTAACATCTGGGAGACGATCCATTCTTCATAATGAGAAGGAGTGCAGGTTGGTTGCCGTATGAATGACCTCGGCCTCCATGCCATCTTTCCAATTGACCAGAATTATTCTTGTATATTTCTTTTGCTGTGGCTCTTATTATAGATAAAAATTTAAAAGCTTTTTATTCTAAATGTTTGTCATTTGTTTTTCTCTTCCAAAAATGGGAGAAAATATGGATTTCTCAAATTTGCACCGATAAGGTGATTATTTGAAGACATTCAAGTATCTTATTAAGTAATTCAATTATTAATAGCAACTATGTTGTCAAAATAGCCTCATTACAATAAAAATATGTCAATTTCAACCAAAAAAAATAGGTCTGTATAAGATGCATCAGTTGGTATACATTCTGGGATTTTTTTTGTCCATAACAACTATTCTTTATTTGTGTGCTTGTATCTCATAACTATTCATTAAAAAGAAGTATATTTTTTTTATATTTATACATGTGTGTAATATAATGAATGTAACCAAAATAAATTTTCACCTAAAAGTTGAACAGTTCTTCGTGTTTTGCTATTCTCTTTGTATATTCAGTACAGTAACTGTTAAATTTCAACAAACTATGTTGACTGCACCTAGAAAAGATGTATAGCTGGTATGAATAGTTCTGGTGAATATTGAAGGTTACCATATTTTTAATTACATTAGCAATAGTTTAGTAAAATTCAGAATTTTCCATGTAACATCAAAAGTATTCACATCTATAACTGCAAAGGAAAATGTGCTGCTGTTTCAGAGCAGTGCTGAAAATGAAGCAATTCCTGGCAAATGTCAGCTGTACTGAACATTTCTTTGTAATTTCGACAAAAAAATGAACTGATTGTTTTAACTTTTCTGCTTCTGAAATAACTAGTAGAAAAACACGCACGCGAGTTCAGATTAAGATAGAGCACATGCCGTTGCACAGATTCATGTATACTGTTAAGAGCTGCACTGCAAGATGTTTCCAGCACGAGAGATGAAATAGGATAACTGTCTTTGTGTTGATATTCATACTACATGTAACCAGGCCGAGTCTCAATTTTGAGCAGAAAATGGAAAGCAAATCACAAATCCAGCAGATATAAAGCATAAAATGGTGTCATGAACACAGACTTGACAGTTCAGCAAAGACAATACCTGAATTGTATGAGTTAATTTTTTGTTGTTGTTGTGAGCTTTCCACGTGATGCAATATTTGTACAAAGCTAATTAATTCAGAAAATCTAATTGCTTTTTCCCCACCATTTATTCACATCTAATACACATACTTTTTTTATGTCTCTCATTCAATTACTTAAATTTTTTAAAGTATTTTACTCTTTTTGTGCACATCTCTTGATTGTAGCTATGGTTTTTGTTGCCTTTAAAGCAATAAGTAGGTTGTAATTTTGTTTAATTGAATATATGTATTGAATGACAGTGTTATTGTTAAATTATTGTTTTCATTTTATGTTATTTAATTAACTTATTCATTTTCTTTATACCTTAGTCCAATTCAGGTAAGTGGGATTCTATCCAAATAATTATCTGGTGAGTGCCAGGATACACCCTCGACAGGTGGCCAGTCCATCGGAAGACCAACACAAAAGAGAGAAAAACAACCATTTGTGCTCACACTTTCTCCTAGGGAGAATTTAGAGTGGACAATTAGCCTAACATGCATGTCTTTGGATGGTGGCAGGCAGCCGGAGTACACAGAGAGAACCCATGCATTCACGGTAACATCCAAATTCCTCACAGAAAGGCCAGTTATTTAAAAACTCAGTATTAAATCATTATATTGTTGTTTAATAACAGATACTGAATGCCCTGAAAATGCTTTGTTAAAAACAATATAGTTCTTGCGAGCATGACAGTGATTGTCATGCATTTAAACATATTTCTAATGAAATTCTCAAGTCTTCCACCCTGGTGTCAGGCTTGACTCAATAGTGTGGTATGTCTGTGATATTTCCTTTTTTTTATTCCCTGGACAAAAAAGGAAAAGATCTAAACCTTTTCTTTTCCACTAAATTTACATCTTTTGCTCATTTCTGCAGCTTTCTTATCAAGAGAATTATAATGAAGGGCAGAATCAGATATCTGCAGGGATACAAGAGGACCTGGAGACAGAAGAAAATACAGCTACTGATGGCAAGAAATTTCCATAAAAGTACAATCAGGTTGGAATTTTAAAAGTGAATGTTTAAGTAGTCTAAGAGATGGGTTTTGATTCACACTCTGATCAAACCCAAGACATCTCATTCTGAGAATAATGATTTTTTTCCCCCTTAATTTTTCTCTGTTTCTGTCTCATCTGTGAGCTTACAGGTAGAGCAAAGCCCAATGGTATTGTTTTCCCTCCAGTACTTGAGCACAAGAGCCTTTCTTCTGCCGGATTAGACATGGCCAAAAAGAATGCCAAATGCAGATATGCTATGTTATTAAAGGTTGGCTACACAGTAAAAACTCAGTTCCAATTCAATGAATGCATTCCATATCTCTACCAACACTGGATTGTAAGCAAATACATATGCACAAAAGGAAGCCTGCATTTTTTCCCATTTGAAATGAAAATATTTTTACAAATGCATATGTTTTAGTGCATAAGATGGTGTGACTGAATGTGAAATTTCTATTGTTTTTGACAGGAACAATGGACAATACAAAGGAGAGAAAACAGAGACGGCTACATGTGGGTCTGGTCATTATCTGGAAAAAAACTTATAACCAAACAACCCCTATAACCCTGCAAAAAAAAACCTCTTAACCAAAGTTATCTGGGTATTTTTTAATGATTATGTTCTATATATTCTATGTGTTTTTCTTAGTAAAGATTTATCACTTCAAGTGAGTCACTTCAAGACATGCAAAACAGAAAAGGTGTTTATTTTTTAACTTCACTTAATAATTGTTTTCACTATTATATTTAAGATCTCTGTTACCAGTGTCACTGGGAAGACTGACTTTAACTCATAAAACAAACGCTTGCTCTCTAGTCAACCACAAAGAGGCCACATTGCAAACCTCAGCTACCAAGTGAAACATTTTAGTGGTGATGATAAAATAAAGGAAACTTTTCAAACTTGGTATGAAATTTGTGGTAAAAATAGTCTACGTCTATACATTTTTTCATTCAAACATGGCCTGTCAGACATGTATGTTTGTGCTGCAAGCTATTACTCTTTTATGGCCCTTTTTTGGAGAGAAGGTTCTTGACCAATTATTTTCAGACAGATGCAGGGATGCAGAATGACTAGAAGCATCAGGTTTTTTTCCAGATGATGCCTAAGGTAAGAGGAGAATGGCCAGAGGCTACACCAGTCCTCTGGGGACACAGAGGGCTTATAAACTGTGAAACTGACATATCTCATCCATTACTTTCCCTAAGTAAACCTTTAAAAACCTTGACAGTCCTCTCTGTGTTTTCCCATCCTGTATATATTTAGCATTTTATGAATTTGAAGTCATTTTTGAAGTATTGACTATGTATAATCTTGTGAAAAATCACTGATTCAAGGATGAATGAAAGTGCCCAAAGTTAGTGTATCTCATCATTTGCAAGCCATCATATATCTTTTATCATACCTTATGTTACTTTTATGTAGTACAACTTTGTAAAATCGATACACTGTACACTTTCAGGATGAGATATGTTTTATTTTATCTATCAACACTTCCTTTACAAGCAACTCTTCACTCATGCCTATCAAAGTCTGGCCAGTGAAGTTGAGGTGAGTTTGTTAATAAAAAAAAAAAAATACTCTTATTGCCATGGGGTTCCCTTGATGATAGGCCCTCCCATACCAAAAAGCCTTGCAGGATGCCTCCAGAAATGTTCCTTCAGTCACAGGGATGCCAGTCACTGCCCCTCTCCTCACACAAGGTCACCATGTCTGATTGCTGTCACCTCCACTTAGAGACAGAGAAGAAATAAACATCTCCCTGCAGCTTCCTCCTAACCGAAGCACAAGCACCACACACACACGTGTATATGTATTTATTTATAGATATATATTGTGCATGCAACAGAGCTGTTATGTAAATATACCAGAGTGCATAAAAATAGAATACTTGTCAGGATTAAAATTAAACTTACAACTAATTTAACTGACAACTTTAAAGCTTTGTTAAAGTTAAAAGGTGGTTATATTTGGTGACCTCCACTGTCAGGTACTCCTCTACTCCTCCATATCTACGACTTTTTTTTAACAAAGTGGAGCCCTTAAATATAAAACTGGGTAAGTTATGTTTGTTTTTAAAGTAAATGAAAAAGATGCTGAGTTGGGACACAGTTAATTTTTGAAGGATCGAGCTGTTCGACACAAGATGACCGCCGAGTGAGCTCTTTCGACTCAACATCGCAGAGCTCACAGTGAAGGTCTCACTGACATTTAAAATATAAATAAATAAATCAGAACGGTAAATACAATAAAAAAAAAGGGAATAATTTGAGACGCAAGTGATTAAACTAAAGCATTTTTGAGATTATATTATGAAATGTATCAACCAGACATACATTTGCGATTTTATTTTGAAGTTTTATTTCCTGTTTAGACGGGCCTGACAGTGGAGGGGTCCCGAAAGGGTAGCGTGCACCAGTAGGGACCCCAGGTTTGCAACAAGGTACTCTTGTGAAAATCAGTCTCAAAGATTTTTTTTATTGTTAAGAACAAACATAACACCATTTTTTTTCTTTTTGTTCTTTTGGTTGTATTTTTTATTTTAATTTTTATATGTTTTATTGCTATTATTTGTTTATTTCTTAAATTGGTTTTTAAAGAACAGCTTAATTGGCTGATTTGTTAATCTTCAACAATAATAATTTCATTACTATTAGATGCATTAAAAGGTGTAAAATGTTACATCTTTTAAATAAAGCTAGAATAAATAAAGTTTCAACTATAAGCTCAATGTAATCTCAATACCTGTTCAGAGAAAAAGAAAAAATTATGTACAACCTTTTGTAGATTTGATATGCATTTCCTGCAGCAGTCTTTCCTCCTGTCAGCGGTTTTAGTCAGAAAAGTTTTGAAGGCAAAAGCAAACTGTGGATATTATGCATTTATTTAACCAAGAATATGAGGAAAAAAGTTGATATTACTTGTTAAACTATTAAAGCTTTCTTGCTAATAATGTCACTTTGTGTGAATCAGTTCACTGGTAATATCCATCCATCCATTCATTTTTTTTCCACTTATCTGGGTTCAGGTTTCAGGAGTGGCAGGCAAAATGGCAAAGCCCAGACGTTCCCTTTCTTCAGTCTGCTTCATCCAGCCTTACCAGCCATATCGGAGTATCTAGGGGGATTCTGAGCTTTTCCAATGTCAGTCAAGAAAGTAGTCTATTCATCCTTGAGCCATCCTCTCAGTGGGAACACCTCACCTAACTAGATGCCACCACTGCCCCATAATGCAGTACATCATTCAAACTTTATAGTCCTAATCCGCTATTTTGCTTAATTGGGTTTTACAATAAAGTTTCCTTGCTCCAGTGTATTCTGGGAATTTTTACTTTTTATTCTCCCTCTTCCCATTGGCTGTGCACATCTAAATACAATATTTTAAATAAACCAACATGTTTCATTTTTTTTAAATCACATAATATTTAGTTACTGAGTAATTAACAGTTTGGCTGCACAATATATTATTATATTTATTAGTTTAAACTTTTTTGTTATGACTATTTACCACTGCTTTGATAATATACTACAAATATCAAATTATTAATCATATTTACATTTATGAATATTTATATCATCCAGAGTTAGTGTAAAAAATAGTTACACTTCATAATTTTTATTTAAACAATGGAAATGAGAAAAAAAAACTACAATTGTGAAGCTGCATGGCCTGTTTTCATTTGCATGGTGCTGCTATAAGGAATTGCAGCTTAAGCACAAAATAAATATAAATGATAGTTTTAAACTTTTTAAAGTAGACATTTTACATTCATGAACATGTATATCATTCATAGGCAGTGTAAAAAATGGTTATGCTTCTTTTTAAGCAATAAATGAGAAAAGAAACTGCTACAATTACTTCTAGCTGTGCTATGCAAATGAAACCAAGTCAGCAGCATAAAGCGGTCTGTAAAGACCCAAATAACTCTAGATTGGTCATGTTTTTATAAAAATAGTTCGAGATGTGATCTGCACATACAATTTTTTTGTCACCATGACACAAAAATTATATCAAATTATTGAAGTTTTTTATTGGATGTCATTACTATGGAAGAGTAGAGTCATCCTCAAAAATAAACAGCCTAATAGTTTTATATTAAAAATGAAGGTATATTGTATTATAATGCGATATTTTAATGTATAAATATGAAACATACACTACCAGTTAAAAGTTTGGAAACATTTTGTCATTGGATATAATATGAAAATGTGTCGAAACTTTTCACTGGTAGCATATATCTCAAATTTATATGTTTTATTATAAAAACATTAAATTTATTACATTTCAATGTGAAACATGTTGTGGTGAAAATACAAAATATCATCTGTAATTTAACCAAATGAGATTAAGTTGTATAATATAGGAGAGATTGTACAGCACTGAAGCCTGTAATAATGTTAACATTGCACACTTAAACCAGTTGGCAACATCATTCTCCCCGAATGCGGAATGTCGGGGATCACGATAACCGTTACAGGCTGTTGCTTTGCAACCTCGAGTCTGTTTAGGTCCCCAAGGGGACAATGTGCATAAAATTTCAACATTTTGAAATTTATGCTTTTCTTGCTAAGTTGCGCTTTATGCACAGAAAAAAGAAAAAAGAATCACATTTTTGCAAATATATGGGAAAAAAACAGATTTTTCTTGCATAAAGCACCACGAACCAAGGAAACCATAAATCTAATAATCGTTAAATTCAATACAGGTTTTCCCCTTGGGGACCTAAACAAGTATACAGAGTATCAAAATCAAATTGTGAAAATTGTTTGAGTTATCGCGCTCACATGAAGGATATCCGGCGGCAGATGCGTTCGTGATGAAAATCCCCAACACGTCGCATTTGGGGATATAATAAATTTGTCTTGCCTAAAGATCAGGTTTCATACACTCATTCATTTGATCACATAAAAGCAAATGAGATAAAAAAGGACCTTTGATTTTTTTTCCATTTTGTTTTGTAGGGGGACCAGAAAAGTCCTGCAGAACACACTACAAAGTAACTCAAGTGACTTGGAAAATAAGTGGTTTCAAATTTCAGATTTGTATGAATATTGGGGTATTATTCTTTGCAAGAAATCTTGTAATATTTCTTAGATCAGTCTGCTTTGTTACAATGCCAACACAAATTTGCCTTAATATATTAAACCACAGACTACCACAAATCAACAGCTCTAAGCAAATCATCAAAACAAGCCCTTTCCAATTAGAGTATTGTATATAATGAATGTTGACTTGACGGTTCTAAAAAAAAGTTAAAAGCTATTTAAAAGCGTAAATTGAGATATATTGTAGCTGTTGATCAGTCTTTAGGATTAGATTTAAATGTATTAATATTTCATAGTGATGTGAAAGAACAGAAAAATATCAATGATCTTAAGGTCAAGTTTTAAGTACAGTTGTCATTAAAACACAATCAATTATTTAGCACACCTCAAGGCATACTAAGAATGTCTTGAGCAAAGGCAAACTGCAAAACAGGACAACACATTTAGCTGGTAAGGATGACTTTCATTTGTTTCATTTGCTAATTTTTCTGAATGAGTTTGTAGAGCAAATATTATTTTTACCACACGCATCCAACCTTCAGTATTCTATTATTTTTAGTTGTGAATAATAATCTTAATAGGAGGTAAAACTTTGTCTGCAATTCAAACGGATCTATCGTAGTCAGGAGACAATATGTAATCAATCTAGCAGTTCTGGTGCTTCTGAAATGTCTTGAGGACAAAACAGGTTTAACGATTACAATTCATAAGAATATTGCATCACAATTCAAAGGCCACAGCATTGGTAGGCATGTATCGTGCAAAAAAGTCAAGCGGCATTAAGTTATGTATAATATTACACAACAGGTTACAGATAAAAAAAAGGAAACCTGTTATTATATCATACAGTTAATAACGCAAAGAATAATTAATCAGTTTTAACATATCTATCATATAACTACTGCAATTCCTTACTAGCAGGCCTGCCGACATGCTCTGTTAAACCTCTGCAGATGATTCAAAATGCAGCAGCACGTCTGGTCTTCAACCAACCAAAACAAGCTCACCAGCTTCCGCACAAATCAAATAAAAAATCTTTGCTTTTGGCTTACAAAACAATAGGCCAAATGGGTCCTGTCTACTTTGACTCATTAACCCAGAGCTACACTTTCGACAGTTACGCTCAGCCAGTGAAAGATGCCTAGCACTACCATCGCTACGTGGGGCTAAATCACAAGCGAGACTCTTCTCCTCTGTTGTTCCTCGGTGGTGGAACGAACTGCCAAACTCTGTTCACTCTGCAGAGTCATTATCTACTTTCAAAAGCAGGCTAAAGACGCAGCTCTTTAAGCAACATTTTTGCACTTAGCTTGGGATCAGTAGGAAGTTGTCCTAACTTGAGAAATTTGTTCTAGCTCTTTGCAGAAACTCAAATCTAATTAACATAAGGGAAAAAAATAGTGCACCTAGCACTGCAGGCAACACCTGTGCCCAAATACACTACAGCAATTCGACTGCACTTATCTATGATGTCCTCTACTGTTTGATCTAGCGCTTGTGTTGTTCTTATTGTTAGATGTAAGTCGCTTCGGAGAAAAGCATCTGCTAAATGACTGTTAATAATTTAATTTGTAATATCAGTCAAAAATGTTCTTAAGTTCTCATTTGAATTGATCTGAATCATGTACAAGGAAATCAAGACAGAAAACAACCAGATAAAAAAGTGAATAATTATTAATCTATTCTAAAATCTAAACATGTGCTAAATATGATAAAGAAAATAAAAGTAAATAATAAGAAAAACGTAAAAAACAAGACAAACAAACATAAACCAGTAATGTGTAACTATAATGATAAACCTGAATTTCTATGGTGAAGGAAGGTAAAGCTGTGAGAATTGAGCATAAATTTATTTGATATTTATTATTTCTGTCTAAAGAAAACTGAAAACAACTAAGAGAATTCCGTGGATGAGGAAGGGTTAGTTCAAAACGGCACACTTATGACCTGTGGACTTTGCTACTTTGAAATCTGTTCTTGGAGGCACTGACAAAGTGGGTGCTATTTTCTGGTGCTGGGTCGGAACCAGTACAAAAAGCTTGTCCCGGCAGTTCGCAGTCTGGGTTTGTAGTCCCAGTCCTCTGTCTCCTGGACTGATGGCATTATGGTGGCTATGGAAGAACTCTTCAGGGGCAAAGATGATGGACAGGTTCAGGAAGGGTCCAAGAATGAAAAGTTTGCCGTGTGCCTTAAAAGCTTGCATTGTGGATATATCAAATACTTCTGTGGAGTCTCAAAAAACTTAGTTACAGGAAGAGATAGACTTCATTGTCTGGATTTCTGAGATTGAAGCTGCCATATGGTCTTTCCAGGATGACCTTTCATTGTTCATTTCATTGTCTTCTCACTCAACTCCGCTGGAAGGTGAACTCATGTCTTCTCCGAACTGAAAGCAACTCTCCTCAACTGAAGTTTTCTCAAAACTTGAACTGAACTGAAAGTGTGTCTGTGGTTGCAGTTCAGTCTTAGCACGTAAGACCTGGAGGCAGGGCTTTGAGACAGGTCAACCCAGGGGTCGGCAACTCCGGTCTTACGGAGCTGCACTCCAGCAAGATTTGGGAGATTCCCTTCCACAGCACAGGTGACACTGATCACAATTAATTAGCAGATTTTTATAGAGCTTGACATCAGCTGTCTCAATTCAGGGTCTGCATGCTTTGAGGTGCAGATCCAAAGTATGCTTTGCATTAGGGCAATACTTGGTGCGTCAGTATGACTAATGCGCATTGCACACCTTCACTCCGCACCTCAAAGTATGAAGAGAATTGAGACACATTCAACCAAAGCAGTCTTCACAAGCTAAAGCTGGGTTGCTTAGACTGTAAATAAGAGCTTACAACAGTAATTAGAGTTTGCCGACAAGTTTATTAATGTTGTGAAATTAATGACTCGGCATGTCTGTAGCTTCAGTTCAACTCTATCATTTTTATGACAAGTGACACGGGCTTCGTTGTGTATATGAGCACTGATGTCATTGCTGAGGTTGCGATGGACGAATATAAAAAGGAAAAGACGAAACTTAACTTTGATTCGAACCGGGAGTTTTTTTTATTCATTTTGTCAGTTGATGCGAAAATAAAGAAAGTGTACAAAATGAGAGTGCAGAACGACTCTTCATCCTTGAACCTGCAGCTGACGGAGGATTCAAGACAGAGGAGGAAATATGCAAATGTAGCAGAGAGGAGGTTTATTCATTGCAGCACTGTCAACACGTACAGTCGTGAAATGTCAGCTTATATAGTGAAATCAGTTCAATGTGTGAGATCCACCCAAAGTATTCAATCTGAGATCCTACTGCTAAAAAAAAACACAGTGATGGTGTATTCTGATAAAATATCTGTATCCGTCTAGTGGACCTATCGTTTTGTGTGGTTTTCTTATTTCAAAGGGCCCCATGCCCACTTTTGCCATGGGCCCCAATTCTTTAAATCCGCCTCTGAACAAGTCTAAAAATACCTTATAGATCATTTAAAAACTGTTCGGGCACCAGAACATATTTGTTCTATTCCTTTTTGAGTCAACCAAGCAATTATCCAGAAAGAAGTGATGGCGAGCTGGAAAGGACAGGTTTGTCAATTCGATGAAAGGAGAAATTGTGAGTGAATAGAGAGGTTATCAAATTAAGGAAGTATGAATTTTTCATATCAAAGTTAATATAAAATAATTGTCATATTTTTGCACTCATTTCAGTTTGTTGTCTGCAAAGTTCAACAGTGAGTCTGTTAACCGAAGGGACAATTCAAAATGCAGGTGAAGAACTGGGTTATAATTTTAACACAGAGAAGCTGGATAGAGCCATAATATGATCAAAAGAGTTTCAGAAGTCATTTTACACAGTTATCTACTGAACTTAAATGAAAGCCACAAATCTATTTATCAAAGTGGACCCGCTTTTTAAGTAAGGGATATAAAATTAGCTCACAAAGCCCACTAGAATAATTTTTTATTATTATTATTCAGTTTAATTTGTTTTGTTTTTCTTTATTTTTTTTTTACACTTTGCATATGTTATGAAATGTCATGGTCACTGCTTTATTAGATCCTCCACCTCATTAAGCTCATCTGCTCCACCTGAGGCAGAGAGATGACGATGGAGATTTAAACGTTTCTTCCAGTTGTTGTGATGGGTAACGTAGCTCGCTAGCTAACAAAACTGACAAGCTCCAGGTGCTAACGGAACTTATCCCAGACTGTAATGCGTCTGTACGCGGCTTCAGGATGGTCTGTGCAGACTGCATTAAACAACTAAGCAGAAAACTAAAAGGAGGTGGATTTGCAGTAGGCCTATTGGTTATCCAGCGTTGGTGTCATCCTGGACAAGTTACTGTTAAAGAGAAGATCTGCACAAGAGACATGGAACTGCTAGCTGAAATGAGCCTACATGCTAGCCACATGAGCCTACAGCTTTCCTGTCACACCTCCACTCTGTCACCCTGCAGCTCAGTCAAGGACCTGAACGCAACCTCCTCTCCCTCCACATCTCCTGGTCTCAAGTCCAGATGGTGTAAGTCCCAGAATTCTCTGCTCAAGACAACTGTCCAGTTCACCAGCACCAGTTCAACACCAGTCTGAGTCCAGTGATACCAGTGATGTGGAAAACATCCTGCCTTGTTTCAGTGCCTGAAAAACTCCAACCAGCTGGACCAAATGACTACAGAATTTGAATTTCCCTCTGGGATTAAATAAAGTTTTTTTCATTCATTTCACTTCATTTTTTCATTTCATATTAAATGAAAACTTACTTCTTTTAAGGTCTTATGTTTACAACTTTTTTTGGTCAACAGAGGTTGCCAATATTTTATCTTTGTACTGCCTGTTGGGACAATGACATGCATCAGTTGATCTCATTGTCATCAGTGTGGTATTTTTTCTTTCACATAAATAATAAAAAAATAGTACTGCACTGCTTCTTGTTGCAGTTTCGAGTCAAGGGGCACTGAAAACATCAATAAAATTCTTGACTGCTTTTTGAGAGTCATAAATAGAGGAGATGACTGGAGAAAGCCTGTGGACAGATATCACTTGCTACAGACCGATGTTTATGTTCAGAAGAACACTCTGGCTCCTTTGACGTATTTTGCTGACAACAGATGCTAGAGAAGCTAACAGGGACAGGCATTTTACACATGAAGGCTGAAATCCACTCTGTTCTGTCAGAAGGCACTGAAACACCTTACAGCTGGCAGCAAATAACATGAGGAGAAACATCAATTTGGATACACCTGCTGAGATGTAGAATAAAAGCATTTGATACTGTAGACCATGATATTTTAGAATTTAGACTTCTTGAATTGGGACTCTTCACAAATGTTCTCAGTTAGACCCAATGCAATAAACATGATGGTTTGTGTTCTAAATTTGTTACACTCTATTGCAAGGGGGTTGCAACAGGGCTCTGTTTTAGGTCCCCTTTTTATTTATTATTTATATAACTCTTAATGACTCATATGCAAATATGCAACTTTAGGCTGATGACATAGTTATTTACTATTTTGGATCAATGTTAATACAGACCATTAAAATTTGCAAAAAGCCTACTGTCCAGCACTCTTTACTTCACCACAGACTTGTTCTCAGTGTAGACAAGACAGAGCTAATGTTGTTCTCCAGTGCAAGAAAAAGCAACAAATAATTGCCTGTGTTCTCCCTGGAAAGAAATAAAATAGAGGTTGTTCACTAGTCCAAAAACCTGGGTATTTGGATTAATGATTCCCTCACTGCCTGTTGGAAATATTGTGAATAAACTACAGCTAAAACTAGGATTTTACTTTAGAAATAAATTGTGTTATTGATTTAAGGGGGGAAAATAACTTTTTGCATCAATTTATTTAGTCTGTGGTGGATTATGGAGGTTTTCTGTATATAAACTCACCTGCTAAATGCACTGGAATTGCTGACACCATTTTATGTGCTACTCTAAGGTTTATTACAAATTGTAATAAGTCAACACATCGCTCTGATTTATACTTTTGGGTTGAATGGCCTGCTCGAGTCACCCTAAGGTGTGGACCCAAACGCGGGGTGATGAAGGCAGGAGGTAGCCAGAATACAGATTAACAGAATTTATTTACAGAAAACTGAAAGAGCTGGATTAAACTCAACCACAATTAAATCTAATGAACCAGCTAGGAGAAACGAAAACCAATCACTATAATAGAATCACTACTAGAATTGTGCTAAGCAAAAAAGGTAAAAGTCAGATAAAAAAAAAACATTGCATATGCTCAGGTTCACGCAATTTCCTTTTATAAATCACAACTATGTAGAAAAGTTTGCGCAGGAAATTTTGGTTCCTACCCCTACACACCCACTTTCTACCATACACGGTCAATCCAAAGCAGGTCCTAAATATGTCAACATATGAATCAACAAGTGTTTGTGCAGGACTACGGCAACTGAAACTTAAACTTTCAGAGACTGAAATCGTTAATAAGGTGGAGACATGGGAGGAGATCTTATTTTGAAGTCATAGTTGCGGCCTAACAAACACAGGGGAAAGCCACCGTGCTACCAGGTTTGTCAGGACCATGTCAGCGTTACAAAAAACTTGTACATTTTTAGGGTTCACAAAGGCAACCTCAATCTCACATGGGGCCCTTATGGCAACAAGAGTGGAGTCAATCGCACCAATTACATTTATGACGCCAGAGATTGCTTTAAATTACCTTTTGATGTTGGCCTGTTCTCTCACAGTGTTGGAAAACTTCACGTATCGACCTTTCATTTTAATGATCTGACACTGGACCCACTTCCTTGCATAACTGTAAGAGAAAATCGGCTTATCAGTTACTCGTCATCATTGAAAATCGTCATGATCACCGAAAGCTCTCCACATCTTTATCCTACCATAGTCTTCAAGAAATGTGAAAGCACATCCACTGTACCACAGATATTTTTTTACACCTACTCAATAATTAGGCCTACTGGGATTGCTGGCGACCCTCTCACAATTAATGTACCAATAAGTATGATGACGTTTTTAGCATTAGCATGTTTAAATATGTATTTAACGGATAAATAACTCTTTTGATTACAAAAACACATAGTCTACAGTGAATGATAACAAACGTGTGTTTAATACTGCTTAAATATATGATCTTATCAGCTGTTAAGCCGGTTTTCTCTCCTAAAAATGTTTCTACACCAGGTCCAAAGTTGGTGCAGCGCTACGCAGTCTTCTGCCTCTAGTTTATTTTTATAGGCTAAATCCCAAAGTTTACGTAGTAAAATTCCTATGCAAATTTCAGGCCCATTTTTTGAGTAAGCAAGCTTTATAAATGAGGCCCCTGGTAACAAGTCATTCATTTGATTCAGGTGTTTTGGAAAAGGGTTGAATCTAAAATTAGCAGGATATAGCTTGACAAAAACTTGGGTACCTCTTCTGTATTATATTACACAAAGTAAATCTAATTGTCATTATTTTAATAAAGAAATCAAGATCAAGAAAAAGTGGCTCAAAATTGTTCAGTGTTCAAGAGAAGGGTTTGAAATACAGTTCTTAACAAAGCTAGACAGTATGTTTGAGTTTCATGGAATATGGGCAGTACCATCAATATTTTACCTCTCCATCATCTCACCTCTTCTACAGATAAAAAACCAATGGAGGCCAGAGTACAAGGAGACGCCACCTTTCCCAGTGATGCTAATTATCCCTGTTTGCTATCTCAGTAGCTTGCAGGCATTCTGATTGGATTTACTTCAAAAATAAATAAATGATAGTCATAAAAATGTAATGCCAACTCTGACCTTTCCTCATACTAAAGCCAGGATTGTAAAGGTATACTAGAGCCAACCCTGATACAACCCTTTGTTCTTATTTTACATATTTTCTCTATTTTGATCATTGTGTGATTCTAGTCAGAGAAAACTTTTTGTGTAATCCTCACTGACCTCACTGCCTATTGTACATTTGGTCTATGGGGATAATTTGAAGGGCAACAGAAACAACTCTAGCATGCTGTTACTGTATTTCAGTAGCTTATCATTGTGATGAAAGGAAGTCCAATTTTCATGCTGTTTACTTCAGTGAAAAGTCAGACTGGATTCATTCTAAATCCCAAACTTAAAACATTTTTACTGAACACATCTGTATCTAATATGGTATTTAGATTACACTGAGAAGCTCTATCTATGGAAAGTCTCTGCAAGTTTAGCAACTCTGCACCATAAAACTTTAGTAGCTACTAATGCGATTTATTTAAATTTGAGTGATTTTCCAGATTATGAAGAAATACCACATGAGGTACATCTGAGCAGAGAAAAATTATGTATTTATTAATGAAGAACTTGCTCTTAAGTACATTAAATTAGTATTTAATTTAATTAAGCTAGTTTGTATAACTACACTATGTCGGAAACCTTTGCTTTCAGGTTTCTGTTGTTTCGTTTTTATCAACTCAGTTTAATTTTTCAAAATGTTTTGTCATGAAGTGTTTTTGAATTAACACCCGCCATCACTTCTTTTACTTGTCTGCAAAGCTGTTAACAGACCACTGCTTAGTGGAAAAGCTGGATGAGTTGAGAATGAACATTTGAAACAATGTCCAAGCCAGTAGGTGTCTGGTAACTAACCCTAATCCAACAGGTAGCATATCTTTATCATTTAGCAGGATTTTAAAGCATTTTAACTGTGTTACACTACATGAAGGTGTCTGGAATACACCCTTTGGTAAGATTTTTTTCAAAACTTTTTTGGGCAGAATTTCTGGGCACATCATAGTTTGGTCAGGTAATTTAGCAATTAGTTATTATTGTTGTATAGAATTGGGAGACATAACATGTAGATTTATACCTGCTTTCTTTGTGGAAAATTCAGCTTTTCAGCTTTATTTGTATAGCGCCATTTCACAACAATGTCATCTCAAGGCACTTCACAGAGATCACCCAATTCATAAAATAGCCTTTTTAAGGGAACCAGCAAGATTGCATCGAATCTTGACTTCGATCCATTGACTGCATATAAATACTGGACTGCGCATACAATCACGTGACCGATAGGTTTCTGAAGAGCGGATTTGAAGCCAATAGGCGGGTCTTACCGTCACCTTCTTCAGGTTTCATAATTACCGGAAGACACCAATAGTAATGAAAAGGTAGAGCTGAGAGGACTCCGTCACAGTAGAGCCAGCAGGAAGTACGCAGCTGCAACCAGTAATCGTGCTCTAACACACATCAATCAAAAGGACACGCCTCTAAATTTAAGATTAAAATAACATCAAAACCGAGGTGTTACAAAAATATCCCCCCATCCCCCTATCACCCCCCACCCCTGTCCAATGTCATGACATAAAAGTGGACCTATTAAATCGAAAAAAGTTTTGGAGCCACTCTGTAAATGTGTTTATTTCAGCTGTGAAATCTGACATTTTAACATGGGAGTCTATGGGGATTGCACTCTCTTGCAGCCACTCCTCTGGCGGTAAAGGTTGAACTGCAGTTATTTCAACTTCCTTATTAGCCTCACAATCGGCAGCCAGAGATTGCCGCTTGCTTCGATCCAATCTCCTATCCTGAGCAAGCATGAGGCGACAGTGGGAAGAAAACTCCCTTTAAACAGGAAGGCAAAATCTCTGGCAGAACCCGGCGGTAAGGTAGCCATCTGCCTTGACTGGCTGGGGTTGGAGAGGACAGGAAAGACAGATCAATATACACTGCAGCTGCTATCCAGGAAGACCGGCAGATACAAGAAAATAAGAAATAAGACCTACAAAAAATGAGAAATAAGAAATAAGACCTGCAGAAAAAGGAGAAATAGGTTAATAATGAGAACCGTCTTGGAAAGTAAACAGTATAGAAAGTAACAGGAAGTGCTCAATGCATCATAAGATATTCCCTATGGCTGCATTACTAATGGACAGCTAGACTATTCTCAACTATAAGATTTCTCAAAAAGGAAGATTTTAAGTTTGATTTCAAAGGTAGAGAGGGTGTCTGCCTCCAATACCCTCACTAGGAGTTGCTTCCAAAAGAGCGCAGCTTGATAGCCGAAGGCTCTTCCTCCCATCGCGCTCTGTTTGGAATATATGGAACTATGAGATCTCTGATATACAGTGGAGATTGGTCATGGAGAGCTTTATATGTAAGGAGAAGGATTTTGAACTCTATCCAAAATTTAACAGGGAGTCAATGAAGGGATCCTAAAAGTGGAGAAATATGATCTCTTCCGCTCGTTCTCGTCAGAACCCTCACTGCAGCATTTTGGAGCAGCTGGAGACTTTTCAGGGCATATTTGAGGCAGCCCAAAAATAAGGAATTCCAATAATCCAGTCTAAAAGTAAGAAAAGCATGAATTAATTTTTCTTCATCCTTCAGACAGGATGTCCCTGGGTAGAAGAAAGTGGTTCTAGGAATTAAATGCGAGCCAAAGGACAAATCCTGGTCAAGAATAGCTACAAGGTTCCTCACTGTAGTAGTGGAAGCCAAATTAATGCCATTCAGATTCATTACAAAGCTACACAATTTTATCTTAAGTTTTTGAGGCCCAAAGGCAATGACCTCAGTCTTGTCTAAGTCTAAAAGAATAAAATTTTAAGTCATCCAGGTCCTTATGTCTTTAAGACATCTTTGTAACTAATGGACTGATTAGTTTCATCGGGTTTCTGTTTTATCATCATCAGGAGTTTTTCTTCCCCAGCCTTCCATTGATTGGGTGCTCTACAATCACATAAACCAGATACAGCTGGAGGAACATCATATATAAGTGACACACCTGGTGTGTCTGGTTCGCTCTCTCTCCCCTTTTCGCAGTTTAATGGTGACACTTCTAGCAACAGGTATATTGTGGGGAGGTCGTGGACAGGTATGGTTGGAGTCCCTTGTGCATTCTCACCACCTAGATAACTTGTCTATAATCACTATCATTAGAGGTTGTTTCCACCACCTGTTCATGTTTTTTGTTCAAAGGACTTTGTAGATAAGTTTAGTTAGGTATTTTATTTTACTGGTTTCGGTTTTAGAGTATCTGGTGAGTCCGGCCTCATTTTGTTCTCATTTTATTTGGCAAAACTAACGCCCCTTCCTCCCCCACAGGTTCCAAAGCATTCATAGTCAACCATTGTGCAATAAATATTCAACCAACTAATTTTGTCTTGTCTCCAATCTGTGGTTGTCAGGTTGCACCCCTCTCATTGGATGTAACAGGGCTTCATGGATAAGTAAACCTGAGTATCATCTGCATATCAAAGATTATACCATGTTGCCTGATAATATTACCTAAGGGAATCATATATAGTGTAAAAAAGTATTGGTCCAAGTACAGAACCCTTGAGGAACACTATAACATACTCTGGTGTGTGAGGAAGACTTATTTGCATTAACAAACTGAAATCTATCAAATCTCACAATGTTATCTCAGAGCACTTCACAGAGATCAGTTTGAGCCAATTCATAAAAAATAGCCTATGTAAGGGAAGCAAAATGATTGCATCGAACCTTGACTTTAATCCAGTCCAATCACATCCTGAGCATGCATGAGGTGACAGTGGGAAGGAAAACCATCTTTTAACAGGAAGGCAAAACCTCCAGAAGAACCCTGCTCAGAGAGGGCAGCCATCTGCCTCGACTGGCTGGCTTCCGGGGGGCTGGGGGGTGGTGCGCCTCCAGCCCTAAGGTCACTGTGAATTCTCTATCATGAATGGGCAATGGAATTAGATAATAAAACTGATTCTGAGAAATTTGCTCCCAAGAGCCCAAGATACATTCTCCTAATGTTGTTAGTCTACATCATGAGGAATTATACAAGGACTTTATACAAAGCCTAATCTGAAATAGGTCATGGTTGCTCAGAAAAACAAACAAAAACATACAGACAGACTGACTGCAGCCAGTGGTACTGTAGGTGTTAAATATTGAATAAAATTGGCTGCATGATGGCTTAATTTTCACTCACACATTTAACTTTATGAGGTGCAAGTTTACAAGCAAATCACTGATGTCTCCAAGTTTTGGGTAAAATTTGTTACCAATCATCGATCAACATCATTAGTCATTTGTCCCCAGAGAGAAGCATTTCTACGACACTGTAGAGAACCTGTACAACTTTTTTGGTCACAGTATAAAACGATGGGCAGTGGTCAGTAAAGAAAAGCGTCGCATGAAAACGCCTCTGTCCCACTCGCTCGTCTTCTCAACATGATGCACTTTTTGTGTTAAGGCACAGATATGGAGACATTATAAAAATCCTCATCAAAATACACTTGCCTAGTAATAAAAAAAAAAGGAACGTAGTGACACAAGTGTGCTCAAGAATGTCATGAGGACATTTTCTTTCATGTTTTTGTTCCACATGCTGACTAAGATTTTTGAATGTAGCCCCTATAAATGTAAATGCTGCCTCACA
The DNA here is from genome assembly GCA_037177515.1 of Pseudomugil tenellus. Classification (NCBI taxonomy): domain Eukaryota; kingdom Metazoa; phylum Chordata; class Actinopteri; order Atheriniformes; family Pseudomugilidae; genus Pseudomugil; species Pseudomugil tenellus. The sequence goes on from JBAMHX010000005.1 coordinate 12,591,663, forward strand.
GCAGTTAAAGACACTGATATTCTGAAAGTGTCTATTCTTCTGCAAAATGCCATCAGTGTTTTGACAGAGTTTAGGGAGCAGTTTGATGATGCCAATTCTGCCTCTCTTGCATATGTATGAACATACAGAGCATCATGGATGAGTTCGTAGAGCGCAAAGCTGTGATTTGTTCCGTTACTGGGCTTGGGGGTGGAGAGGATAGGAAAGACACGTGTATCGATATACACTGCAGCTGTTATCCAGGAAGACCTGCTGAAAAAGGAGAAACAAGAAATAAGACCTGCAGAAAATGACATATGTCAATGATGCCAGTAGCGTCCTATACATGGAAAATCAGCAAAGGAGAAAGTAACAAGTGTAAAGTGTATCATGGGATGTCCCCATGACGGCATGACTAATAGATGGCTAGACTATTCCTAACAATTAGATTTATTAAAAAGGGAGGTTTTAATCAGGTGAGTGTCTGGGATCAGGTGTGTTTCATTTGGGATGCTGCTGATTTCTGTTGAAGCCAACAAGAGCTGCAATGTCACATTGACAACAATGTGCTTTTCTTACATTAAAACTTCAAAAGTTATGTGATGAAGAACCAGCAGTCTGTTTTATTCTCTGTTTTTGATTGACAGCTAGTGCAACCAGCCATAAGTTCTGTTAAGCTTGATTGACAGCTGAGGTGACCTATCATACATTTTGTTTAAATTTGGTTTAGATCTCAACGTTGGTCAGCATTTATTTCGTATGTGTAGCAGAGCTTGTGGTTATGTCCATGTGCGTTAACTGAAAGAGTCAGTATCTGTCTGAAACATGCATACAAGCACCTTTTTACATGCACCTATATCTGTTAGGTTTGTGCATGTTGACATAATAGTAATGTTAATTGTGAACTTGCTATTATGTTAAGCACAGTAATGCTAACACAGATGTGGTACATCCATACTAATTAAGATATATTATAAGCAATCTTTGTTATTTCATAATTATTCTATTGTCTTTATTACATTATATTTTTTAAATGTTGCTTATCTGTATAACAGAAACCACACACACATAACATAAGCACAACCAATGAAAAGATAAAGTTTAGTAATAAAGAATATATCTGCACCATCTCCTATGTGCATTTTCACCGATGCACCCTGGGGGTCACAACATTATTAAATCAGGCAATTCAGCTCTCCTATAACAAGCTATTTATGTATTTGTTATTTTATACTATGGTCATCATTTAATTTTCTCTCCCACAATAGGTATAAAAATGTTTTTCTTACATATAAAGTAATGGAACTGCAATTTATTGATTTATTTTTTTAATCATACTTTTTCTTAAGACTGATGAAGAGCATTCGGTTTTAAGATCAGAGCACTGGTATACACTAGACATGTAGGACAAACAACAAGCAATGGAAACTTACCCCTAAAATTACCAATAAAACTCTTATTTTAAAGGTAGCCCTGCTAAAAACAAAAAAGTCCTATCAATGGATTGGCAATCTGTCCAGGATGTATCCTACCTCCTGTCTAGTTGGTGCTGGGATGGGCTCCAGACAATGCAACCCAATACTGAAATAAGCAAATATAGAAAATTGATGCATGGGCAGCTAAGAAAAAAAATGTAATGTCATTGTACAGTATATACTATAAAAATATTTTTGTGTTGCTTCCTGATTTTATTTATCCATCAAAAATGGGAAACCAAAAATGTACAATTTATTAGCTTTAAAACTAGTATGCAAGCACATATATATAAGCAAGATTTCAAAACAATTTTTGAATTTTCAGTTTCAGGGGCAGGAGCTTCAGGAGTTTCAGATCAGATGGTCAGCCAGTATACATCTTTACCTCAGTGAAATGCCCCTCTGTGCCTGGCACTGCAGCAGGCCACAGAAAAGCCCCTAGAGGCTCACAATTACGTCACCTGTCTGTCTGTCACTCTTTTTCTCTGTTAGTCAGAGACACGCTTTATTGTCTGTGTCAGTTGTGAGATGGTGGTTTGCTTCCACTCACTGTCACCCTTCTGTCAGGCCCTGACCGTTAAAGCAAGCACCAGCGCCAATCTCCTTTCTTCAGCTCTGTTGGCTGTTCCTGGACTCCATTCCACCACTAATTAGCTCTACAGAGATTTCACTTCATGGAGGCTGGGGGTTGGTAGTGGTGGGGTGTTGGGGGCTTGGCGGGTGAGCTGGGGTAAGAAGAGAAGCGGAACAACGATGTGAAGAGAAGTGTCTTATTGTGCACCAGTGACAGTGAATGGATATACAAAGATAGATAGATAGATAGATAGATAGATAGATAGATAGATAGATAGATAGATAGATAGATAGATAGATAGATA
>JBAMHX010000005.1:12594025-12604027 GCA_037177515.1 Pseudomugil tenellus
GGATGGATGGATGGATGGATGGATGGATGGATGGATGGATGGATGGATGGATGGATGGATGGATGGATGGATGTTTTATTGTAGAGCAAGCAAGTACTGCATGTTTTTAATGTCCTGCCTTTCAGGAGCCAACATGACCACTGTGGGTCTTCAGGTGATTAACATGTTGGCAGGGGTTTCTACATGAAAAGACCCCTGTTTCTTTGTCTTCAGGTGTGTAAATATTGTGCTAGTGGAATATGAAAGTAGTGCAACTATAAGGTACAAAAACATAGGGAAAAAAGATCAAGAGTGGGTCTCACATCAAGGAGGACCCTGAGGATGTCTTTGTTGTCAACTTCAGAAGGGGAAAGAGAGTAGCAGTGGAGGAAACTGGCAGAAGGGGGAAAGATGCCAGAGAGAGCTCAAAGGATTCGGTCTGGGCAAGGTGATCGGTATTCCTCGGCAGTCTGCCTTCTGGCTCAGATCAGTGGGAGTAAGCTGGCAGCCAAGCCAGAGGGCATAACAGCACAAACACACCTTCAGCACTACACTGCTAGAGGCTCAGCTTCACAATCTGGAGAGGCGGGAGTTGGAGGGTGAGACAGAGGAAAGAGCAGGAGAAAGTAAATACCATGTAATTACCCTCAAATCACCAACCACAGACATCCATTGTAAATATGTGAATGTGTGTATATGTACAATAAAAGCCTCAATTCCTCACACACTGTTGTGTCAAAACAATCCTTCATTAGATGAACTTTTGCTGTGGGTTATGTGGGGGAAAGTATAGAGGTCACCCATCAGGCAGATTCATCCTCAGGCCAATGATGTCGTATCTACTCACATCATCACCTCAGTCTTGGATGAAATCCAAAAACATGATCTATGAAGAGAGTCTCTCATCAAGGACCTCATACCACCATGCTGAGACACAAGCGTGAAAAGCTCCTTGTGTTAGACTCCTACATGGCCTTACCCAACGTACAGTTACAGCTCTGACTAAAGGTCTAAACAGGTACCTGATGGGTGGGCAGACCTGTGTAGATCAAGCCAATGAAGAGCTCAGGAGCACACAAAATGGTGTGACAGGAACCAGATGTCTTAGCATGAGCCAGATGTGTTTCCGGGCAACCACATGGTCACTGTGGTTGCACATATACACATTTAATGTCACGATGGATTCTTCAGCAAGTTCTTGTTCCAAATCACATGTATGAGGTAAGTTGCAACACATTGCTGAGCACATTTTCACTTTAAATGTCAACAAAACAATTTGACGTTTCATTCTGTAATCCAAAACAGAAAAACAGGAAAATGTAGTATTTCTCACAAATCAAATATTTTATTTGCAGCAACATCATAAACACAAACAGTGAGGGATCTCTTGTTATTTTAGGGCTAATTTAGAAAAGTCATTTCTTATTTTTGCTACCCTTTCCACCTTCACTTTATTATTATTATAAAACAAAACCTTAGAAATTGTCCACTTCACACCATAATGTTTTCTTAAATGTAAAATCTATCTCCATAGTGGGATACATGAAAGCAAAACTAGATTTTACTTTTCATTCTAAGATACATCATATTCAAAATATAAATTAAAAAGCTATCCTTGTAAACAAATATGAGACACCAACTTAACACTGACACACTTGGTGATGCTGTGATGTTAAATTAAATAGTGGGATATAAATAGATGTTAAATTCTTATGGGTTCGCAGCTAAGTATTACAAAAATAACATAAATTAATGGTATCCTAAAATTGAGAGAATAAAGACACCTTTTACTGAATTCCTGAATTTTATGCTGAAGACTGTAAAAGAAATTAAATATGTATTACATGCAACAACATAATTCTCTAATATTATACAGAACAAAGTTACTAAAACTGATACTTCAAAATGTCATTAATACAAAAAGAGGGTTTTCATATAAATTCATAAACTAAATATGTTTGTGCAGAAATTTAACATATTTTACGAATGAAAAAAAGTGAAGATTAAATTCTAACACTATTGCAAAATCTCCTGCTTCATTATTCATCCTAAATATAATTACACGCAGAGCAAGACCTTGAGTTTCTGTTTGGATCAACGTGTAGAGAAACTAATTTAAGAGTCATGAATACATTTTTCATGTGCTAAATCCAATACAGCCTTAATGATGAATAATGTTCATTATTATTCTATATCTTTTATAATGCAGTGTTGGGTTGATCAATATAATGCTGTTTTGAACCTTTGGATAGGTCCATCGAGATTTTCAAGAAGATCGCTCTCCAAGGCTGCAATGGAATGTAAAACAGAAGTAATGTCCACAGCTTTTGCAACTCACATTGCCATTCTACCTGAGCTCTTCACCCTTATAACCAACCTCTGTGTTTTGTGGACAGAAAAAAGTCCTTGCTATTTTCAGACTTAAAACAGAATCTTAATATAGGTCTTACTTTACTATAAAACACCCATGTATTTCCTCCTGCACAAGATCAACTTGATCATGTGGCCTCAGAGGGAATAAAATAAATAACTGCAAGAAACAATTAGCAATGTATCAATAGTCAGATCAATAGTGATGTGGGTAATTATCACTTTTGGGATAAGGGAGATGGTCTTTCCTTATTGATGCCCTCTAATTCACAGGTATAACCTCGGGGCCTGCAGAATAAATCAAAACACATCAAGGTAAACCATATTCCCAATTCCTTTATGACAGATATGAATAAATATTGCCCTGTAACCTGAAATATCGACAACTGAACTTGATTCATTATGATCATAATGAATTGTTTCATATTTGACACCAATTTTGATTGTTTTTCTGCTTCAAATAAGGATTTATATGCAATAAATGTAAAAAAAATTATCAGATGACAGATTATTATTTTTACAAATTAGTTTAAAATAATGAGGTACTTTGGGAAAGGTATTTGTTCCATATGACTATAAAGTAGGATTGTTTCACAGTTTTGTAAAATCCTTAATAAGATAGTGATTTGATTCCCCTTGTGTTACTGAATCAATATTTCTTAAATTAAACTATTCAGTTTTGTTCTAAAAATTAATCTATATTTATACATCTCTTCAGTTAAACATCTCCTGTTTGGGTATATACTCTAATTACAAGAGACATCTTATTTAAAAATATCTAATTTATTTTTAAACGGAAGCACTCATCTGACTAAAACTGTGCTTTAATCTTCAGTTGAATGACAGCGAACACACTGAATCTAGAACAAATAAGCATATAGCAAGAATTTTTTACCCATCATTCATTGTACTAGTGATGGGTAAAATCAGTAATATTACATAAAATCAGTAGCACAGCATGTAATTGGGGCCCTTTATTATTTAATTTAAAATGTAGCATTGAAAGTCTGATGGGTGATAAAAGAAGAGAAATTCATATTTTATTGATTCACTTCTTAAACCAATGTGATGTTAAGTTATCCACTCAGCAGAAAAGCCTTTCACAGTCCCTGCAGGGGTCAGATGATAAAAGGAGTTAAGTCAGGCCATGCTCTTTTTTGTGATAAAGCTCTAAACTCAGCTAGGTTTTAACATTATTTTGATGTCTTTATCTTTTAAAAGTGAAATATCTTTTCTAACTAAAACTAAATTTGATGTTATTGTAAAAACCTTATTTGAAAATAGTGTTTTGTGTTTGTATGATGTAAGTATGATGTTTTACGACAAAAATGATGACATTTTTTAAAATATTTATCCACTCGTTGTTATGTGACACAAATCAAGTAATTAACCCAAACAGATTTAAAAAATAGGTTTCCATTTACATATATGATACAATATATAAACCCTATTTATTCTGATTGACATTTTAGACATCATTATCTTGTACATGAAAATGTCCTGTTTCATGAATAAAGAAAAAAAATCCACAAATCAGAGTTCTTCTACGCACTTGCTTTCATAAAATCTGGCATGATTGTTTTGTTCAATCTTGCTGAATCACAAACACAAATAACAAGAATCACAAACTTAACCCCTTAGTTTTTGCCTTGACTGAGGGATCAAACTAATAATATTAGAAAGTGGAATGATTTTAAATCACAAATTCATGTTTTGTGAACCTTCTGACATCTGCATCTTGTACTAAAGGTTTAAACACTTTCATTTCTGCACTAATGAGAAAGTAACGGAAATTATTTTCTTTGTATTTTTCAATTCTTCGGGATGTTTTCTTTCAAACAAATTGTTTAAGTGTCAGTTTATTTTAATGCAAAAAAATGTGTTAAAAATGTGATTTTTAAATTAGAACCACTTACCTAAAAATGTAGAAGTCTCTGGCTCAGTGGCGATTTTATTACACAAATTATAATTAAGATAAAAAATAATTCTACCAAACTTTTAAAGAAGACATTAAAAGGTTAAGAATACATGTGTTATCTCTGACCATCCACTCTCCCAAGAGAGCCCTTTCACCCATTTGTTTTCTGTAAACGCTAAACTTTGCTTTGTCCTAACAGCTTATCTCGGAGCCCTCTCAAGAACCAGACTCTCAACAGACCAGCAGGAGAACAATGCCTGTGCATCATCTGTGCCTGGGCCCTTCAGGCCTCTCTGTATCAATAATGCAGACATGACGGCACTGATTGGAAGAGACAACTGGTGTTTAGAAGGAGTAAACCCAAAAGATTCCTTCATTGCTACACAAGATAAATCAGTTTTGTGTTTGCCAGTGATTTAGATGTGCACCTGCTCAAATGATTGCTTCAGTTTGTGCAGGAGTTTTGCTGTTATAGTTGGCATGCGAGCACATACACACTCATGCACACACTCAGTCACCCAGGTGGATGAAGGCACACACAACACCTATGCTTGTTGATGGGCCCATTGATTTTTGAGGGCCTTACTTCTTCTACTCTCCTCTTTGATTATTAATTCACAGAAGCAAAAGAGCTATGCCCTGTGCTTTTAAATCTTAAGTGCTCACTGAACAACGTCTTTGAGAAAGACCCAACAGTGGGTATACATACTGTATGTGTCAGTAACAAAGAGGTTATTTCATTCCTCTTCCTTTTAACTTATTGCAAAGGGAAGCATAACATCAATCTTGTCCCCAGACTGCAATTATCTTAAGCCGCGTGTCATTGCATCTGCAAAAATATGTGAACAAAACTAACATAAATGAGTAGAAATAGAAACAAATAATTAAAAGCTGAAGTGTATTAATTTATACATGTTTCTGTTTTCAGGGTGTATCAGCTATCAAAGTTACAAAGTTGTTGATACAGCTCCGAGTTTTCCACTTACTAAAGTCCAGCAGCATGATGAAACCAAAGTGCAAGTGCTGGGTCCTGGCTGATTGCCAGAGGGTTAGAAATGTTCTGTTCTGGGTAATGCTGACCAACTGAGTTCTGAAGAATAAAATGTTCTCAGGCTGAATTGTTTTTAGAGTTGGCTATGTTTTGTTGATAATGTTTTTGCTTTTTGATGTGTGTTTTAACATTCCATTGTAAAATATTACTTTGACTAAAACATTTATTTTCATGTGAAATACAAACAAAAAAAGAGGGCCTTTCTCTGACGATGTAAAATTACAATAATGTTTTCTCTTCATCAGTTGTCCACTTTGCTGTTTCCAGTTTTGTTCACTAGAGGGAGCAAATAGTTCAATTTTCTGCATTTAGAGTACACAAATTGCATATGCATTTCTAAAATCAATAACTTAACTCAAATGGAAAATGTAAGAATTACATTTCGCATCCTTGTAAATGAGATAAAACAGCATCTGTACTCAATATTTTTATGCATTTTTTTCTTAAAGACAAAATGCTCCAATGGAAAGATTTTGACTCCTTGAAAACTTAATTTTGGACAAACATCTTTCACAAATAGCAAGATTTTTCTTCAAAGCACAGCCACTCAACATGTGTGCCTCCTAAGGATGATTTTGGAAAGGGAGTGCAGTTCAATACTGCATACTGAACTTTTTTTTTTCTTTTTTTTTTTTTTGATCAGTCGGCTTCGCCATATTTGTTTGTCTGATGTTGTGGTGTTGTTGATTAGAGAAGAGATTAATGAATCATAAAAAGACATGTTAGAAGTGTCTTCTCTGAGGGACACAGTCTACAGAGAAGATTGTGATACATTTTTCACTTTTCACTAAATAATTAGACATATTGATGAATATTAACAATTAAGTCTTTCAGATGTCTGTATTCATCCAATGCCAGATAAAGATTGTTGGTCCTAATGAATTAATTCCTGATATACCCCTTACTGAAAAATCTCCGCTCTATCCAGAAGGTTGCACTTTGCTTTCTCCATGCAGTTGCTGTTGGCACCCTATACCCCTCCCCACATGTCTGCATCCATCAACCAGCACCCACCCTGCCACTCTTCCTTTTTTCCTCTTACCCTCCATGATTTCTTTTTTTTTTTTTTCCTTTTTTGATATATTTCTTTCCACCACCACCATATTCAAAGACTTATACAATATACATGCTCCATCTGGTCAAACTTGGTGAACTTAAATATACCTGTCAAGTGCAACTTTAAAGTTTCTCTCGCAACCTCTACTGGGTCTCACCCAATCCACCAAGGCTTTAATTAAAACGCAGCCCTAGTTCCAGGATGTGCTTCTAAATGAGGGAGTTTGCGCTGGCAGACGAGGAGCTGGGGTCTTGCAGTGGGACCCGGCTTGTGGCTTTCATCACTTCCACTCCACAGCTCTGAAGTTCCGGAGAGGCATCTGTCTGACTTGAATTGGAAAGATGGAGAGATGAACAGTGAGAGAAATGTAGAGAGAGGAGAAACTGAAATAAGGGGTGTGGGGGGTACAGCCTATGTGGGGGCAGATATCCTGCTTTGTTCTGACTGAAGGAAGAAAGTGAAATGTTAAGAGTTTCTCTTTTTTTTTGCATCCATGCAGGCCACCGGTTTTAATGATCACATGTTGGTAAATGGTTTTATACTTTTATAGTTAATTTACAAAAATCACAATTTGTTTCCTCATGTGTGAATTGTTAATCATTAGTTGCTGGAGTGGAAAGTCACACTATGATTTTAAATTTTTGCTTTTAAAAACACATGGAATAAATTTGCACTTAGTAGTAATATGAAGTTAATTAATTAATTGCTTTATCAACATGTAGCTATGGTGATAAGTTTGCAAATAACAAACTGCACAAGTTTAAAACAGACATACACATTATAAGTGTAACTTTAAAAGTGTAACTTTGGGTACAAAAAGTCAATATTAGCAAGCTACTTACTTGATCAGTGTAGTTTTTGTTTAATATAAAGTATGTGCTGATTTATGACTATTTTTTGCAAAGTTCATAAAGACCACACAGCTATGACATCTAGTGGTCATTTCCTCAAAGCACATTCCTATAGTTGTTTTCCTTCCTTTTTGTACGGTTTTGTTCACAATTTAACCTGCAAAGATTAAATGCTGATTTTAATATTTTCATTTAGAGAAAATATCTAAGAAATAAGCCAAAATTACTTTAAATTGTGCTTTTAAAAAAACTAAAACTAACTAAAACTAACTATTAACTAACTATTAAAACAAGAATTAAATGAAAAAATGGCTGTTTGAAGATGAATAACATTTGGGCTTATTTCCAAGCTGGGGCTCAGGGCACGCCACAGGGGACACAAAACGAGTAACAAGGCAGATGAATTGATAGAACATTGTCTGCTCCATAAAATGTGTTTATTTTTTTAAGATTTCTTTTATCTTGTGGGTAACAAGTTTTGTTTCACTTAAAAACTCAAAAGCCAAAAAATGTTGTGGTTGTTGTACATTTCTGACTTACTGCCAGTTTTTACTGTTGAAACAACTTTTACTTATGCAGTTTCTTAAGTTATTTTTTATCTTTTAGTGTAGTAGTGAATTTGTAGTGAATTTTTAAAATGACTCTAACCACCAGCCACAGCTTAATGATTCTAGGCAGTGAGCCAAAGCCCAATGAACTCTATGCAAGGTTAGAAACTTCTCACACACGTCTTTAACTGGTCTCCAAACATGCCTCTTTGCTTAAAGTTGTCTCCATATTTCATTGCCAATTCCCTACACAACATAAAAGTATTTCAAAAATCTCATAGTACATCTGAAGCTTTGCTGCTCTAATTTTTCATGGCTTTTTAAAATTAATACAAGTTGTTTTAAATGGATTACCTTAAGTAAGTTACACAACTACAACAAAGCACTGTAATAAATGTGTCAAAATCTTTCTAAACATACTTTTTCTTCAGCTCTACCTGATATAAGTTAATTTGTTTTCCCTGTGAAATAATCATATAGGACATCAACTTTTCAACCTTTGTGAATTTTAATCTATAAAAGGGTTCAAATAATAAATCCATATATAGTCATCTGAAAATACTCAGATATTCTACAACTGTAACTTAAGTAGTTGTTGTACTGTCTCTCTTATTCTACATCTCTAAATAAAGATAAATAAAGATGGTTAACTGCTTCTATGCAGCTTTTAGGAAGAACATGACCTTGTGTTCTCTTTTCTCAACAGGGCTCATCGGCAGAAGTAAATCAGTTTCAGATGGCAGGACCTGCTGTGCTGTAAATCCTTTGCTTCTCCCCCTCAGTTCCAGTGATGTACATTTATCTTCACATACAGTGAAGTAGTCAGCATTTTCATACAATGTAATAAACCTGCAACTTCTGCCGACATGTACTAAAAATACTGGTTTGACTGAAGAAATCAGCATCTACATGAGAAAATAAACTAATCACAGCCAAATAAAATATTTGCAGCACCAGAGAGAGTCACAACAGACACTATTTCCCAAAAGTCGGCATTTCCAGCAGTAAAACAAATTATTAATCTAATATATGCCAGATTTATATTAAAAAATAAATGCAGCTCTTTCTGAAAAACAGATTGCACTTAATTTTATTTGCTTACATTTATTTCAAGCAATCTCTACCCACTTGATGTTTTATCTTGAATCCTTATTTGCTCTGATCAAGCTTAAAGCCCCTTTTTCCTTATCAATTGCTTCCATGTGTAAGGTCAGGAAACTATTAGTTCTGAAATGCTTTATAATTATAAATACAGGGGTAATGATAAAGGCAGGAAGCATTAGGGCTTTACATTTAACTTTTTTCAGTAGAGGCAAAATAAAAAAATAAAAGATGTATAGGGAAGTTGTGTCACTTAGCTTTGTCTGTAAGAAGTTGTAACAAAAAAGTAAGTTCCCCAGAGCTAAAACCTTGGGTGCAAGAAAAATTCTGGGACTTGCGCATGTTTATGACTGGAGTTATCAACAGATCTGCTGGCAAGATTTCCAAACGTCACAAACCTAAATTGTAAAAAAATTAAAAAGTTTATCTTAAAATTATGAAGTGATTCTTGTCACTGCCTTTGAATAAGAATAAAAAACATAAAGAAAAAAGTTCTTTAGTGATTTTTCTTATTTCTACTGACTCAGTGTGAAACTTGGGACTTCTTTCGATGAACAACGAGCTGTTTTTAAAAACAGTTAAGTGAAATTGAATAACTTCCCATGGCATACCTGATGGTTTCTCAAGGGACACTGATGTGTCATTGGTACAGTAAGAAACACAGTTACAATATAGCTGTTCTATGTTTATGAGCTCCATGGTTTATTGTGTATATTATATAATATGTAATTATTGTCATGACTGTGAGTGTGTAAATCTATTCAACATTTCTAAACATTACCACAATCTAAATTTTTTTTAAGTTATTCTGGAAATTTTTCTTAAAACAATACCTCACATTTATTACTAAGGACAACTTAGAGAAATTAGTTAACCTAGCATACATGTCTTTGGTTGGTGGGAGGAAGCCAGAGTACCCAAAGAGAACACGTTAACACAGGAAGAACATGCAAACTCCACACAGCAAGGGCACTATATAGACCTCCTCTATGCCAAGACTCAAACCAGCAACCTTCATTCTGTGAGGCCACGGTGCTACCAATATGATGCCAATAAAATAAAATAAAATAAAATAAAATAAAATAAAATAAAATAAAATAAAATAAAATAAAATAAAATAAAATAAA
>JBAMHX010000005.1:12613112-12630050 GCA_037177515.1 Pseudomugil tenellus
GTGAAGCCCTCTGAGACAACTTGTTGTGATACTGGGCTATATAAATAAAATTGACTTGACTTGACTTGACTTGACTTGACAATCAGGCAGGCAGATTGACAAACATGCAGGCAGACGGCTGAACAGACATGCAGGTAGGCTGGCAGACAGACTGGCAGGCAGGCTGGATGGATCTCTGACAAGAGAGAGTATTGGTAAGTAACAAGTCAAAAAAACACAGCGTGGTGGTAATCTGGGGGCCGAGAGCAGTTATCACTAAGCAATCAACAATCTGGCGATGACCCGCGGGTTGGACTGGTCTTAAATTCTGGAGCGTTGATTGTCAGATGCCGATCAGCTGTTTCTTCTTAACACCTTCATGCCAGCCACACCCACCAGTGACAGACACCACAACGAAAGGACCGGACCATGACCCCCCTGACATAGGATATGTCATTTCCTTTGTGGGCAATATCAGGTGGCAATGTGGCTGGGTTTTGGCAACCACATTCACATTTAGACAACACTGTAAGTGAAGGCAATATTTGGGAAAAACAACATTGCACAACTGGGTCACATACAGGGCAAACATTTTTTGCTATCTGGGTAAATTTGTGAATATCTGTAGAGTCCTAATCAAAAGTATTTCAATCAGAACTATGCATACTCATGCGTACACAGCTTAGCATATAAAGTTACTGCATAATGATTTTGCTCTTTTTTAAGGTTCCATAGTCCCTAGAAAGTTAACTCAGCAATGTTTAAGCTACATAATATGCCATCCTAGATGTTTCCATCTGAAATGATGTTTGAAATTACAAATTTGTTTATTTGTAAAGCAATTTTCATGCTATAAAGTAACACAAAATACTTCACATAGTTAAAAAATACATAGTTATTATACACATAGTGTATAATAAATAAAACAAGGCATTTAAAAAATATTACAATCTCTTTTACACTTACAGAGACACAGAGACTCAGTGGAAACGCCTGACAGATTGTGCCTATCTTAATTTTGATAACTTTTCTAGTGACAGATGTACACTTTATTTTTATGGTATCAACTTGGTTTATGTATACAATTCAGTTATGTCAATTATCCATATTGACATGATAGCAGCACATGGTTACTTCAGATTTGTTGGTCCATGATGAGAATCTCCAGTTTCACTAAATCCCAAAGATGCTCTTTTGGACTGAGATCCAATAATGAGCAGTAGAATACAATAAACACACTCCAATGTTCAAAAAACCTATTTGAGATTATTTTTAGCTTAATGATAGAGTACATAAGATGATAAACAATCATAAAATCATAAACGAATGGACATGGTCAGCAACAATGCTTGGCAGGCTGCATTGTTTAAGTAATGTTCACTTGGTAGTAAAGAGCCAAAAGTGTGGCAAAAAAAGTTCACCCCAACACACCATCAGCTGCATGCTGATACAAGATAAAATGTTTGTTTTTTAACGTTGAATGTCAAAATCTGAATGTTGCAATTGAAATCAAGGCTCATCAAGCCAAGTTATTTTTGTCAAGTCTGTCATTTTCCTATTTTGAAAATGAAACTAAAATCTCCATTTCATGTATTTACTCAAATATTTAGAGATAATATTCTGCATAAAAGTGGTTATTTGAGTTATTATTATCTGACTTCTGACATTAGCAAGACAGGTCAAGACAACTGATATTTTTACCTATTTTTAGACAATGACACATTCAGTCAGGTACTCATATTTTTGGACACTGACACAAGCTGTTTTATTTTAACTTTTATCCTAAACATATTCAAGAATTACAGTTATCAAATTAATATGGATGTAAAGTGCAGACTCTCATATTTATTGTAGGAGTATTTACATCCAAATTGGAGGAACAGTTTGGCAGTTACAGCTCTTTTAAGCAAAAAAAAAAGTATCTTTTGACTTGAAAAAACAGATGAAATCTACCAGATGAAATCTAATACTATAGGGATTTACTTTCTGCTCAAATTCAGCAAAGTTGATTGGCTGGCACGATACATTCAAAGAACAGTGACACGATAAATACTGCCAAAGAAACCCAGAAATTTTAGGGCAAAAATGTGAAATATTCTGCCATTACTGAGAGTGACAAAGAATTTTAGATGGGAAGTTGGCTACAAGACCCACAAACAAGCAATGACAAAAGAGATATGCAGCAAAGGGTAAAGCAAAGGAACACAAAGGAGGAGGAAACCTAGGGGTTGATGGTATTCATGGAGTTCAGAATTCAAGCAGTCATTGCCTGCAATTCAACGAGTATTTATAACTAATTCACCTGATTCAAATCAATATGTTCCAGCAGAGAAACTTGGAAAATCTGCAGGACACTGGCCCCTGAGGACCAGGATTGCGGATCCCTGGTCTAAATCATAAATCATTAATTCCATATAGTGAAAGTATAATGCCTGAGATTTAATCATATCATTCATTTTAAGTTTTAATGTTCCTCCTTCAACTCAGTGAAGTAAGTACTGATCATTTTTATTTCATTCTTCATTTTTTGCAAAAATTCCACTTCATTGTCTTTTAAATAGAAGTTAAATGTTCACAAAACTAATAAGCATATTCCCCGGTTATTCGGTTCAAAGGCAGCTCAGTAGCACAATATATAAATTGATCCAGTGCCCCACATGAAAGAGGAGAACAACAGCTAGCAATCAAGGGAAATAAGTGCAGGGATTAAGTGTTCTAGGGGGAGGAGGAGGGCAACGCAGAAGTTTTGCCTGGCTGAAACGTCCACTGAAATGACGGACAGATGGAAACAGAATTAGCGAGGTATGTTGATGGATTGAAGAAAAAACATGCATCTGAATGTATAGCTTGAAAGAAAGAAATAATTTTAGTCATAACTTGAAAACCTATTTCATCCAGTATACCAAAAGAATCATGGTGGTGCTTTCCTTTTTTGTTAACAGTCATTTCAATACATAAAGGCTTGAGAGAAATTGTTGTTTGAGATCTCTATTAGGTAACCGACTCAAGCAACATCTGGAATTTCAATAAGGAAACTCCATCAGTCTTTCTGACTAACGTTTGTTATCTTCAGTTTTGGCCACTTGGTTCTCACAGCTGTGTTTACAAGTAGCATGCCATGTTAAAATTGTCCACAGATGTTTAACAAAATCCAGCTTAACTAAGATAAAGACTGCAAAGTGTTGGTTCAGTAGCTGCTAATATTGTATTCTGGTTAATTTTGCAGCACAACATCACAACAAAAAGCTCACATAAATCAAAAGTTTGCAACTAAAAGACTACCCAGTATGACAAACATACACCACAACACAAGCACTCTAGTGGCTGATTATTTTCTTAAACATTTGCTGGTCTGACTGAAATTTTGATATTATGGACCTTCTAACTCTTGTTAGTTATCAGTGCTTCCAGGTTTTGCCCAACAAAAACCAGACTGTAACTAGGAATGTGTCTTGGCTGTAACTGCCAGACTCCTATCAGTTTCTCTATCATCAGAGAGCTCTGTTTTCACATTGTAGACGCTACAAGGGTGAGGGTGCTAAAATATGGGAATACTTTTGAAAATAAAAAGCAATTGCTAGCTGGAGTGTTTTGATACATATCAAACATTCAGTTGAGTTTAGTTGAGAAAACTCAAGGCTGTTGAGAAGCACAGAGAGATGGTAAAGTAAATGTTGACCTTTTATCATTCACATAAATTTGAATTTCTGACCACTCTCTTTCATTCATCCGAAACAACAACAGGGTGCACAAAAAATAGTACAAGTTAGCTGCAAGTTTTTTTCTGTAAATGCTGAATGAACTGTCTTTGCATATAAACATGAATTTCCTCAATTATGTGACATCTTGCAATATAATCTACGATCCTTTTAGCAGCACTATATTTACTTCATTTTATGCTACCTATGATGCCTTATCCAACCTTGCATAGCAAATCAACAACACTCCATTGCAACACCAATGTAAATAATCTTCAGATGCAGCATGCACATCAGGTGCCCTGTCTTACAGTTATTATTTAAGAGAATATTACCTACTGTTTGTAATTGAAATATAACATTTCTGTGCAAATAATGACCTCCTACACTCAACCAGCTTATGATTTGAGAAGACATATTTGAGGCATCTGTCTAGTGCAAATATATATGGTCATAATATTTTGTACTCCTTGCAATAAAGATGCAAGATATTGGATTTTTGAGTAAAATCCATAATGTAGATATTTTACAGCTCATTGTCCAATAACCAATCCCACTAGTTCCTCCAACACCTAATTGCAGAGAATATATAGTTTCATCTGTTGTGAAGTTAAATGTTGGGTTGTATGTAGAATGTATTATTCTACATACTCTGACATGTCGGCCTGTTGGAGAATGCAGATGCAAAAAAATTTTGAATGATTAAAAATATTTCAATTTGCAATATGTTCAACATGTCAAGTTAAAGGGACCATATTGTGCAAAATTGACCCCTTTTTTACTTTTTAATCTTCTATTAGTGTTGATACTACCTTAAAATGATCCTGGAAGTTTATTTTTCATCCATGCGTTTTGTTTGTATTCGTTGTAGCTTTATTGCTTTGAAAAGAAGGGTGCAGCTTAAGCAGAGCAAACACCTGACCTCACTGCTCCGACGTGGCATGGTGGAAACTCCATCTCCTCCAGGAAGTGTGCATATAGCTGCTGCTGTGCTCTCAACAGACAAGCCTCCTGCACGCCGGCAACAAACAGCGCCTCTCTGCCTGCTCACTGCTGGATGATGAGCGAGAAGAGCAGAGAGTGAGCGGAAGGCAGAGTGAGGTGTTCAGAGTTAGTTCAGGTAGAGACCTCACAGCAAGAAATGAGTGGTATGGTAAAACTCTAGTTTGAGGCATGTTACAAAATGCACAATATTATCATAAATGTGCAAAGGATGGACAATGAAATGGCACATATGGCAAAATATGGGAGCTTTTAATAAAATATTGTTTTAAACAAAACAATTAAAATAAGTGAACCTTTTTCTACTTAAAAAAGACCTTGATTATGTTCTCCCAGCACCTGCTACTGGTAACTATATCGATTGAATGGCCAACATCTGGCATTTAATCTTAAACCTAATATCGGTATTTGCCAATATCAATAATGTTTGGATAATAAATATTCTGCATTTTTATGTTGCAGCTTGTATTTTTCTTAAAGGAAGAAGTAAGAAATCATCTGACAACAGATGTTATCTTCTGTTAAAATAAAAAAAGATGATTTTTTTAGACATTAATTTTATTTTCAAAAAAATTTATAATATAGGTAAAAGTGAGCTACTCGACTAAAGTTTGGGCTCTACGAGTACTTCTGTAAGTTTGAGTTGAAGGTATTTAAAAACCAAGACTTTTAACAACAGTACTAAAGCTGTGATAAAAGATAAAAAAAAGTTCTGTAAATATGTATGCCTGAATGTCCTTTACTTGTGTATTATTCAACTTTATTTCCAGATCTGAAACAGCTCTAAAACATCTTTTTTTTACATTGATTTAATGTAAATTAAGCTTCATAATTAATCAATACATAGATAATAAATCAATCCTTAAGCAAAGGTCAGTGAACTAGATAAACACCATGTTACCTATATTTCCTAATTTTTTACTTATATTGAAGAAGATAATCCGCCAGACTCCCATATAGAGTAAATGTCAAGCTTCAACCTCTCTGTAATTGCAGGAGAAATTACTGAAGCCAAGAAGAATTAGTCATCTGCTGGAACTGTTTTGGGAGTTTAGGAATTGAAAGGTGATGTCTGTTTGGAATGCAGCTCGGAGATATTAACCGGAAAGGTTTGATATTCTAAAGTGCCAAACATGTTGGCACATTATTCTCAAACACTGCCCTTGTTCGTGCAGAGGAGTCATGTTAGAGATAAGCAGAAATTCCTATTTGCAATATTTTTGCTAGTTCACTACTTTTTATTACAGCAATAACATTCACTGGTTTTTTTTTTTTTTTTGTTCAATGGAAAATAAAATGTAAGATTCATAAAAGCAAACAGTTTGGATTCCTTTCATAATTTAGGCTTTGTGGCTTATGGTCGCAAGGAGAGCATGTAGTTGCGCAACAGTCAGGATCTCTGGTAACATTTAAGCTGTTTCTGTATTTCTGCATCTTTTAGTTGCATATATCTACTGGTCATTCACTACTAAGAGAATTTCTTTACCTTTGGGACATTGTAAACAAAGTTTTAGGAACTTTAAGTCAGATCAGTTCTACAGGCTCTTGTTATTATTTAAAACTATCCATCCATCCATTTTCTACCGCTTATTCCCGAACGGGGTTGCAAGGAGGCTGGAGCCAATCCCAGCTGACATAGGGCGAGTACACCCTGGACAGGTCGTATTTAAAACTATTCCTTTTTAATTAAAGTCTTTTTTTTTATTAAATCAAACACTTACATTAGTCTTTCATAGCATCTCATATTTTCTTCCTTCTTGTGCTGTAAGTTTTTTGTTTTGTGAATCATAAATCCTAAATTAATGAAGTCAGGCATCACAGTGAACTGTCTTCACTCTGTCACTGTTTCTTGTCACAGTAGGATTGGCCTCAAACTTACTCTCGCCCTCCTTATCCATCTCTTTCTCGCTCTTCCTGAAACTCTTGCTCTCTCTTCTTTCTGTTTTTACGCAAGTGTCCCAGTTAAGAAATTGCTTACATCCCACTCAGTCTGGGGCTGGATTGAAATTTCCCATAGGGTATGTACCAATATGCAGAGAGCACACTTCGACAGATGCCATCAGAGAACAAGCATATGAATTACCAGGCAGCCTGCCATCTTTGAGTTCAGACAGAATGACATTAATACCTGATTACCATCCAAACAACAACACAACAACAACATGAAAGCCAAAGCAACTGGGAGCAGGTAAAGGTTTCATCATTTATATATTAATAGATTAACTAACAAAGACTTTACACCCCCCTCTCAAAAGTTAAAATGTCACAGAAGCTGCCAAGATTCAAAGGACTTTTAGGAAGAAAAAAAATGAAAAAAAAAAATGAGTTTAAGAAATCAGTTGCCATCAACAAATGATGTTCCAATAAATTAAATATTCCCAACTGCTGACCATAACTAATTTAAAAGCTATGAGATATTCATGACTGCAATTAAAGCAAACATGATCCATTTAATTTCAAATGGGTGTAAATATTGGAATTACTTAATTAAGTCACATGTGGCATTAAGAAAAGTACCTACAAATGATTCAAAGTAGTGACATTTTATTTTGTAGAACAATTACATTAAAGAATAGCAAATGTACAAAAATTGATCAAAAACACCATCCATTGAAAGCTCCTTATTTAAAACATTTTCAAGATAGTAGTTTAATGTTGTTTCATGACAAATTTACTGAAATATTGAGGTCAGCCTGAACAATTAAATGCAATATATTTTTTAAAATAAGAGAAATAAAGGTACAAATAAGCTTTTCATGCATTTTTCAATATTCATTGTTAATAAAAATTCTCAACCTCTTTGTATCAACTAAATTGTAGACTTTTTCACATTCATGAAAGTGCAACATAGGAAACAAACATATTAGTTTATACTTATATTTGTAAAATCTACAAAACTTAAATAAGTAATAAGACTTGACTTCTCTGCAAAGACTTTTTTGTCATGCCCATGATGCAAAAGCTGTGCATAAAGATCACATTACCAGGCATTTCTCTTTCTTATAACATGCAATCGCTAATAGATGGCTTTGTATGTCATCTCGTCATATATTTTGATAGGTATGTGCATCAATGCAATTATCTGTCATTTTGTTTGTGATGTTATTCCTGGTTTCTATTGTTACCGTGTTGCCTTTTTTGCTGTTGCTTGCCAGATTGCATCTGTACATGAAAACAGGTTCACCTGGTTGAAAAATAAGGTTAAGATAACTAAATAAAAGTATAGATGGTAGATCCATTAATGAAGAAAAAACATAGGGTGTACGTTTTTTTTCCAGGTTACCGAAAATGATCACAGTTAGCTTCTGTAATGCCCAATCCTTATTTCCTTCCTTCATCCAACAATGTATCCCTATGGCATTCCCTCATTTTGCAAAAAAAACTTTTCCCTTTTGGTTCTGGATAAAAGATAAAAAGCCCATAGATGAGTGATCATCACCATAAGAGGCACATTATCTTTGCAGAATAGAAGTACAAGTCTAAAATTTGATAACAGTAATTAAATGTTTATATTTCTATCAATTGCACAGTCTATTTGAATACTTTTGGAGTCACAGTAAAGGGAAGACTTGTGAGATTTGTTATTTGTTAGGTGTATTTATCATTAAATGCATTGTTAGTGAAAAATAAATTAAAATTAAAAAAGGCATTAAAAACGTTTGAGATTCGCCAAAAGTAAGGTAACAGAGTAGGAATATGAAGGCTTTTAGAATGATACACTTTAGCACTAACCATCTATCAAGTAATAGTACAACTGTGATCAAATGAGGCAAAATAAAATTGGAAAGCTTTTAGTAGAGCTTTTAGTAAAGCCAGTTTAGACAATGTCTACTAAATGGACATTTTGTCACCATTTTGGTCAACTGAAACTGAGATTTCATATTTTAAATTTAGCATACTTAAAAAGTTTCATTATATTATACATAAGTATATTCAGCCAGGTAATGCAACAGTTTCTTTTTTCACTAATTTATTAATTCTGTGTATTTTCATTGACAGGTACCTCCTTCAAGCACTTGCTGCATCTGCCTTGAGGCAGAGGAGAAAAATTGTGGTGACTTAATAGCCTTCTTCCTGCTCTCAGCTCACATCATGATAGAGTCCATTTTAAAATCCATAATGCACCCTGATGTACAACCACTCTTTGTTATTGACATTGAACAGATTCATAACCAATGTATGTCTCATTGTGGGAAAACCCTTCATTATTTTTTCTCTTTTTTTGGCTCTTTAGTTTGTCGTTTGTCTGTTGACTCAACTAAAATTGGGTGAATTTGATGCAGTTTATGTATTTGATATGGAGGAACACATTAATCAGGAATTGCATATGTATTTCCTACTACTCTTACATTAAGCCGTATGTATTTTTAATTGTCATTTTCTTTTTTTATTTCTTTCTTGCTTTAATTTGAAATAATGCTTTGTTTTATTGTTTTAATGTTCTGTAAAACACTTTGAATCACCCTGTGTTGAATTTTGCTATACAAATAAATTTGCCTTCCCTTCTTTTCTTCTTTATGAATTTTAAAGATGTTTTGTTGCAGTGTCAAGAAAGTGTAATTTGATTAAATCACTCACGTTTGTAAAAGAAAAGGCTGGCTGATGGTTAGCTTCCATTTCCTGTCTTAGCATTTCCCTCTTAAATGAAACAAACATCACACATGGACATCGACTTCCTGATGCCTTCATCCTTCCAGTGCCTTCTGTCTTTTGTGTGAAGATGCAGTCATATGAAATGTATACAAGACGTAGTAGGAGTGACAGGGATTGAATGAGAAGTTAGGAAGGATTTAAGGAAAAGGCCAGATTAGTGGGGTATTGGGCTACCAGTTGCCCCTTCCCCTGTGTGTGTGTGTGTGTGTGTGCACGTGTGCTGCTGTTGTTGGAAATGACTGTCAGCAGGCGGTGCCTCTGAGAAGGAGGAGAGAGGGGGTGATGTTTCCAAAGGGAGCCCAGTCTGTTACCAAAGGGAGGTGGAGATTTTCTATCCCACCCAGTCAAAGTGTTCTGTGGTGCTCTGACATTCACACACACACGCACAAATAGTCATACACACAACCTCACAGACATACACAGTTGAGCACACACACTTAGACATACTGCAAACTCTCCACAGGAAACTCTGAGCCATAATGCAAAGGCACCTCAGAGCAGACGGGTGCATTGCTCAAACCAAGAGGGATACGGTGCAGCTTTGATAGTGCGTTAATTACTCATGTGATGTGATACAGATGTCTGGGGGCTTCAGCTGAAAGTTTGCCTGACGGTTTCCAAGGGGGCCAGGCAGACATTTTAGAAGCGGTAGGTGAAAACCAAACGTATTTATTATTTATGGATAGATCAGTTTGCGTGCTGTCACAGATCCCAACAGTGTCATGCTGATGCTAAACTGTAATGCTACTTGAAGGGCTGGCTGTTAAATAGTTCTTTATGTACTTGGTGACAGCAGGGACTTTGAACAGGAAGAACTCTGGGCTATAAGAGTTGCCTGTGCTGTAATGTGATGAAAAGGGCTTCACTGTGGATCTAATAGTTTGAAACTTTATCTACTCCCTTCCAGCTGTTTTGTAGGCTAAATTGTGCAGAAAGTGTGTTTTTCCCTTGAAGAAAAGACTGAAAAAGTTATAATTGTGTTTTTTTCTTTGAATTTGTATATTCATCTATTTTGAATTTTACCATTTATTCCAACATTGGCCAGCTTTCTGAAAAATCATCCCTGAAGGTCTTATCCAAACATTGCTAAAGCAAGAACTCATAACCGCATGTTTAAACCTTTTGAAATTAGAAACAGAAGGAGAAAGCAGAGTTGGGGAGATTATCTAGTGCAAATCCAAGTAAAGGACTTCAAGACAATGCAACAGTGCCAAAGAAAAAATCTGTCTGTGTTGCAGGAACGTTTTTTACCTAAAGACAAATAACTGAGACTGAGTGCCCACTGGGCTATGTTGATGCCTCCTCCTCACTGTCTGATTAGAACTAGCTCTGACGTCTTCCATCTGTTCATCTTTGGCAAAATAGTTTTGAAGTCTTAAAGACATTATTAAACTCCCCATGTAGCTACTGAACAGGACAGCAATCTTTTAAAACTTCTTTGTGTATATTGTGTATCTCACTGCTTAGACTTTATACTGTTCCTTCAGTTTGAAGCCTCAGTGGATGATGTATGTATTCTGAAAATAACCTCTTTCTTTCTTTCTTTCTTTTTTCCCCTCCTCACCAGTGACATATTGGGACAGTCTTTCAGTCAGTAAAATCAAAGTGCTCGACTGGTTCGATAATGGCTACTGCAGCTGGGCATATGTTTATGTTAATTGCCTGCATGGCTGCCAGAGGCATGTGCCAGATAAATGGGGCTGAAGTGGAGGACTCTCTCTCTGGCTTTCCGATATACTCCACCCGTCAGTCTCCAGGTTTCAGCACCATCAGCCCAAGCACAAGAACCAACCTCCCTACATGGGCCCCAGGAGCTGATGCACAAGCTTTGGGATCCAACTCTGAAAACGAAACTATTGTAAAGAGACTAGTGCCCCCTCCAATGTGCCCCATAAATCCTTCCATTAACAACTATTTCAAGTACATCAACACCATCATTTCCATCACAGTTTTTGTGGTTGGTCTTGTTGGTAACGCCACCCTCTTGAGGATTATATACCAACACAAGTGCATGAGGAATGGACCCAATGCCCTCATTGCTAGCCTGGCTCTGGGCGACCTCATCTACATTTTCATTGATATACCTATCAATGTATACAAGGTACAGTTTTGCTCTACTGCTGCATGTATAATTAAGCCTTAACCTCATTTTCAAGCTGTTGAGTGGCAGGTCTCACTACTGATATGATGAAAAGCAGCAACAATGGATGGGACACACAGTGGAATATCACAGACGGGAAGAGGGGGAAATGGGACAGGGTCTAGGGAGTGCGCAAATAGACGGGAAAGTATAATCAGTCGGGGAGTGTTATCTTCCTGATGTGGTCAGATTAGTGATGAGTGGAGCAGGAATATGGTTGGCTAAAATAAACACAGGACTCAGGCTACAGTAACACATTCCTCTGGTGTATTATTGACTCGAGACAATAGTTACCCGTTTCTACAATCTTCTTTTTGTTGGTAATTAAATTAAATTAATTAAGATTAATGTTGTGCATTGATGTGAAGTTTCTCAAGTTTGGTTGTGGTAAATAGCTTGTTTTATTGGTGTCAATGAGGACTATTCATTGCATAGCAAGTTGTCGGAAAACTTAAAACAGTAGATTTAGTAGCAGATCAGTCTGGAGTATATCGAAAAGACCCCTAATTAGCATGTGGGAAACAGCTGGTTTGAGTTCTGCGTGACTCAGTACTTTTGTTTACCGTGGACCACTTTAAAATATGAAGTGTTTGCGTGACTGAAATAATAAATTGTTGTAGGGCTCCTGCCTTGGTTTGATTTATGCCAGTAAACACTGCCTTGCTCGGTGTAATAATAAAGAAAGATGGTCAAATGAAGTGATCAGTCAACCTGATCTTCTGAGCCACATTAAAGGATGTCATTTTGTGAGAGAAAAATGAGAAACCACCTGGTTAAAATTAACTTGGGGCAGTGCGACTTTGTTGTCTGAGCGGCACATGTGCAAGAGGAAACCAAAGTCTTTCTGGGGGGGTTCAGAGGAAGAAGGGGGGGGGGGGGCGAGTCTCATTCAGAAACAAAGAAACAGCTATAGTCACAGTGGTTAAAGCCCCCGTTCTCTTCCTTGAGGCAAGGACGTTGTTTCCAAAAATCCTTTGTGCTGTAGAGGAAAAGTAAAGACCTGCTATCATGCAATTACTTTCTTCTTGTTATTATTATTATTTTTTATACTAGTGTACACTGATAGGAACATGTGACACTTCTTAATTATTAAGTCAGTAAAATGTTGTCTGAGAGGCCAGGATCACATCTGTATGAAATATTGCATGGGCCAGTTGTACAACAGTTTAAGAATAAAATCTATCAATGTGACATTGCAACCAATTTGGGGATTTTATACTCCATATATCATGTAAGCAAAAATATAATTAGCAAAATTTTTTAAATCTATATTCATTTGATTACAGTGCAAATAACGTTATATTTAATGTTCACACTGATCAAATTTATTTTTGTTTTGCAAATATTAACTCATCTTAAGTTTATTTCCAAAAGCAGTGGGACAATGGTTGTAAATTACTGTACTACATCACCTTTTCTCTAAACAATGCTCAATAACTATTTGGGATCTGAGAACACCAATTCTTGAAGCTTTGTCGCTTTATGAACTACTTCAGATGCTCAACAGTCCCAGGTTATGCACTCCATAACACACCACACATTTTCAGTGAGAAACAAGTCTGGACTGCAGGCAGGCCAATCTAGTATCTGAATTTTTTTAAACTATGAAGTTATTCAGTTCTAACACGTGCAGAATGCAGTTTGGCACTGTCTTGCTGAAATAGAGCGACAACCGTGAAAGAGATGTTTACTGGATGCAGCATATGTTGCTCCAAAGCCTTTGTATACCTTAATGTTCACAGATGTGCAATTTACCAATGCTATGGGCACTAACACACTTCCATACCATCACAGATGCTGGCTTTTGAACTTGGCACTGGTACTAATCCAATGAGTGCTTTTCCTCTTTGACTTAGAGGACACAATGTCCATGATTTCCAAAAAGCTTTGGATCACAGAAGCTGATGGCGTTTCTGGATCAGATTTTAATTTGCACTTGTACATTTAGCGACAAACTGTGTTTATTATATCCCTGAACACAGGCCTTGTTGACAGCTGTTTTCTGAAGTGTTCCTGCGTCCATGTGGTAATATCCTTCACAGTGTTGGTTTTTATTGCAGTGCAGCCTGAGGGATCGAGCATTCATTGTTTGTTTTTGGCCTTACATCCAGAAATGTCTCTAGACCTTCTTAGTCTTTTGATGATGTTGTGGACTCTAAATGATATAATCCCTAAATTCCTTCCAATTGTATGTTGAGAAACATTCTTAAACTGTTGGAGTATTTACCTACGCAGTTGTTCTAAAATTGGTGAACCTCATCCTAACCTATTTGGAGATGCTCTTTTTATACCTGATTTTAATCTATTCACCTGTGGAATGTCCCAAGCAAGTGAAGCATTCTTCAACTTTCAGAACTTTCATTACCCCTGTCCGGGATTTTTTGGAATGTGTTGCAGAAGTCAAATTCAAAATTAGCGATTATTTGCATAAAACAAAGTTTATCAGTTTGAACCCTAAATATATTGTGTTAGTGTATTCAATTGAATATAAGTTGTAAACGATTTGCAAATCATTGTATTCTGTTTTTAATTATATTTTACGCAAAGTTTTATTTGAATTTGTGGTTGTAAATAATATACATTTCCTAAATATTTCGGAAACAGCTTTGTATTTTAACTGGCAAGCTGACAAATAACATCTTACCCATGCATGTGATGAATGTTAAACAATGGAAATGTTTGCATATTCTGTGGAGTAACATTGTTTAAGTATCAAATGCATGTTTCCTTCAGCTCCTGGCATCACGTTTCCCATTTGATGACAGTGGTTTTGGCCTGTGTCTCTGCAAGCTGGTGCCCTTTCTGCAAAAGGCCTCTGTGGGCATCACAGTCCTCAACTTATGTGCTCTCAGTGTGGACAGGTCAGTGCTCTACCACCTACGTTAATTTAGTGATTGACTGGCAGTTTTCATAAAAGTTTCCTAAGTTGATGATGGTTTATGTAGTTCAGTCATATCAAGAGTTTTTACTTTGAATGAGAGGCTTTGGTTTAATGAACAAATGTCATGTTTCTCAAACTGAGACCAAGATCCAGTCGCCAAATAATTGTAACAAATAGCTAGTTTATATTTATTAATTAAATTTTTTCATCAGGGCTCTTAAATTAAATCATTAATGGAGACTTAAATCTGTAAAATTAGCACCATATCTTTTCAACACATTATTATCTAAACAACAAAGTTAGCATACGTCATATTAAAATTCTAAATTTGTTCTTATCTCCACAGCAGTGAGCCGAATCCACCAAAAACACCTTTATCCTTCTTATTTATGAAGATTCTGACAGGTTTCCAGCCTTACATTTAGAGGATGTTGTAATATGATCCATATAGTATATCACACAATTAATCACTCAGTCGTCATGGGGAGGTGGGGGTCATGCACACCATTGTGTTATTTTGGGGATTGAGGCATAAAATGTTTGAGAACGACTGGACTAAAGAAAATGCTATAGAGTAGAAAAATAAATGTGGGACCAGAAACATTGCAGAAGGTGTCTCCATTTAATGTGGTGTTTAATGAAGCCTTTATTTCAATTAAATCTGAGAGGGAACACATTCAGTTTTATTATGAATGTAATAAAAGTTTTCATTAAAAAGGGATTTCTTTTCGTCCTACATTAACAGCTTTCTAATGAAAATAAATTGATTTAAGAGTAGTCATAGCAGCATAATTTTTGTAAGGAATTAGTGATCAATGCTTTCCTTTCATTAACAAGCAATAACTGATGTTTAGATTTAGAAAAAAAAGCAAATAAATCTGATTTGACTAGCAAGCCTTTGGCAGATAACTCATATTTTAGTCAAGTAAAAGAAATCAAATGTAACTGAAAAATTAGGCAATCTATACAATGATTATAGGAAAACTAATCATTTTCAGCCTGATCTTCAGGTCCTTAGTAATGCTGTATTGCTATCCAAGAACACTTGTGATTTTCCTTATCTTCCAAATTGTTTCAATTTATTGGATATACTTGCTCTCTATGGAGTCATACATCTAATATCAAACATTTTGTATGCGTTGTTCTCCATACCTTTCATTTGGGATATTTGTATCAGCCTATGAACAGGAGGTTGAGAAGTTCACATTTTAAATATATCTTGATAAAAGGTCTACAAAAATTAAATTATAGTCCTGGAGAGCTGACTTTCATATCCATCTTACTACAGTATTCAGATTAAGGGATAAAAGACTTTACCTGCTCTAAATAGGCTCCAAAGTCCAACCAGCCAGACTATTTTAATGACCTCTATTATGCCAAAGGGGCAGACTGCAGTGCTGTTCTGCTGTATTCAAGTCCACATGCTTTCTATTTGTTAATGCATATCTTCATCTGTGTGCAGAAACTAACTGGGTCCCTTTTGTATGTTTTCAATGTTGTAGGAAGAGAAAAAGGTGGATACATTACCACTTAGTAAAATATAAATGCCGCCATGTTGTTCGACAGAGAAATTCAAATGTGTCATGAAAAATATATTGTTTTTGCCATAAAATCTTGATGCATGATTTTACTAAAACATTTCGACAAGTGGTTTCTATTAATGAAACAAACAAGCAAACACGCATTCAGTGCATGGGAAAGACAGGCCAACACACAGACCTCTCTGCCAGCATGGGCCAGTCTCCACAAAAATATAAATATTAGATATTAAAGATAAACAACTGATCATCTCTCCTCATTAATTTTTAACATTCTGATAGTCTGCTGACTGAACAGTTTGTTGCACTTGGTAAGCTGCCAAGAATAAAGACATTGTTAACATTGCCAGTCAGGAAGACATGAAAGAGATAACTTTACTGAAGTCTAAAGGATTACTGCGAAAGCAAAGGCAACTGAATGTTTTCAGAGATGTCTGGTTTTATAAGATAATGTGTGAATATGTGATGTGGTTACCATTAAGATGCATTTGCCTAATTTTGATTACATGTTTTCTCAGAAGCACTAAAATTTCTCACTAAACGTTCTTAAAGCAATGTATTTCACTTCTTTACTATTATTAGTTTATCATGTTTACTTATTTTGTTTTGCATCACAAAGCATCACACTAAATATATTGTATTCTCCTGTGACACAGGTACAGGGCTGTGGCTTCCTGGAGCAGGGTGCAGGGTGTAGGTATTCCTCCCTTCACAGTCATCGAGATTGTGACAATCTGGCTGTTGTCACTTTTCCTGGCAGTACCTGAGGCTGTGGGCTTTGATATGGTCACCTTCAACTACAACAATAAAACCATGCATACTTGCATGCTTAACCCAAAGACAGATTTCATGAAGGTATTTATTATCTTTTTTTTTTTTGTCAGTTTTGTTTGAAAACTTCAGGGGCAGTCAGGCTAGGACCTCTTTTCCTATTATTTTTAAATGCATTTACGAAATGCAACGCATTAATCATCTAAATTGATTTGATATGTTTCAAGGTTTATTTGAAAGCCCCATGAAGAGCCAAGCATAAAAAAAAACATGATA
>JBAMHX010000005.1:12641775-12663363 GCA_037177515.1 Pseudomugil tenellus
GATAGATAGATAGATAGATAGATAGATAGATAGATAGATAGATAGATAGATAGATAGATAGATAGATAGATAGATTCACTACATATCAGGTATAATCCGATAATCTGTGGTTTTAAAAACTGCTTTGAAAATTAATTTTACAAGTTGACAGAGTGGTTGACAAAAAGAAGAAAAAAATATATTAGTAAATGATGACACACATTATGTACATTTAAGTGTATGCTTATAAATGCTGTTAAACTTAAATAAGCAGTCAAATAATTGCTTGAATACTCCCACTAAAACATCAGATCTTCTCAAGCTGTACATTGCTTAATTTCACTCAAGAGAAGTGCCACAGAACAAGTCAAAAGTTAAGCTTAAGAGCCATGTGTTTTTAAGAGTTTGGAATCTTAATAATGATTGAATGAGACTGCCATCTAGTGGTGAACGAATAGATTATTATACTGAAACGCAACCAAACCAACTAGGCGGCTGTACTTTGTGATTGGCTAGCTACAACCTAACCAATCAGATTGCTTCTGTGGGTAAACGCTAACACACAGGAAGTGGTCGCTGGATCAGGTTGCTTCTTTGGAAACTTTTATGTACAAATACTAACTGGCTTTAAAGTCTGTTATGTATACACTTACGTTGGGAATCGATTAAAAGAAATCTGAAGTTATGTTTATTTACTTTTTACATTTAGACTGTTAAAGTTTAAGTGGCATGGGTAATCCGTCCAGTTTGTTTACATGATGAATCAGCTGACAAGCTATCGCTAGCTTTCTAAAATCGAGTCATATGAGCTGTTAATTATCGAGCAACACTTTCCTCATGGATGAAAGACGTTACTGAAGGAGTGAGCAGGTATATTGTGACGTAGAGGTTTACCTTTGGTCCCATTAAGAAGATCGAAGTTCAACCATGCGAAGCTAATGGTTGACGTTTGTGAGACTGCTTCAGTTTTTACCTTTTACTATATTAGTGGCCGGATGTAAAGGCCCCGCGGTGTCTTCTTGACAAAATGCCCTGTTCCTGTGGGGACTGGAGAAGATGGATTCGGCCGCTGGTCGTTGTGCTGTACATTTTGTTGCTAATAGTCGTACTGCCACTGTGCATATGGGAACTTCAAAAGTCAGGGGTCAGTATAATGATGGATCTGATTAACAGGTTTATTTGTTTTCACTCTGGAAACTGCTCTTTTTGCAAATGTGTTAATCATGTATAAACTTGAGGTATTTCTACTATACATGAGTGATGGTTAAAGTTATTGATTACATCGGATTCACCAACTTTCTAAATGAAGTTAGATGAAAGATGAACATCATTTAACAAAAGAGTTACTTAAAGTAACGTGTATGATCATGTGGGATAAATGTGGGATGAGTAAATTTAGTTTGAATTTAAAGTAAAAAGAATACAAAAATAATCCAGCAAATTTTATGTTCTCTCCTTTAAGTCTGTTTAGCTATGCTTTTGGTTGTAGACTACTACCTATAGCACTGACATCAGACAAAAACTATGTTTTTAGATTCCAAAACTTAAAATAATTGTTTATTTTGGGGTTTTTTCCATGTAATTTTAGGTTGGTACTCATAACAAAGCATGGTTCATTGCTGGGATATTTGTCTTCATGACTATACCCATATCATTATGGGGCATCCTTCAGCATCTGGTGCACTACACTCAGCCGGAGCTCCAGAAACCTATCATCAGGTAAAACTATTAATAGTCTCATAAACTACAAATAATAGTTTTTAACAGGTTATAAATCATTTTTCTTCATTTTTAGGATACTATGGATGGTGCCAATCTACAGCTTAGACAGTGTAAGTGTTGCATCGCTGAACAACCATTTTATAAGACATAAAAGTAAAAAAAAAATTTATACAATTAGATATTCTACCAAAGAGTTTTGTGTTTAACTTCTCTTATGACTAAATGTCAAACATTATGCTCCACATGACACTTATACTTCATGTCCTCACTTTACACTTTTTTTCCCCAGTGGATTGCCCTGAAATACCCCAGCATAGCAATTTATGTTGACACCTGCAGAGAGTGCTACGAGGCTTATGTCATCTACAACTTCATGACTTTCTTACTGAACTACCTGGAAAATCAGTACCCCAATTTGATGTTGATGCTTGAGGCCCAGGAGCAGCAGAAACACCTCCCACCTCTCTGCTGCTGTCCACCATGGCCAATGGGAGAGTGAGTTATTTTAGGAATGATAACACTTTACAGCAGTGATTGCTACGATGCTGACCAATTTAACTGTTCTGCAAAACTTTAGTCCCAGCATGTCAGCTTTACCTGCCATGATGTTTCATTGCACTCTTTGTAAAGTGCTCACATTTATATATTAAAGTAGCTTTTTCATAAATCACAACATCTCTGTGCAGGGTTTTACTGTTGAGATGTAAACTGGGAGTGTTGCAGTACACAGTCGTAAGACCTGTCACAACAGTGATAGCTTTGTAAGTAACCTGTCCCTTTTATGCACTTAATTTGATAAAGCCAAACGTATTTTGCTCACGATCTGTTTTTATGTGAGCTAAAGTTGTATCTTTTCCTTCCAAGAATCTGTCAGCTGTGTGGAGTTTACGACGAAGGAAATTTCAGTTCATCCAATGCCTGGACCTACCTGGTTATCTTCAACAATATATCACAACTGGTAAATAAGTTGCTTGTTCCTTGAAATAATCCACTTATATTTTGCCACAAGTAAGGACTACATCATATTTTGGAGCATGTGAGATAGATGTAAAGTTATGAGATAAATTCTGAACTGCATTTGTCTGTCTCTTTCCTTCAGTTTGCCATGTACTGCCTGGTACTGTTCTACCGGGCACTTAGAGATGAATTGAGCCCCATCAAACCAGTGGGCAAATTCCTATGTGTTAAAATGGTGGTGTTTGTCTCTTTTTGGTAAGTCACAGTATTCAGTTATGGTGTTGTCATGGAAATGTTTCATGTTTACATTCAATTTGAACTGTGTGTACATAGGTTTAGTGTTTATCTTCTGTTTTATACTTTCCCAACTTTTTCAGGCAAGCTGTGCTCATTGCCTTGCTGGTGAAAGTTGGTATTATCTCAGAAAAACGCACCTGGGACTGGCAAAGTGTGGAGGCTGTTGCTACTGGCCTACAGGTAAGATAAAGTACATTTGTTTTTTTTTTTTTTTAAAAAAAGGTGTCGCTGAAGGTCAACAGACCTGGTACATTGTATGTATCCTTTGGACTATTATTCAACTTATGTTAGTGTGAAATACAACCACAATCTGTTGTCCTGTATCTTTCAGGACTTTATCATATGCATTGAGATGTTTCTAGCAGCCATTGCACATCACTTCAGCTTCACTTACAAACCTTACATCCAGGAGGCTGAAGAGGTTTCTTGCTTTGATTCCTTTTTGGCAATGTGGGACATCTCTGATGTCAGAGCAGACATTTCTGAACAAGTTCGAAATGTTGGTAAGGACATCTCCTGTACTGGTGTACTTCAAGTTGTCTTTAAAAGTAATAGTTAAAAAAATACTTAAAATATGTTTTCTGCTACTTGTGTTTCCAGGAAGGACAGTCATGGGTCGTCCAAGGAAGTCCTACTTTAGTGAGGCGCAGAATGTTGGTGAGCGTTCCGGCCTTCTCTCTTCAGCATCTCAAGATGCCATCACTGAAACTGCATCCAATCAAGTATCTCCAAAAGGTCAATATCAGGGCCTAGGCAGTACAGTCACACCACATTCTTTGTCAGCACCTGCTGGACTCAGCTCAGCTGGATGTGATGAAGGTTTAGACCACAGATTTGGAGAAAACCAAGAGGAAGGAAAGACAAACCAAACCAAAGAACCAGCAGAAGGCGATCTTATTGTGATTAACTAGCGTAGACTGATGACACAAACAGTAAATTATATAGTTGGGCTGGACCTAGTTAGAGCCTCGCTTTGTTCCATCAGACATTAATCATGCAAACAAAACTAAAGTCATTAAAAACTATATAAACACAACTAGATCAAGTTGCAAACAAGTGCAAAATCAAAGGACTTCTCTGCTGGTGACAGCTCCCAGAATGTTCAGTGATAAAAAGCTCAGGTCCATCAGTGAGGGCTGCTTTCTATTCATGTACCTGTGCTTACTAATTACTTGTACAACATGCCGAAAAGTAAAACGTCTTTAAGTGGAATGCATCCCTCTTTAATAAACTTGTGCTTGATCTCTATTACATGTAAGTGTTTGCGGCGAAGGTTCATAGCTTAACATATATTTCAGTCCAAGCAATCTTGTGATAAATACTATGTCCATTAATATAACAACAATGATAAAGTTTTGCTACATTGCACAGCCTATGTTCAGTGAAGTTATAGCATCAAGTAACCACTTGTTGATTTTTTTTTTTACACTGTATTATGTTGCACAAGAGAATTGTGCAACATAATAACATAACATATGTGCAACATTGTGCAGCTCAGTAAGCTTTGATGGAATTCTTTGTAACTAGGACAGCTGTAGGAAAGCATCCTTTCTGTCCCAAAGAATGAAGCCTTTGAACAATTGTTTCATTATAAATGTCCTGGAAAATTAGTTTTCCAATTGAGATTCAATATTTGAACATTTTATTCAGCAATGCTGATGAGAGGAATATGACATGTTTAACATAACATGATTTTCTTCTCTTTGTCTATTTCTTGATTTGACTGTAAGAATTGTAACTACAACTCTACATTACTAAAAGCACATAAAATGACCTGAATGTCCATTTTCCTATTCAGAATATGCATTTTATTTAGGACAAGAAACAAAGAAACTGAAGCAGAATAACACTTTAGGGATACCAAATATTTCAGAGGGTATGTTAGAGTAGCTTTTAGCTATGTTCCATGAAAAAATGTCCTTAATGATTGTGTATTATCAATATGAATACTGTGTATTGTTATCATAAAGGATTTGAGTTGGCACTATAAGTAGTTTTAAGTATCCATCCATTTTCTACCACTTATTTAACGGGTAAAAAGGGCAGTTAAGTCCAAACTTATCTCGTCCAATCGGGAAGTGGATCGTCCCAGGATCAGCTCCCATCGGGATGTGCCCACAACAGCTCACCACAGTGGCATCCGGGAAGATCCTGACCAGATGCCCGAGCTGTAATCTGTAGCGACTCTACTCTGGGGCCCCTCCAAGATGTCCGAGCTTCTCACCCTATGTCCCTGCCACCCTACAGATGACACTCTTTTTAGCCGGTTGTATTCGCGATCTTGTTCCTTTAGTCACTACCCACAACTCAGGGGAGTAGGTGAGGATAGGAACATAGATTGTCCAGTAAATTAAGAGCTTTGCCCTTTGGCTCAGTTCCTGCTTCATCATGACTGAGTGTGAGTGTAAAATACTGCAGACACTGCACAAATTCGCCTGTCGAATGTGTGCTCAATCCTTCCACCAGTCATGAAAAAGACTCTAAGATACTTTAATTCCTCCACTTGGAACAGGACTTAATTCCCAAGCTGGAGAGGACATTCCACCCTTCTATGGCTCAGGACAACGGTCTGGGACTTGGAAGTGCTAATTTTTTATCCCGATCGCTTCACACTTGGCTGCGAATTGCCTTGAGTAAGAGATGAAAATCACAACCCAATGA
Organism: Pseudomugil tenellus; assembly: GCA_037177515.1. Classification (NCBI taxonomy): domain Eukaryota; kingdom Metazoa; phylum Chordata; class Actinopteri; order Atheriniformes; family Pseudomugilidae; genus Pseudomugil; species Pseudomugil tenellus. Next base: position 12,647,392 of record JBAMHX010000005.1, read on the forward strand.
AGCTAATAGAACACCATCGTTTGCAAAAAGCAGATACCCAACCCTGATGTCACTGAACCAGATACCCCAAACACACAGGTTGCATTTAGAAATTCTCTCTATCAATGTTATCAACAAAATTGGTGATAAAGGGCATCCTTGGTGTAGTCCAACCCTCACCAGGAATTAATTCGACTTCCTGTGGGCAATGTTTACCAGGCTCTGACACCAAACATACAAGGAACGAATAGCTTATACAGTGGGTCCAGTTGTTCATTGTCCTTGAACAGTCCAACTCCCAAGTCCATCTAACATATATAGACTGATTGGTTGGTCTCCCTTGCCCTCACCAAGACCCCGAAGATTGTGTAGAGCTGGTTCATTTTTCCATGAACAGGAAAAGAAAAAAAATAAAAAGCCCACTGCTCCTCCTCAACTAGGGGACCTCAACCTATGTGCATAGTTGAGGTCAGCAGCCCCCCATCCCCAGCATACACTGCTTCCCCCCTCCCTGACCCATCGGATTGTTCTGACCTCTCTGAACTCTTTAAGCCAGAGTTTTTTGCCTCAGCTTGCCAGTGTCGATCAGCTGCCTCCAAAGTCTCACGGGCCAAAAGGGCCCTGTAGTAGTACTCCTTCAGTCCACCTAGGAGTTTTGGGATTACTGCTACAACTAGCATAAGGCCTAGACCCTTGCTTGAGACAGGGTTGAAGGTCTTCTAGAGGTGGGAGTTGAAGGTCTCTCTGACGGGGGATTCCATAAGACTTTTCTAGCAGACCTTTACCACATGTTTGGGCTTGCTAGGTCTGACCAGCATCTTCCCCCACGATCTGGCGAGTGGACAGCACTGTCAGGCATGTGGCTCCAAGTCCAATGATACAACTATCGTCGTACCTAGAACGGCCTAGAGTGTCCTGGTGCCAACTGTCATGCTCAAGCATACTGTTTGTTATGAACAGTCTGTGATGAGTGTCAAAGTCCAATAATGAAACACCACCCAAGTTAAGCTTCAAATATTAGGAGGAACAAAAAAAGACACAATTTATCTTGAATTATTAGTCCGAGTGTTCTGTAAAAGATATACTGCTGTGGCTTACAATACTGTTTAAAAGAATCTGTTTCACTAGTCTTTTCAGATGCCTCATTCTATGTGCTGAGGAACTAGCCTTATACACTACATCAATTTAGCATTTATATAGTTGATTTCAAGTTTTCCAGTCTTTAAAGTGAACTATTTTTCAACTTCACTAAGGCAATTTATTTCCTCTTAAGACTTTTCATACTATTTTTTTATTGTGGCTCACATCAGTTTGTTCAAGGATGCTGACTTTAAATGTACAATTTAAGATATGTTTGTCAATAAACTCATGTATCAGTTAAACATTTTGAGTAATACCCAGCTCAAACATGTTGCATTGCTTTTTTTATATATATATATATAAAAAAATGACAGGATTACATAACATGAACATTCTAAACGGTAAATAAAACAAATTACTTGCAATAATTTTGTCTTTCATTTTTTTGAGAAAATGTCACATTTATTGGTGAAATAGTTTGGATTTTAACATCTTTACAACAATTGCATTCATAATAAAAAGAACAACAATACTTCTGTTTCTTACTTTAGATATTTGTAAGTAATATTCATAAATGTCCTATGACTGTATAGGACTATGTAGAAATCCATAACAATTTGAAAAATCAAAGATCCTTTGATGGCTATAAATCATTTGGCCTGGACTCTAGCAAAGTAAGTCCTGTAGCATTGAGACTACTACTTAATCTCTTCTAATCAGAGATCCTCCCGTGGTTGCAAAGGACCTAAACTTGGTGAGTCATGTTACAAAAGAAAAGATACCAGGGAAGAGAGAATGTTAACTAACACCAGAAGAATAAATGTACATAATTGAATTAATTTTCCCCAGACTGTGACAGCTGTATCACTTTTTACGAGTAACAGAATTTTAGTCCATCTGTCCAGATGTGTTTTGTATATGGACCGAAATGGAGATGGTGCTTTTGTGAAGCTTGACGGCAAGGCTCACCCACTCTCCAGCTCGGACCTCGATGGGCTGCTGCAGAACAACAGCGGCCTGTTTCCAGTGAGAGTTCTGGCTGAGGGTGCTTACACTGATTTCCTGGTCCAGGTAGATGTGGTACCAGAAGGGAATTGCAGTAATTCTGCCTGCGGATGTGGCCTGGACCTGTGAGGGAGGGATCAGCATTTAACAATCTGCTTAATTGCCCAGTGTTGACACACTGTTATCTGTGGATAATGTGATGTTTTGCTTCCATTAGCGGTAAAATATAAAAGTAATGTTTCTCTATCGCTTTGTTATGGGTGCAATAACTGCAGCATTATTTGCTCTACAAATCAATTTGGCCACCAAGAGCTAAAAATCCAGTCAAGTTTGGAAACTTATAGCTTGGGTCTTCTTTCAACTAGAAACATCATTCGAGTTAAAACACATCACAATTTTTTTTTTCATTTTCATTCTTCATCTGATACAATGTGTGTCACTCAGCATTTTTAAAGGGGTCATGTTATGCAAAATAAACTTTTAGCCTTCTATTAGTGTTATTGTACCTTAAAACGATCCCGGAAGTAGTTTAATTTTTCATCTATGTGTTTTTGTAGTTTAATCGCTTTAAAAAAGAAGATTGCAGCCTAAGTAGACATGGCACACACTCCTCCCCCCCCTACCTGAAAACTTTAGCGCACCATCTCCACTGTGAAGGGTGTATGTGGTGTGAGAAGAATCTCCGGTCCAGCAGCTGTACCCATGAGGCACTACTGTCACTTCAGAATTACAGTCTTGTCTGCCTTCAACTTCATTCATATAGAAGAACTGCAATCCTTCCAAGTCATCATGAAGTTATGGATTTTGTTCTTTGACCTCATTTTATTTTTTATTTGCATTTTTATTGAGTACAGAATCAAATATCTGCAACACTAGTCTGAGTTTCTGATTTCATTCTTTGAGCTCCTCATTTTGTTTCCTTTTTCCCTTTTTCATCCTTTTTCATCACATTCATGTGGATTCAAAGGAGTTTTGTTCCTGCAATTCTCCTGGAGTTTCACAATTTCTTCTTTTAAGCTCTTTATTTTCTTGCTCCAGTGATGTTAACTTGCTTGACATTATATCAACTGTAGTATTAAAGGATCTTATGTCCTCCAAATATTTGAGGAGATTCAATTGGTGCATCTCAGTCTCATCTGTCCCTGAATCCGCTGTGGGATTAAGTTGAGAACATCTGCAATCAGCTTGGCATTTCTGATTTTCTTGTTTAAGTTTCTCATTTTCTTGCTCCAGTAATGTTAACTTGTTTGACAATAAATTAAATGTAGATTTATAGGATCTTAGGTCCTCTAAATATTTGAGGAGATTCAATTGGAACTCTTCATTTTCTTGCTGCATCTCAGTATCGTCTGTCGCCGTATTCAATCTGGGATAAAGCTTAGAAAATTGGAAATCATCTTGACATTTCCGATTTTCTTCAAATTCCTCATTTCCTTGCAGCAGTAATTTATTCTTCTTTGTCGTCTTCTCCATCGTGTCTTCATTAAAACAAAGCACTTGCACATCCTTATTCAGTCCAGCGTTGTTTTTTGTAAACTCCAGATTTTTTTCCTGCAAGAACTGAATCTTGTTTTCCATGGAGGCACACTTGGATTGGAAGACCTTTGACTTTTCTAAATCATTTTGGAGAGTCTTAACTTTCTCTTTGAGCTCCATGTTTTCTTGTAGGATCTCTGCTCCATCATCCATTCTTTGCTTTTCAGCCTGAATAACTGACCGCTTGGCTTGATGACGCTCTTTCTGCATAGCCAAGTTTTCCTCCACCTGATTGTTCATGGTGCACATCATATCACAGACTTCCTGTTTTAAAAAACGGTTTTCTTCTGTACTGACCTGAGCAGCTTCCAGATTTTGCAGGTCCTTCTCAAGCTGCAGTATTCTCATCTCTAGCATTGCTGTTTCGCCTTTATGCTTTTGCTGCAGGGTACTTACCTTATTCTCAGTTTCTTCTAATTTCCTCTTTATCATTTTGTTCTGCAGGTCTTTGGTCTTGATGTGGGTCAGCAGAGTCTTGTTAGAATTTTTCAGCTTATTCATCTCAGCCAACTGTTCCTTGTGGAACTTTAAAAAATGATCTATTTGTAGAATAAGATTCCTATCTTTTTGTTTTCGAGAGAGCTCCAGCTCATTGCGTAGCTGTTGATTAATTGTATGGAGCGCTTCATTTTCTTTTTTAAGGTTTCTTATCTCTTGCTGGAGCTCTCCCTGCCACAAGAACTTGGTCAGACTGCTGCTTGGTGCATCTAAAGAATTTTCTAAACATATTAATAATAATTTATTTACAGAAATTTGAGTTTCTGTTGTTCTTTACTGGAGAAATAACTTTTTCTAAAGCAAACTTCTAGTACCCTGTTCAATAGTGAGCTAAATGCAGAATGAAAGCTTTGGAACTGTGTCAGGCTAATATACAAGTCTTGATGATGTCGCTTAGTGTGATGTCACTCTTTGTTACATCACACTAAAGAACCTTCTTGATGTATCCTTGACAACATCACTGTTCTGTTAATAAACACTCATGTTGTCATAGAAACACCAGTGTAACCAGGAGAAAAAAACAAAACTTTTTCTTACTTTTTCACCTCGGTGCTGTTAGATGTTTCGTATTACTGTGAATGATTACCTTGACATCTCTGTTTGTGTAGTTTGCATTGGTATCCATAAGGTCAAGCACAAAGAGCTCCACAACTTCGCTAAGATGTCTACACTCCAGAGTGGAAAAGTCCAGAAACACATGGACCGGTACCTGGAGAAGAGCATAATGCATATTTAAGCGTCCATGCAAACATACACATATAATACAGGAGATGTGACTAATTATAGGATACTTGTCATAAGGAAGACCTCTTCACAGCCTCCAATCCAAGAAGGAGGCATGTCATGATTAACTGCACAGTGCAAACCATTTACAAGCCTCGAGAAATTACAGACAGAAAAATTCATGTTTAAAAAGAAAATTAAACTCATTTAATCAAAGAATGCTGGTACATCGATTACACAGGTTCCCATGATAGAGCCCTGCTAATAACTAACTTTTGCCCTATGTTTAGGACTTTTTCTGACCCCTATTGTAAAGAAAAGTGACTATTAACAAGTCTAGGGACTTCCTGGTGATATGACAGATTTCTGGTAACTATCACAAAAGCATGTATAGTATGGCTTTAGACATAACGAGCATCGGATGCTGCATAAGGCCCTTCTCCATCCAGAAGACCACACAACAGACTTGCTCGTCATGCTGCACCCATCTTCAAACTGCAGTCAGAGCAGGAGCTGATCACCTCTGCTGCATGACCAGACTGAAGTTAAAAGTGAGAAATCCTACCCTGGTTTTCCGCCTGATATTAATGACTATTAAGGAAACGTGTGGACGAAAACATTTTTAAAGTTACAATTACTGTAACATGTTTTAGACTCTTAGCTACAGAACAATTAGAGGTGTTAATAAAGTACTTACTTAAATGATACTAACTTTAGGTCTGTTCAGTTCAGCGATATTTTCTATTTCTTTTTTGTTTTTTTTTAAATTAAATGTATTTTTCCAGACATTACTAGAGCGTGAGTTTACAATATTAATGTCTGTTTTTTTTATTATTTTATGAAATCTTAAACTAAAATCCATTTTAAAAAAAAAAAAAGTTGCTCATTATTTGATTAATCAAGACAGATAGGAATGTAATTAGGCTGAGCTGTGTATAGTGTCCCAGTTATATGCGGATGTGCCTTCCACTGAGGGATTAAAGATAGCATCTGTTAAAACAAACAACTGTCCCATGAGAGGTCTGCAAATGAAAGAGTACAAACGATGATTTCCAGACCAAATAAAGAAAAAATATTCAAAGGATTTTTGCAGCTTGTTTCAGGCAGCTCAAAAAGGAGAGCTGAAAACTTAATCCTTGGCAGCAGTATTCCAAGTAAAACACTTACTACTAAATAAAGTACTAAACTATACATTCTTAAAAAATACAAAATTGGAATCACAGTCGTTCGGATGAACAAATAATTATAACCTTAGCTTAAAAAAAATCCCTTTCCGCATCACATAAACTTAAAGCTTTTAAATTAAAACATTACCAATTTAAATCAAAAGATTTCATCCTTTGCATATCTTAGTTTTTCACTGCACAGGAGCGAACCTTAGATCCTGTTTCCTTGCAGTGACTAAAGACACATTCTAACCAAGAGAACCCAGAACCTAGACAGCGTAACCCTTTGCCATGAGATCAAAATGTATTTTATCCTTTGCCCTTTTCCGATTCTATTATTATAACACAAGTATAGTATACATATAAAATGCTGCAGGGACAACAGCAGTAAAACATAGACGTATCCTCCAGCTGCATTGAATCTAAATCAGTCAAAAAATACATTTTATACCCTTTTTTCCTCAACTTGGTAATTTCTTTCAGATTAGGTCCCAGTTCACAACAAATGAAGGGTTTAAACCTCTCAAGATCAGACCAATGAGTTGTTGTAGTTTCATCTTAAATCACATTATACAACATGAAAGGGCATTTAGTAAATTTCTTTTTAAGTTATCACAGTAGCACACAACACACTACCACACACCAAAACAACATATTGTAGCAGTTTGATCACATGCATTTGAAATGCATCCTCAGACCTTTGATACATGGTACATTTTGCAAGTATGCTTACAGTGAACTGATTGATGAAAGGAGCAATATTAAATCCCAGTGTCGGCTCCTGACCCTGGACAGCGCTTTCTAGTAGCAAGGTGTCTGACTCCACCAATATGCCATACACTACGATCTTTTCTGGGAAGATTTGTCCTCCTTCTTCCAGAAGACACCTGGGATAAAAAAACAGAAATATTGTGAGAAAATCTCATATACAGCAGTAAAAAAAATATGTTGATGTTACCAATGCCGTTACCTGCCCAGTGAAGCTTTCTCCATCAGTTTCTGCCGAATGAGGCCACAGGTTTCCACACAGTCCAGGATTATGGCGCTCCACAGTTTCTCCCGGGATGGCCTCTGCAGCATTCCTTGCTCATCCTCCACATGGTTGAGCCAGAACTCTAGATGCTCCTCTGAGATACCGTTAGAGCGAGCCAGTCTCTTCAGAACTTCTTGTTGCTTTTTCTTTTCCATAGAGCTGTAAGCCTTCACATGACCATGGCTGGCTGCGATGAGGGAGAGCAGAGAGAAGCCCTCTGACACATCCAGCACATAAAGCAAACTGTTCTGAAGTGTGGACACAGAAGAGTCAGACTGAATAGCAGGTTCTCGCTTGTGGTTTTGGTATTTAACCTTCAGTTTGCAGATGAGCTTGGCTAATGCGCTGCAGAAGCTCCGATGGTAATCCTGATTGTTCAGGAGAGCCATCTCGGAGCATTCCAGCATGCAGAAGTCTTCGCTTTGACTCTGATTGGTCTGAAGACACGCTAAAGCGCTGCACAGTTCTGCCTCCGGGTTCAGGTTTGGAAAAGGGTTTTCAGAGCGCTGTGACTCCACACGCTTGTCTAGATAGATTTTCTGACCATCCCTCAGCACAGCAACGCTGCTGAGTCTCAGGTAGGCGTCCCGACAGGAGACTTCAACAATCAACTCGTCATGTTGTTTCAACACAAAACCTGAACAAACAGCAAAGAAAAGAACTTAATGACCCTTATAATAATACAACATAATCAAGATATCAGATACCATTCAGGATATGGACACAGTAACAAACAGTAACAGAAAAAAATGGTAAACAAAGTGCAGTTCTACATATCAGTAATAAATCTCAGGTTTGCAAAAGCATAAAAAAAACAAAAAAAAAGGTGAAGAAAAAATGGTAAATACACTTTTTCATGACGTTAAACTTGCTGATTTATAACTCTGCTGGGATGGAGGATGCACCATGGAGAGCATTTTAACAAGGACATGAAAAAAAGCAGCAAAGCAGGCAGAGGAAGGATAAAACATGAAGAAGAAGGAATAGGGTGACATGAGATTCAGGACACCAGGCGATGTTATTCCTACTGGAATAACATCTGTTCGTGTCAGTGTGCAGCTCATCAGGGGCATCTGGAGAAGATGCATATTTATTACTTATAAGAATTTCATGAACACTAAAGAGTGTCTCAGATGATCACGGTGGCCGGGAAACGGATGTTGGCGATCAGGGAGGTGGTGGCTCCTTTAAGGCTGCCTTCACCCATAAGCGGGGTGGTGAGTGGTGTGGTGTGCGTTCAACCCGCTTTGGGAGATGATGTACCGCAATGCCAACACAAATGTGTCATTTATCTCAATGGTTCTTATGCTTACTGTTGCTTCTGATGACACCAAAGTAAAGGCCATCAAGAGTCCTCAGCGGCATGACAATTTGAACTGCTCTGGGAACTCACCTGATCTACTGTCCTTTAAATTAAACTTTAACTGTATAAAAGTGACATTTATAGAAAAATGCACGTACAAATGTCTCCAGCCTGTCTATTAGCGTCTTACTGTGGTTGCAGTGAACGGGGTAAATGGCTTGCTCCCAGCAGGTGTCTTCCTGGGGTCCAGTAGACAGACTGCTCTCTTCGTTCAGGTGGAGCTGGAACCACACAGCCAAAGCATCCAGCTCTCCTTCCTGGGTGACTAGTAACCAGATCTCTTGGCTTTTCCTGGAGCTCAGGCCTTCCAGTTCCTACGAGTTTGTAAATACACTACAGATAAAGTACTTTTAGCATCGACCTAAAGCTAAATCAAAAGCAGAATCCAGCTGCGTGCGTGGTCTGCCCTCTGCTGACAGATGTTTTGACTCACCTGCACATTGTTGAAATCTATAGTGAGGGCTGTGAATGGCTCTGTGAGAGGTTTGTAACCCCTTGGCAGCCTGCTGAGTCTTTCTGTGGTGTATGGCTCCATGGAGTCATCTGGCTCTGAGCTGCAGCTCACAGGACTGCAGAGCTTTCCAGCTTCAGCCATGGACAGACTACCCACTTCCGTCACACAGAGCCTATGCAAACAAACAAAGTCCATTTGCTGGGAAAGTTCACTTCATTTGAGGTTTTGTGAATGCACAAAACAATTCTGATTCACATCAAAGAAGCAGACTCGGTCCATTTAAGTGGATAAAATACAGGAAGTGGAGTATAAAACAGAGTACACTGTGGTTTCAGCACACAGAATAAACAACCAAAACACACACGCGTGTGTAGGGTGATATGCGGCTCTAGAATTTTGTAGTAGTTCTGGTCGAAATCTAATAAACTCAGACTTCTAGGATCCGAAGCAGCTCCATATTGTTTCGTCTCTGGTGGGGGGAAACACGTTTTGTAAAAGGTCTGATTCAGCGTGAATGCAACTGAACCGAGTCCCCAATCGGACCGAGTCCAGCAGACTATCCTGGTGTGAATGCAACCTTATTTGCGGACAAATGAAGCACTGAAACTAAGTTTGTGACACAAAGCTTCGTGAAAAACAAATGTTGAATTACTGGGAAAAAAGTCTGTTCATTGGAATCCAAATGGACTCCAGCAGCCTACCGGTGATGCCGGCGGATCTCTAAGCACTCCACAGCCATGCCAAACACAGTGGCTCCAGCAGGAATAACTCGTCCTGTAGTGGACTCTTCTCCAAATTCATTCTCATCCGTCTACGGGAAAAAAAAAACACTTGCTTTAAACGGGACAGATGCTGACTTCACACTCCTCTCTGCTGTATGACACATTACACATCTACATTTATCACTCTGAGTGAAGTCTGTGTGCCGTTTTATTTAAGTATTTTGTACTTTCAAGACAATGTTTGCAGGAATTACCTTCGGAGGCAGCAGCAGGTGGTGCCAGGCATGAATGAGACTCTCTATGATGCCCTCGCCAAACAATCCAGCATCTACTGTCTCTGTCACCACCAGTGATACTCTTAACAGGAAGGAGAAACATTTGGTGGAAAAAAAATTCAAAGCAACACAGTGTTGTTGAAAAAATCACACAATGTTAAAAGAAAGATCAAAAACAAGAAACGTAGGTAGATGTACCTGTGGGGGATGTCTGTCGGCACTTCCATCTCCAGGGATTTTTTATGGAGGATCTTTATGCAGCCATCCATTCCATTAGCAGTCACCACCTCACAGGCCAATTCATACATTGTCTTTGACAGCTCGCAAGCGTAGACCTCTGCAGCCCCCGCTTTTTTTGCACACATCCTTGATGGACATAGACAACATTTTCAGAAGAAGGGAAAATGTCCCCAACAGAAATAAAAAGCTTAAATCTTATGATCAACTGAGCTGTTTTGTGTTAGAGGATCAGATTGTGACTTGTACAATTATTTCCAAACTCTAATGGAAAACATCTCACCCGAGGATTCCAGTGCCAGTGCCTATGTCAAGCACAGTGTTGCAACCGCTTTGAACAGCCTTCTGAATGGCTTGCTGGTATTTCCGGTTCCTTCCGTGGTCATTGAGCATGAGGAAATGCCAGCGCTCCACCAGCCAGTTGGCCACACGGTAGAAGTTCTCTCTGGCTTCTGGATAGTCGGGTCTCAGCTTTAAGGCTTTGTGAAAATGACCAGCGGCTTCATCTCGAAATCCCATCCTGAACGGAAACACAAAAGAAAAGACACATTATAGATGAATGAAAATAAAATGCGAGGCAAATGCTGAGAAGCAAATGTCTCTGTGGTAACATTTAACGTACCGGAAGAGGTGTTCGCCCATGCTGTTTAGGATGACCTCATCATCAGGGAAGAGTTCCAGCGCTTGTTCGTAACAGTCAAAAAGGTCCTGAATGCGACCCACTGAGTCTAACTCTTCGGCCCATTTGAAGAGAGTAAATCTGAAGGACTCCTGAAAGAGAGACGTCGCCAAATGTCTTTGGATTTTTTTAACATAGCAAAGTAGAAGATGAACTGATTTTCAAATGGCTTAAAGAAAGTATTTGCGGTAGTTTCATGAATAAAAATATTCAGCATACACCTGAGCAGTGGTCCACTGGACACCAAACCCACCACACATGACGCCTCATATGGAAGTGTTATCTTAAGAAAACCTTTTGTTGCATCAGTGGCAGAAGTTTGGAGTATCTAAACCTGATTCTATATAATGGCACAATAAAGCTGTTAGGCCACAAAAAACTTGGTAGAAAACAAAAACAATACAAAAAATAATTGCTGTCTGACTGTTTTCTGACTGTTGCAAATTTTCTTGCAGCTGTTAACTTCAAACATAGAAAAAAACTATTTTATAGAAGAAAAACACATCTAAAACATGTAACAGTTATAAATAACTATAAACATGATAAACATAAATAATAAATAAACTATAAACAAAATTAGGTCACAGTTCCAAAATGATGTCTGAAAATTCTACAATTTACTTATTTTGCTTTTTTGTCTTTGTCTCAGACTGAAAATAAGCTTCAAGTTCTTCATTTTTTACATGAGGCTTCTACATAGGGCTGGGCGACATGGCCTAAAAGTAAAATCTCAGATTTTTTCAAACCAAATACGATTTTCTATTTTAAATGGATTTTTTTCCCCTTCTGTTAAAAAAAAGATATATATATATATATATATATATATATATATATATATATATATACAAACAACAAAAATTATTCTTTTTCAAAAAGGCTTTTTAGTTTTAGACCTCGTCCATCGTGCCCGCCTTCCCTTAGGGGACAGAGTAAAAAATAATTCCCCTACCATGGATTGTCTATTGGTGGGGTTTTTCTCGGCTGTTGCTGTTTTGAACATGTCGTAGATGCACAATTTCTGCCACTCCGCTGAGTGCCTCTGTTTCAGGTGTTGAAATAAATTTTTTGTGCTCCCACTTTTGGTAGCAACAGCCCTTAAACAGATTTTGCAAAGAGGCATTTATTGCTCCAAATCCATGTTTGCAAACCCAAACCAGTTCTAAATAATAAAGGAAACTGGCCTTTTTTGGCAACAAGCTTTCTTTGCTAGCTGCCATGTTGATGTGTTTATGTGGATTTGTGGGAAATCAGTAGGAGTACGCTGACGTTACTATGATGTAAAAAGGCCCAAAAGGTGCTGTGGGGGCAAAAAAAAAATCTAGATTTTGATAAAAATAAATCTTAAACAACAAATTCAAATCGAAAAATCGCCCAGCCCTACTTCTACGTACAGCTCAGGTGTGGATAAGTCTAAGCCACGGTGACTGCACTCGTTTTAGATGTTTCCCTCCTTCAACACACCTGACAGATTAATAAGCTGTTAATCTTCATTCCCACAAATACATTTTGGAAATGTGGAAAAGTTTTCATATGACACGATTTCTGGCTGCAACAAGTCCCAATATACAGGGTGCCAAAATATTTGCTTTGGGTGCTTTCTTTGTCTTTTAGTACAAAATGTAAAGACTCACTTAAATGACTAAATAAATGTCCCATCTTTAACCTTACTCATTTTGCAGATCAGGTCAATTGAACCACCTAAACCTTTTCGTACTGCTGCTTTACTATGGGCTGGTTTTCATGTGTCTAATGTATGTTAAAATATACGCTGACATGGCTTGAGAGTCATTTAACATGCCGTTACCTTTGCAAAATCCTTGAACATGGGTGCTAGGTTGAGGACGAGAAGATAGTGCACGAATGCTGTTCCATAGTCCTGGTTAAACAAGCACTGCTGGGCACTTTCTAGAGAACTGGAAACCAGCTCGTCCCTGGCAGGATCCACTCTGCGTCGCCTTCGGGTTCTCCGTCCATGCTTTGGCCTGGCACTGGTATTAGGCATCCCTTAAATAAGGCAAGAAACACGTTAGAAAGAGAAGAAAGATAAAATACAAAGCACGATGGGACATTTTTGTTTGATCACTATACATGATCCAGATCTGAGTCTTATCAAGGCTGACTGAACTAATTATCTATTACGTACATAACAATGAAAAGTATCCATGCTACACAACACTTTCACACACTCATGTACTTTTACAAATTAATAATAGAACAAATAAACATCCCACCATTTTATACTAACAGTAAACTATCTAACAAAATGCTCTTTATTGCGTATCGGAGACTGCTTTAGGATGACTTACTGTGACTCTATATATGACAAGCTGGCTTATAAGTGCAAGACACACGAGGACGATTAGTACTGCTAATTCAAGTGTTGTTACAAATGTTCTTTACGCGAAAACGTCATCGTTGCATCCAACACTATCGTTAGCATGGCTGTGGAGATTTCTAGAACTTCATGATAATAACAGCTCTAATAATATCTTATCAACATAACTAGTGGTATTTACGCTTTAGCTACTGACTGATTAAAACAGAAAATTGTGTTTTTGCTATGAATCACGCATTCTTGTATACTCCTTTACAGCCTGATACCGCTTTGAACAACATCTGTCCGCGCTATTAACAGTCTGGAAACAAAATTATCTCCGGACAAAGGTTCCGCTTCCTCGCTCGTAGACACGTAAAAAAACTACGACTAGAAAAAATGGTTACAAAAATTAATTTTGGTAGCAGAATAATTTAAAACTAAATTTCATATGAAATTATAATTAATCTAGACGCCCCTGATTGAATTGGGAAAACGTATTTTATTGAGACACAATCAAAGAGTACAAAGAAGCAAGATAGTTCACATTCGACGTTTACACAAGAAAAACTGAATTGTGATTGCCACCTGATTTTTTTTCGCTTATTTGTTTGTTTGTTTAATATTTTAGGAAGGTATTGGTATGTTATTATTTGATGCAAGGGACATACCAAATTTTAAACCACTCAAAACTTGATAGACCATGGCCTAATGGCCTAAATACACGAGTCCCCTTCACCCAGTATGAACCATTGACTGTATGGTATGAACTAGGGATAGGCTTAATTAATCGATAATCGATTAATCGATTGTTAAGGTTTTAGTGATGACCTTTAAAAAAATCAATAAAACTAATGCAAGTCTTGTTATGTAGTCAGTCTTGATTAAATTAAATGGATTTTCCTATGTGGGAATAATTCAACACTATACCACACGAAGACAATGTCTTTTTTTTTTTTTTTTTTTTTTTTTTAAAGAAGCTCTGGCCTAGTCAGTAACCTGCAAGTTTCCGCATATCTCAAAAGTAGTCTGATCATAAAAAGGTCACAGTAAAGTGTTGACCATGAGTATTTTAATTTAAAAAATTACACAGATCACTGCCAGCACTTACATGTTTTAGAAAGGAAAGGTGTCGTCTAATCATTACTACAACTGTCATTTAAGGACTTAATTCTGAGAATACATTTATTTTAAATTTGCTTAAAGAATTCTATTCATTTATTAATTATAAAATGCAGTCAACCTTTAACATTATTTGATTATATATGAGGATACAAAACAGTTTGGTAACTTATTCGCTTGTTCTGGATCCTTGCACTATGGAGTATGCAGATGTAAGTCGCTTTGGAGAAAAGCGTCTGCAAAATGACTGTAATGTAATGTAATGTAAGTACAACTCATCCGACACAAATGATGTACCACTTGAACAACGCATATCCCACCCTGGTTAGTGGTGGTGCCTCCTGCTCTTTTTGTCTCAACCTAGCATCAACTCTATATTAGCACGGAAGAGCTGTGATGCACAAGGGACAGAGACAGGTATGCTTCCCATAAGTATTGTTTAGGCCGAAGGTTTGTGACAATTGGCTTTATACAAAACTCCACTACTTCCTGATCTCAGTAACCACAACAGGAATCCACAGGGATGGCCAAACACACCTGGATTAATCAGTTTGTCCAGTATTGAAAGACAGGAAACTAGGAGCTGTCTTAAGTATCTAATAGTAGAAACACACTGTTTCCTTTTTTTAATTTTCAAATTTCACTGCATTTTAATATGAACACTGAATTTTAATATAAATATAAATGATTAATCAATAATCTATCGTTAACTTTCATGATGATCAATTAAGACAATTGAATCGAATGGCCATCGCTAGTATGAACCTAGCAGACACCTCAGGTCATCTGGATCAGTTCCCAGAGGCAGAACGAGAAGCTGCATTCCCAGGAAGAATATCAGACCAGATTAAACACTCCATTTATTTAAATCCAGTTAAAGATCCACATGTTTTCAGCTGCATTTAAGTAGTTTTTATTTGAAGCTATTATATCTCTGAACGTGTCAAGGATATTATGCTTACGGCCCAACTACCGCCGCATTGGCTGCAGATTATTTGTGTCAACAAGATAACTTGAACTATATTCAATTAAGAGGAACAAGTTTTGCATATGCATATATATCATAGAGAGGATGAACTGTTTCAATGTTGAATGATTTATTATTTTCAGGTTGGCCGCCATTGACGCTCGAACTGGAAAACCGTTTTGGCTTTATCTCTGAAATTATTCATCCAACTGACCCCAAATCAAGTGCAAATGAAAGGTCATGACCTGTGAGCCATAATGATGTTTTACCTGAATGTTTTTATATTGCATATGTATGTCAGGATTGGGGAAACTAAAAACTGTGGATATAACTGTGGATTCGGGGATATATCCCTTGCTGTTGCCTTCCACAGCATAATTTCTAGTTTTAAGTCAAGCAAAAGAATTAAACTTGCTTTCCAATGTCCCGATGGTGATGGATTCCCCACTCAAGGAGACACTATACTTGCTGTTTTGCAAGGGATATCAGAGATGATGTAGATAAATCAGGCTATATAGTTTTCAAATACATCCGACAATGCGTAGTGCTGTCTTAGGCATCTTCAGGTTGTGCCTCCATGATCTGACTGTTTTGTATACAAAAAACTTTTCCGAACATAAATACTTGCTTTTGAGGAATGAACTATCCATTGTAGCAAGTTACAGACATTTGCTGAATATCCACTATGTGTGGATACTGTGTGTTTTAAAAAAGCACGTAGCTGTTGTTCAAAATGCTGTTCGGATAGATAGATAGATAGATAGATAGATAGATAGATAGATAGATAGATAGATAGATAGATAGATAGATAGATAGATA
>JBAMHX010000005.1:12666735-12683168 GCA_037177515.1 Pseudomugil tenellus
ATAGATAGATAGATAGATAGATAGATAGATAGATAGATAGATAGATAGATAGATAGATAGATAGATAGATAGATGGGAAATTTACTTGTTGCATATCTATGTACAGACCCTTATATAAAAAAGTGTAAAAATGCAAAATATCTAGAATGTAGAATTATATAAAGTGGTATATAGATATGTACAGAATAAAGTTTAAATAGTCTAAAATATATGGGATGGCACAGCATGTCGAGAGAAAACAAATTTAAGTTTCAGGCGATCTTCGCTTTCATACATAACAGATTAAGTACTATTACATTTAACTAAACATACTTCCTGTGTATTTTATTCATATAAATTGTATTTTTAAGTTCAAGCTAAAAAACAACCTAGATCAACTCATTCTCTTTCCAAAATCAACTTCCGGTAAAAACGGAAGTTTAGTGTCCGAAACTATCTTGCTTTCAAGTGAATACTCTTTCTCAGCAAGTTTTGCTTCACGCACGGCACGCAGATGTCAGCAGAGTTTTTCAATCTGTCACTTTCCTAGGTGGACTGGTATTGACGGACAAAGGAAAACCCTGGACGCTGCAGATGTGACTTTTGACCATCTTTCGTGAAGTGACTTCAGATGAATCCGTCACTGTGTAGCATATTATTATCCCCTTTTTACACTTATACCTGTTAGCCATTCCTCGCTTTGCATGACATTCGTGGAAGGAACAACACCCATGAAGCAGTGTTAGAGGTTACCATGCTAACCGCGGTTTGCTGTTGCTACTTGACGTAGCCACATTATGTTTTGCCAGTCTGACTTGAAACTTCCAGTGAAAAGAGTGGTAGTCTAATAGTATAACCGTTGCTTTTAGCTCCGAAGTTAAGTGGTATTTTGCCAGTTTCCCGTCGTTGAACACGAAGCGAGAAGACTGTCACAGACATGGGACTACACCCGCTGGAGTTTCGGGAATGCTATCTGGACAGCCCCAACTTCAGGGAGATAATAAAAGAGCACGAGGCAGAGCTGGACAAAACCAACAGATTTATTAAAGAGCTGTATAAAGATGGGAAGAACCTTATTAATGCGACAAAGCGTAAGTTTTCAAGCACATTATGTGTGTGTGTGTTTGTAAAATGCAATCTGCACAGATGTAAAAACTGCCCTTAAAGTTTTAAGAGATTCTTTTACTGTCATTTTTCATAATTAAGTGTTGGACATGTTTTTTTTCTGTTCTTCTGAGAGCATGTATTTCATACCAGATCAGATCCAGGCGTTTAATTTTTGTACAGGCCAGTACTTATTGTGAAGTATGATAGCAGGTCTGAAGTTGACAATTTAGTGATTTTGTCAAGTTTTTCCTCACAGACACAATCATCTCAGCTGATTGTTGTTATCTCTTTTCACTATAAATTATAATAATATAGTGGGATAGTCTGTCTTAAAGGTTCTCAATGCTTTAATGACAAATCCGAAGTAACATATTCTCATACTATCACCAAGTCTTGCAGGAGTATACTATAGTGTGTAATATAAATATTTAACTCATGTATTACTACATTTTTCGGAATGCAGTGAAAAAAAATCATGGTGGCTTTATCACTTGGTGTGCATCTTAATCCATTCAGTTCATGGTCAAATCTGAAAATGACTTCAGTACTACACATATGTAATTTTCATGTTCAATGCTGCATGGTTTACGTCGCCAAACCCTTCACTTGAGCATATTTCGGTGTGTTTCTGCTGCTGACCGCAGGTGCATGAGTTTGACATTCATTTTGCTTTAAGGACAAATTGCATTCCTAAGTACACCTTCAGACACACAGAGATCTTTGTTCACGCTGTTTACAAGATGTGGCACAGTCTCAGCAGACTGTAATCAGCATATTTAAAGTTAACATTGCATTTAAATCTTCTTTGGATCATGATGTGTACAACTAGTACAAATGTAGTTTAATGTTGCACAGCAGCAGAACAAACTTCACATGATTGGGTCTTCCTGCTGTTGAATTTTTAGTTTAGGTCAAACTACATTTCTGTTTTCAGTCCTTAACTCATAGAACGTGAGACGCCATGCGAGCTGGTGCAAAGTGTAAACTTGGCACAGGGTTGAAAGGTCATGGAGGCATTAACCTGGTTGTGGGTTATAAATGGTGGTACTTAACCGTGTCAGGGAAATGTTTCCACTTTGCTACGACACTTTGCAAACCGTTTATTCTAATCAGGAATTTTCTGTCTATTCATCATCGCTCCTGTGTCTGCCTCTCTTTGTAGCTTGCAGATGAACCCAGCACATGCAAGTTTGCATTAATAATGCTGCTGCTTTACATATTGCTTTTCTGTAACACCTCAGTGAATATTCTCACAAAACTGCAACACTGAGTTTCCTTAAGACTTATCGGTTTACGGAACAAAAGCCGTGGACATTATGTTTAAGATATTCAACCCTATTGTGTTTATAAAATAGAATTACCAAAGCAAACTTGCCATCCAACAAATCATCCTCTTTCTAAACAACGATTTATCATCCTGACACTTATTTATCTGCCGGGGCTTTTTGTAAGGACGCTGTTTTTTTATTTTGCAAACAGCAAATTTTACCAGAAGAACGTCTCTGGTTGGTGAACTTGGCTTTCCAGCATCAGACAGATGAGGAGATACTCAAGCGCAGTTGCGTTGGTTTCAAATAAGATTATCTGTGGCTAAGTCGTGCGGCACATTTTTGTTGTTAATTCAAAACCCAGCAACTTGGCATCGACTGTCTTTCGGGTTAACTTGCATTAGGTTGGGTCTTTGCTTTGAACATAACAAGGGAAACCCTGGTCATGTCCTCCCATCGGGACTATTGCGACATCAGTCAAAGGCTCATGAAGGAACTAAAGATCGTGTTTTTTTTTTATGTGCTGACATAAAGTTTTCTCAGCTGAGACTGAGACTTTGACTCGTGTTAAATAAATATCACCATTTTTATCACTGACTTCATGAGGAATTTAGATTTAAAATTGCGACAGAATCATTTCATTACACCTGCAACAAGAAGATTGTTTTATGAATCATCTAAACATGAAGTAGCAGAGAACTGTCTTACTTGATTGGTTCGAAACAATGTCCTTTACTTGGGTAGAGTAGCTGTGACACTTTAGTAGCATGTAAAGCTTAATCTACAGTTTATAATCGATATCAGCTCTGATGATTAATCAACCATTAGCTTTATCTTTTATAAGGTACTAAAAACATGCAACTGTTTCTCTCCAATGAATCTGAAATTTGTAGCAAATCCAGTCAGATTTTTGTCACTGCAAATTTTTAGACTGACAATTTGATGCAACACAAGATGTTAAACTAAATTTTTTTCACAATGTCTTCTTCTAATTTAAAGGGAAGTTCTAGTTCACTGTAGTCTTGTGGATACCGTAACTCATTCAGACCTGACTTATGTAGCACATGCTTTTACCTTTTAAGCTTAAGAACTTGCTCTACTTGCAACACCATTTTCTAAACCCAAATAAGTGCAAACAGGTAAAAGTCAAATTAAATGGAAGTTACAGGTTTTCCAGTTGGAGAAGCTGAAAAATGAAAGAAGTATGTGGACAGTTTAAGATTATTGATTTTAGAGCACATTTTAAACCAAGCCTAAGGTTGTAAAAGGTTAAATACAAGGGAGTATCAGTGTTATTATACACGCACAGGGTGGAGCTTAGCTGAAGGGTAGCTCTTATTTTGTGGACATTGCTTTTATACTGTCTTATAAGAGAGGGGGAATATTTGTTTCTCCTTTTTACTTCAGCCTTTTTCCTTCCTCTTTATCTGCTTTGTTATAGTTTGCATCTCTGAAGTTGATAAGTATCCTGCTGCTATAAGAGATTAACTCTTTGGCTCAGTTATTTATAAGAAATTGAGCTGATTTTGAGTAGCTAAACTATGTAATCCTCTCGATATGACTATTCCAATCAGTTGTGGCACCACATGATTTCACTCTGTGTCACGAAGATGAACAGATTCAGTTTGACCTCCACTTATTTGCATGATATACAGTTTTAGTTTTGGTTTGACCTCACAATGATCCTGTGTTCGGCCGGTCGCAAATAAAGTCCTTACTCGTTCTAAGCCTGCCAGCTACTCCCCCTGGTGCTACAGCTGGGAGGATGTCCCACTACGGAAAGTCCTTGGCTCTGAGAGGAAACTTGAAGTGGGGGGCTTGGCCCAAAAAGCTGTGACATGGAAGTGCCCACTAGTAGAGCAACATACAGATGTGCTTCTGTTTCACAGGGTTTCCTCCACAGGAACTGTGTCCTGTCTGTACCCTCTTAAGTATACTTTATTGTCATCTGTAGCAGGCATATCTTTTCTTGTTTGTTCATCCAGGAAATTTGCCAGCTTCCTTTCTGAAAGGCTTGTTGTTTGTATGAAATGTTGTCTTCTGTAATGGCTTGAAAGTGCTTCCTTTATGTTCTGTAATTGCTTCAATATTGTGAAAAATGGAGTTTCAGATTCAGAAAGTCAATCATAGTCATGTGCATAGTTGGACGTTCGCTGGTAGATTGACCATAAAACTGTATAAAAGTTATGAATTCTGTTTCTTTGGTTGTACTTTGAAAACCAAGACACGTGTTTGTCTTTGGCAGAGAGGTTCAAAAGTATCCTGTCCATGGTGTGCTTTGGCTCTCTGCTGCTGTCTGTAATCACATTACTTGTTCTGCCACAGAGCCACATCACAATCTTTCATTAAAATCGCATTAGTACAAGACGTGAACTCATGTGGGAGGAAGGCTTTTATATCGCTATCTGTAGAAAGAAGCCTGCTATCTTAGTGTGTCGTACCACATTTTATCTGGAGCTCCCTTTTTTATAGGAGCACCTTTGCATTTATTATAAATTGTTACTTGACTTATTTTATCCAGAGAGAATTAGCTCTTATACCAGTCATTTGTTAATGACTGAATGGGGTGTCCAGTGTAGCCTCATCCCTTGCGCTTGTTTAGAGGATCAGGAAGTTATGAATGAAGTAATGCATGTTTTGTGGGCAGGGAGCTTGGGAGAGGGTCATATTGGGAGGGAATGGGTAAGCCAGCTTGGTTAGGGGCAAAGGTCGGAAGCAAGTGGAGCAGAAATTCAGCCTGGAAAAGATGAGAGTGAAACGGGAAGTACTGTGGAAAGGCAAAGCATGGAAATGCTGAAGGCCTGGTCCGGCCAAATGCTGACCTGAGTGGCACATCTGATGAGAGCGTAGAAAGCATAACAAACAACCCGCCAACGTATGCCAATAAATACACTGTGGACTTCTTCAGCAACTGGCCTTTGACATATACTTACATTCGATAGTTGTGTTTTAGGAAAACCTATGTAGTGGGGTGGGAGTGGGGGGTTCTGAGTGGTTAAAGATCATTTTCATACTTTTTTTTTCTTTTGTCGTCGTTGTAAGTCTTGGTGGTTTTGTGTTGTTTAGCAGCCCGTTCTGTTCCTACTTCTTTTAAATTAGTGTTCATGCCATAAAGCCGGGTTTGTTTTTCATTTGTCCGTCCTGTTTTAGAGCAACCTCGCTTGTAATATCAGATAGATGTAAGGTGGGGTCTGTATGACTCATTGAATGAGGCCAGTACACTGGGGCCTCTGGTGTTCTGCAGAGAAACTAGCCAAGTTTGACAGTTCCCAGGTTTCCTTTGAAATGCCTTTGCTTTAAAAGGCAAAAATCAAGCAAAGCTTTTTGCCTCAGACCTTTGTGTGCCCCAGTGTGTGCTGCATTTCTCTCTTGTGATAGTTTTTTTTTTTCTCTTGGAAACCAGCCGTCCTTTCAGTCCTTCATCTGAAGCCTTATTTGTTTCCTGTCTGGTTGAATTTAGTTGATCTATGCTGTAAATAATCAGTACACAATATGCAGACATACTGCTGCTGTCAGTAGTTTCTCTTTTGCTTCATGTTACATGATGCAGATTTTTATTGGAACATCATTTTGCTAAATAACATTCATTCTTCATGTGACGTGTAATGGAGTACTTGGCTCATACGCACATGTGGTTCTAATAAAGAGTTCACATATCTGCCTATTTACATCAGTCTACTTCGAGTACATATTGATTATCTTCACAGTAATGTAAACCTTGAGATGACGTTTTTAAATAAAGGATAAATAGAACAGTTTGATGTACTAATAAACTAGTATAATAAAATGCTTTTACTCTTCTTCACCACAACAGCTGTTGACAGTGTACTGAGAAGACGCTGAATGCATTTGAAGATGTCAGCCAGTCATTAAAAAGCAAAGCCCAAAAGCAAAACTTTGCAAACAGTATGTCTATTGATTGTGTTGTGCATTAAACATTCAGATACATGTTTCATATCTTTAATAATGTCTGATTGTAGTTTGGTTGTTGGTGCTAGATTGATAAATAATACATATAGTGTCACGGAGAAAATGATTAGACCATCTTTGTTTTCCAAAATCTTCTTTGTTTTAATACCTGGTACCATTAAAGGTACATTTGTTTGATTGTAAACAAAGGTCTTATAATTTTCTTCTATGACTATAGCTACATAAAACCCATAACTACACATTTTCCTACACACAAACTTGGATTTAAAGAGGTGTGTGTGCTCCTCACACATTCTTCAGACCCTGTGCGCACATGTTTTTAGATGAGTTTCAACCTGATGTGGTGAAGTGGAAGATTGACAACAATTTTACATTCAACAAAGTCACTTTGGAGATGAATTCTTTGTGTGATGGTGGTTTTCTTTTGTTTTAATGTTATATTAATCATTATGATCTACTAATGCTTTAAATATCTGTAGTCATGTGTAAAGGCTGGTTTATTCTTGTGCAGCATCTGTCAGGTCTGCTATGTAATAACCGGTGAAGGTTGGTAAAGGCTCGACTGTGATTACATGTGTATGAATGAATGAATACAGTTGGCCGTCCGTGTGTGTGTTAACTATGCGGGCCTGACCTGACACAAACACTGTGTTAGTGTAAACCAGTCGTTAAGTCTGATTCCATAAATAAAACATTATATTGCCTAAATGACACCTCCAGATAAAATGTTTCTCCATTTAACTCATTTTCATTCAGCTTCTCCTTTATTTATTCAGAAAAAAACATCTTTGAGATTAAAAATCTGTTTTTGACAAAGGGAATTTTCCTCTCAGGCAGTTGACTTAAACTCCCCCAGAGAGGTATTTAAAAGCTGTTTTTTTCAGGTTTTACTCTCACACTCAGGATATCTGTAGAACAGAATGAGCGAAAAGGTCATATTTTACTGATAAGTAACAAATATTGGGTTTTCCTTTTTTGAAATTGTCCTTTTTTTGCTGCACTTTCAATCTTATGTCTGTTTTAGTTATTATGTAAAGTATATATGCAGGTGATATTGTAGGAGGGTGTCTACAAACAGTGACGGCTGAAATTGGAGTAAACACTAGAAAATGATGTGAACTGTGTTTACACCTGGGTCTGCAAACACAAGGTCTGCCTTTGTGCATACAAAAGCACACCTGCTGTTTGTCAACTTGTCAATTTTTAAGGTGGTGATTTTGTCAAGGTGCAGCCATGTGTTTTATAAATATCTTTCTCTGTGTTGCGAAATTCTTTTCCCTTTTGGGAGACGTGGTACAGCCAACAGACAAGGGCTCTCAAGGGTCTGTAGTTCAGAAGCTTAATGGGCCATTTAACATTATATTGTAGGCCATTGCAGAAGTTTGAAGTTTAAAGTCCAGCTGCTGACCAATTCACATTTGACACATTACAAAACTTGGCAAATTCTGAACAGAAAGTTCCCCCACAAAGATAGCCTTGTCTGTTTAATCACTTTGTACTCACATTAATTAGAATTGACAACAAGGTTTTAATTGATTATGCAGACAATCGTATTTCTGACAACTTTGTTTTGTGGGTAAAGCCACAGGTGTATAGAGGCAGACCCTAAGTAGGAATGTCTTGTATGATTATTGTCTAAGAAATCACCACAATATTATTATGATTATGCTACATTTATTGATTTCCTTACACAAAGAATGTGTAAATTATCAACTTTCCGTATAGGTCTAAGTTCTAATTAGGGCTCTCAAATTGAACACCTCAATGCAAAGAGATACATCTGATTTCTAATTTAACAGTTGTTTTGCATTAACATTTAAACAAGTTATTCTTCATGCCATAATAACAATCTGAATTGGGCATTATTTCTGTGAGAGAGGCCAATTTTGTGCTGTAGATACCTTGTTACAGTGTCAACAACCGAATCAACCAATAACCACTTTAATCGCCTTCATTTATGAAATTTCAGATTGTGTTTGGTCCTTCCATTTAGAACAGAGTTTTTCAGTCCAAGTCCTCAAGACCCAGTGCCTTGCATGATTCAGATTAATAAACTTCCTCATAACCCTATTAAAAAGGCTTTCATTTCACTCAGGTGGGTTAAACTAGGGTTACCTTTGCAACGTGCAGGACGGTGGGTCCTGAGGATCTGGATTAGGAAACACGGATTTTATGTAAAGTGATGATATTGATGAATCTTTGCAATTAATTAACCATGGGATTAATTGTGGAATTAAAATTAATATTAAGTAATCATGTCATCTTTCAGTAATCAGGCCACCTTTATTTAAAGCATCGATTTTCATTTTGAGCAGCTGGACTCTGTTGCATAAGATACAGCTTTTAAAGTTGTCTCGTGCATTTTTAAGAAGTACACACGTGTGTGTGTGTGTGTGTGTGTTTACTTTTCTATTCAAAACACTTTGTAAAGTTCTATAATTGCTTTATAAAATTCTATGTCATTGTTATGATTGTTACGGTTAGGTGTTTTTATTAAGTATAAAGCAAATCGTAAATCCAGATTTAATTTGTTGAAAGACCCGATTTCTAAATAGAATTGTGACAAGAATCCGATTTTATTCAAATGTGATGAACTTTTTGATTGGGTAATTGCCCATAACAGTACGTTTGTGGGGGAATAGGTCATTATAAACCTTTTTGTGTTTTTTTTTAGTCACTTCACTTACTGCAAACCAAGAATTTGACAAGACTAACCATTGTCACCTTTTATTGACTCGCACTACCTGTCCTGGATTCTTGCTGCCAGTGTGATTTAGATTCCTGTTAAATTTACAGTCATTTAAAAGAAATATGCTTGTTCAGCATGTTTGTTGTATATGTAGTAATCTGACAAGCTTGTTATTGCCAAGCCTTTACTGCAAAACCATGCTAAACACTCAGTTAACCCATTTATCTCAGCATGTTGTGAGCTTCTATGAGAGGATATTTTAGATTTGTTTTCCTTTTTTTATTTTAGGAAACAATTTTTTTGCATAAGTCTTTTTTTTTACCGTTATTAATGCTTGTGCAACATCTGACTTTATCATTCTTACAGTATATTTTCAGAAATTCTGAATAAAACAGCCATTTTTACAAGAACTTTGTAGCATTGTTTTGTGCTTTGGATGAAATTAGTAAAGTTTACAATCAAAAATTACCTCACACAAACCGAAATGCACAAAAACATTTCTTTCAGGGGATATTTAAAAGCCTGTTTCATAAACACTTAGAAATATTATCATAATGAAACAGGGACGTTTTCTGGAAACCCCTTTAGCTTGAAAGACTTGGAGATTGATTGAAATTTTTCTGTGTTTTACGATGAGGTAGTTTTGAGTTTCTTTGGAAGAGAGACCTGCAGTAAATTTCAGATGCTGTGAAAGTAATGACTGAGGCAGAAGCTGTGCTCTTTGTCTCAGACTCCAAAACAATTCTACACACCCCTCACATGTTTGGGCTTTGGGTCACACCAGATTTAATCCACATTGCGCAAAGATGTTGATGTAAAAGCAACCAGGTAGAATTTTAGATAAGTAAATCTACGTTTAAAAACTTTAAAAAAGTTTATTAGTTCTGGATTGTTAATTACATATTTTATTAGTCAGTGTAATATAAAGTGATTCATAATTTAGGCCAATAGTGTCATGCCAATCTATGATATTGAAACGACTTGAAGGAATAAATTGAATATGTGTTCTAGATTTTATAGGCTTTTTTTGTCTTGACAGTGTCATTTAGTCAAGTTAAATTCTTCCTGTTTACTGGGTGATCTATTATGTTTGAGAATAATTTAAAAGCTTGTGTGTTGTACTGTTCAATGTTTTAATGAATATGTACACAAAAGAAGAAGAGAAGTTGTTTATATCGCTTATAACTTCTGCTTGAAATTATATCTAGAATTTAGCTGACATATTGTTTGCTAACGACATACAAGTTTAAATAAAAATGTAACCCCTCCCATGAGTTATGTTTGATTTGCACATAGTTGAATGTATTCTGCAGCTGTTATGCTGTGGTGAGACTGTGGTGGATTTAGGTTTGAAACTTAACAGGATGTAGCATGTGTAGTGTAGACAGGAAGGATGTTTACATCTTGGTTAAATGCAGTGCATCAAACCTACATTTCATGCTAGCTCAAAATATTATTTATAAATAATTTCTTATTGACATAATCATTAAAATGACAAGTTGTTCGTGTGTGCTTCACATTTTCCGACCCTTACACATGGTTGCAGCTGTCATATTTGTGTACACCTGGCAGCTTTTGGAATAGACTAAACCTAATGGTTTTAATTTTTAATTATCTTTTAGAGCTTGGGATGGCACAGAGAAAGTTCGCTCAGTGTCTGGGAGAGTTTCAGTTTGTGTACATCGGAGATGCAAAGACGGATGATGAGAAATGCATCGGTAAGTGAGAGTTTTGCTCCTCATAAGACTAATCTCTAAAGCTAATGACTGGTTTTGGTAACATTGTATAGACATTCAAAATGTTTGTTTATAGGTCGTCATGTTTATTGTAATTCCACTACTGTGTCTTTTTAAGCTGGATTTGGGAAATGGACTGAAACATGGATGACAATTTCCACAGGTAGATAAAGTGTTGATTTATTTTATTTATTTTTGCTTCTTCAGATGAATCTTTGCAAGAATTCTCCATTTTCCTTAAAAACCTCGAAGACCAAAGGGAACTGATGGTGAGGACAAATGATCCAAATCTGTTTGGAATTCAGATAAATCTGTGTTTTTACATCTCGGTACACAGACAAGTTGCATGTTCAAGACATGACAAGTTGTATGTGTGATTATTTCCTTAGTCCCATGTGTTGTGTGCTTATGTCTAAATGTGATGAGGATGTTTAGAAGGCAAAGAATGTGATTAACATAACCAGAAATTTGCTTTGCATCAATGATGTTTTCCTCCATTAGCTACCTCTAAACAAATGAAATGAGTAATTCTGAAGCTATTTTCTTTCTTCAGAAAGGTCACTTACACTCTTGTAGTTTATAAACTAAACAATAAATCTGAGTTGATTTTTAAAAATATTCTTATAAGAGAAATGCAGTATGGATTATTATCAACTACTACTCTATAATTGTCATTAAGCTTAATAGGGATTAAAAAATTGTAAATAATTGCTTTATCATGAATATAAATAATGTGTGTAGCCTGTTAGGAGTGTCTCCCTGACACATGCGAGAGTGCATGTTACAACAAGATTTAGTTACACAAGCACAAGCTTGCCTTTGCTTCAGGACTCAAATATCTATTGTCTCTGTACAGACATATAAATGTGAATAATAGTAAATAATAAATTTGAAAAACTAAAAGTTTTAACATGATTTGTCAGGATGGACACGCATCTCTTCAGTTTCCCATAAACACATCCTGTTTATGTGAAAGCCTCCATGTGTATTTCCGAAAGCTTCAACCTGTTGCTGCCTGTATTTGGTACTTTCATCTGTGACTTTGTTCCCCACCACCTATCCACACACATAAAATTTTATCTCCACTGCATTGTGAATCAGCAGAATCCAGTGAGTAGAGCCAATCACCCCCCTAGTGACAGTCTTTGTATTTACAGCGATTGAACAGGGTCTAAGGGTCGCATCACCTGGCTGCAGTTGGGGTAAAACTGCATAATGACAATATGACCCAAGCTTTAAATACCATGCAACAATTATGGCAAAGTTAACCTTCTCCACAGTCTGCAGTGTTAATAGCTGCTAATTTATTTACAAAAAAATACCTTTGCTAATACAAGGCAAAATGAGATGCATGTCCTGTGTTTGATTTAAATAGCAAAATGAATGGCATGCGATTATTCAGATAAAGATGTGCAGTTTCCAGAGAGTGAGACTGTATAAATGGCCACCCTCTTGTTAAACTTCTGTGTAATGTCTGAGGTCAGGGTGTGAGCCATCCTCAGTCACTGACGGAGGTGCTTGTTGTGCCAGTCTCAGACCACAATGGTAAGCACTTTCCAGCACAGTGTGATGACATCACAGTTGCAAACTGAGCCAAAGAGCATTCAAGCACAGACATGTTCTGCTTTCAGCATTGCAGAAAATCCAGGAGGAAGTTAAATTGATACTGTACCATAGTTTTTTTTTTCTTTTGGAGGGGCAGTTGTATTTAGAATTGACAAGTAAACGTCCATGTTTTGACACAGGAGGGAGGCCAAAGTAAATGCAGTAGTTTGATTGTAAATAGATTATTGTGGATTTTTACAGAATTATAAAATTTCTTGCAGATGTTGAAGAAGGATGATAAAATATGTATTCTCTCCATAGATGAGAAATATCACCGAAACCTTAATGAAACCTCTGGAGAAGTTTAGGAAGGAGCAGCTCGGTGCAGTGCGGGTAACATATGATGGTTTATTGACTTATGTCTGTTTGCATTGCTGCTCCTTGTAGAGCATATTTTACATTTTAGCATGTAGATTGTAGCACATGAATATTGATACACTTTCAGTTTAGATTCTTTCTATCATTTACTTTTTCAAATGCATTATTTATTATTATTATTATTTATTTTTTTTCTTTTTTACTATTTTAAGGCGGAAAAAAAAAGATATGAAAAAGAGACAGAGAAGTACTACAGCTCCCTGGAAAAGCTTCTGAATATGTCGGCAAAGAAGAAAGAGCCACAGCTACAGGAGGTATGTATCCCTGCCTAAACTTTGAGATAGATGTGTAGCTTTTTTAATCTCTTGAAAATAACATCTGTTCTTTCTGGGGCCACATGTACAAAGGGGTACATATGCATGGAAAGAATATGTGCGCCATGTTCCATGCAATATTTGTACCCCACGCAAACTCCAGTCATTGGAAAAGTGACAGAATATAAAGTACTGAAGCGCTTCTTTCTGAACTTAAATATGTTACTGTAAACTGTATGAAGTCAAAATTGAGTTAAAAAACTTAATGAATTAAGCAGATTCGGTCATTTGTTCAGTGTCACAACTTGTATGATTACTCCATTCAGTTATGTCAACTTACTTAGTAGTGTATACATCATGGACCCCACAATGTGAATTTCTTGTTAACTTAATCTCTAGGAATAAAACTGAATCTATATGTTTTACATACTTTTTGTTTTTATATATATTTCTATATTATTATTAAATATTTAGAAGGGGTTTCTCTTATGAAAGTATACTGCACAAGCATTTCTCTGAAAACACTTACTGTGTCAGCTGCCAGTCCCACATCTGGACATTTTTTATTCTTATTATGTCAAAGCTTTGCTTCCAGCAAATCGTTGTTAAACACAAGCCTTCACAGGAAGACAATTAAGATTTTTCTGTGAGGTAATATCCCCTCCACACTCCAGACATGATGGGTTACAATAACGGATCACTATCAACCTGTTCATCTGGCAATACAAGTGATAAGATGCCTTACACTAAATGTCAGCTGGGATGTGTTTAAGCTGTTGTAAATCAGGGCGGATGGGAAACAAGTGATGGGTTTGATTTGGCATTCTGTTAATTATTTGATAGTCAGGTTGTTCTCACTGCAGCAACATTTGTACAGAACAGAGAGGAAAGACTATTAGCTGTTTTATGGTCTGAATGATTGAGAGCTTCAGTTGTCCTCAAACAAGAGACCCCCCCTATTTACACCTCATATTTTCTACTGCCTGTCATGCTAAGGTTTTCTATTTGTGTGTACATATACGTGAGTGGTCCTTCTTGATCTCAATCAAGAGTTAAAAAAGATAGATGTAGACGATACAAATCATACAGCCATCAAAGCGAAAGTTAGTATTTTTGGTAATATTTTTACTTGCTTTGGCTAAACTATCAGAGGTTAATGAACCAACAGGTGATATCCTTAAATGGATTAATGAAAAAAACCCAGCTCCACATCCTGCAAAGTTTTTCTTTGTTGTTTCCACAAGTCTGTATGTGGCCATAATTATCACAGTGTGTGTTCTCCACCTCTCCAGGCAGACGTTCAGGTTGAAATCATGAGACAGCACTTTCAGGAGGTGTCACTTCAATATGTGTGCCAGCTACAAGATATCCAAGAGCGAAAGAAGTTTGAGTGTGTGGAACCGGTGAGTCACAGATCGGAGTGGCGCTCATATGGCTTAAAGGATATACTAGAAGGATATATTTAAAGACCACCTTTAGACAAGAATGATGTACCCATATATTCATGACTTTAGCAATTACACTAAGTTGCTGTTTCTAGTTAGAAGTAGACCTTCTAACTATGTGCAGAGATAAATGTTTCCATCTGTTGCTACTTGCTGAGGCACAAGCAACTTTGAAACTAGAGATGTTTATCTCTTCAAAATTTTGGTGCTTGCTTACAAAATGGCAGTTGCCATTGTAAGCAATTTTGTAAGAAACAGGTTGAAACATGATCCTTCAAGCTACAATCAGTGGAAGGACACTGGAGAGGAAATGTACTCCATGGAAAACTGACCTATTCTCTAGGGGTAAAGCAGGGACCCACACAGTGCTGTAGGCTAAACGAATCATCTATGTGAAGAACATTTTTAATGAGGCCAGAGTAATGAGTTGGTGAAGCAGATGATGACCCCTCCCAGTCTTTTTAGATCAAGTGTATCTTTTGAAATGTCTGTTTTGCATAAAATCTTCAAAAAACAAGAGTTAATTAAAATACAAAGCAATATAAATATAAATGGATATTTCAAATAGACAAAAGTTTTAGCCTGGCATGAAAAAGCTTTCATGGCTAAGATGTGTTTTGAATTCATTTTGGCTTGATGGTTCCTCACATGTGCATTTCTGATCTTCTTGTAGATGGTGGCCTTTTTTCAGACCGTCTTCACCTTCTATCATCAGGGATTTGAGCTTGCCAAGGATTTTGATCATTATAAAAGAGCATTACAGATTAATATTCAGAATGTAAGAAATATTTTTCTTGTTTCATATGTTTTTAAAAATACATAAAAGCAAAAGAAGTCATAATGCCAAATAATTGAAATCCACTGTCTTACTGTGTGCTCAGTCTAACAGATTGTTAGCAGTATGTTTTGGTTTTGCTAACGATCTCCCATTTGTTTCTTTATGACTTTGGTTTCTTTCTTTTTTTTTTTTACTTGCCTTTGGTTTCTTATCAGTTTCAGTTTTACTTTTAGATTTCTAGAGGTTGATGTGGCTTTCTAAAAAAACTCATAAATCATGATTTGCAGTGACATTTTGTTTGAAAAGCATATCCTGTTTTGCATCAGGAAGCCACTTTCTGGAGTGTTAATTTTCTTAATCTTCCTCCCAGACAAGGAACCGATTTGAGGGCACACGATCAGAAGTGCACGACCTGATGAAGAGAATCCGAGAGACACCACAAGAATACAGACAGACCAGCCCTATTAGTTGTGAAGGCTACCTCTATATACAGGAAAAACGTAAGGAAAACATTTGTTGAAAACATGGAAAAAGTACATTTTGAGTTTTTTTTTTGTTCTTTTTCAGCAGTAAAAAAATAAAATGGAGTAAATAAAGCAGAATTAATATATAAAACAATCATGCATAGGGATTTAAAGTAACTCAGATTTAGAAATGATGATGGAATGGAAGTCAAGCATCTTTTTCTTGGCTAAAACTAGGCTCCATTCCTTACTCCTGGAAATTCCCCATGGATCTATAGCAACCTTACTCAGGCATCTTTTAACAGCCATGAAAGAGGTTGCTGATTGCTAATTTATGTTTTGTTAAACATACATGTGATGTTTATTTTTTTTTAAGGACCACCTCCCTTTGGTTCAAGTTGGGTCAAGCGCTACTGCACATTTTTGAAAGAGCAGAAGATTCTGCATATGGTGACTTTTGACCACCGATCAGGAGGAAAGATAGTGAGTGATCACAGTGCTGTGGCCAACTTTTGCTGCACATTTAGTTTATCTCAACTATCTTTATGATATTCTCCTTTGTCACTTAAAATATTCCGAATGTGAAGATTGATCATTGCTTTCAGGGTGAGACGGAGTCAGTCACTCTCAAGTCCTGCCTCCGCAAAACAACAGATATGTTGGACCGGAGATTCTGCTTAGACCTGGACATAACTGATCGGTATGTTGTTACTTCACTTAATGAAACTTAAGTCATCACAAAAAAACGATTTAACTACGCTTTTCTCTCTGACAACTGTTTCAGAAACACTATGAAAAAA
>JBAMHX010000005.1:12683268-12693741 GCA_037177515.1 Pseudomugil tenellus
ATAAGTGATTAATAAACAACAAAAAGACAATTTCTTACAGATTGGTTGTTGATCATTTTATCAATTTTATTCAAACTTTGCAGTTTACAAGGAAATCTAGCCAATTAAGTAAATTTTTCACATTTAAAATGTTTATGATCATTGTATGACAGAAGCACATCTTATATGGGTCTATCTGGAGGAGACGTCATGTCATGCTGCACCTTTAAAGACAAAAAAAAAAAAAAGCATTAATTGATCAGACATAAATATATGTATTTATTTTATTGATCCCACACTGGGACATATAGGTTGTCACAGCAACAACACAGCTGTTGTCTCAAGTTAGTTAACTCAAGTCTCTCCAGCTCCTTCATTGGGATTACTAAAGTAGAGGGATGTTCTACTTCGTCATAACTGAATCAAAAAACGTTATCATTGACAAAACATAATCTTTAGGCTTGGCTTACATGATGTGTATGATAAATATAACTACAATAATGAACTAAACATGAACTATAGATACTTAAAGCAGGATAAAAGTGGTGAGAACAATAAATGAGGGAGTATCATTAAGGAATTAGTTGACTAATTGACTATTCAATGCTCTGATAGTAGTAGAGATAAATTATTTTCATCCTTCTACTATTAGAACATCATTCAGCTTTTTGCATATTTTCTGTGACAAATTATATGAGTGACAAGTTTCTTTGGTCAAAGTTGTCTTTTTACCATCTTGGTGACGCTCTCATCACCATCCAACTGCTGGATGTTGTTATACTCCATATAATTCAAATAATCAAACATATATATTGCTAGTATTTATATCAAACCCTAAATAAATCCAACAAATATCAAACATATTTTACACATTGTCTTTGGATTTTTCCATGGAATCTGCAGGAAACATTTGTTAACTATAGTTAGCAACAACAAACTCTTCTAACCTGTTCTGGGAACAGAGCTGCTGTCACATGTTGGTAATGTTATACTTACATTTTATTCCGTCTTTAACTCAGCCAGTCTTATATGTATTTGTCAGCCAGCAAGTTAAACAACTTGCATATGGAGTAAGTTGTCTACGCTTTTCTGTTCTAATCTCCATTAAGACCAAAATGTTTCCAAACACTAACCTTTCAAACCCAATAAGTTATCACGCAGTCACGATTTGGGGACTAGACTAAGCTGGAACCTGAGACCTGAAGATAGGACTGAGCTGTAATTTGAGGACTGGGGTTAACTGGAAGCTGAGGACTGGACTAGGCTGAAACTTGTGAACTCTTTTTGACATCCATTGGCTCCAACAAAATTGATCACTGTCTTCCTGTTAAATGATTCATCACTTCTCCTGGATTCTGTACTCTGATCTGATTGTGGAAAAGTAGGATTAACTTCATTTTTTGGCAGATTACTGACAGATGACTTACTTTGTATGGTTTCCGTTGGTGTATGGTCTATTGTAGTCTGCATCTATGCTCCTCCCTTTTCTGCTTCCCTTTTTTGCATTCGTTAAATGGACTTCGTCTCCCACTATAAACTTACTTATTTCATAGAGTGCTGATTGATATGGGATTCTGGATCTAAGTAGTTGTTGTTGATCAGTATGGGTTTTATAAAAAAGCAGACAAACTGAAAGAGATATTCCAGCAGTTCAACAAGGATCTCAAATGTTTTCATACATTTAAATAAGATTCTGAGAATTTGTGATGGTATGCATTTTTGATCGCTGTGAATGAAGATTGTGATCCAGGTACAGGTCCTAATCGTTTGTTCACAAGCCTAATAGGAATAATCGAATATATTTCTTATTAATGATGAAGGAAATTGGGTTGAATGAAATCAAAATTATTGTTCAAAACTTAAAGAATTTTTTTCTTTCTCTACAAATTCATGAATTTCAAAAATACAAGCTCTCAATTTTAAAATTCCTTTTTAAAAATGGGAGCCATCAAATAAGCACCAAAAATAAATCAATAAAAAAAACACAACCCAAAACACAGAGGAAAATAGCTGCTCACTGTTGGATGTTATCATTACTTCTTTCATCAGACCCATTTGTTTTTTAGTGGTTGGCAGCATTTAAACCCCGCTCAATCGAGAGAAATCACCTCAGTGTCCTATTAATCTCAGTAAAAAGATTAAACCAGCAACATAAATGACATTTACTGTACAGACATTCTATACA
The DNA here is from genome assembly GCA_037177515.1 of Pseudomugil tenellus. Classification (NCBI taxonomy): domain Eukaryota; kingdom Metazoa; phylum Chordata; class Actinopteri; order Atheriniformes; family Pseudomugilidae; genus Pseudomugil; species Pseudomugil tenellus. The sequence goes on from JBAMHX010000005.1 coordinate 12,685,433, forward strand.
TTGTTTTGTTGAAAAAGAAAATGTATAGAGCATAGGTCACTTCATTGAGAAACTCACACCACTGGTATGACAATATCTATTTAGGACAGCTGTGTCATTAAATAACCGCAGATGCTTTTAATAACTTCCACTGCAGACTTCTCAGGAAAGGCCACCACCCACTTGGAGAAGTTGTTTCTGACAAACAATATATATATTGATGACCGATTTTTGTAATAGAACCATTGAAGTCAGTCCTAGTGAGCTCCCAGACAGCAGATACTAATCAGTAATTTAAAACAATATTGGATTGAATAAAGTATTTCAGCACATTTTTCAGTTAGAAATGATTATTAGAAAGGGTGATGCACACCACTGATTCAGTTGTGGTCCCATCCACTGACCTTGGTAACATTCAAATATCTTGGAAACAACATGTTGAAATGACCAAGATCAGTGTAACGTACAATATGCATGTATGTTTGCAAATTAAATCACATTTCCATTCATGGATGAATAAATAACTACATAGTCATTTTTTAGTGTCTATTGTCATGAAATTCCAGTAGAACCATGAGCATTTTCTGTTTTGGTGCAACCTCTGATAGCTGAGCGTGAAATTCTTCAAAGAAGAAACCATGAATCTTTTCAATCATAGCCACTTGAACCCCCAAATAATCTCCTTGAAATCAGTAAAATATTGTTGCAAAAACAACTCTATGAATTATTTTCTCCAGTGGTTTTTATAGTTAATGCTATATGATGCAATATAACGCTAAATATAGTTAATGACCATGAAGCTGAAATTTTGAAAATAAAAAATTCTTAGGCTTTAGCGCTGCACTTTATTTGTCTCTGGTGGGTATAAGCCCTTCATGAAGTAATTAAAAATGCCTGGCCACTTTTTTTTCCATGACTACACTACAAAAAAACAGTTCAGGAGTGAGGAGTGAATGAATAATGTATTTAATGCACTCTGGGTGCATTGAAAAGGGCTATATAAATCTAATCCATTATTATTACAGAAAACTCTAGTGTTAGTATATTAGCATATGTTTTATCAGCATTTTTAAGGAAAATGTACAGGAAAAAATAGCACTTTAACAGTGTGCAATGACTGAAACACAATACGCAAAAACATGGACTAATAGTTCCACAATTGGCTGATAACTTGCGATTTGATGAATGCTGAATTGGTGGGTAATACATGTTCTGTAGTACACATGCTTATAAAGAAAGGTAAACCATTCCGAACCAGTGGGTTCGTCCAGCATCAGCACAGTATTGTCATTACTTGATTGATGTGGAATCCTTGTTTGCTTTTGGCAAATTTTTAGTTTGTTTTAGAATCTTTATATGTTTTTGCGGTTTCCCATTATACTTGGTGTACATAGACTAAGCTCAATATTTCACCTCCAAAAGTTGCACATTCCTGTTGTTTATTCGCGTCAGTGTGTAAAGACCTTTACCCTTCTGTTTGTGGCTCCATGTTTTAGCCATTTGTGGCTCTGTGCAGAAGCCAGGACAGCCGAGCCCTGTTGTAACAGATACCCCCTTTTGACACGCATCTTCATGCCGTGCCTCTCTTCTGTAGTATTTATAGAACACCAATACACTCAGTTTGGAATGGAAATTTGAGTACATATTAACTAATGCATACAAAGTGCATGAGCCCTTGGCAGTGTTGTTTTGTTGAAAATACAACATATATAAAAAAAACTGTTTTATACTGACACTGTCTATACAGTACCACGTCTTTAATGGTTAGTGTTATGCTAATGTGCCGTCACTCTCTCCTTCAGACCAGGAACGATGCTTACAGTACAGGCCCTGTCAGAAGATGACCAGAAGTTTTGGATGCGTGCCATGGGTGGGAAGGAACCTGTGAGTCACCTACCACACACACTCATGTCGTTTGACTTTACTGTGGTTTGCTTAACTCCTGTCTTATCTTAGTTTAATACAGTTACATAGTTTTATACTTCACTATATATCAAATAGGTCTAATTTCTCTCATCACTGTCAAAATGTAATGTTAGTTTTTATGTCTATCCATCTATCAGATTGGTAGCTACCTTGGGAGGACAGTTTCAAAAGAAAGAGGAAGTAAGTTTTTACCTACATCGAATCTGGTGTCTGTAACAAAGTAAAAGATTGTTATAGACTATAACTGTTTATTAACTAGTGTTAACCTTATTTTTTTCTTTTTACTTGTAGTTGATGCCCAGTTGGATGATGTGGGTTTGAGTTTTGTAAAGAATTCCATCAATGCAATAGAGACAAGAGGTGAGGTTATTATGTTAATTCACTGACAGATGAAAAAGTCCAGAAAGATCTGAAGAGTTTTATTTTAGATTAAATATGAAGATATTCTTTTATAATAACATCTGCAGTGTCTTAATTTGGACACAAGGGGGCATACTTTCTCCAGTATGGTTTTAAAAGGCTAATGAGCCAGAACTGAAGACAGCATGCACTGAAGATGTAGAAATGCTGTTCATTGTGTAGCACTAATTGTATTAGTTTTTGCTTAAGTTTTTACATAATTTTCTGACCTTCTTGTCAAGGAAACCAAAATAATTTTTGGCCCTCTTTCTGTTGTTCCCTTTGTTCATGCAAATTGTTATTGACCATACTGAACTAGTCTAATAATACTTCATATTCATTTATCAGAAATGTAAACTATAGAAAGTCATTTGGTATTTTGCCGCAGATGTATTATTATATTGGTATCATTATTTCCTATTAGGTATTAATGACCAAGGCCTGTACAGAGTAGGAGGGGTAACCTCCAAAGTCCAGACGTTCCTTTCATTAATGATAGGTGAGTTAATGTCACTTCTTTTTTCTCTCTGTGTTCTGTAGAAGGTTACAATAATTATTTTTTATAGGACCTATGTTACCAAAGAATTAAGAATTTATTTATATGGTATTACCCTGTCTGTAGGAACTCGATGGATGATTCATATCTGTACGAAATCCCTGATGCAACACGTACCATTGTAAATCTGGCTCACATTCATCCACATGTATTCCCTCTCCCTCTAAGAAAGCCAACTAGGACAGAACCTGTTCATATTCTTGCATTTCTTTGGGTTTTCTTTAGTGACACACTAAGATTGCCGTTTCCCTTCTTGCGGCAGGCTTATCTTGTCAGTTGCCGTTCTCAATTTCTTTAATGCCTTTCACTTGTCTTGATTCTTTTTCACTCAACTCTTCTCCAATAAAGCCTGTCCTTTGTCCTTTCTGTAGTTCTGTGTCTATTCTTTGGTTTCCTGCTGTCTGCAGCAGACACAAGCTCACTTTCAACTGTGTTCAGAATGACAACTAACTCAGACAGCCACCAGCTTGCCTCAGCTTCCTCTCTCAAACCTTCTAGCTCCACAACCTGCTGACTTATTCTGTTCACTATGCCACAAAACTTTCAGAAGTTTATTTGGAGCCTCAGTGTGGTATAAAAGTTTTTATGTTTAGTTTTGACACTCTATTGTATTATTAGCACTGATAGGAAGATGTGCCAAAACATGGTTTCACATGTTAAATTAATAAATTAGTTAAATCCATTAAACCACCAAAACCCAAGTTATGTGTGAGGTTTTTCTCATATATGCAACAATAATAATTCTACATCTACACTGATACATTCACAAACATTTCATGCATACAGCAGTTCAAAGTGAGTGGGTGAAGGAAGGTTTAAACTCTGAAAAAAGACTTTGGATCCTCCCACTCTTCCTCCTTCTTACTTCTCTCCCACCAACATGGCCGTGGTCCAGTCAGCTCCAACAGACATCATTACAGAACAAAGACAGAAAGCAGGATTTTTAAAAGACTTGAATGACAGGCAACGTTATCATTGGTGGATGACTTAAAAAGTTAGCCACTTTTTATGTATGAGTTCCAGCCAGACTGGGCAAGACACTGTCGTGGATATCAGGATGTGAGTGCAGAAAGGGCTAAACAGGAACAGACTAATTTGACCAATGTTCAAAGATTGTTACAGAGAGCAACTTTATTTATTGAAAATGACCATGGTTTCAGGTCATGAATGTAATAAACATAAATAATGTGTCCATACACGGTGGCTCATTCATCATCAGAGACTTGAATAGAAAGCAATTATGTTTCCTTTGATGCTGCTGGACGATATCAGCTGATATGAGACCTTGCGATATTGCTATACTGTATAATGTTTCATGTGTTGTAATGTAAATTCTAAATTACATTAACATATTTTCCTACTATGACTTTTCCAACAGAATTTCTTGAGGGCTGATATATTTGGCTGAAATTCTTTGCTATTTTATGTCATATGGTTAACCATACCTAGACACTGATGCTGTTTAACTTGAGGGTTAGCCCACAACAGTAAATATCCAATGTTTGTTTTACAAAGTACAGCAGGACAAGTGTCGAAAGTTTGTGCTTATCTCTTTTAAAGGGCATTTAGCGATCACTTACAGTCAAGTAATACCTGGTAATAATTTTGGCAGGTTTTAAATGTAATGATACAATAACTTCTTTCAAATCTTTCAAATGAAGCTTGAAAGAGAAATTGAAGTGATTTCTGACTGGCCACAAAGATGCAGAGTGCTAGCTTGTCTGTTCTTCATATGAAAAACATTGTGGCCCTGGGAAAAGTCCAAACTTTCAACGTTTTTAGGTGGTTAGCTGTTTGGTCGCTTTGTTACCCCGGTGACAAGCAACTGTGACGGAGTATGCTGGCTTCTTGAGAGGTAAAAGATCAGGTTTATGGTAACTTGAACACAGGAAGTGAAGAGGGAAAGAGCTGATAGTGATGGATTGTGCTAAAGTTCAGGTGAAAAAAAAAACAAAAATGTGAGGAATTTGCTGCTGGGTCTTATCGACATGTGCTTAAACTTCTCTCTTTTCATCTTGGCATCTTATATAGCATAATCTTTGCATTCTGAAAGATTCCTATTTCCATATTATCATTATTGTTGTTAATAATACATTTTAACATCCTAGTTGCTTTTTTTGTTGTTGTTTTTTTTGTTAAGATAAACACATATTAGTTTATATCTGTTTTTAGCTGAGAACGATTGGTGTGTTCCCAATTGTCCAATTTTTTTTTTTTAATCAGAAAAAAATCTACACAATTATACTTTTAGGTGTCATTTGTATGATGAAAATCGTTTGGATGTACTTTAACTAACTTTAGTCACTCTGCTAAAGTCACCGCATTATACCACAATGTTCTGCTGGGCTTAATAGCAGAGTAAAAAAGTCAAAACTAGCCTTTGTGGTTGTTTTTTTTATTGTTGGTAGTTTTATAATTGCCTCGCTGTGTCTTTTTGCCAACATGACTCAATGTGGCGAATTAATGCTTAGAAATGTGTGCAGATCTCATTGTCACACATTTATTCTTGCAAAAACACATGTAACCAGACACATCTGGTTGCATTGATTTGCTTTTACTAGTTAACACTGGGCAGGTCATTTTTAAATCTTGACAGCAGAAAAATTCACTGTTTAAGCTAGATAGGAAAACACTTTACTACGAACATACTATACAGCACCCATTGGGTTAACGTCAGCATAGTGACTCAGACCCCGGTTCATCTCTGCCACTTTGCACTTTCACATCCCCTGTAATTCATCGGATGTTACTTAGGGTTTTCCTAAAGCACCTATGAATTTTCCACATAACTCACCCATGTAATCCCAGTGGAAGTCAGTGAAGTAATAAGGGATTAGTTAAACTTCTAATGAGTATAGAAACCAGCAGCTCTTCATGGGAGCTGCAACTTCCCTTGACATCCGCTGAGACTACACTCAGTCCCAAAGGCTAATGGCAATCCTTTTATCCTCATATGCCTAATTACAAGTTACATATTTATATTACAAGTTTGAGTGGTTTAGGCCTCCCACTAAATGGCACATATTTGTACACTTTGCATAGAGTAATAGAATGAATCTTGGTGGCTTTGTATTTATTTATTTATAAGGAGTATAATTTTATTGTGATTATTTGTTTCACAATTCATTTAGATGAGAAGAACGAAGTAGATCTGTCAGCGAGCGAAGAATGGGACATCAGGACTTTAACAAGTGCTCTGAAGCTTTATTTGAGGTAAGGGTCAATTTATGACACACACCTGTATTCTCGGTGCTCTACAAAGAAGTTAATTCTGTAAGTAATCTTGTTAATTTTCTGTTGAGTGATTGTTTTTAGTAGACCTGCATTAGCACTAACATCTGTTAAGTTTGTATATATAACTTGATTATTTAGATGAACTTACATGAGATTTATCATTAGTCTTCATTCGTTGGTTTTTTTCAGACTGGAAGCTCCCCCTTACCTTATTTTCAAAACGCTGCTCTCATGTGCTTTTTGTTGCTAGGTTACAAAATCTGTTGTCACTAGCAGCCTGTATGTCTCCTCTGTCATTGTTGACAGTGTTAATAACGTTTTGCTGTGCCCCCTCTTTTGATTCACCTTGGTCAGTATAAAAAAGAGGTAACATGAGCTTGGCTTTGTTTTGGAGCCATATGTTTTATAAATACAGTATGTGTACAGCAGAAACCAGTTAAAAAAATACATTAACTGTTTTTTATTATTATTATTATTTTTATTAAGGATGCTAAGCTATGATGATAAACTTCAAAGGTTTTGTTTGAGAAATAGATATTGGCTACTCAGAAACTCCCAGAGGCTAGGGGGGTTTTCCTCCTATAAAAGTTAAAACAAGTTGTTTTTTTTTCTTTTGCTTTCTGAGTAATATGTTTAAGACCTAATTAATTCCCTCAAGTGATGTAAACCAAGTCAATGCTTACAACGGAATGCAGTTTAAAAATGACATAATCTGCCAAGTTAGATCTAGGATGTTTTCGCAGGATATTTTGTTCTTGCTTTTTAATTGTTCTTTGTCAGTTTTTTGTTACTTCCTCATGTGCTTTTTACTCAATTTTAATTAATGTATTTTGTATTTATTATTTAGTTATCTTCATTTAATAGTTGTTATTCATTTAGTAAATGTTGAATTGCATATTTTTTTCCTGTATTTATTTCTTTTTGTGATATTTTTCTGTTTTTTATGTATTTATTTTGTTTTATTTATTTTTAAGAAGTTCAGTCATTAAATGGAAATATAGAAATATTATAGACTAATTGAGCATCAAATAGTTTTTTTTATGAAGAATTTGAGCAGTTTAATGATTTTGCTATTGCCACCACATTTTTTCTTTTTATGACATTTTCTCATCTTATTTGTCTGTTCAAACTTTACATTTTCTTCTGCTGAGTAACCATGTTCTTTACATAGTATCAGAGTCTAACTTAGTATATTTTATCTCAGATGATATCTATGAGAATGTTGAATAGCTCTGCATTAAGTTTCACTTTTGGTGTCAGGTCTGCTTTTTAGTTTTAAGTTTTAGTAGAAAAGAAATTGTATTGTCTTCAAAAGACATAAGCTAACACTTCTGTCCTACTGCTTTACTGGAGCAATGTAACTAAGCTAATCAGATTCTGGTGAGCTTTTTAGTTATGGAAAAAACTATTTGTGTTTATATTAGACTAAATTTACATGTTAAAACTAAACTGTAACTTGAACAGTTTTTTTTCTATAGCATATCATGCAGGCTAATATTTAATATTTTCGGCAATTGTTGTTCAAGCAACTCTCTAGGAGTATATTGTTTTATGTTTATGATCTGCAGAAATAAATAAGTGGTCAAACATTACATTTCCCTTCATGGCTAAATACTTTTGGCCATGATCCAGCTGCACTGTGAAAATACCTTCAGATGAACTTGGTTATCTCAATGTGTGCACCTTCTAATTCCATCCCCTGGCCTGGTCACATTAATCATTGCTATGTGCAGGCACTATAAAACAGTGTGCCAGCTATTTCAGTCCCCCTTGCTCACTTTGACTCTCCTTCTCTACCTCCACCCTCCCATCACCTCTCCTGCTCTTCCATTTTACTGTCTCTGGGAAGGAGCCTCTCTGAGCCATTGATGACCTATGGACATTACAAAGACTTCATCAGCCCTGCAAGTAAGTTTTGCCTCCTCATATACAAACTTTTCATCAGGCTATTAGCATACAGCTGTTATTATTGGTGCTGGCTGAAGTTAAAATGGGAGAAATAAAAAAGAAATTGAAAGTGAAAGACATTTTGATTGTCTTTTGAAGGAAAGTCAACACAGTAATGTTAACTACAGCCTGGCTGCTTTTGTATAGTACTATGTTTCTTGCATGTTTGTATTTAATGTCTTTATACTCTTTCAACTAGTCCAGACCAGAGTTCAGACTAAACATGGAGAAGCAGCATTTAGCTGTTATGCTGCAAACAAGTGGAACA
>JBAMHX010000005.1:12697829-12718140 GCA_037177515.1 Pseudomugil tenellus
ATAAATAAAATAAAGTGTGTTTCATTCATACATTCACTTAAAAGAGGTAATTCTGTTTAGACACCCACATTTTTTTGTCTTTGAATTATGTTAACAAATGTGATAAGAATCTACGGTCGGTATTTAGTTCAGGATTGTTATTCCAGCTTAAGCCTATTTTTAAAAAATTAAGTCATTTCTTTAAACTTCTCACTTAAAAACAGATCTGTTCTTTTACCTATTGCTTCGAGTTCAGTAATTCATTGCACTCAGATGTGAGTTAGGACTCACATGATTGCCACTATATTATACAATAAACTGCAAGTACTCATTACTGGGACATAGCACATCATCCCAGTACTTATTTCTATTTAATGCTACTTATCAGCTTTCATATTATTACCTCTGTCAAGGTGAAGGTTATGTTTTTGGAATTTTTGGTCGGTCGGTCTGTCTGTTAGCAGAACTAAAAAAAGAATTTTGAAAAAAGTTTTAAGGAACTGTCAGATATAAATACATTTTTATGGTGATCTGGATTACCGTCCGGATCCCAGAATTTAATAAAGGCCTTTAAAGTATTGAAAAACAGTTTCTAACTCAACAGATAATAGGCAAAAACAAACAAAAAAATTTATTATAATGAAATTCTGGTAGATACTACATAAACTAACGGGTAACCTAGACTGCAGCTAACACAGTTAGCAACCATTAGAGAAAATTTGAATTTCTATTAAAGAACTATTAAAGCCATTTTCTTCATTCTGGTGTCTAAATCTATGCTTCCACAATCATGATGGAATAAATGGTGATAGATAATGATTGAAATAAATAGTGATATTAACTTGACTTATACAAGAGGATTGGGATGGGGTTGGTAACTGGAAGTGCTGCTCAGCCTTTTGGGGGTTTTCTCAGGTGAGTAACTCTATGGGTTGGCAAAGATCCTCTCTCTCTGGCTTCTCCTTTACAAAAGTGTGGAAAAATTGTTTGACTAAAAACTTTTTTTTAATTCTTCCTCAGTGTGGCAGCACATAGCAAACAGAATCTGATGACCGTTGCCAACTTGGGGGTTGTGTTTGGCCCAACATTAATGAGGCCACAGGAGGAGACTGTCGCTGCAATCATGGATCTTAAATTCCAGAACATAGTCGTGGAAATCCTCATTGAACACCAAGAAAAGGTAACACTTAGAGTTGGGTTTACCATTTATATAATGCTTTACGAGCTGTACTACTAACTGAAACGAAAAGTATCAGGGAATCTGTGCTTATTACACCACATCATTGAAGGAACAGGTAATTATCACAATATTTGAAGTAACAGAAAATGCAACATATAGCACCTCTGTGTTTACACACCAAGGTAGTGGATTATTGTCTGATATTAAAAGATTAGAAATGTGTAAGAAAATCAGACATAAGTTTGGTAATCCTCCTTTTTTTTTATGAAACACTCCATTTGTGTCAAATATATTATATTTTGGACCCAGATCGGCTTTTCCTGTTGGCAGAGAGAAGTCTATTCAGCAGCTGAATTTCATTTGATCAGGGTCACAGTTACTACAGATGCAATACTCATCTTCTGTGGGTACTCCTTTTATTATAGTGATGTATGTGTAGGTGTATGTGCTAAAAAAAAACTTATCTTATCCGCTTTAATGGATGCTACATTAAAAAGATATTGCAGCAGTGAACATGCACCTTAAAAAATAGTAACTTGGTTATGTTGAAAAACAAATGTGTGTATGTTTTTTTCCCTATAGAAAAAAAGGGGTATAATAAAACGAAAAACATTTTAGTGAAATAGATTTTTCACATTTAACTGAAACTAATGGTCCAAATTACTCTTCAGACAGTTATTCAGATTCGTTTTTCAGGACTGAAAAGACTAGATAGCAATTGAATTAGCAAAATATTTGAATCTGACCAATAGGGGGAGCCCTTAGTACTTATATTGGTATTATATACACATATTCCTTTTATTGTAAAGAGTTTGATTATTCTGCAGATAAATGTAAATATTTTCAAGGTTCCCTTTCAGCCTGGGTACATTTATCTTGGTTATGGGTTGTTTAAAAACATATAGCTCATGAGATCATGTCACTCCACAGAATATCATTAATCAGTTTTGATCCTCAAAGGGAGATAATTCTCCATGTCAAAAGAGGAAAAAAAATTAAATCAGTTTTTGTAGCACGGCTTCTTTGAATTGAAAATGTTACGTGTTATGAATAATGTCTCCATACAAGCTCAATGCGTTGTTAAGATACCAACATACTAAAACAACAGCAATAACAACCTCACGCATAGTGTTGCTTTTCGAAACTACCCAAAGGTATCCAACACCGGCTGATGGATAAAGGATGTAGTGTTAGAATGCAGCAAGAGCATTTTCGAAAGTACAGCAGGTTAGAGCAGGGGAAATCTGAACAGACAGACAGACAGGCATTAACTTTCCTTACAGCTGAGTCCCACTCCAGACTGTTGATACCCCCAGATACCAACAGTAGACTCTGTTTTACATTCACCTCCATCCGCAGAGCCAAGTAGCAGAAACTCTCAGTCATATCAGATTTCTCTCTTTCTCTATCTGTGTCTCTACTACAAACTTTCTCTCTCTTGCTTCTCTTCTGGTCTGCCTCTCTCGTTCACACTCTGCCTCACTTTCTCAGCCACTTTCTAACTCTCTTCTCCCACCCCTACCTCCCTCCTCTCTTCATCTGTGATCCTTTCTGAGGCTCTGCTGAGACTTCCTCTCCTCTGTAGCCCTATTCCCTTTCAACTCCACATCTAAAGTTTATATGTAAACATGGCCCAGTGTAAACAGGCTGCACCAGTTGGCCAGCCCTTCTTAAGTCCAAACCCTGTTTATTTTACTTTCCTCACTTTGAGAGAGTGGGTCAATTTCTCTATAGAGAAATGTCACCTTAACTTAGACCCAGATTTCTGGATGGGATGTGATTGTGTTATGCTGAGTTGTTCTTGTTTTTTGAGGGAGACACAAACAAAATCTTCTTAAAGGGCAGTTTTAACGCTCCAATCAATGCACTGCACAACTTTCCCTTAAAGCACACGCTGCAAATACTTTTTCCATCTACCACTACACAGAGACTGAGTTTCAAAACTTATGAGGTCAGTTGAGGATATGCTGTTACTTTTTGAGCTTTTGCAAACTGCAATTCGTGTTCTGCTTGAGATTTATTCACATGTGTATTCAGATCTTTACAGATGTTCCTGAGTTCTGCTCTTCTCCATCTGCTGCCCCAGTGTTCTCTGCTCCCACAAGGCAGTCCAAGAAACTTGGTCGACAGAACCGGCCCTTAGCAGTCTACAATCCACAAGTCCTTGACATTCAGAATGGTAAGAGATGCATAAATGCACATGGATTTGTTTGTGTTTTCTCAATTGTTAAGGCACGGATGACGATACACTCATATTTTGTGATGCAGAGAAGGCCATGAGATTGGAAGTGAAGGAAAATTAATGCATGCTCTTAATTAATAAATACAAATTATACAAGGCCTTTGCTGTCGGAAGCAACATCTAGGGGTATATTCCCAAACGGCCTCAATCCTCCTATTCCCCAATCCTCGAATAGACACAAACAATAATGTAATGACGCAAATGTTCAGTCCCAAAGCTCCACCTGGTGTGCAAACTTTGAACCAGTTCGGTATTGCATCAGGACAGGATGCATCCTGAGGTCATGACCTTTTATTTCCACTTGATTTGAGGTCAATGAGAGAAATAATTTCAGAGATATAAAGCACCACCTAGCGGGGGAAACCATAAATCCAATAATCAAGGAATTCAATACAGATCGTCCCGTTGGGGACCTAAACGGGTACACCGAGTATCAAATTTCAATTGTCAAAGCTGTTATCGCGCTCACACTAAGCATATCCAACGGTGGCAGTCGTGATGAAACCATTATACCCCCGACACTCCACGTTCGGGGGATATAAACAAAAAAGACAACAAAGAAAAAAGTCTGTACTTGTATGTGTACCAGTCCTTTTCTTTCCAGACAGATCTTTATCTATTTTACTGCACACTGTCAAAGTATCGCTGTGGACCTGCAGTGTGGAGTTTGAAGTTGTTTTATTAAGTGTTTTTCATACTTTACCTTAAAAGGACTTTTTTACAATGCTGTGTTCTCAATGACGCCCTCACCAGGCCTTCATCATCAGGGGGTGTCACTTGTACTTCAACACATAAATGCTCCGTTTAGTGAAAATATCCTTATAGCTGTCCTCTGTGTATGTGGGTGTCTGTGTTAGTTTTGCCCCTAAGCCTTTCTTCATTTCTCCTTTTCTTTATTTGATATGAATATATAATTGTAATCAAGACAATGTGCTGTATCTGGATTGTGGTCCAGAACCAGATAGATTCAATTTAATTTTACAACATTAAGGAATCAATGCTTCATTTGAGCTGCCTCTCTCATTCACTAATGACCACAGTTTCTACCAGATGGTGAGTCACGCGTTCTGTTAATTCCTCCAACCATCACAGAGAAACCTTACTTTAAGACTGTCTGGACTATCCTCCCTGTAGTCCAGCCTTTTTTTTTTTTTAACCAATATTTACCAAGCTCATTCTGAAACCTAAATGTGACAATAACATAATGGTTTTCTCCCAATAGTCCAGCAACTGATCTTCTCAGGTGTGTAAATACTGTTTTAGAAGAGGGGAACATTTTAAACATCGTCTTTTTTTTTGTTTTAGATGTATAATATTTCCCTCAGAGCATTTGTTTTCTATAACTGACTTTGAATAAAATATCACAAATGTAAATACAAACATGTATCTATTTGTATTATCATTTTAAACAATGTCCAATTTTCGGGGGATTTGGTGTGTACAGTATGCTGTTCGTCAGCATCCGCTGGCATTTCATTTGACTTTGTTAACGCTGACTTCAGGTACACCTCAGGTTTAGTTTTTTCCCAACTAGTATGTAGTGTTTTTTTGTTATTTATGTCATCCATTCACTTGAAAATGACAAATAACAGTTAGTTGGCTTGTAGTGAGTACATATTACACACTAAACTCTGTCACCTTCTTTCTGTAACGCTGAGCATAGATATTTGGATCTATAGCCCTTTTGTGCTCTTGTTTACTTGGTTGTTCTTAAGTTTAGTAAAATGGGAAACTATAATAAGGTCCCATTGTGACGCATCAGAAGAGTAGATCAGCTGACCCACTGACCCAAAATCCAACTGCAGCAAATTTTGTTCCATTTCCAGTTAAATCCCTTCCCTTTTACAATACTAAAGGAGTCTAAATCTGCTTACCAGATTGCCCCTCTTTGTCTCCTTTCCATCAGCTTTTACTTTGGGTTATTTTAATGTCACTGGATGAAAGGCCTAATCCTTTTTAACCTTTGTCTCTCTTTTTATAAGAAGGTAAAGCAAATTTTAGGATGTTGAAGGGAAAAACTCAAAGGAGTGTTCAATATAGCATTTCCAATTAATTTTTATGCATAAATACACATCAATATACACAAACATATAGCTGCAGTGTAGCAGATTTTAGCATCAAGTGATCATTTTACTAATAAAGGGAGCGAGCTAGCTGTAAGTATGTTGGTGGCATGGTTGGCTAGACAGAAGCTAGCAGATTGTAGCAGGCATTGTAGTTTTTTTTAATATTATAGTGTTGGGGGCAGGCTCTACTTCTGCTTGCCATACACACTGCTTTGCTGAGTCACACAGCTCTTGCCTGAACTGAAAAACCAAAAAATATAACCTGCTTAAATCCATTATTAAGTATGATATATCCATAGTAGTAGTAAACACCATTGACAGTATATCACTGTCACTTATAAATGTTTTAAGAATTTTCATGCTCCCATACAAATATCTGAATTAATTCAACTCAAACGTGATAGTATAAACCAAAGTCATACAGTACAGTCCTTGCTTAATGTTAAACACCTGTAAAGTTTTGGTTATATATAGTTATTATGGAACTTATAATACTACATCTGTGTTCAATTAGGCAAATTGCTCAGCAACAGTTCACTTTGGTATCAGTTAAAAATGGGATCCTGGTGCTTTGATGTGTTTTGTGTGTTTATTAAAGAGAAGAGAAGAAACAATTATTCTTAGCTTTTAGCATTTTTATTTCAGAATTAAATATTTAGTTGTTTTATTGAGCATGCTACTGAAGTACGTTTATTTGCAATAAAATTATGGAATAAAATAACTGGTTGATTATACCTTGTGTGAATTTATTTTTGTCAGCTGTGGGAGATAGTGAGACATCAATGGGCAGCAATGAATCTGTGTCATCCCAGTCATCGTCAGCCTCGGCCTCAGAAATGCCTACAGAGAACACTGACCCTATGGCACTCTGCAGCAACTTCCAGTGAGTGCTTATCTACATTTTTATCCTAAAATAATATCTGAATTATTCATAACAAGTCAAATATTTGTTGATAATTTCTTTGTGACTGAGTCATACATAGCAACTTTAGGGATAAAACGATTTAGACTCCTCTAGACAGTTTGTAGATTGAGTATCTTTTATTAATTAAATTTTTTTAAACAACATTGTATGCATGAATAAAAATTTCATTTATAGTATTGATATTCTTATTTAGCTAATGCAACAAGTTGTAGTATTTTGATGGGTAAGTTTTCTGGTTTAACACTATTAGTGTGTAAATTGTAATTAATTAAACTTTTCATCCAAATGCCAGGCTGATTGACAAAGCTGTCATTTCATTTCACTTTCCATTCACACACTAATCACTGCATGTGTAAGAAACTGAAGTGGTGATTTAGAAAAACGGTGATCAGGGACGTTTACTCCACTGGTGAGCTACCAATACTTGTTCAAGTATTCTCTTTTTATTCAGCAGTGTTCTAAATTAAATTTTTATCATTATATGGCTGTTGTGTTTTCAACAGTTATTTGGGATGAAAGTGGAAATTTGGCCTTTAGATATAATTTTGTTTTTGTAAAGTGAAATAATCTTTTTAATAATGTGTTGATCATTGAAAAGAAAAAAAGTATCCTCTGGCCTGACAGACTGTGTTATGAAACTGTCACTTAGTTTTCACACAGCAGGAGTGAATAGCAACAGCATTTGTTTGACATGATTTTAAATTTTAATGCATCTTAATCTATATTTTTTCATATATAGAGAAAAATAAAAGTTACACTCTCCTGCACTGTTTTCTTTGTTATTTTAGTGAAATATTAGTGGTGAATAATTAGTTATTTGATCGAATGGTGGTCATATGTATGACTTGTTATTTTTGAGCAGACCAAAAGTAAAATAAAACAACAGATTGTAGGTAAATGGCTTTTTATTGTTATTGTTCATAGTGTTAATCTCTTGCACTTAATGTGTAGTTTGGTGTTTTGCCATGCCTCTCTCTGGCCTCACTTTTCTGACCTTTCTGTCCTCACGCTTTCTAAGTCCTTGGTTCATTTTGTTGTTTCCAGCCCATGACTTGCCTTGAATGCTGATGTGAAAGATGAATTATTGGGTTATGCTGCAGATGTTAGTGTCTGCTGTGTCATGTCTACACATTCACCTTGAAATAGACATTCTTTCATTCACTGTCCCTTTCTCTTTCTTCATCTGTTGCAAAGAGCTGTAACACAAAAACAAATCCACTTCACAATTTGACAGAGGGCAGTGTGATTCCTCTCTCTCTGTGACCTCTGTGGGTGCCTATCTGCCTGTGTGTAGACATTATTCCATCTTTTTCTCCCCAGAGATGCAGGATTACAGTTAAGAATATATATTCCTTATGTAACCAACTCCTTTTTTTTTTTCCTTACGGGTCATTTTTTTGTGCTTCTCCACATATGTGGCATCATGTTGGAGGACGGAAGGAGTAACCGGGAGGAGGTCGTAAATCTCAGCTCTTATTTGTTTGGAAGACAGGTGGCCGTGCGTTGGCCGTGTAAATCGTATTGACATTGGAGCGATATTCATCTTGTTTACCCTTATAGCCACAGCCCCAGTCCCTTTATGAAGACTTGCGCCATATGTCACAGGGTGTCGCCCTGGCTTTGTTCACTCATAAATCTTAGCATGTGAGATGGTGGAGACCTGTTAGCACAGCAGCTCTCTGGCGTAGGACCCAGGGATTCAGCTACAGTCCCAGCCAATATGAGCAGGGATTGCAATTGCTAAATTACTTCCAGCCAGTCCCAGAAATGTATTATCTGCACTCTGCTGTACTCAAAAGCACACCTGGAAAACTGTGTATTCGAGTCAGTTTCCTGCAAATTCTGCCAGGTCATACACAAATGTATCCTGACTCACTGTATTTTGCAATAACTTTTTTGGGGACTGCTTTGTGATTTATCATTCCGTCATTTCAATGACTCGCCTCATTTCTCCTCTTCTCTTTAAATTCAGTCACCACTTTTCCCAAAGCTCTGTTGCCTCAAGTCATCCAAACTTACATTTTCGGGCTTTTTTATTTCTTCCTTTATGCTGCCCTTCCTTTGGCTTTCCAGGCATCTTACATGCAGACAGCTGTGGATCATAAGGTTGTAGATCAGGGCTTATTTTCTGCCCACCCAAACTGGTGGTGGCTGGGCGAGCAGCTTAGCTCTAGGCTCGATTCCACTTTTTACTAGAAACTATACTAAATCCCACCGCTGCCTATTTTCCTTTAGTAGATAGACAGCTGATAGCCTCACTCATCCCAAAGTTTGTTCTATGCCAGGATCAACATAGCTTGGATCCTGCAGGATGAAATTCCAGCAGAAATGAATTTATTTGTGTCAGTGAATACCGTCTGCTATTAACCTGGCTGTTTGTGACAATGTTAGATGATCGGGGCAATGAAGCACCAAAGAATGGATATAAGGTAAAAAGGACTCCGAAATAATAAAGAAAGATCAATTTTGACATTGACCACAACCAGTGGTCTGCCTTTTGTGGTCTTCTGTCTCCATCTTTTGAAGCTACTCACAGTGAAAGACTTCTGGAGAAAATAAGGAAAATAAAAACTGCGAGAGTATTGCACCAAAGCAGAATTTGACTTTCCATTGCAGTCATTGTAGTGGAGCCTGCCTTTCTCGTATCAGGCTCATCAACCTCCAAAGAGCTTGTAATAGGCATGGAGAGCCACCTTTTATAAAGCTTGGCTTGTAACTGTGAAGTTACAATTATGAAAACCTTCAGATGATAGTATTTCATTTCTAGGTAGTGACGCTGCAAGTTTTTTTCCCCCATATTAATGTTTATCAGAAAATCTCAACAATATAAAAAGGAATATTCTTGAAAACTACCGGTGATGCAATTCTTACCTTGTTTTCTCCACATATTTTTTTATTGTTTCACTGGAAAGCTGATACTGTCTAATTTCATTATATGCTGAGATTTACAATGACTATAAACATTTATTATAGTTACAAAAAGTCCCAACATCTGGACAGGAATATTTATCTCAGTCTTATTTACAGTGCATTTTCAGTTTTCCATCTAGAGTAATCATATTCACAGAAAAATCTTGGCTAGGCCTGTGATGAGTAAAAATAATGAAAGACCAATTCAAAGCTTGATGCTATTTTTGTTAAAGAGAAACGACAGGCAATTTCTCTGTTTGATTTAGCTGTAATTGTGAAAGCAATTTTGGGATAAATCCATTTACCTCTGATATATTTTACAAGTTTTTAGGTCAGTCATGAGACTTACACAAATTTTCATCATTTAACTTCTTTTTCAAATATCTTAGTCTAAAAGTCTTCCTAGCTGTATGAATAACTCCTAGATGAGAAAATGAGCAAGATAGCTAACTTTTCTGAAACGTGTGTTTCCTTATTTGTTGTACTTTTAGAGTGAATGCGAGTCAGGTTTACTTGCAGGTGGGTCAAGTGTTGTTGCTTGTCTTCTCTTCCTTTTGGCTATGACCCAGGCAGAGGGTGGTTGTGCTTGGGCCCAGGTTAATGAGTGGATTTGCTGCACTGCAGCGCACTGTCCCCCCATGCTGATGTGGAGCAGCTGAGCACCACAGTGGTCCCACACTGCTGCAGAGCGATAAATCACCCACAGTCAGGCCTGGCCCAAACTGAACAACCACCACTGGGGATGGACAAGTACGCTGAAAGAGAGGCAGGAGAAGTAACGAAAAGAGGAAGCAGAGAAAAGTGGGTAATAATAGCATGAGCCCTGTGCTGTGTTCACCTCCACCTATGTCCACAAAAGATCCTTTAACCTATTCTCCCTTAAGGCCACCTTTCTCTCCTCCACCAGTGCCAATGTAACCCCTATTCACAACATCCTCTCAACTTCCAGCCCCCTCCCCAGCTGCTCCCTCTAATTGCCTTTATTAACGTCTCTATGGGAGCGGCAGCTAGAAGCAATTTGCTCATTATGTGCTGTATTAGCACTGGCCCTGGGGCAAGCATGGAACACAGAGGGATGCCTGGCTGAGAGTCCTGCTCTCTTCTGCAGTACTCAGGCTTTATCAGGACCCCCGCCTCTGTCCTATGGGTCAGCCATACATAGACTTGTTGGCCCTAACAACAACCATTGTAAAGAACAGCTACAGTTCTACTGCTGCATGTGCTAACGCTCTGCTTGTTTGACCTGTGACATACAGAAGTCGTAACCAATAATGCAGACATGTTCCACCTTCAAATGTTACCAATGTGGCAGTAGTTTAATTAAATAAATCCTAAAGATTTTAGGAGAATTTGTATCAATTTTCTGTATATCAAATTGGCTCTTTGGTTTGACCTTGCAGGTTAATATATACAGTAATTGAGAGACAATCCTTTAGAAGAGGTTTTTTGACAAATGGTGGGGAATAGGTGATTTACTTTGTGGAATCCTCGTGTCTTTTTTGTGACAAACTAAAAGAAATTAAATTCACTGTGTTATGATTCTTGCTCTGATTTTATTCTTTTTGTATTTCTGTTTCAACATCTGTAATGCTGTTTCTATGTAAAGCACTTTGAACTGT
Source organism: Pseudomugil tenellus (assembly GCA_037177515.1). NCBI lineage: Eukaryota > Metazoa > Chordata > Actinopteri > Atheriniformes > Pseudomugilidae > Pseudomugil > Pseudomugil tenellus. The sequence goes on from JBAMHX010000005.1 coordinate 12,708,751, forward strand.
TGTGTACATGAAAGGTGCTATACAAATAAACTTGCCTTGCCTAAAGTTCTTAATTATACAAACATCTGTGCATATGATCAGAATCTAGTGGTATAGTAGAAAAACTCCATGATTTTTGCTGGAGCAAAGTATCCGCATCTTTTATTTTGTTGAACTAATATTTACTCAGTGAGAAATCTTTAAGACAAATATCAGCAGACTTGTACTATCACTGGTTTCAAAACTTAAGACATGTCACAGGCAGGTAAGAACTTAAAGTAATTTTTTTCATGTTATCAAATATTTCAACTGTGACCTTCATTAAATGATCCGTTGAACTGATCACTGAGAACATTTCTGATCAGGTGGTAAAATAAATCCTGTAAAAGTTCCACTATGATCATACAATAGTGTTAAATCAGACAACTCACCCATTAAAAGTGGTTATTTAACTTCTGTTTCAATTAATATCTAGGTGGTTTGGAATACCCTGATCATCATTGAGCTGCTTTATGTAATTCGGGCTTTTCTCCAATTTTCTCCAGACCAAGACACTTATATCTCTTGAACAATTCAAAATCAGATCAAAGCTGCAAAGATGCTGGGAATGTGTGTGAAAACGTCAAGTCATATCAAGCCTCCTCCATCTCTACTGTCCTCCAGCTGCAGATCTGTTTTATCTGTATGCTAAAACCTTTTTTAAATTATTTGCCTTGGATTTTTTTCCCCCGACATCTGTTGATTTAATATCGACCTTTAAAAAAAAAAGAAGACTGAGATTTCCTATTGATTCTGAATCATTAAGTGCAGTCTTTTATCTCTGCAGCATTTATTTATGGTGGATGTAACTTTTTGTCAGTATACTGTTTCCAGGGGATTGTTAAATGATATTCATCTCCTGCATTTAGTTTGGCAAGTAAGCTTGAAATGTTTTTTTTTTTTTTTTTTTTTTGCTAAACTTGAATGAGTGAAGTAAATACAAATGTTTGGTTGGCTTCAAACTCAGCGGAACTGGATTCTTTCTGTATCTCCATTATTCAGAGTAGAAAAGGAAGTGATTTATGCATAGCTTCTAAAGTATGGAAGCGATTCTGTATCTTAATTCGGATTAAAATTGATTAACGTCAATGCTTTTTCATTTTCTGAATGTTTCTCCTTTTTTTTACTCATAAATAAAATGAGTAATAAATCATCCATTCTGCATTTTCATTTTCTCTCTGTGACATATCATTTTGTAACTTTTGCTAAAATAACAAACAGGACATTTAGAATTTATTTTCCATCAATACCTCAGCAAATAGGTACCAAAATTCAATTTGAATTGTCCAATTTGAAAATTAAAGTACATTAGTAGAAATGCTTTATTTCAATCCCATTGCTGCACTATTTGACTTATACATTTAAAAACAGATCATCCAAAATACTTTTACTTTTCCCCTGAAAATGCTCATTTTGTGACATAACTAAAATATAAACACAGAGAATATTGTTTTTTTTTTTTTTGTTTTCATGCCTTAAATGAGGACGTTTGTGGAAGCAACTAACCACGAACAGGCACAAGCAGGTGATGTAGAAAATGTGGGATTTATCGACAGATGATCACTTACTAACTGGTTCTCTGCACATTTGAGAAATCCATATCTTTCTTTACTTACAACCACTCTATCATTCATAGGATAAAACTTAGGACAGTTTCTGTGAATGATTTATGAATGTGGACCCTGGCGTCTGTTGTGTCCTCCCATTAGAATGTACTGTATTGAAGTGGATCTTAACAGTCCGGTGTACCATGTTTACAGAGACTCAACAAGCCTGTCAATCATGACCAAGCTGTTTTTCTTTCTTATCTTATTTACAGATCACTTCCAGTAGCTTCAGTTGAAAGTCAAGCTGCTGCCACTACAACTGCCTGTCAGAAAGAAAAGCCAGAGGAAAGGTAATGCAAGATGACCATCCCTCCAACTTCATCAATTTCCATACTGTAATTGCAGCTGAACACTATCTGTCTAAATTTCTGCTGAGCCATTTTCACACTCACTCTTTGGTTAGATGTTGCACGCAGAGTCTTTTACTCACTCTGTTTTAACTCACTATGCGACTGATATTATTCCGACTCTACTCAGTAGACTCACTAACTTTATCGCTTAACATTACTTTGCTTGAAAATATTTTCCCTCACTTTCTCGTACAGTCCCCCTTCATGTGATGTGGCTCCCTTTAGAGGTTTTTCATACAGTCCCAGTACTGGCTGCTTCTGGAGCGGCAGCCGTCCTCATTGTTAAGCCACAAATGGTATCTGAGTGAGCAGGAAGTGAACAGGAGTGAACTGTGTAAAAGTCTAGCCATCACACAGAAATATCGCTCCATTTGCTTTTGGAATAAAAGAATTCATGTTGAATGCTCTCGGATGCTGCTGAAAAATTTGCAAAGAGCTATGGCCTGTCGATTAATGGTATTTTCATATAAATACAAGTATCCTTTTTTTTTTTCCAAATACCGTTCAGCATGAGTACACTCTGCCAAAATTCTGAATTGAAGAGCTTGCATGTGTGTTGTATTGAATTTGACCAGAAACTTTTTGGAGTGGATTTTCTACCTTCTTTCTGTTCTTCATTCTACATAGTTTGTGCTCCACACAAACAATATGAAATATTTATCAGGGCATCGTGTGCTGAAGGCACAATTTCAACATAATAATGTTGCTGGCATTTGAGATTACACTTTGCAATGGTGAGCAAAACAACCTTTCTTTTATGTCTACCAGCTTATAAATTTATATATTTACAAACCTGTACAGAGCAATGAATTTGCTGTATTTGATGGCAAAATGCTGTTTCTAAGCTCAGAAATGTGGCTTTAAAAGTTGACGCTCTGTAGGGAGAAATGTCGTTTCCACCCGTATTTGTGTGTCATTTTAGACACTCTCCAGTACTTTTTAATTATCTCACCATTGATGGGTTTCTGCTGTGTAGACCTGATGTGTGCCTGCCTTGACTCATTCCCAAGTTTTTGTAGACTGGTGATAGTACAAAACAAGAGAGTTGTGTCCCAGCTTCTCTTGGTACTTTTGCTTGTTTTCCAGCCTGGCTCAATTCTGCTGTTTCAAGTTAGTAAGTGTCGAACAAGCAGAACCCAGGCCCAGATTGAACTGTGCGGTAATCCTCTCCAAAGCTCCGCCAGCTCACTGATTGCCTTCATTTTTCAGTGTCACCAACAGGAAAGCCAAGGCAGTGTACCCATGTGAGGCAGAGCACGACTCTGAGCTCTCCTTCCAGGTCGGCGCAATATTCAACTCTGGTAAGCGTTATCGCCTACACCAGTCGCTCACTCAGAACGAGCCCCAGCATATTGGATTTGGGAGAAAACTGAACACCCAATCTGATCTTGAGTTGAAGAGAGAGATGAGATGAGGAGAGCAAGAAAGGGGAGGGGTTGAGCTGGAGACACAGATTTGCTCTTTGGTGTCTGGGAAGAGGCTGGACTGAGTTTTAATCACCTTCACAGGAAATAAGATTTTTTTTTTTTTTTTTTTTTGGGTAAAAGTTCTCTTTTATTAGGCAGACTTTTTTTTAACTATAAAAATCTTTACAGTGATGCATATTGTGATGTGTTTGATAAGACCCAACAAATGGAGTGCAGTTTATTGGTTTTCATGGTCTGGCATTATCACACTGTAGCACATTATTTCCTGTTTTGATACATGTACTCTTCATACTTTTTTTTTTTTTTGTTATTTTATAGATTTAATGTAAAAAGAAATTACAACAATGTTGAGATTGGCTTTAGTACAAGGTAGTTCTTCAGTTTGCATATAATTCATAATACATATATCCTTATATTATGTTGTTTGAATGAATTCATTCTTATTTGAATTGTGTGTAGAGTGCTGAAAACACATTTAGGAAATTGTTTTTGTCTTTTCGTTCTTGTACCAAACGGCATTTAATTCGAGAATATATTTAAATCTTTCCTTTGATTTTTGATGGTAAATTGACTCTTATTTTCTCTTTAATGAATGATTGTTTCCTGTGCTTTCAATTTTCATTTAAATTGCACAACTAAATGGACCGAAAGCCAAACAAGATTACTGTGTATAAATGAAACTCTCTTAAATATGCTGATTAAGGTAGAGACATGCTGTCTGACACATCTGCCAACAGTATTGCAACTAAAAAATAAAATGAATAAATAGACAAATGGCAATAAAAATATCCATAAACAGACCTGCAGTGTGCATTTGAGATTAAAATAAAAGATCACTCTGCGGCTAAATGTAACAGCATAATCACTTTAACCTCTTTCCTTTTCACTCAAACATGCACATGTACTCACTGGAGGCTCTCTGTCCTCTGTCTGTCCCCCACCCTTCCTCTTCCTGTGGTACCGTCCCCTTGATAATGTTGTGTCCTTTCCTGCAGTGACCCAGTCGAGAGAGCCAGGCTGGTTGGAGGGGGAGCTGGAGGGAAAGAGAGGCCTCATCCCTGAAAACTATGTGGAGATGTTGTGAAACCAAATAGAAATATTAATGGACACTTTCCATATGTATATCAGAGGTAATCCACAAAGAAATATGTGCCTCTGTTGGAGTCATTCAGTATCAGTGCCACTTATTATTACTGATAAACAATTGTAGACACAGTTCAATGTATTTTGCCCGGCAGTAGATTTTGTGCTGCATTGCAAAGCATTTTTCATTTTGAATTTAGCATGACAATGTATTCACAAGAATGTCACCATTGTAATTTTAAAATGGGATTGCACTTAAAATGTTCTGCTGTATAGTAATTGCCGTAGCCGCTTAAAATCCAAGTAGCAGCACCAGAGAATGTGTGTCACTGCCCTCTTCCCAGTTATACATGGTATCCATGAGCTCAGAGTCAAAGGGAGATCCTCAGAAACTGTAAGGTAGAATGTCAGCCCTAAAGTCGCTGTAGCTTTTAACCCCTTAATCAAATTTGTCTTATTAAATTAGAAATCCCTTTGTGCCTTAACCATCCAAACACTTTGTGTGTACGGGTATGTTTGACATGAATTAGATTGTGGCTGCTTTCACCTCTAAAATGTTTTATTTTACAGTTATATATTGGTATTGAAAGGGGCCCAATGCTAATGCAATTTTATTTATTTTAATTGGCACTTTGATTGCATGAGATTTTACACATTGTTCTGTTCTTTTTTTTGTTGCATATATGTGTGTTTTTTGGTCCATAGAAACCCAGTCAAACACCTCTCTGGTGGCTGACAACCACTATGTTAAACACTACCATCAGTGTTGATAGAGGTAAATTTAAGTGGGTTGTACTGATTGAAGTGTCTTTCTTCTCATCTAATCTCTGTTCTCAAATGTATTTTTAACGTTGCTCTGGTTCTTCTGAGCAGAAAAGTGAAACACTCTTGACAAAGCGGAATTTTGCAGTACCTCAAAACATTTCAGATTATCACTTCTTATTTCATCACAAAATGTTTAGGAGAAACCTGCCCCCCAAGTATGTTTACCACATATAGTTATGTGTAAGTTTTAATAAAGCATTATTTTAACATGTGTGCGCATCTTCCATCAGCTGTTGGGCAAAACTTCACTTTGTCAGAGTTTTGGTTCAGCAGATTGTTTTTTTTTTTTGTTTGTTTGTTTTTTTGGATTATAATTATTTAAATACAGTGATTTATTGGTTTCCTAAAGAGAATTGACTCAATGTTCTCTGTTCTTTTGTTTATTGTTTTGTTCATTATTAATCTTGTTATTAAATATCATAAATGATCATTTTTAATGTTGTAAACAAGTCTAATATCCTGCTATGTTTGTGTTTATATAAATCAGATACTTAGAAAGGCAAAATATAAGAAAATCAGTTGATCTTTTAATATTTTTGCATTATATTTTAGAATATCACTTAATAACCACAAAGCTCTGTAGTTATTTTCTTATTCACACAAGCTCTCCGACTGTGTTTTACAGTAAACTTGATTATTATATGCACTCCACAACAAACATAAAAATTTTTCTCCTTGTATTTGTTTTCAAATGTAGTTTTAAAGCAAATGAACCAATTGTCACAAGATCAAATAACTTTACTCGCAGAAACTTGGCTAATTATTTATTTGCAGTTAATAAAGATGAATTTTGTTTTAAGTGTTCTCAAACATTAGTTTTTAAGAACCGTAAAAGAAGCATCATCCTGAGTGAGACAGTGTAGTTAAACGAGGAGCTTATCTGCTTTTGCGATGTTTCTGTGGTGTGTCACAGTTTCCCACCGAATGAGAATGAAGTGACTGATGAGCTGTAGATTCAGAGATACAGTGAGCCCTGTAGTGTAATATAAGTCTTCATTCTTTATATTGACCCGCACTGGATCCTCCTACTAAAAGCTACTTCCGAAATAACTTTCCATAAGAGGATTAAAAATAGATGTTAATCTTTCTCAGAGAAAACATGCTAATCCATGCCCTACTCCATGATCCATTAATATCTCACCTTTATCCATGTTCATTTTTAGACTACATCTTATAATTACAACATCAATTGTCCTCAAGACTGAATGCTTTAACCTTTGTTACATGATTACCAGCAACACACCACTAATAAATATGACTGACATCCACTCAGTGACACGTAGAGGCTTTTTGCATAAAAATGACGTAGTAAAAGTTATGGTGCAACTTGTGTCTTTCGAGGAAACACACACACACGCACACAACGGACATGATATCATAATGAAATGAGGCAGAGCTAATGAGATGGGCAAAATATTCCTGCACAGTCGCCACCACCGCCCACCCCTGGGGCTCTTCATCATCTTCCTCTGCCAGAATACTGCTGAATCATAGAGACATCCACACAGCCTGCTTCTCACTCTGCTTTGGACTGTCTGTCAGAAAGCATGCCATGTTGTTCTGTCTGCCTTCATTTCTCCTTTTTCCTTTTGCTGTCCTGTCTATTTAAAATTATTTTCTTTACTCTCTTCCATGTTTTCTTCTCAGACAATTCTTTCCATTTGCTCAAGCAGGCAATTTAACATGAGATCAGTTTAATTCACTTCAACTTGTGATAATAGTCGAGGACAAACTGTTCTGGTAATTCAAGTGGATTGTTCTTGTATTTTATGTTTCAGGCCTTGAAACTTTTGTCATATTAGTCCATGTTGGCATGACTGAGGCGTTTTCTGCACCTCTCCATGCATTATGTATGTCTGTTTAAAAGGGTGGGATGACATACGTGTCACTATTGCTGTTTTCTTTAAGACAACATGTTGATGTGTTTGAGTAAAAATCCAGGTAGACGTGTCCGTTTCTCACTTTCCAGTCATGGCTGTGTGCCAGCTGTCCTCTGCCTCCTGTGACGCAGTGTCCTTCAGCCTGAAAACACACACCACACCGTGACTCAGCTTGGATCAAAGCTCCAGAGCAGTTTACCTGCAACTTTGAGGAGATGACAGAACTGAGAAGAACCAAAGCGTCTGAATTTCCCAAGCAAGCAATTCGGGGGAAGCGACAGTGATTTAATACCTTCTGCTGTCTTCATTTGGTTCCTTCAGAGTACGAAGCTCAAATATAATTGTAGTATGGGGTGATTTATCAGTGAGGCAGGAAACTGAGTAGGAATTTGGAGAAAAGTGAATTTTATATTTAAAGGAGTAAATGGGAGGGGGTGAGGGGGGTATGGCTCGGCTCGGCTCAGAAAGTGGGCCACAGAAGCTGCCATGTGCGCGGGTGCAGCCGTGAAATCAGCCTGATCCAATAGATTCTGTTTATCTGGCACGACTACAAGTGAAAGCAATTGGAAATCTGGGGGAGATTTGGAAAGGGCTGTGATTCAGGGAGAAGGGAGGGGATGAGCAAAAAAAAAGTAATACTGTCTGCTCCACAGTCTGGCAAAGCAGGCGTTTGTTCAGATCAGCCTTTAACAAGGTTAATGGTGATTTTTCTCCACAGGCAACATTTCACTGTAAGAGTCTTCTGCCTCTTTTCTCGTTTTCCCTTTGTTCTCCTTGTGACTTCTGTACCTGCTGCTGTTTCATTCCTACTTGTCCATGCGATCATTTCTTCTTTTTTTTGTCTCATCTTCCACACTAAATGCAGCTGATTAGAATTATTTGCATCAATAGGGCAAATATTCTGGTTTCTGTCCTGTAATTTTAACAACTTCCTCACTGTTCAGTGTTCAGATACACAGATTGCATCACCACAGATTATATGTTTAACAGTTTTTATTTGCAATACTTCTGCAAACACAATTATGGCAATATCTGCCTCAGGATATACAGTAATGACTGGTTTAGAAAATGTTTTATTACTTTATGGTGAAGGAGCTTTACTGTATATTTGCTAAGAAAGATCGTACTGAGTAAAAAAGTCATTTTTAGAACTGGGGGAAAAAAAGCATCAGTATATATTAATAATTAATGCACTGCCATGGCTGTGGAAATATGGCTTAGTCTCTGCACCCGATTCATGACTTTTAAAAGTAAATGCCAATGACGAGACTATACACACACACACACACACAGATAATGACGCAATAGCATTAGAAACAGCAGTTAGACAAATTCTGAGACAACTCTGCCAAAAAACTAAACTTAATTTAGAAGATGACTGAATATACTGTAGCTCTTTTGGGTGTGGGGAAATCTTCATATTAAATGTGGCAGTAGATGGAAATTGATGAGAGTTAAAAAAAAAACTGTACATTAGACTTGTTCAGAAAATTTGGTCTGACAGTTTGAAATACTCATATTTACTTTTTGCTGAAAGTAAGATGAGAATGTGGATGCTGCTCAGATGAGACCCAAAGTGATTCAGAAGTTCTTTTCCCTCACTTTATTGGAGCGCCAGTGGTCAGTTTTGCATTACTAATACTACAAATAGTTTTGTTAGCTCCTGTGGCCTCAAACAGAGGTGAGGAGAGAGCTGCAGAAGTACAGTCCAACAGTTATGTCCAACATACAAGAGTATTTTGTTCTTGAAGCAACTTTAAGTTTTAACAAATCAAACATTTTCTGTGTTTAAGTCAGCCGTTGCCAATTTCAAGTGAACATTTTAATTACCTTATTTTTAATTACCTTATTACTGTGAACTTAAAGGGGTTCAACAGAATCTTATATTGCACTTTTACTCCTATTTCACTTTGACAGAATATTTTCATGACCAAAGAGTGTCTGTGTTAAGGATGTAAGCTGACAGTTAAAGCCTGCTTGTCTGACAAGAAAAAATAAAAACAAACACATCTGATGCAAATGTGATGCAGAGTGAAAATCTACTAAATAGTTTTACATTTAACCACTTTGAGGTAATGAATTTAATTTTGAAAAACTGCAAGCAAACCTGATCTTCAAGAAGTTTTTCTAAACTAAGTTCTTCTCCAAACTCACTTTATCAAATATTTTTAGGCTGGAATAGCAGTTCGTATTATATATA
>JBAMHX010000005.1:12725965-12737843 GCA_037177515.1 Pseudomugil tenellus
ATATATATATATATATATATATATATCATAAAGCTTACTTTTTAAAAATAGGCAGAAACCTTAGAAACCAACATTTAAACATTTAGTGAGGAGTATGCAGCTCATGCATGCACACTCAATGAACATGAATTGCCATAAGTGAGCCATGTCATGCACAACCACCAGTTTGCTCTTTGATGCGGAAACATGTAATATGTAAAGGGTAATTAGAGGTGCTCAGTGAATTATGATTCAACTCCTACACAGAAGCTTTTTTGGGCATTTCTTTCTGCATTGGCAATCCAAGCGTTTTTAACAGCTCACTACTACCACTTGCACTATTTCAAGCGGTGATTTATTCTCATGTGCAGCCATTGATTCATGAAAGCAGACTGATAAATTCGAAGTCATTGATTAAAACTTTTAAACAAGGTTGCTAATGTGTATTAAAGGGGCTTTGATATTTTGTCATACCCAGCCTCATTTATCATCCACAATATTTTGTGACCAGAGCCATTAACAACTACAGCCTTTACTCATACTCAAGTAATTTAAACTGTGGCATCAACACACTCACAATTAACAGGCACTGTGAGGAAATTTAGACTACTACAAGGTGTAAATAGACCCCGTATCTACACCTTGAGGATACATTGAGATGTCTACAATGTCTCTTTGGGCAAGAGAATGAAACACAGCTCGGGAAGACTGCCAAATATCTTTAAAGCTGCTGCAGGCAGTGGAATAAGGAAATACCTCACTTCTCAATGGGCACACCCTCAGCTGAATTTCAGACAAGATTAAAAGATGATGATATGCACGGGAACTTTTGCATCATTACAATATGTCAGCTATTAAAGGCGTGTTATTTGTAATCAATAAAAGGCTACAAGGAATAATTCAGCTTATTATTCATTTTTCTTGATTAAACTATAGATTTAGTTTAAAATTATTCATACTATAAATTCACATTTGAATTATTATTGATAGTTTGAAAATGTTCCACAACACACAAAACATAAACATATCTAAAAAGAAAAATGTGAGTAATAATTTATTATTTGTTATATATTTGTTATTAATACCTCAGATATAATACAGAAAGAGGCCAACTCTGCAAAATAGCCATTGCTGCAGTCATTCGTTGTTCTATTAAAAAAGTTTTTTTTTAAAAAAAGCTCATAATCGCAGAGACGGTAAACAGAACTAATGGGACTGTTCATCGCCACAGTGATCAGATTTATCTGCACTCAGAGAGGTTTCTGACACAAATAAACATGTCAAGAGGAAGCAATATATTTATGATTTATGGATTGTATAGGCTACAGGGACGTATAAAGACTCCAACCAATCTGCCCCTTTAATGAGCTGCTACACTTTTGAACTAGCCAGAAAGTCTCGGACAAACCACCGGATGCTACTAACAGGACCTGTTTGAATTGGGCTCTATGTTGTCAGTCAGGATTGCAGGTCTTTGAAGACGGATCATTGTAGGTCACTAATTCTGAGGATGTAGCTTCTGTGTTGTTGGCTGCCTCCTTGAACTTTCTGTCTTTCTCTTTGGTTTCATTGTACGTTGATGCAAATAAACAAACCAAAAAAAAAAAAAAACAACAACAACAAACTGAGCATAGCATGAAGCCGAGGAAAGCAGATATAAAAACAGATTGTACCCTGATTGGTGCAGAGGCTGTGATTTCTGGGCTATTTCATGGCTGACATGATGAGAACGTGCTAAAACCAAAAGGCCGCATTTGGACCTTTTGTTTTTTTCCCACTGACCCACATTCACCTTGATTAGAAACTGACCTGGCATCTGGGGTGTCTCCATGAGTGTCCCCAAAATAGGACTCTTACAACAGTATAATTGGTGTCAAAACGGATTTTCTCTGCAGGTGTAAAGTATCAGCTCAGCCATAGTTCTTACTACTGTAAGATAGATACATTCTCATGTTTGCCACAGACCCAGGGAAGTTCTTCTCCAAATGATTAAAATTCTTATACAGCTCGGTAATCCCTTTAGCATGCGTGTTGTTAGCGGACATGCAGCTTCCTGCTTTGGTTATTGGCGATAGCTGATGGTAGTCATTAAGGAAATGTGCTATGTTTCCCAGTCATATTGCAAGAAAATGTTAAGAAATGTTAGACTTTCGCCACTGTCTGACCAGGCATGCTAATTCAAACATGATGCAACATGACTAATGTTTTGCGAGAGTGAAAACAATTGCAATTGTTGAAATGGACGGTGGTAAAATGTATAATGTATAAAAGGTATAATAAAAAAGGTTCCTGTCACCATAGCAGACACACGTCTTGTATAGAATTAGTCTCATCAGCTACAGAGAATATATATGGTTATATAAGATGTATGCGTGGTCATAAATGAGAAAATCTTATTTTATGTGTTTATGTGAGGATGTAACTGGTTTGAACAGGCCACTGCTCCTGTACTACATCCAAATAGGGTCATGAGACACCGCAGGCTTGGTGAAACCTTAACCAAGGTCAGAGAGGAATAACAGCCCTTGTCTCTTTCCTCTTTATCTCCCTTTTCCTCTCAGTGTTTTGCTTGTTCACCCTTTGTAGCATACAAATACACTTTTATAAACCACCCTGAAGGCACACACACACACAGAAACACACAGACTCAGACTCTGTAGCGCCTGGTTAGTTGACAAGTCCTGACACCTCCCCTGTAAACAGTTCTGCCATACTCCTTCCACAAGGTCCAACCATTATATCTGAATGACTGTAACTAAAAGAACTCCATGCAGTGCCCCAGAAAAAACCCGCGGAGGATGTCTCCGTTTTCATTAAGTGCTTTCCCAAATCTTATTCAGTCACTTCATCATGTGGTTTTTGGAACAGACATGAGATCCAAAGCGCTGGATGATTATTTTATTTTTCTCTTCATCCCTCATGTGTTATAGCAACATTTAGGAACCACTGCAGATTGAACTAACTGAAAAGCACCTTGAACCTCCTGTTTCGATTATGCATCCCTACATCTTTTATCCACATCCCCTCTTTCAAAATTCCAGCCTGGGTTTCAAGGAAGTGCAGAAAAGTAGCAAGTCTTGGAGCACTGCCTGGTGCTTGACTGGCCTTTATTAAGTACAGCAGGGCTCTCTGGAAAACCTCCAGAGGACCAGGGAGGAGAGGAGAGGGAGGCCACAGCAACAGAAGGAGTAACTCTGCCATCCCACCACTCCTTTTGTCTTCTCTTTCATTGCTCCTATAGGTGTGCACCTGTCTCTTTCTCAACAACACCAGCATGTCCTCTCAACTAGTCTTATTTCACTCTCTAAATCAAACATTTCCCTACTGATTTCTTGCTCTCTGCATTTTCTAACTTCTTTATTTTTCCCAACATGCATTAGTTCATATCCAGGTTGAGCTTTTAGCGCTTATTCCAGGGAACGGTTTTCACATCAACTCTTCCAGATGTTGCTGCTGCCAAAGAAACATAACATAAACAAATTTATCGGAATTTCTTTTTTCTTCTTAAAGTGTTCTGTAATATAAAACAAATTTACATTAAATATAATAAGATTGAAGTGATAATAAAAGGTTTTAGAGACTTGGAAAGGGCTGAAGCCTGAAAATGGCAGAAAAAATCCTCAGAGTGGTTATATAACTAATAGAACAGATGCAGTCATATGCAATGATCTAATTAATCTGCTTTTACAAATCTTAAGCAGTTTTTTCTTTTGTTATTTGATCTTTTCAAAGTATTGTGAAAAAAGGGACACTTATGTTAATAAGTACAGCAACTGGTCAGTAAAGTATCTATCCAGTATGTATTGAGCACCATTTGAAACTTAACTGTCATGACAACCCTAGTGTTGTGTGTTTCTGATCTCTGACATCAACAAGGCATTTTTGTCTAGAAAACCAGATAATTTCTATTTTTTCAACCATTCTCTGTAAACTAGATTAATTGACTGTCTCTTAGCAACTCTTTTTCCCTATGCCGATGCTTAGTTTGCACTTACGCTAATCATCTCAACCAGCCTCAGTGTGTTCAATTGTTGCTATGTGATCGCTGATTATTTGTGTTAATAAGTAACGGTTCCATCGTGCTGATTAAAGTCAGTGTTTATGGATACTTTACAAAGTTTTCTTAATTATATCTCAGAGTACAACTATAGTAACATAAATAAAATATTTACTTATTTGTATTTCTTAATAGCATAGTATGTAGTTACTATTTGAAACTGTGGCATTACAAACTTTGTGCATTCTCCTGCCGAGAAGCGAGGCGAACTGTTCATTCAGCAAAACAATAAATCTGAGATATAAAACTAAATTCATGGATTTTCTTTTCTCTCTTTTCTGAAGTCATAAAACTCTTGAAGCACAAATAAACACATCTACACCTCCACAATCCTACAGGAAGGTGCTGCATTGCTGGATTTTATGTGAATGTCCACACACTGCCAACAGTGTGGATGTGTGTGGCACAGCAAGCTGAAATGATCATAATGCTTTTATAGTCCTGAACCTATTGCACAAACCCAGTGGCTGATATCTACACACCTCCTGCCAAAATGTGCAACCAGAAAAGATTCCCAAGCACATTGAAGCCATAACAAGGATAATGCAGAAATGCAAACAGAGATAAAAAAAAAAAAAAAAAAAAAAAAAAAATCCACATTTTTGTAACAAGTTATAATGTGTAACTGTGAGGAATTACTTTGTTTTAATTTCCTATGGTTTTAATTGAAGAATGTCAGTGTAATATATCTTTCACATTGTAAAAGCATAAGAATTAAATGGCCAGATAAGCAGATGAAATAACAATAAGGTTCAAGCAAGTACGCACAGAAGAAGCAGGAAAGTCTCACACTACCTGTCACACTAAATTTCCTTTTCTCTAGGTTTTCAGAGGAACCTTTGTGGCTGAGACTTAAAAGTCTGCAATTTCACATGATTTGTCTGTCGTTCTGAAGTCCATAGCTGGAAAACTACAGAGGAACACTTTGTGCCAAACCGGCTTTAAGGCTCTCTGGACAGTCAAGCACGAGTTTGAGGCCATAATAGGTTTCCCCATTGTTGAGAATTAGAGGGTTGACTATGTGTTGACAACTGATTATTAAGGTTAATTATTTTTTTCTTTTACTACAACATAGAAGTTCTTGATTACCTAATGATTACTGGTTTCTCATGCAGTGTCCATGGTCCTGAATCATAAGAAACAATAAGAATTCAAGATAAACACTAAAACTTTGTCAATTATGTGAAAGCAGGAGTCTATTTAATGACGCAATCAGAGAGTCACTCATTTTCTGCATCAAATCGAGTGGTAGGCACAACCACCTTCACACTCAAGGCCTGTTATGTTAGTCAAACTACATGTAACAAAAAGCATTTGTGTTGTTAGTAAAATGACCTGCACTTGATTATCAACAGAACTGCTTGTTTGTGACCCCACGCTAATTTGTGCTGCTGTTTGTAGATTGCTTTGGTCATCACTGAAATGAGTGGGCTGCATCTGTGATCATGAATCAGTACAATGTTTAGAAATCCCAGAGACTCTCACTGTTTTTTTCTCTGCATTGCCACTTCATCTGACCTGATCTCAGTCAGCAATGATGCTGCTTGTCCTCCTCTTCTACGCTCCCCAGTTTGTAATACTCGAGTCTGCAGCTGCTCTTACGCTTAGACGTTGCCACAGATCACGATGTGTTACTTTAGCAGAGTTAATGCTTGAATTGTGTGCTTGCTATGTGCATTTACATCAATTCTAGCATAAGGAGCATAAAAAAGGAAATGAATTCCTTACAGGACACCATAGTCCCAGCCTGGTGCTTCCTCTCAAATGATCAAATCAAACCTGCATCCATGACTCTGGAGGATCTTTGTGTCCCAGTTAAGATAAAGCCTTTCCTGACAAATAATGTAGAAGTTGACAGTTAAATCATGACATATTTAATGGTTGCTCATAGCAGCTTACTCTATGTTGAGTTGGTGGGGGCGGTGGGGCAGAGGAAAGAAAAAAAACACGCCACTCGGATTTAAACTGAGCAACTTGACCGAGCAAAAATTTCCTTTGTGGGTGAAGGTCTGTGGGTGTATTCTGGCATTCAAATGGCATCAAGCTGAGATGTTGCTTAGCGGTATGGATAGGAGTTAAATGAATAAATAAAAAAAAAAAAAAAAAAAAAACAGAGCAGAAAATCTTTCAACCACCAGGTAGACAATAACGAAGCTGCTTTGTCTTTTGCACACACTACATGATGCTACATTAACTGGTACATGCTACATCAAGTCAGCTTTCACAGTAGTGATATTTGTTGACAGATTACAAAGAATGAGATTAAAGCTGGATCTAACTAAAAAGCAGTGCTTTGGGCTGCTTTTGCCAACCCTGTTTCAAAGGTGAAGCTAGAAGGCAACCTTATCGCTACGGTTCCTGTTTGAAAGAAAACCTTGTAGTGTAGAAAAGTTGGAACGCTGGGATTGTCATCTAAATCTGTGGTTCTTAAACGTTTTTAGCCGCAACCCTGAAAATAACATACAACGGTGTTTGTGACCCCCACCCCATCTGGCAACTGAGTGATTATGAGTTACATATCAAATGGGTCCTCAATCCTGCTCCTCGAGGAACAGTATCCTGCAGGTTTTCTAAGTGACTCAGGTGTGTTCCAGCAGGGACACTTGGACAACCTGTAGGATACCGGCATCACACCTGACACACATCAGACTTAGTTAGCAGACTTGTGCAGAGCTTGATATAAAACTCTGCACAAGTCTGCTTAATTACCCGTTGAGTGCCTCTATAAGACCGGAGTTGCCCCCCCTTCTCTAAATGGAAGGCGTGAAAACTGTCAGAATGTTCATAAATAAGTGAGATAAAGTGGTTTTTGAAGGATTCAGTTCACCGCTGTGACAAAAGTACTAACATACCAAAACCAGCTTCTCTCAGATGTATTTCTGGATTAATTATTTTGACAGTCTTTGTAAAAATACTGAAATAGTTTTATAAATGTGGGCTATATATTCTTTTTACAATTGTGTTCCCCGACCCTAAGTTTGTAAACTAAACTGTCTCCATATAGTCAAGAAAAGAGTCCCATTAGCTGCACATAAAATACATTTGGGAACTTTTTTTAAAGCCAATATTTGTACTTTCACAAACTACATTAATTGAGCTGAAATACAACTTGAAAGAAATTAAATGCATGTTTGGTAGGATAATTATTTCGGGGGAGGAGGGGAGTAATGCAAAAAACAAAAGGTGAGTTGCATGGTAAATTTGATTCATTTCTCTAGTTGATCTGGTTAAAATTTCACATAATTATTTGGGATATTTTCAACCTCTCTTTCATTTAGTAAGATGTGACTTTCTAAATCTCTTGTTCCTGTTTTCACAACTGTATTGAGACATGTTGCATCTTTTAACCGACCATAAATTTCTTAAGCCAGCCATTTAGTTGCAGAATCCTTAACTGGTGAAGTCTAAATAATTTGCAAATCACTGCATTCACTTTTTATTATACCAAATATTTGTTCAGAGTAAATCTTCAAGCCAGACAACATGACAGGGTAGTTATGTAAATCTGTGTTCAGACATTACTTTGTTGCCTACCTGTGCTGAGTAGCAGGAGAACCTTCATTGATAGGAACTCGTCATAGGTAAGCTGCAAACGGACAAATTCCTGGCTTACTTGCCTCATGCCCAGACACAGGTCGTACATGGCGGACTGCCTCATACGATCTCTGGAAAAAAAAAAGGAATATTTTAAGCGTCACAAAATGCCTTTCTTCTAAAAACAGTAACTTTATTTAGTTTGTTATGACCCATCCCCAATGCCCAGATTTACTCGCAGTTTGTTCACTTCTTCTTTATTCTCATTGGCAAAATTAATTGGTTTCTCACTTCATTCGTACCCTGCTAGTTCAGTCCAGTGAAACAGTTATTCCTTATAGTGCAGAAGAAGTCTGCACTGCTTGTCTGGGCTAAGAGCAGAATACCAAATCCCCCCAGATTGCAGAGTACTGCATACAGTATCACGGCCCAGATGCACCACTTTTCCAAAGCTGTGTCAGACTACAGAAGACATAACTCCAGCACCATAGAAACACCTTTTAGAGTGGACATGCAATTCTGAAGAGATTTGTGTGAGCAGCAAGCTATATAAACATACTGTATGTTGGCTACACAGAGATATGTTTAATAAACAGGTTTAAGTCTTATGATGTGTGAAAAATAAAATATTACGTGTACACACTAACGGTGCATGAACTTCTTTCCCATCCAGTTTTATCAGCATAAAAATCTTGATTATATCATGGAGTTCACAAAAACAGGAAAGAACCAATGGAGGGGAAAAATCTGATTCTAATAAGAGACATGCTGGACAGATGCCTAAGACTGGCTTGCTTTGGATGTCTCTTCTCCCGATGAATCGCTAAAGTGATTTTCTCTGATGCGCTTCTGAAATTAGTTTTACTCACAGTATGTAAAAAAAAACTTGTTTACATTGGCAGAGAAGGTGAAAGAAGCATTCTGATAACTTCTCGAATGAACAAGCTATAAGGAAAATCAAAATCAGCTAATGAGAAGTAAATATATAACTTTCCAACTAAATTAGACAGCATAAACTTTAATTGTTTTAATGTGCAGCTGTCAATAAAGTTCATCAAAGTCAAAGAATACCAAATACCTCCTGAACAGGACAGTGTATGTGACAAGTTTTGCAAAGTCCAGGATAATATCATTTGATTTATGTGAATGTGATGCTTATCATCTCCACATATTTTCCCCGCACTTCTCTCTCTCTGTCTCTTTCTCTTCTGAAATCAGTTTTGCTGATTCGCTGCCCAAATGAAGTGCTTGTTTTGGGAAGAGAGAGAGAAAAAAGGAAGCAACTTACTTTTTTCTTTTTTCTCCCTTTTTCTCAATTACTCTGAGTTTGTCCTCCTCTCACTGTTTCTGTTTAAACTTTTTGAAAAGGCAAGATTTTAAGAGAGGAGCAAAAAACTGACAAGAAATTAGGTGTGGTTATAATGTAAGCTCCAATGTGCAGCTCCAATTCCAAATTACAAATCTCATCAACCAGTTGTGCACACAATAAAATAATGAAACAAACATCAAATGTTTCATTTAAAAAAAAACATACAAGGATCAACGGAAAGAACAGCTGGAAGAATAACAAATCTTAAACATGACATAAAAGGTTAAGATTTTTGTGCCGTGTGCAAACAAACACAGATAAAGGAAGAAAAATGACATAATGAGCAAAGGATCAATGAAAATATTAAATAACAAAGAAGAGCAATGAAGCCTGATTTTCCTCATTTCTGAACTTTTTACTTGATTATAAATGATCACATGATAAAGCTTTAGAAAAACATTTCATTACATAGCTTACTGTACCTTCCACAGTTTTTAAAGCAAATTTCCACCCGTTGGGGCATCATTTTAAGATGTGGAGCCAGTGATACATCTGATGAGTCAAGTGGTCCAGAAAATAACTTGTCAATAAAACTAGTCATTTACATCAAAAGCCACTGTCGTAATACATTTTAATGATTAAAGACATCTTTCAGCAGATGGATCTCAGAGTTAGAGGTGACCTGGACATTTATTGTGGTTGAGGGAATGGATATGGCCTGTGTGCAGTCTATTGCATCACTGGTAGTAGGAAGATCAGCTGTAGAGTTAAATATGTCTTGAATGTGACTTGTTTGAAAAATAGTTTCCTTTTCTTTTAAGGGAAATTCTAACATTTGGACAGCATCTGTAATATCTTACTATTCATATTAAATAACAAAATGCTTTGCATTGTATCTACGGTTATATAAAAAGCATTAAGATTATTGTTGTAAAATCTTTCTAAGTAAGATTTATTTATAAATTTGTTTGTAAGAATGCTGAATGAGGTCCATTGCTCTTATTCCCACACACGGTCCTAGTCCACCCGGCCTCACACCAGTCCACCCGGATTCAGATAGAAACAGGTGCAGGAGAACACCGCCTGTTCTATGGCAGCGTTTATTTATTTAATTAATCAATTAACCAATTTATTTTGGTCGGCTCTAATTCTCTTAATAAACTTTACTTTGATTTCACTGCGTGTAGTAAGCAGCGTGGTATATAACCCGCTTGTGGCTCTGCACTTTCTAACTTTTACTTTCCCTTTTACATGGATGACTTTTAGTCTGTTATTGTTACCCATTTTTTGTTGCTCTGTATTTAATTTCATTCTGGGGAAGTTATTCTATTCGAATTACTTTATATGTTTATTTACTTTATATGACATTTGCACCACGCGCAGAGGAGTGGGCACAGGCTTTTATGCGCATTTAATCTTTTTTCCCGACTTTACATTGTCAAGCCAAAAAACAAACACACATTAAGTTTAAGCTTCCAGTGCAATTTGAAAAATAAAAATCACATAAAAGAACTGTTTTGTTCTAACGACCTACCACGTCATTATTAAATACTGAGCCTATATTATAAGGACCTTCTACATTTGATTGGAGCTTATAGGCACATTTTAAACAACCTTATCAGTGATATAAGAAAGAGACTGATGGAGACTCTTATTATTTTTATCTGATGCCAAATGAAGAAGTAAATTTGTAATGGGTCGTTTCAGCTCTTCTCTCTGGAGCTGGAAAAGACACAAATAAGATTATATGCATCAATGAGGGGAAAATATGATTCGACAATTAGTCGACGAAAGACGAGATCTGACGAATCAGATTCGACTATGAAAATCCTTAGTCGAGGACACCCCTAGGGCACATACTGTAGTTTATGGAACCATTACTCACTTTTAGTAATATCTGTCTAATTTTTGCTCTACTATATCATATTTTGTAATACTTTTTAGGATCCAAGAATATATTCATTTGTTCAGGAGATTCAGTACACCATGCATCTTTTTGGTTTTCTCCAAGTACTGTAAGTACTGCATGGAACTGATTATTCAACTATTTCTCTGGAGTACATAGACCAGTACTGTGATCACCAAAGTAAGTCCATCAAGTCTTATTCTTTCTCAGCTTTTTCTGTTTGTCTACTATCACTTTTTAAAGGTTTCAATGTTGGGGGAAATATTCTGTGCTGTTCTGCTGTTTGTGTGGAATAAATAATCTATAAAAAATGTTGCTAAATCTCCCATTTGTTAATAATAATATTCATCAGTGAACATGTTCTATTATTTCCTTGTCTTAATTTTGGCTATCCCATTATATCCTGTCTAGATCAAGCAGCCTTTTTGTTTCTACTAAGAAGTGTAGAATAACTGACTGAGAGAATGGTGTGAGTTTAAATTTATTAGGCAAGCACTATTACAAGAAATTTATTTTTCTGTAGGCTTAATTGTTTCCATCCCGGTGGGCTGGTCTGGGCTCAAAATGCCTGGGCCGATTTTTTGTCCCAGTCCAGCCCTGCCCTAACCCTAGGGTTAGCCATAACCCTAACCCCTCCCACTGGATTTGCAATGGAAAAGCATTCGAGCGCTCCCTGGCCGGTGGAGTATGGCAGACTAGTGATAATGGAAAACCCCCTTAACAACACCTATCTCATTTAGGACTGGGCAGATCGATCCAAACATTGTTAGTATGGATACCGAGGTTTGTATCAGAACAGTTCAATACTGGCGTTATGATTACACGGGTCTGTCAGACGCGCTAAATCCAAAGGACAGCATGAGTCTTGAAGCTGTTCAGAGTATTTATTTACCATCTTTCTCACACATTAATATTCTTGAATTGCAAAACTAGACTTATATGACAACAAACTAAGCGGTCAGCAGAAAATATCTGCACCCTGCCTCACACTCTCTGTACCAAACAAGCAACATGCCACAGGCAAATGCAGGTGATATTAATTAGGCAATCACTAAGCTCAAAACACACACACTTTACCCCCTAGTGACAGAGA
>JBAMHX010000005.1:12739415-12749813 GCA_037177515.1 Pseudomugil tenellus
CTACATATATATATATATATATATATATATATCTCAAGTGGAAGCGGAACAGTTTTTGTTACATCATTTGAACATGCTTTCTATATTGTTATAAAACAACTATTGGCTTCTAAAAGCTAAATCACTGCATTCTGTTTTAATTTACATTTATACATGCTCCATTTTATTCTGAGGGTCTGAGTTGACTAAATCCTTCCTGATATCCGAGTCAACTCAGGGAACATAATGCATATAAGCCCTTTAAGTTTCCTTGCCTTGCACTATATGTCTATATATATTCAGTATATGTGTCGACAATAACTTTAAACGTTTAAAAGTTTCTCATTTCCTGGAAAAGGTTCCAATAATTTTTATGACCTGTCATGCACTCATCCTAGAGCAAAAACTAAATTTGCACCCAATGTAATCCTCCTTTGAACTGTGAAATTCTGTAGAACTAATGCAAATGAGTAAGTGGTTCTTATTTAACCAGGTTTAAAAGACCGAACAAAGCAAAAGGATGACTTTTCAGAGTCAGGGAATACCTCTGCAAACTGGATGTTCATAGAAGACATGTTTTAATAAATAACACAGACCTTGTTTAAATGGAACTTTTAAGAGACAATTAAATAAATAGCAGTGTTTACTGTTTAAAAAGCAGAACTAAGACACTCTCTCTTAAAAAAATGCATACAAACATACACCTGTTTCAATACGTACGTACTAAGCTGCTATAAAAGAAAAATATACACTGTCCTCTTTCAAGTATACTAGTGGCACACAGTTTCCAACCTATTTTGGCTCCATATCCGAGTAATTGTCAGTGGCCTGGAGAACAACCTCCTGGACATAAACAGCAAGCACTGTGGCCCAAAAATACAACACGGATGGCAGTGACATCCAGATTGCCCTGACAGAGCATAGAGCATGTGACCAAAATCCAGGCCACCATTAACAGCCAGTCTACATCTCTCTGCTCTGTCAAGCCAAATATCAGGCCCATCTGCCACTGGGATTGACTCACTGTATACAAAAAACTGCATCAAACTGCACCATACTTCACAGCGAAATACATTATTTTCAGAAGACAGATATTCATTTAATTGTATAAAGGCAACTTTAACTACTTCAGATGCATTTCCTGCATTTGAACTTATTTAAAAGCGCACTTTTCCAATGACACTTTCTAAAACATGTAAAGAGCTGTTCAGTCATCCTACTGAATGGCACAAAAAACTTAATGAACTGGGATCCACTTGGCACTAAATCAATTAGTGAACCAGATGATCTCTTGCCAGAAAACAGCTGCTGTAATACAAGCACACGGGGAAATAAAACATGGGCACGTAGTTTGTGTCTGTATAGTAAAGTAGCATTTTTGCTTCAGCTTATTTATTCATTTATCAGGGACAAATGAACCCATTGGCATTGACTTATACAAGCTATTAGTTGAGGCTTTTAAACCCTATCCTGTCTGATCCTGCTTCTCTACAGAAGCTACCTTCAGAGGTTACTATTCTGCACATTGATTAATTCTATAACATTCAATTCATCACCATCTAGGGCCTGTAGCTACAACTAGATTAAAGGCCCACATACAGTACCTTTCCTTTCCACTTGCCCTCCTGTTCATTGAAATAAACACAGATCAAGTGAGCTGTTGGTGCTCCAGCTACGCTTTGATCATTTTTGCCTGCAATTACAGAACCAACAAAAAGTACAAATGTACAGCATTTCCTTGGGAAGCTACAAAACTCTGCAGCCGGATTATGACCTAGTTCAAGTATATTACGACATCCACCAAATAACATCATCACTGCTTTAATTTATCATAATGGATTGCTCAAAATAGTGCAGCTGGAAAACACAGTCCCTGCTCTGAAATCAGTTCAGTTTGTGTTAATGCATAAATTCACATTAGAATTTAGCAACTAAAAAGCCACTTTAGCGACTGCAAATGGCAAATCAATGAACGCAGTTAAGGGTTTCTAACAAAATTACTGTCCCCATTAATTAAATTCTAAAAACAACTAATATTGTTTTTTAACATTTCCAATTTTAATAAGCACTCTAGCGTGTTAAAGAACAAATGGAACATTTAATAAAATTAAATGCTAGTTTTTCCATATACAAAACATTTCTATTTAGCATCAGGTTTGCTGTAAATTTTTAAGACCTGCATCATTTAAAGCCTACTCCAGACATTTCTATTTATTTTGTTAAGTTTCCACCATAAAAAACACAAAAGGCCTTAAAAAGTAATTTGACATTTTTTCTCCATCCAAAAAAAATAGAAATCTGTTTAAATTAACAAGCTTCTCATATAGTTGTCAGCAGATTACACTGCCCTGCTAACTCCAATACTGTGAATCACTTGTCAGTAACAAGTGATTCAAACCTAAAGTGTCTCTACAGAAACAGGAGCTAATAAACAACAAAGTTGCATGCAAATGGAAGCATTAGGATGGTGATGTATTTCAGTTGCTTTCTACAATATTGGAAAATGTGATGTTTTGGGTCAGGCAGCTCTGCGGTAGCCCGACATTCCAGCCTGCAGCTTGCAGTTTGTTCAGCCACAGGCAAAACCTACAGCTCTTCACTCAGCCTTGTTTTTACTCTGTTCTCATCCTAACTAGTGGTAACTTCTTTTCTCTCTGTCTGATGTTTGCTTATTTAAAAAAAATCCTTACAGCACATGCAACAATCCCTACATTACAGATTAAACATGAGCTGTCTGACTTTTCTTTTTTTTTTTTTATAATAGGACTGTAGAACGTGCCCAGCAAACTGCAAAAATCCCAAGCCATATCATAGCATCAATGGCTGAATTTACTCGTGTTGTGTTTTAACACCCACCCACATACAAAAACAAATAAAAAAAACTGGACATTATTAACTAGTTTAAAAAAAAAGAGATTTCAGCAATGAGAGAGTTAAATAAGTACAGATTTATGGGTGTAATTTCTTACAGATTTCAAAGTGTAAACCTACTCGTTAAAGATGAGATCAGGGGCAAAGTAGAGCATCTGTCCATTTGTGTGTTTGTAGGAGCGCCAACTGAGGCAAAAGGAGGACAGACACATCCATGAGTACTGGATCAGGGTTATTTGGTCCTCAATTGGCAGGCCCCGGAAGCCTAACACACAAAAATACAAACAGTACACAGAGATAAGGGTGATGACATGGCAACATTGAGTTCAAATGCGACAGACAATACTCAGGCACTGATTAAAAAGATTTGCATGGAAAAAAAGTAGAAACTTAATCTATTCACCTCAGCACGTGCTTGTGTGTGCACATGTGTGTACATTTACCTAGGCCTGAGCATTAAAAACTGTTTATCTTTGATTCAGAGTGCAGTCTGTTGCCAGGTTTTGTGTTGACATGATAACCAATGACAAGTATTCATCCAATTCTTTTTTTATGCAAATCCCACTAGGCCTGGGGTTATCGGCATGTTGTCTATGAAGCTCCTAAAATAGAGTCAAATAGGAAACTTGCCAAAACCTCAATCAAACTCTGGCAAGAACCTCCTCCTCATGCAAAACACAGGCCAAGTGAGGACACACAAGGGACTTATCAGCGCTTAGGTTATATTTCTGTCTATAGAGATGTCAAACTGCCAGAACAGACATTTATATAGGAATATTTGTGTAAAGGTATGTCAAATGTATGGCTTTACAGTCTTATACAAGCCTTCTGTCAGGAATGATAGTAGGTAGGTGGTTATAATGCAGCTCCTAATGTCTAAAATAATCAGACTTTCCTTAAATAGATTGTTGTTTCTGACATTACTGGTCCATGGTGCCCTATGTGCTGGTCCTGCAACATCCAAATGTAAACCGAATGCAAGCGGTAGCATATCTGAAAGTCGAAGGTACTCATTTTGACCCTTCTGTCTGGCTTCTATTTATACGTCCGGATATGGCAAGCAGACACCGAGGAGGTATCAAATATTTGCAATACAGCAAATTAAACAGGCTCAAAGAACTACCTGTGAGGCACCTTTTAATGTATCTACTACTGTCTGGCATTTTAGGGAAACTTTTTTATTCCTTTTCAAACACTATTTTCTTCCCGCAATGTGGTTTATACATCAAAATGAATGAGATAGCACCCTGTCAGATTTAAAATTTGTCAACAGTGACGGTAATGAGTTCTGTTTGAAAATCCTCATCTTGATTCTATTTAATGGTAAAATTGGATTCACTTCTAATCTTGTTAAACATTTAGAGGATAATTTCTTGGTTTAATGTTTAAGATGAAAAATTGTGCACCCTGACAAAACTACCAGGGCTGCATCTTAAAAAGATCAGAAGTGAAGGCATCCTATCTTCATTTTAAAAAAGCACATACTCTGCACATACTTTGACCCAAAAACATTTTTTTAAACACACTTCATTATCACTGTAATATAACAATGCAAAATAGCATTCAGAATGAACAGACAATACGGTTGACAAGTTCAGATTTTCATCGCAAATGTAATGAAATTTATCATTACCACTTCAATCCTATAAACGCCTAAAACCTTTTCACTGAGTAATACAAACTCATGGGAAAATCTAAAAACAGTTAACATAACTTTCACAAATGTAAATGAAGAAAACACTTTAGTTGCTTATCTAAATATACACAATTCTGGCTGGAAGCAACTATTTAACTCCTCTGTGAAAACAGCATTTAGGCCTCGGACCGCTGCTCTACTGCTCACTAACCTGGAAGTACTTTGGCCCACTTCACCATGCGTACCATCTGCTTTCCAGCCAGGCGGTTGAGACTGGACAGCAGGTGGTCAGTCGTGTCAGGCTGCGTGCTGTCATAGCCGGAGTACACTTCTTCAGGTTCTATGAGCTCCAACACACTGCAGATGGAGGGCGGCAGAAAAGATGTGACCAACCCAGGCCCATGGGGCGCCAGGGCATTGGCAGCACTGGCACTAAGCTCCTTTTCTGAAGACAGGTAACCTCCTCCAACACCAACAGTGGCAATTTGGCCATCTTTAGAGCCCTGCAGGTCTTCATTGACTCCTTTCAGCTTCAACTTCTTGGACTTTCGTGCTGGGGAGAATAAAATAACTCTTCTTAAATCAGCGTTAATGGTGACTTTTTAAAATGTGTATCATGGGATTTTAACTGCAATGTGAACAGGTGTTTTATGGTTGCATCATTAGATGAAACAAGTATTTAAGTGCTAAGTTAGCTGCTTTTAGTTGTTTTATAGTCGTACTACAGTAAGCAGTTACTTACACACTTCAGATTTCTTATTTCTTGGCAGTCTCTGCTCCAATCTGACTGCCGTTATCTGTATTCATTGCCTGCAAATTTATTTTCCTAAAGTTGTTGTGTGGAATTAGTCTAATTAGTTCAATTTTACAGCACAACAAGGAGCACTTTTTCCAGTAGTAGTAGTACACTTCTGGGACATGAGACTGGTGAAGCATCAGTGCTGTAGTGCAGTGCACTCCTTATTTTTCATTGAGTACTGAGTCCCCCCATGTCTAAACCCCTGAGGATGTGCATCTTTTTTTTTATTTTAATTCTCCACCATCACTAACCTTTTGCTTCTACAAGTCATGGCCTTTATCTATTCTACTTTTTTTCCTGGAATCCCAATAAATTTTAGGTCTTTCATATTTTATGCATTAAATTAGGAGGACTGATTGTAAATGAAAGGCTGTTTCAGAGCAACAAAATAAAAACCATAATGACACTAATCACCTGTTTTATGAAACATTTTACAAAGGAAACTGTTGCATATATCAGCAAGGTGAAAAAATTTGTTGTCCAATTTTGATGTGGGAAAAGATGAGTAAAAAATCTGAGCTTAAAATGAATGTTAATGTAGCTTTGTCAGTCCTGCAGTCTGCAGGCTGGTAATAAAAATATGCACCTTTCTTTTAGCTAATGGTTACTCCCTGAAGTAAAACATCAGAAGTTATGAGACTGCATATAAATACTGCTGGCCCAGTTTTGGTGGAGTAATTATGGCAAAGAAGTCCTATATGTCAAAAAGACAGTGTTTATGTAAAAAAAAAAGGGGGGCTGTTAAAGAAAAATTAACTGGGTCATTAAGAGTATACACGTATACACATTTCCACAGTCTGTGCTCCACCACTGGACTTGAAAAGCATCAAACACTAACAGTCGTACCCTGCCAACTTAAGCAAAAAATAAAACAAAACAACAAAAAAAAAACCCAAAAACAAACAGGAGACAAAACAGGGTGGGACAAAATCGAATTAATTTAATTTAAGGCCTTTCACTTTTTTTATTTATTTTTTTTTTTTTTTATAAATTTTAGCTTGCTTTAGTCGTTGGAACTGTAGATTACCATGGTAACCTCACTGCAGAGTAGTTTAATGTTAAATTAAATGTTGAAAGCAGCCCACACTAGTAAAAATTCCTTTATACATTAGAAAAGCCACATCTACAGTATAATTGTTTCTTGTTAAAAATCATTTGTGAACTTTGACAAAGCATAACTTCAGGTTTTGATTTAAATTTAGTTGATTTTAATTATTTTATTCAACTGTATTCTAAATCAACACAGGAAGAATTTACCTTCGTGACAAAAGGAAACAATTGATCTTATCCTTGATTGAGGGCGATATTGCTGTCAATCAGAGGTTGTAGGTTAAAACACCCTGTTTCTCTAAATTCAATTCCGCATAGTTGTCCTCACACAGATTACCAAAAACAGCAACAGATTATTTAAATAATACCCTGATAAATTGTACAGGAATTAGGACCGAACATATTAAAAAATCAACTCTGTTTGAAATGTATTAACAAATGACAATAAGAATAAGAATATAGACAAAAATATAATCAATTACATCTGTGAAAAAACAGAGTTATAGTAACAGAATCATGGGAGTGACATAAACATCTGGCAAAGAGATGTTTGTATCTCAACTGAACTACTTTGCTGTTAAAAGCTTTTCATGTAACCTTTGATTTTATAACATAGTTTTTAATGAGCAGCGAGGAATCTTTTATCTTTTATCTATTATAAGCTTTTACACTGCTAGTTGTTTATTTTTTTTATTTTCTTTGAAAGCTTTGCTGAGCATCCATCAACTTACAGCTTCTGATCGCTATGGTGAATATGACATTAGCTATACATGAAAAAACAACATTTTCCCAATGAATTCTTATCAATTAGTGTAATCTTTCCTTTAAGTGCAACACTGTCATGTCTGCAGGCTTTATCAGATGACATCACATATAGTACTGTAGATCTGCACCTACTTTGGATGCTTCATGCATAATATGCTGAAATATACTCTAAACACATGAAGAGCATATGACTCAGCATCCACGTGCTTCTTCTGGCTTCAGCTAGACCTACTTCTTCATTATCTATCATTTCATATAAGCAGAGTGAAGCTGAGTCAAAAGTAACTTTGGAGACATGTGACAGGACAAATTTGGAATGAGGTGGTGACTCCTCACCTCCAAGGTTCATCCCAGCCTGCAGACACTTCCGTACACGGCATGCGGGACAGTTTTTCCTTCGGATCTTGTCAATGATACAGTCATTTCTCCCGGCACATAGGTAGTTGTGCTGACCTAAAGAAAGACAAGGCAGCTCATCAGTTTGATGGTGACCACATCTGCTGCCTGACACAGTGTAAATATGATGTTTTGCAAAAGCAGAAAAGAGATGGACAAAAAGTGGAGAAAATCAGAGTAACATAAGGCTGAAAATTACTTTATTTTCTTCTCTCCTCCAACAATTTATGACTTTTACTGTATCATACAATGAACAGCAGTGAGGGTTTGGGTGGAAACAGGACATTGGATGCAGCTCGACTCTTCCTGACAGTGATGCTAACATGGCAAGAATCCCTCCTGCCTCCTGCCTAGCCCTCAGCTAAACCCAATGATCTCCCATTTCAGAGCGCTTCCTTCCGCTCTACTAGCTCTTCACTGTACAGCCCCACCACTCCTCCTCATCCCCCGCTTTCTTTTCCTCCTCTACGCCTGTTTCTTCATCCTTCCTTTTCCACACATCCACCAGCATCTGAGCGCCGTACTCCCACACACAGACAGGTCCATGCACATATATAGCCATTCACTCTAGCACTCATATCCACACATGCATGAGGGCAAACACTGAAACACACTCAGATATAGAAAAAGCTGCTCCACTGGGCCATTATAAAAAATTCCAAATGTTACTTGCATCCATAAATTAAGCACATACACACATATAAAAATCACTACACGGATGGAGTGGCAAAATTTGACCTCAGTGACCCAAACAGCAATGCCTACCTCCCTTCAAGCTTAGATTTAAACTGTATTAATATTAAATTTTACAAATATGATCATGGTGATGAACCTGTGCATTGTTTTTATATCAGTAAACTGTAATCTGCTTCTTCCTTTTTTCCCCCCTTAACTTAAGATTTCTGGCACAGACTGCATTTCAGCATAAAAGTGCTTATTTGTTTACATGCAGTTTTCTGCATTAAGTACATTCTGCGCATTATTTTTGCTGCACTTACAGTAAAGAATTTATATTTGTCAGTAAGACTGAGCAGAAGTTGTTTTCTGAGCTAGCAGGAGTAGTGCGCAGTGTGTCTGTCTGGCTGCTGCCAAGAGCCAAGGAACTGAGCTGCAGGAGGAGAGGCAGCAGCTGTAGCCCCACCACTATTTCTGGCTAAATCACATGACCGTTACATAAGCCCATTTTTCTTGCTCTAAAAAACAGTAAACTGCGACACAGGAAACACAACGCAGCCATCCCCTATCCCCACCCCCACCTCCCTATGCACACACACACATGCATATACAAAACAAAACACACACTTGTGCTCAGATAGGCCAGACCAAATGGTGATTCTGAAAACTCTGGAGCTTTCCTGTCAACTGCTTTCCTCATTCCCATTAATCGTGTTAATAATTGTTGAAGTTAAATGCACTTTTTTGAGACAGCCAAAGTCACACTGTGGCGCGATGGTGGATATGCATGTGACAGCGAGTGTATTTGAGAGGGAGCACATTTATTGATGCACAGTGTTTGCATGCACTCACGAAGCATGTTTATCTCTGAATGTTTTTTTTTTCTTATCAACCAAACAGTAGGCTTACAAACAGTAGCCCCTCCCACCCGACTTAAACACAACACATACACACACTTACAGCTCAATAAAACATATTCCTAGTAAAAATTAAAAAAGAAATCCACTGAAAAAAATCAAACTACCTCTGACCTCAGATCCTATATTAATTTGTAGCTTTTTATAGGAATTGTGCTTCAAAAATGCGCATTCATTCAGAAGAGCTCTTTCATAGAGTCCCCTTGCATCTACTTTTAGCTAATGATCTCACAATCTGGCAAAAATTCGATGAGTAATCTCTGTGGTCGCTCAGCTCCAGCATACATCAGTTGTGAGAACATTCAACTGCAAAGGAAATACCATTTCCCGTGGAGACCCCACTTTAACAAGAGTAATCAGGCCTGCGGTCCTTTGGTCACTGAGGCAGATACAATACATCTG
This sequence comes from Pseudomugil tenellus, assembly GCA_037177515.1. NCBI lineage: Eukaryota > Metazoa > Chordata > Actinopteri > Atheriniformes > Pseudomugilidae > Pseudomugil > Pseudomugil tenellus. The sequence continues at coordinate 12,748,906 of JBAMHX010000005.1, forward strand.
CTTTCTAAGCAGAAATCAGCGTTAACCTGACATATGTGAGCAACAAGTGTTCAGACCCTCATTCATGTAAAAAAGCCTGTCAAATACAGTATTCGTCCCACAACAATGGCTCTACTGTGATTCTGAACGGCATTTGGCAGTGGACGCAGAGTTTCTTTTTTTTCCGTGGTTGCAAGCTGGCCTTGTTCACATGGAATGGAATATAACGAGAGGATTGCTCATGAATTAATGTCATCTTATTTTGCACTCATGAAGCATTTAGTCTGCTCTGTCATCATCATTCATCTGGGTTATTCAGCTCAAAATTACAGACACCAAAAAATACCAAACAACAACAAAAAAAAGGGCCTCTCAAAGACATTACCACTAGTCCACCAGTATGCAAATCACTGCTTTGCAGAAACACTGCTACTTCTTTGGATGACATACAAAGAGCTGTGTTGGATGAGGTTCTACACAATTATGTTTCCTTGTCAGGATCATTATAAAAATGAGGTTGCAGAAGTTAACATAGGATGTAAATAGAAACTGTTATTTCTTTACTAATCTCTTCCCTTTTACATGTACGGAGGAGATTTTCCTCCTGCCCTTGCACTGTGTAGCGCCTCTAGTCATCCTCCGGGCTGAATGTGATGTATGAAAATGTCTGATCTGAAGAAAAACTCAGGTAAAGACATTATCTTACAAAATACGTTGTTCAGTTAGATCTATTTCATTAGACAAAAAAACAAACAAACAAACAAAAAAAAAACAACTGCAGATAGCTTTAACTGTTTGTTTTCATTTTTTTGTTTAACTCCTAATGTCTCCTTCTCCTTACAGAAAAACTACTTTGTGTGGGATAAATGTAAGAAACTTCACATTGTTGTTTCTTATATAACACACACACACACATACATTTATATATA
>JBAMHX010000005.1:12765835-12790196 GCA_037177515.1 Pseudomugil tenellus
ATACACACAACAAACTATAGTGAGAGGCAGGTTCTGATATCATCTACTCTTCTGTGTAAGAGCAACAAGTTTCTAATGTTGTCCCTGTTGGTGTTATTAAAACTCTATCAGATGGAGAAAAGAGAGTTTGGTGTAGAATAGATCAGATGATATTGGTTACACAAGATTGTGTTTAATCAACATTACAATGTGGGTAAACGGATGAAGAGCAATACAATATGATGCAATGTGCATTTCCTCAAAAAGCCTCACAGCATTTACCGGATGCCAGAACAGTGTGCGGAAAAGAAAAGGAATAATAATAATCAGGTAGACATGGTTGTACAATGCAGCAAAGAAAATAAAGCAAAAATTAACCACATTTGTTTGACTGCAAATATACAAACAGTTGAGTCATATCATTTTCTAGAGAAAACATTTAATATGGTTACATGATGTGTTTTATATTCAGAATTAATATTTCCAAATGTAATAATTATTAGTTAAAATAGTCTTCATAATGTTTATATGGAAATAGTAATTCTAAATTCAGGTTCAAAAAGAAAACTGCTTTAATGACCTTTTATTGATTTTTGTTTTTGTTTGAGAGAGGTAGGGGTTGGACAGGGGTCTGATTGGACAGGGGGCTGACATACAAGGAACAAACAAACTCCACTTCTTGCTTCTTTTCTTTTCAGCTGCATCATGGAAGACCACATGATAAATACCATTACTGCTTTGATTATTATTTTGAAGTACGAGTTCAACACGAGCATACTACTTCCCTTTTCCAGCAGCTGGAGAAGGAAGATGGAATAGTGGAGAAACTGTGTGCATCATTGCAATGGGAGTGAAAAAGCACACGCAAAATGACTTAAGAGTGAAATGAAATGTTTACTAGTGGGTAATTCCAGCAAATAAATATCAACTTGAATTGCACCTTCAATAAATAAGCAAAGACAACCCAAAAAGATGTGGGGAATAAGAAGTAACAAAGCAAGAAAAAGACAAGAATCATTGGATCTGTTTCTACTGGCTTGAAAAAATAGACATGATGCAAACTTTCATTTTCAATCATTTAGTTTCTCATATACATACTGTTTGAGCTGATACTATTGCCCTCATATAAATATGTACGGAAGAACAAATTCTGAATCCAGCCACCCTTTGAATGAACAAAAAGCTTCAACTTCTGCTTGTCATGATGAATAAAAGTGTCTTAGCTAGAGAGAAAATAATGGGACATGATGTTTAAATAAAGAGCTGAACAGGACACACCCATCACTTTAATTGCATTTACAGTAGATGATGTATGCAATAATCCTGATAGAGATAGTATCTGCAGAAACTGATTGTTCAACAGATGAACTGTTTTTTTGTCAGTGTGAGCAATGGGAATGAATGGGAATCCAAAGTTTTGCAAAATTATAACAAACATAGAAGCTCCCAGACAACACTATCATACAGTTAGCATTTTAGCATTTATTTAAATCCTGCCTAATTTACAATAAAGTCTGCAATATTTTTTTTATCCCTCAATCATTATATGTTTTTAGTTTAAGTGATTTAATTTATGATTTCATAAAAAAGCCTTCTAGTTATGTACTGTGTATCTTTTTAAATAAAATATCTCAGTGTATTAAAGACATCGGCAAGTTAAAGTTTAGCTTCCAACTCTTCAAGGAAATTGATCAAATTCTCGAGTTTCCTAATTTCTTTTTTGGTTGAATGTATTTCTGCACCTAACTATTGATTCATAATGTCCACATATGTTAGATATTCACTCAATAGGTCTGACGAGGCTGTGGCTACCTCTCTGTCTATGCAGATGTATGTAAATATGTGAATGTGTATGTGTACTGTCATGACCTGGATGTAGGACATGACAACCAATAGGCTCAGACTGTTGGATGTAAGAATGTATTTTTATTCAACAAACGAAAATAAGGAGAAACTAGATAAAAAATCAGCCATGCCGCCTGAACCAACCAAGGTGCTCTCAGCCCTATAGCCTGAGGAGACACTGATCCTCTTCCTTCTTCTTCTTCCAATTATTTCCGGCAGGCTTTACACAGTACTAGCGTAATGATGCATCCCGAGAAATACGACTTGAAGAAAATATTGTTTTGAGTGAAAAAGCTGCAAGCCACAGATATACTAGCTCATCAAACAAAATCCGCCTTTCTCTGACATATTTTGGGCATGACATTACAGTCATTTAGCAGACGCTTTTACATCTGAGAATAACAACACAAGCACTAAATCAAACAGTAGAGGACATCATAGTGTCCATATAATATATATATATATATATATTCCCACTTCAGTCAGACTTCAACGCAGCCAATCTCCAACATACTGATTATTTATTCTGTACACCTATTACTCATTATCTCATCCCCATATAAACCCTACTCACCACTCATTCGATGTTGGACCTCCTAACAGCCTCATCCCTTCTCCAGACCCAGACCTAGCTCACCCGTTCACTTTGAAAAATCCACTCCTTGTTGTCGACTTTGGACCGCTCCTGAAATTTTCCCCTTGCCTGTTCTCCTGGTTTGACCTCGCATTTTTTGGATATTCCTTTTGCCCAGTCTCCTGATCTCGCCTGTCTTCCTGTTCCCCTGTGGCTCGACTCTCCAGTTCTGACACACGACTGTCTCCCGGATTTTGATCTGCTCCCGCCCTCGACCTTGGACTGGCTTTAGGACACCTCACCTGGCTCTCCCTCATGTGTTTGTTCTCGATAATAAACCTTGGTGTAAATACTGTTCACAGTCTCCGGGTGTCCTTCGTTACATGTATGTATATATCTATGTGACTGACAGATGGTTGATGGGATTTCAAAGTCATTGTCTCTGATTTTGGGGTTAGATATGACCGGTGAAGAAAGAGGGAAACTTGAAGGGAATAATCCCATGTCTTTTGCTGACCTGGGGTCACGCTACAACTGCCTATACAAAACATGTACATATTATAGATCAAACTTTTCAGCTTTATCTCCTCAACTCAAAATGACTAAATAAAACATTGGTTTTTGGAAATCTTTGTTAATATGGCACAACTCGCAATAAATCCTGTGCCTACGACATGACGACATAACGAGCTCGGAAGTAGGTTTTCTGTTTTAGAAATATTTCAAAGTGTCTTCCAACATAAAATTAAAACAAAGTTTATGTCTGTTCATCTAAATTGCTTTTTTCTGTAGGGGATTTTAAATTATATAGTTATTGGTTGATATTTGTATATGAAATTAGGAGTTGGACAAAATAGGAATATATGATATCAGTAAAATAGCCAAACTTTCCTACCTAGATTTAGTAACTTTTAGCAGAAAAAAGAAACAAAAGAAGTTTTACTTTGTAAATTTTAGGTAGAGAATATAGACCTTTCAGCTAAAATCAGCCGCACAACCTTCTTCAACTTAAACAACTTACAAAGTTTCTGTGAAATTTGTCAGATATAACTGCAGTGATATGATCAGAATTTTGCCAGCGCTGTTTGCTTTTATATTGTTTAACTGCAAATTGACCAGCTTGAAATGGTTGTGAGAATGCTATGACGGACTTTTAATGCACACTTGCCACATGTTGGCAGATGAGTTCAAATGGGAAATTGTCACAAAAATGAAGATAATAAACAAAAGAAACCACAAAGAATTATTGTGATGACAAAAAAAACAAAAAACAAACAAAACAAAAAACAAGTGAGAGGCATCTCAATGAGGTTATGGCAAGACTTAGACATGGTGGAAAATCTAAAGTAAGGTACATTCACAAAATAAAGCAAAAAGTAAAACTTACTAAAAAACTGAGAATAAAGAAATCCAAAAGAAAAAGACAACAAAAACTCACAGCTCCACACATGACCAGTTGCCTTAAGGGTACTTTCACTTATTAACTTTGATCTGTGTACTGTCATAGAGCTTGAATCGACTCCATCACTTGTCACCTGACTGAACCTGCATGCAGTAGCAGGTCTATCAGGTCTGTGTATTCGGGGAAAAACAACATGATGTTAACAAGAACTCAACAGTTAACAACTGGTAAAAATGTAATACTGTTTTGTTATTTTCTCATTAGTATGATTAATATTATCGTTATTACCATTAATATTGATCATGTTTTGATGTACATGTTGGGCAGCATTTATGTAAATACTGTATTTCCTAATTTTACTAAATCCTCATTCACAGTGCAGTTAATGTTATGTACTTCTGGGCTCATTTAATATAATTCAGTTTTTAAATCTGGGACCTTTAATTTGTTGCTGAAACAACTGGATTTTCTCCAGTGCAGGCCTAAACCACATGATTTCATCATTCATACTTTTTATAAATTTCAGTTTGTGTTTCATGACCTAACAAAGATTATAACCGCAAATAAAAATATATGTTTTCTGGGCTCACAAACTGTCTAAATGCGGTCATGCCCATCCTCCTGGGCCTCATTCAGATTCCGATAAATAGCTAAGTCTACAACAGGGGTAGGCTTGTTGATCATCGACTGCCACAGTTCTGCAAATGCGAATTTCCCCACTGCAACACATCTGACACACATCAGACTTAAGTACCAGACTTGTGCACAAATGACCACACAGAAACAAGCAATCACACACAGTATGACATTATTTTCCTGATTTATTTTACAGCTTTACTGGTACAAAGTGAGACTTGTGTTTGATCAAATCATACATTTATATTTATATATTTTATTGTCAAGTTAAAGTTCAGCTTTTGACTCTTCATGGGAAGAGATTATTTTCTCAAATTCCATAAGACTCTTCTCCATATTTTCTAGTTTCAGAGCTGAGTCATTAATTATCCTGTCAGCCTTAGCCTGGACGTCTTTCAACACGATCATGGCCTTATCCAGAAGTTTATCAGCTGATGGGTAGCCATCAGCTAAATAATTCTTCATCAGTGTTTTTATTGGCTCCACGTACTTTGCATACTCTTTCACATCGTTTGCTGCTGAGATTTTTAACTTGTGTGAAGCCTAAGGGGAGAAGAGAAAAGTGCATTATGAATTTGGAAATGCTCATTCAAGAAGAGATAAATGTTTTCATTACTTAAAAAACAAACAAAAAGAAACAAACAAACAAAAAAACATTTTAGCATTTTTTGTTATTTATTATCCATGCACATGGTCAGGTAGCAAGACTGCAGGTGAAAAATGAATAAATACAGAAGCCTATTCATATTAGTACATACTATAACTACCTGTATTGGAAGGGCACATTACAGGGTGTTTTTTTTTATATTATTTACATGTACAAATTTGATTGTGTGAACATTTTACTTACACACTTTGTTAAAATCTGTCACTACAGCAAACAAGAAATCTCACTGTGTCAACTATCACTTAAAATTTAATATAAAAACTAGAGATAGAGCTATAACATTAAATTATCTTATTTTTCACTAACCTTTGCTTTCTCCAAGTTCTCTTTCAGTTTCTGGACATGCTTCTTGGCCTCTTTCTACACATACACAATATTGTCAAAATGTAATGTTATTGTATAATTGAAATAATTGAAATAATTGATCTACCAGGTCTTTATTTTCAGAAAAGGAGCTTGCGAAGCAAACTAGACTCAGCAAAGTAAAAATAAACAAAATGCTTTTAGTGGTCATTTCTCTTCTTCTGATCCAAGCTGCTGCTGTTCTGAGAAAAGACTGAGGAGAAAAAATATTTAGATTACTGCTGAACATTTAGTTTTACACCTGTACAATATAATAATCAAATATCAAACATACCTATGATACCAAATAAAGAAACAAAGTGAAGAGACAACACACCGCATTGGGCTTTTATATCTTTATGAGGCACCTCCCCCTTAAGGGAGTGTTGTAGTCAGTACAGATGTACTTGTTTCTTACCTGTAGCTCCACTTTTTCATTTAAAATAAACCAACAATTTTTTAGTTTCGTTTTAGAGGAAAGCATGGCAGCATATCTAAGAGCATATCCTGGTATATAGTGTAAGAAACAAAAATAAAATTCCTAATTAAAAAATACAGAGTTGTATCAAAATACATGCAAACGTCACAACATTGTGGAATAAAGAAAACTTCTTATTTTAAATTATTCATCCTGCAGAACCTTGATAACTTCATTTCTTTTATGGGCATGCAACTAAAAGTTTAGGAGCTGATCATGATGCAGTAGATGAACTTGGCATCTTTCAGCTTCCCTTGAAATGGAAACTTCTTTAGTTGTTGCTATGAAGTAAAACCAGTACACAGCAAGTACTGATAATGGATGTAGCTAAATCTGTCAGTTCATAAAATATTTAAATGTACAGCTTATACAACACAAAATCTTACCTTCATAGGTTAGGCAGGGCAAACCTACTAGTATAGCATAATTTAACAACAGGGTGACTCTAAGTGCTTCCCATAAACATTAAAACAGCAAAACACAAGCAAGAAAACAAGAAAAAAATAACTACAATAAGAAAGGAATATTAAAAAGGATTAAAGAAACATAAAACTCAAAATTACTTTAAATATAAACTACAGAAATGCAGCTGAGCACAGGTGGGTCTTTATCCTCGATGTTTCAGTTGATCTGAGGCTTCTGAAAGTTTCTTGCAGACATATGACACAAAGAAGCTGAATGTAGCTTCTCCATGTCTTGTTCTGACTCCGGGTACTGATAAAAGATCAGATTCAGATGAGCTTGAGGGTAGGGTCATACTGGGTCAAGAGGTCTCAGATTTATTTTGGAGCTAAGCTACTCAGAGCTTTATAAATCAACAAGAGAACATTAAAGTCTTCCCTCTGACAGACAGACAGACAATGTAAAGACCTTAGAGCTGGACTCATGTGGTCCACTTTATTGGTTTTGGTGAGGACTCTCGCAGCAGAGTTCTGAATTAGCTGCAGTTGTCTAACTGATTTGTTAAGAAGACGTTTAAAGACACTGTTACAGTAATCAAGCTGACTTAAGACGAAAGCATGGAGTTTTTCCATGTCCTGGTGTGACATCAGATCTTTTATCCTTGATGTAATCTTAAAGTAATGGCTCTGTGATAACCTCTGTGTTTTTCTTTGGTTCCAAACACAAACACCTCCATTTTGCTTTTGTTTAGTTAAAGAAAGTTTAGACACATCCAGTCATTAATGTCTTTAATGCATTTACCAACATCCTTTACAGTGCCTCGATCTCCTGGTGACACTGTAATATAAATGTGCATGTCATGTGCGTAACTATGATACCTAATGTTGTTATTCTTTATGACCTGTCCCAGTGGGAGCATGTAGAAGTTAAACAGAAGAGGACCCAGGATGGAACCTTGGGGAACTCTGTAACTCTTGTCTGCTCAGATATAAAGTTACCTATTGAGACAAAGTCCTTCTTGTTCTCAAAGTATGCTTTTAACCAATTTAGTACAGTGCCAGAGAGCCCCACCCAGCTTTCCGGTCGGAGTAATATTGTGTGGTCCACTGTATCAAATGCAGCACTGAGATCCAATAAAACTAAGACAGTTCCATGCTCTTGTACAAACGTTCATGATTAAGGATTTTGAGGAATTTTCAAAATGTGTCACATATAACATCAGTGCATCACAACAAACTGTGTATTCATGGTGTTCAAGTTGACACAGTAATATGGACACAATCAAGAAACGCATTGTCTTCATTGCCTTGTTTCGCAAAGTAAACTATTTTCATGATTGTAAGACAAAAAAATATTTCAGTGAAAATCTCCCTGCTTATCATCATAACTACACATCATAATTATTCCTGTTAGTCCAAAAACGCTTATGCTAGATAGACAGACCAGAAAAATACATGCATTTGTTCAAATTAATTAATTTTGTTAAAATGTTCTAAAATCATTGTTTCTGTTTCAAATTTACAGCAATTCATTAACATAATTGAGAAAATAAATCAGAATGTTAGCTGCAGGTAAATATCATGACTTGACTGAAACATCAATGAAACTTTGAAGACAAAGTTCACATTCAGAATAGCCGCATAATATGCCAAATGTACAGTCTTTTACCCTTTTTCCTCCTAAAGGTACATGGTAAAAGTGTAACAGTAACCCACCAATTACTATAGTACTTGAAAAATCTCCATATACTGTGTATATTCATTCTTTATTTGTAATAAAATTAACTGTATCTAAAATGTGAGTCACGAACCAAATGACAAAATTTATTGTACTGAATTTGACTGTGCAGTAACATGTATGCTGAATATAAAATTTCAAAATAAGTCCTAGCAGGAATACTAAAGTCAGGTTGGTTCTAGCAATGTTCAAATATCCTTGTTTAAAAACATTTTCAACATTTTTTTGAACTGTAATTGATAAAACCCATCAACTACAACATAAAAGTAAACACAATTAATGGTTGTTTATTATGAGTTTAATCAGCAATGGTGGCCCTGGTCATTGAAAATCTTATTTTCCACAAAGGTGAACTCTCCTAATCTGACCTTACAAGCACAAATGGTCACATACATGTGGTACAAAATAAGAAAGAAGGTTAAAGGGCAAAGACATGATCAAGAGTACACACACACATCAGTGTTCATCTCAAAAGGATTACTAGCCCAGATGGCCAGTGCACGAACAATGCAACACCTGCTGAGAAACATGGTGCAATTAGGTTGCTCCACAAAAACTGCAGCAAAAACTAAAACCTTTTCAGCACAATGAAGCACGTACGCAAGTGCTAACTAACCTAACTTTTATATTAGGTGCTGTTTAGCCAAGGCTTTGAATACCTCATGAAATTTTAGTCTAATCCTGGAGTTTTGGAAAAATTCTCTCATGAAGCATATAGTGTGACTTTTAAGAACTGTAAGTTTTATCGTGTTTAATTTCCATACTTGTGTTCTTTTAAGTTTTAGTTTTTTGCTCTATAAAGCATTACCATAAACACCTTAAACATATAAGGTGCATTTGCATTTACAGCAAAAAAAATAACACTAGATTTAAAAAAAATCTAAGGCTTGATTGCTTGTGTGAGAGAATAAAATGTCCAACAGGATCTTTATCATCATGCTTTAGCCCTGAGCCATTGCTTCATGCTTAGCTTTATCTTTACCAAAGTGTGTTAAATAGGTTACACATAGTGTGTTTAAGAAATATTTAGGAGTAAAGACATTTTGACCAGTGAATGTCAGTTATTTTTCCCTTCCTTATACTGTACACAAAACATGGTAGCTCAACTTCCTCTTTAAAACAAGAGCTCAAAAATATCATCAGTCCTCATGGCCTTGGCTCAGGTGAGTGTTGCCTCACTTTTGATCTATATTTAATAAGTCAAAAGATTTGCAGTGGTGCATGTGGCTGCCCTTTCAGAACAGGCCCCCATGCCACCTTTTGTTAGCTGGCAACTGCCCCACGCCATTGTAGAACTGACAAAAATGAGGTACAATAAAGGATTGAAGAGAAAATGTCAACAAAAAAAAATCTTGAAACTACACTTACATGATGTTTTTTTTATTTGTTTGTTTTCTGACGTATTCTGACATCCCTGTAATGAACAGAATAAAACTACTGACATGCAATTTTTAAAATGTAACATTCAAATATAATTACATAATTTTAATAATGCAAGAATAGCTGTAACCTAAAAAATTGACAAGTGAAAACTATTTCAGTTGATGCACTGTTGACTACTTCGTACTATACCTAGACTACACCTAGACTAAGCTCAAGTTGTGGTAAAGTTGGAGGATGAAAATTCCACAACAGTTATATTTCACATTAGCTCTTAAAAAGACTTTTGAAGCCATCATACACAAACTGCTACTATGATTAAAACTAGACTTCAGAATTTCAGTATATTTCTAAAATTAAATGATAAAAAAACTGTTTGCTGACACGTTCAACCCTGAATCCAGCTGACCCATTTGCGAGTGTCGTCTTACATATGGCCTAAAGTACTAAATTAATGGTAAACATACCAAGCGAAAGGAAAATTGTCTGACTCAACTCCTCTGGCCATCTTTCTTCAGGCTAGCAGTCACATGCTATGAAAAAGATAATCATAAACAGTCCAATTAGGCACATGACCAGACATATGTACTTTGTCCCACTACATTGTAATTCCCTTCACGCTGCAGTTTTAATAAATCATAACATCAGGCTTTGCCAGTGAGATGCTCTGTTCAAATAAAACATTCACTAAACCAAATACTCCTGAGGCTCAAAATATCTCTCACATTTTCCATCTGACAAAAAAAAAAAACTGTTGATTCAGGGTTTTTTTCTCCTTCCTGTCTCCCCCTGCTGCTCTTCCCCACACTATTTTGTGAGGACACAACCTGTCATTGTTTGAGGTGAATGAATTTCAAGATTATAGTACATATTGCACATTCTGAATAAATATTTTAGAATGAGTAACTATTTTCAAATGGAGAAAAATCACAAGCATGTATATTAGTTTATTTGAAATGTGTGAGCTGGGTCTGTTATTAGGAAGATTAAATAAAAAGTAGTGTTAAAGTAGTGGCACTTGTAGAGATGGACTTTTTTTTTAAATGGAGAGTTCTCATGATCCAGTCACGTGGAGTTGATTTTTAAAATATTTGAATTACTTTTTGTGAGCAGCAGCAGTTTAGTCTCAAGTGACATAGTGAGCTCTTGAACAGAAGGCCTTGGGGATTTTTATTGCGAACAAAGAATTCCCTATTGAAACACTGCTTTGTGCAGCAGGAAAGCTGCTAGTAGCTCTACATTTTCTACCTATTCACAGTTCTGCTTCACATGGCGAAACCCGTCAGTGCTAATGAGTGGCTTTACAAGAGGAAATAGAGCGTAATTGCTCATCTGAGATACAAAGACTTATGTGGCATTGGGAAAGATGTCTGTCAATCTTACTTCAAGCTTTTTTGCTTTTATACCTGACTGGCACACCACATCCAGATTTCTGACACCATGCACTGCACAGCATGCTGACGCTTCTCTATGTGCTTTGCCCCTAGGCTCTGTCTGTCCACAGAGACTTCATGAGAGGACCTTTCATCACATTCATGGTAAAGGGTGAGGCGTGCATATTTCATCTAAATTTCTGGCCAAAGAATACAAACTCTGATTATCGTAAATTTAGAAGAGGGCTATGCTGCTCTAAGCAGATTTGTCACTACCAAATCCTCTCGGGAAACAGAGGTCATGATTTTTTTTATCATCTGATGCAGCAATGTAGCTTTACTCTTGAGATGCACATCTAAACAGGCATCTATTACCATATTTACTAAATCACTGAATCCATACAGTGCAGAAAGTTCTCAGGCTTTTACTAGTTTTTCCACACTCTTCTTTCTGTTATTATTATTATCAATGGTAGTATTTACATACATACATAATCATCAAGAAAATGAAAAATAGGTTTTTGAGTATGAGTCCACAAATATAAACTAGAAGCACACAGCGAAGCTATATGCAAATCCACGGTCATTTTCCCCAATAACTTTGCATTATTTCAAGTTAAAAACACAAAGGCAAATGTATCTCCAACTCTCCGTAGTAGTGAATCCTTTTTAAAAAAGTTCTCTGGATCTGGATCACTCCCAAAATCTATTCACTTGTTTCATGTTCCATTTCTGAGATTTTTAAAAATAATTAATTGCTTTTTGAATTATGTTGCCAATATCTCAAACTGGTTTTGCACAAATATCTTCTGCAGCAACGGTAGTGCCAGGTTTGCTAAAATATAATCAAATGGGTTTTATATACTGTTTCTTTAACATATTTTGAAGCCTTGAAATGTTCAGCTTTGACCAGTTAGGATGGCTGAGGTTGCACAGCCATTTTTTTAGGTTTCTTTGAAGATGCCTGAAAAGTTTCATGTTTAGATTATATCTAGAACATTCGTTATTTTCCTGTCACCATTTTCTTGGCAGTGTGTGAATCTTTATTCCTGGCAGAGATAACTATGAAAAAGGTTTTACTAAGAGCTTTCTTTTTTTAACATTATTTTTTTGTTTTCTTTTTTTAAAAAAAGGAAAATCATCTTGATATAATTATGTTACCACCACTGGGTATGACTGTGTCACTTGTGAACTACTTCCCCCCCTCCTCCCATTATTCTTCGCACTATAATTAACACAAGTCTCTCTCTCTCTCTCTAAAAACTTTTTTTTGTCAAAAGTTGTCTCTGAAAGGTCTTTACTGCAGCTGCTACTTTCACAGTACCTCCATAAACAATCCTGCTTCCTCAGCTGTTTTGTCAGAGCCTCTCTACTCCTTCATATCTCCTCTGTTCCAAAAAGTAAACTGGGAGCATTTTCCGACCAATCTTTGCCTCCTGCTGAGCAACTTCCACAAATGTAAGTGGATTAAAGCCATTTGCTGCAAAAGTCAGTTTCCCAATAAGCAGCCAAACAGCAGCATTATCCTCATGCAGAGTACACTTTCTTTACATGATCTAGGCTGAAAGTACAAAGGATGACTTGAAAACTTGTGTAAATGAATCTGACTGTACTTCTCGCTTTCAAACACCAATCAGCAGTAATAAACTCAAAGTTGATTTAAAGGGATTAGAGCGGCTGCCAAATCACTGATGCTGCTTGAATTCATAGAAACATTTTTGTTCACAGCTCCCATGTATGCATTTACACCTGCATTTAAAACTTGACTCATCAGGATTAGGAAACCATAGAGTTTAGCCATCAGGCAGTTTATGAAGTTTTTCTTCGTAAACTGTTCTGCTATCTATGTCACAGTAAATCTATGCAAAGTGACAACAGTGAACTAACAGTAAACAAAAGCCATTCAATGCTCTGTGTATGCATTATTGGCACATTGCCTCTGTGTATCCATGGTAACAAGGGATTCAGTTTTAAAAGTTCAGGCCCATTGAAAGTTAAAAACAGTGGAGTGTAGGTGATACGAGAAGCAGATTGATATGAAGCATACAAGTCAGTCCATTTATACAAGTAACTTCTACTTTGGGTTCTGTGATGGACTGTGACCATCAGAGAGTGTATCCCACGTCTCGCCCAGTGATAGCTGGGGTAGTCTCCAGCTATCGGAATCGGAATAAGCAGTAAAGATAATGGATGAATGGATGGAGTTCAGGATTTCTCATGAGTTTCCCTTCAGTTATTATTCCCCTTCCTATGTCTTTTCCTTTCTCTCACATGAACACACACAGCCGCCAAGTCCCTTGGCGGTTTGCTTCTCCTTCACTCGTTCATTCTCCCCTTTCCTTCTGTCTCTTTCTCCTGCATCAGTTGTCTCACATACATTTTCTGCTTTTCAGTTTTTTCTGCATCCTTTTCTCTCTCCTTTCTTTCTGTGTGCTGAGGAGGAAAGTGTCTACACTTCACAGTGGCTGAGAAAGCTATGGTGGAATAATTGGATTATTGAGCAATCTGCAAACAAATGTAAGACACAAGACACAGGATCAATGTGAAACGCTTGGATCATTTAAGGTGGTCAAAAGGAATCAAAACGCTGGCTGGTTAAAAAAAGCCATCAAGCATCCTACATTTGAGAATTAGTAGGTTGGACAGGATTTTGTGGTGATGTATCAATAATTGGTTATTAGACATCAAAGAAATATTCCTCCATTCAGTAAATTGCTGTCCAACCCAATCTGATGGATTTGGATGAATACATGTTGCAAGGCTTAAAATGAGCCATGCAATGAACGCAGCCTGTCTGCACTCAGTAATACATTTTTAGGTTTATTATGTGTATTAATGTCAAGATTGGCTTTTATGTTTACATCAATAAAGTATCAGAAACATCCTTAATACAACAGCCTTGCTATAAGTTCAGCATGTGGGTTAGAGAAAAGGTTTTAGTTAAAGTCTACATAGTATTAAAGCCAATGAAAGGAAATAATACCTCTGTATTTACTGTATCTCCTAACTATGAAGTACTTTATCCAATTATTTAGTCTTCAGCACATAATTTTTCCCAAAAAATGTGCAGAAATGCAAATAGTCTGGTGACAGGACCTAACAATACAGTGGAATACATTACTCGAATTTCCTGTTCTCCATTATGCAACATCAAAAAACTTTCCCATGCTTCATTAACTCTTGTTGAATAAATACAAAAACCCAGTACAAATAAAAGAATGAAAAGGGTTAAAGGTATTTTGACTAAAGGTTATCTAACTAATGAAATAAGACATTTCCAGCTAAATTAATGTTATAAATGAGTTTAGTTGATGTTATTTGTATGGAAACATTGGATGCTTTATAATTATCAGTAAAGGTAAGAGTCTGGACATACTCCACAAAAACTGAGACATGCTTGCTTTCTGTTGGTGTCAAGGACAAGATCAAAGATAGATTCATTCATTCATTCCTCCATAAATTTTTATTTCTCACATGGCTATGCACAACAACCCAAAATGGATACAAAAACAAAAGCAAATCTTAGGGCACAGCCATGCTTGAAAAGGAGCAGGAAGAAGAAAACTTATAAGGCCTGCCCCCTTTTAGACATGTAAACAGAAAATAAGCAGAAACATAATTGAAATATATATACATACATTATACATACATACACACATACACATATACATACATGTATAAATACATGCATATACATACACTCATACACATGCACATATACATGCACACACAACTCACAGCATACACTGGCATATATACATCATAGTCATTCACATACATATTTATCTACATACATATATATTTATCAAAGTGCTTCTGTTCTTTCTTTAGAAAAAAAAAAATTCAGAATTTGTTTGAGTTTGTTAAGAGTTTGACATCATTTCATTTCATCACTTAAACTGTTCCATAGCATGACCCCTTTAGTTGTGATACGATGATATTTTGTGTTTGTTCTTACCATAAATGTTTTTAACATGTTTGTACCACGTAGTGCATATGTACTTTCCATTATCTGAAACAGCCCCTGAATAGTTTGTGGTACATTTTGATGAATACTGAATACATCAATTGTATTACTTGGTAGTCAACTAGATCTCTGAATTTAAGAGCTTTCAATCTGACAAATAGTTGGTTTGTGTGATGTCTGTACGGAGCATTACAAACAATTCTTATTGTTTTTTTCTGAATTATATATATATAGGTTCTGTATTTGTTTTGTATGTGCTTCCCCAAACTTCCACACAGTAAGTTAGGTAAGGGAGTATAAAGGAGCAGTACAAAGTATACAGTGAATCTAAATTTATAAGATTCTTGGCTCTGAGTAATATTGAAATTGATTTGGATATCTTTGACTTAATGTAGCATATATATGATTTCCAATTTAATTTTTAGTCAATTATTCCTCCAAGTAACTTGATGGCTGTTATTCTTTCTATTTCTATTTTGTTTATTTTTAGTTTCTTGTTTGAGTTAATTTGGCGATTTCCAAAAATAACATTTTGTTTTGTTCACGTTTCATGTCAATTTATTATTGTCAAACCACATATTCAATATAGAGACTTCTCTTTCCACTGTATCCAGGAGCAACTGCAGATTCTCGCCGCTACAAAATAAATTTGTGTCATCCGCAAATAATGTTGGTTTCAGGTTTTTACAAGATTCTTTTAAATTATTTATATACAATATAAACAGAAATGGGCCCAGTACTGATCCCTGGGGGACCCCACAGGTAAGATTCAGTATTTTAGATTTTTCTTCTTGTAGCTGTACATATTGTTTTATGTCTTGTAAATAACTCCTAATCCAGTTTTTTGCTGTCCCTCTAATTCCATATTTTTGTAGTTTTTTGAGTAATAGTTCATGGTCAGTGGTATCAGAAGTTTTTTTTAAGTCTAAAAATACTCCTATTGCATATTCCTTCTTTTCAATGGCAGATGCTATTTTTTCTGTAAAGTCCACGATTGCATGTGTAATTGACCTTTTTGCTCTGAATCCATATTGCTGATGAGTATGTTGTGTTTTGTAATAAAGTTTTCCATTCTAGTAAGGAATTTTTTGTCCAGTATTTTTGATAGTTGTGGCAGCAATGAAATTGGCCTATAATTTGATAATATTTGCTTGTCGCCTGTTTTATAAATGGGTATTACTTTAGCTAACTATTTTCTGGGGAAATGTTCCTATTATTAGGGATCGATTACAGATATGTGTGAAAGGTTTGACTATGTATTCTACTAATTCCTTAATTAATGACATGTGAAATCCATCACAGTCACTAGATTTTTCTGACAGTGTCAATGATCTCCTTTTCATCTGTTCCCTTTATGAACAAGGTTTCTTGTACTTTTGCTCTCTATAGTCTGTTCATCGCAGGTAATTGCAATATCCTTAGCCAGATCAGGACCAACACTAACAAAAAATGTATTAAATTCATTATCATCATTAGCAGCTGTTTTTAAATCATTAATTTCAGCATGTTTTGTATCCATGTTTTGGGATAGTCTGTTTTCCCACTTCTCTTTTTAATGATATTATTGAGAATGCTTCATGTATCTTTAATGTTGTTTCTATTTTCATCTATCAATTTACTAAAATAGTCCTTTTTACATGTTGTCATTATTGTAGTTAACTTATTTTTGTATTTCTCATATTTTTGTTCTGCCTCCACAGTTCTTTTCCGCAGGAATTTTTTATATAACACATTTTTCTTTTTACAGGCATTAAGTATTCCTTTAGTTATGCAGGACTTCTGTACACTTTCCACATACACACTATTCCAGTCCTGCATTCTTAACTCTTCTTTAAGATTACTAATATGTGTCTGTATCATTTGCCTCGTTATTTTAAGGATTTTGTCATCTTTCTTGGTTGTGATACAGCTGTGAATAATTGCAAACACTGGAAGATGATCACTTTTATAATTGATTATAGGTCCACTTTCTATTTTGCTGCCAATGACATTGGTAAATATATTGTCAATAAGTGTTGCACTATGTGTTGTTATTCTAGTTGGACGCATTATGGTAGGATAAAAACCTAGACTATACATAACATTGGTGTAATCTTCTGTTATATTATGTTGTAGCCGGTTTAATAAGTCAATGTTAAAATCTCCACAGATAAAAACCTGTTTCATGTTTCCAATATTGTTAATTAATTCAGACAACCTGTCCTTAAATATGTCGATACTGGAACTAGGTTTTCTATAGATACAGCTTATCACAACATTTCTTGTACTGCCCAAATCTATTTCTATTGTAGCACATTCCATTATATTGTCCATCACAAATGACATACTGCTGATTAATTGACTTTGATAACTTTTATCTACATATAAAGCAACTCCCCCTCCTTTTCTTGCTGGTCTATGCATAAAGTAACCATCATATCCTGCAATTTGGACCATATCAACTTGTTCCTCCTTTAACCAGGTTTCTGATACTGCTATTATTGTAAATTTTTTACCTAATTGTTGTAGACAGTATTTAATTT
This sequence comes from Pseudomugil tenellus, assembly GCA_037177515.1. Classification (NCBI taxonomy): domain Eukaryota; kingdom Metazoa; phylum Chordata; class Actinopteri; order Atheriniformes; family Pseudomugilidae; genus Pseudomugil; species Pseudomugil tenellus. The sequence goes on from JBAMHX010000005.1 coordinate 12,783,140, forward strand.
TGGAGAGGTTTAAATTTAGACTCCTACTATTGAAGTGTATAATTGATATGTATTGATATAGATTTGTTTACATTTTAAGAAATCTACAAAAATACATTCAAAGTTAGAAAAACTTTGGCAAAAAAATCACAACAGTAACAAACAATAGCAGCAAATATTATACAAGCAGAGAACAAGGGAAATCAGGCGGATTGTACTCTGAGGCACAAAAAAGAAGCGGGTGTGGCAACCAGAAGCTAAGAACCAGTAACAGAGGAGCAGGAAGTAAACAAAACAGACTTTACAAGAGGATTCATACAAAATAAAAACAGGAAACAGGACTAACACTGGGAGAGAATAAACTTACAAAGAGACCTCAACCAAGTAGCCTAGACTGAAAAGCAGACAACAAACTACAGAATTAATACAACACAAAAAACTAAAACCTAACAAAAATTAAACATAACAGTGGCAAGAACTCCCAAACCATTATGTTTCTTTGAATTCTTGCTTTTGTTTTTAGTTAACTCAGGTTAAGACAATAAAGCTACTCATATGAAATCAGGACTGCTGTTAAGAAGAGATTTTGCTTGGGGTTAAAATGAAAAAAGTGATATTCTTATGTGTGTAATATTTATTTATGTTAGAGCTGCAGACTGCCCACATAACCTGATCTGTTGCATTAAAGCTAAAAATAATGTATTAAAGCTCTTCTGATGTCTGACTAATACGATGTATGTGTATATTCCTGAAGTGGCAGCAACTAATAATGAAGACTTATATGAATACCTTCTAAAGCAGGTACCACTTCTTTTTAAGGTTGTTGCATTCAATTATTTACATAGCTACAACTAAATTTTTTATATCTGCCTCTGAGTTAGCTAGACTTCAAGTTCAATCAATAGTATGAGACTGTATTAAAATTAAATACAACAAAGAGAAGTTGCAAACATTTATGAGCTCAAAGAAGCGCTCAAGTAATTAACTGTTTATTCACTAGGTGTTGTTTGGCTGATGTACCTGTTACAGAAGGGTAGAGGGGAGGAATGAGGCAAATATATATGGATTTACAGATTAGAGCTGCCTTGCCTAAAGTAATATAGATGCATTCAACACCACTAAGCCTGAAATAATAGAAAAGCACACTGAAAAACAACAAATCTACAGTATTTACAGTATTGTGCAGCCTCACGCATTTCCAATATGACTGGAAAGTTATTTGTGAATAGTTATACCAACAGCTTTTTCTAGGTCAAGTCCATAAACACTGCAACGAGGAGGAAGACTACCTCTAAAGTTTCTCAAAGAAACATGTTTGACTAACCCCGAACTTCTGGTGTGGAACGTAAAAGCTGAGCTTCTACCCGCCTGTCAGGTTGCAGTGAGGACGGCGTCGATAAAAATGTTACATCGGAATTGACATGCTGGCAGTCTCTCGAACAAAAGCCCTGCAATGTCATCCTCCCTTACTGTCTCTCTGAGCACATATTCAGTGAGACCCTCTTCACTGATTTATTTCTTCTCCATCCTCACCCTTTCTGACTCTATCTGCCCCCTTCCCCCTGACTCTTTTCCTTCTCTTTAAAACCTTTATAGTGTCGTACGGATTTAGGAGCTTAAATGTCAGTCTTATGATATCAGTGCCACTCAGAATAAGCGCCTTAAAAACGATGTAAATGTAGAAATGTGGGCCAATGAGTGGGCACCATTCAATCCAATTAGCCATAATGAAGGTGGCCTCAAGGAATTTAAAATGCAATAATATCTAATCATTTACTGTGGCTTATTGCCTAACACATTCCAGCAAGACAGCTGAAAATATTCCGCCTTCCTATTGATATTTCTTTCACTTTATTCTGAAAGCTGCGAGCATGTGACTATCTTCTCTGACACTGAAAGCAGCACCAGAAAATCACAATGGGAGCAGCACTGCATTAAATCAAAGCAAGGTGCTGTGTTGTTTGGAGCGCTTTATACCAGGTATCAGTTTATCCAGTGAAGAAGCCCTGTGAAAGTGACTATATTGTGACAATTTTTAGAATTACTTCAGTAACAATCCTTGGTACTGACGGTAGTATGGAATTATACCATTAGTTCTTAAAGAAATGGTAAGATCTGAACTGCCAACATATTTGGCTTCTGGGTTCATTCACCTGTTGGTCACAGTTTTATGCCTTATTAGTCATCAAAACAAATCAATTGTTAAATCAAATATCTAGTTTATTAGTTTGCAGCTACGAATGCTTTTCTTTTATCTGTATATCTACATTATATGAAATTTATTTCCAGGCTGAAACATTAAGTCTGTGCAACTTAAATCAGACCCATTCATAAACAGTTATCCATTATGAATGCTTAATCCCTAGGCTTTTGATTCACTAAACTATCCATAATATTATGTTCTTAATACAGGTACACAATTCTAACTAATAAACAAATAAAAACAATAATAAAAAATGGAGCATAGTTTAATCCGAAACTAAACAGCTTAATTATCTACTTGTGGACAGAAGTTGTTGCTTTCATATACATACAGTTTAATAATAGTTGCAGCTGTTGTGTATTAGTATAATCTAATAGAACGAGCACATTCCAGTCTGGGTAAAATTGCAGGATTGTTATCCTCTACTAAGGATACAAGTAAAGACTAATTTTTGATTCATTGTTTGTCTTATTGTCAACTTTGAACTGAGGTGCAACTTTTTGAAGGGGCACTGGTACCTCAAACTGTGATGGGTTCAGACTATGTAACAAACTGCGATGCACAAAGGATGAGAAGGAGAATCAAGTTCCTCAAAATATAAAACTGTGTTGTCTAAAATGGCATGTTTTATGATACCATACTGTGTTTTTTAAGTTGCTAAATTGAAAAAAAAGATATGCAAACAAATAACTTTACATGTTTTACAGTATACTGCTGAGGAGAAGAAAAGAGAGACGGGTTGTGGGTGTGTATGTGTATATTGTTTCTGTCAATGGAAGCCTCATTTTTTCGCAAAATCAAATATTTGTAGGCTGCATTGATTTTGGAACAAATCTCTACACTCTGGTGTGAGCTCAGCCTTCCTGCCAAGTTTGTCTGGTCTGTCTACTCACTCTTCCTTTCCAAGCTTAAGAGTCACTTCTCTGAACTGCGTTCAATATGCAGCAGAGCAGAACTGCTCGAACGTGTCCATTTCTTTTATGTCTCTATCTCTGAAAATATTAGTAGCTGTAAGACTTTGTGATAACATAAGCTTCATTATCTGTCACAACTATGTATTTCTGTTTAAAGGGGGATGTTTGTGCAAACAAATACATGCAGTGTGTCTTAAATCAATGGTTATCGGCAAATAGAATATGGTGACAGGAAATACAGGAGACTGTTTGCCTGAAAATCCTCTCTGCCTTCAAGCATCTGCTGTAAATGGTATTTCCACTTGCTATTTAAAACAAACAGCACATTGTACAACATGATAATTATTTTATCAGGGATACTTATGCACCATGAGACAACACCAGCATTTCATTCTAAGCATCTGAACTGACCCATGTCTTATTAAAAGCATCTGTGATAACTTGTATTACCCACAAAAAGCTTAGAGAAATTTCTCATCTTCTCTGATGCCATGCTTTCAATAAAACAAAGCACAACTCATTTACTGGATAAAACCATTTTTCTATAATTAAAAAGACAAGGATAAGTTCAGCAAGGTGTTGATGGATGCACAGGGATTAATAATGAAAATCTGGCACTTTATTCACTAAAATCTGTTATCTTGTACTTATCTAAGTACAATATAGACTAAATTAAAAGGGGACTTACATATGCCCTTTCCTCTGCCCTTCTGTTTCTCTTGTTACTTACATCCATTCATAATCTGTCTTTCTCCTCTCTGTACTGAAAATCTCAGATTTTTGGACGATGATGCAAACAGTGTCAGGCTTTTAAAAAAACAGCAAATGGCTTATTCAACATTTTTAGGTCATTTTTCACTGTTTTTACTGTACTGTGACTTAGCATCATGTATATAGCCCACTGGGCTCACCGAGTAGGTAACATAAGCAATATATAACTTTATAAAAACGTGTGTCAGTTTACATCAAATAGCCTCATTAACAAAAAGCAAAACACAAATGAGTTTGGTCTGATTTTATTCTCTTTACTTTATTCTCACCCTTGTGTTGACACTGACCACCCACACATCATTTACATGATTTCAAACAAGATTATTTCCAGAGAAGTATGTATTTGGATTGTTTAGGTTCATGGGCCAAAAAGAAATATTTGCAGCAATGATTAACTTTTATAACTATCAACTCCCAGAGTGCCCTGTCACAACAGGGCAACCTTTTTGCTAAAGATGAGATGAACTGTATATTAAATTCTCTATAAAAGATATACAATGGTAGTAAACAAATGCTGACCCATGAAAAACATCTTAAGTGAGTCTGAATGTTTGGAATATATAACAGAGAAACCCATTGATGATTTATTTCTTTGCGTAAAAGTCTACATGCATTGAGTGGATGCTAAAAAGCATAAGGCTGTTAGTGTTTCTCTCTTTTACTTAATTTCTGTGATATTAAGGAGGGACTTCAGGGGTTGATGCATCTCTAAAACATTTTATCATAACCCTGCATAGTAATAGCACAATATAAGTCAATCCTTGCTGGCTTCACACTTCTGTTTCTCAGTATTAGGAAGTGTTGTCTTGGTGTTACAGTAGTATAAAAACAGCTGAAACAGCTTTAGCAAACTAATTTAAATCCTGCAATGATTTTATTACCTGATTTAACATGCTTGTCTATGGCCTGAACGGTCAATGTATTCTTAAGACTTAAGGTTATGAAGGCCATGCACCATAGCCATGCTTTATTAGTATGTATGAATATTGAAGGGTCTTCACTACTGTTTTTTTTCTTTTAATTTATCCCTTGTTCAACATACATAGGGATCTCCAAGATGACTCCAAGTCAAGATGAAGAAGTTCAACTGTCTCTGATGGGAGTGGTCTTTTCTGGGAGGCAAATGTTCCAATTTAAAAGGGTCGGTGAATAATATATATATATATTTTTTTCATTATCTGTACCGCTTATTTTAATGAAGGGTTCTGGGGTAGCTGGAGCCTATCCCAGTAATCATTGGGTGAGAAGCAGGGTACACCCCAGACAGATCACCAGTCCATCACACAGCCAACACAGAGAGACAAATAACCAGTCCCACACACATTCACTCCTAAGGACAATTTCCTGAGTTATATATTCTAGTATATACATAGAGAAAAGCCATGCTAACATGGGGAGAGCATGCAAACTCCACACAGAAAGGTGACTGTCCAAACCCAGGCTCGAACCAGCAACCTTCTCGCTGTGAGACTACAGCGCTGTGAATTACTCAGTAACCATGAAGATTATGTAAACTTTTCTGGCATTCAATGTAGCTACTCTGAAACTCACAAAAGACTTAAGGGAGATTTCTTACTGCTGTGAAAAGGATTGCTCTGTGATCATTATCATGAAACAACAAACATCATTGGAAGAATGTTATTTGTTGTTCTATCCCTTCAAAGTCCAAGAGAATCAATAAAGGCTGCAAAAACAGTGACTCAAGACCATAGTGAGGCGGTTCTTTTTCATTAGTCACCCATCATTATTTAAGCAGGAATATAAAGCAGACAGCACTGTTACACAAGTGAAAAAACACTTATAGGCCTCTCAAAATAACAAATTTTGCTTTCTCTGAAATTATTGCAATAAAAGATAACACAGTGCTAAGCAATATTGTATTTTTAGACCATTCTCAACTAATATATATTAATAATGCCATTATAAGACTAAGTACATCCTTTCAAAGAATAAACATTTATCGGTCATCCAGTGTTTGAGCAGTGTGGCTATCTGGAACACTTGTAGTTCAGGGTCCAAACAGTAGTTACAGTGTCTGCTCATATGAGGGCTTATTTTTTATTTGACTGCATTAGGGGTGGCAGAGTAAAATTTAATGAAAGTCCCATTTTCGTTAGTATGTCATCTACACAGATCACTAGTCTACGTTGTAGACAAAAGCACCGCTGCCTCTGAATTGCTCTTGTGCACTATGATACATCGTAGTGGAACCTATTGGAATCCAGTATTTAGTAAAGACAAAAAATAAACAACCTCATTGTGCTATTTTTTTTTCTGATTGTGCAATGAATAACTTACTGCAACAGCCCTACACACACACATTCTCTTTCACTCACTCTCTCTGTTATGTATGTATATATATATATATATGATTAAATCAGCTGATATTGTCTATAATCAGTGGCAATTTTGTCGTAGTGGTGCCGCTGGATGTGTTTGCATCGTTTGTCCACTAGATCGTGTTCTGATTCCATTTAACAGTCTTCACCAGCTAAAGCCGGGTTACTTTTAGACTTTAAATGTTAGCAATAACATTGCTAGCAAACTAGCAAAGCATATCTAAGTAACTCGTAATGCAAAGGATCGTCTTTGATCCATGATCTATGTGGACTGAACATATGGACAGAATGTGGACTAAACTGGCGAGCCAAGCGGAAGAACGGAGGCGCTTGAACGCCCCATGTTATTTAAATCGCCTGTATGGGAACATTTTGGCTTCCCTGTCAAATTATATGATGAATGAAAGGTTATGAAAGAAAGGTGGATAAAACTGTCACGGTGTGTCGGCACTATGGCACAAGAAGCCATAGGACAGTGCAACTTATGAAGCGACATCTTCCCGATGTTTCACTAAGAGGAGTGAAAACAAAGCTCTACAACCGCTCATCACAGTGGAGTTTAAACCCTGATGCAAAATCGGACAAATTTAAAAGGAAAAGAGAAAACATACTTTGATCCTAACAGTGAGTTTTTTTATTTGTTGCATTCTATTAGTAGTCATTTGTTCAGTCGTTGCCAGGTGGCAATCTCTGGCTGCTGATGGTGACGCTAATGCGGAAGTCGGATTAATTGCAGTTCACCCCTCACCGGTAGATGGCATCAATAGAGAGCATTGCCCATAAACTCCCATGTTAAAATGTCCGATTTCACAGCTGAAATAAACATGTTTACAGAGTGGCTCCAAAAACTT
>JBAMHX010000005.1:12805391-12829647 GCA_037177515.1 Pseudomugil tenellus
ACTATTTCATGGTCATATATTTATTTCAAAATGTTGTATTCATTTATTTAATTATGAATCATACGGGTCTCCATACAATCGTGCTACACACAGTGGCATTAAATTCACAAAAGCTTGTTATGTATTTTTAAAAGAATTTCCTTGTGAGGAATCCTGTTTCTAATTAGGATCAGCTGACTGAAAAGCTGCAAGTCCTCTGTCATCAATCAGGCTTCTAAACAGTAACACAAAAATGCAATTTTTTACAGATTCAATGATTAATACAGAACAATTTGAATCTTCATAATTTTAACTCTTGAGCATCCTGTATTGTGTCAATTTATGGCAAGCAATGACCTTCTCTGTCATTTTAACATGCTCCATGCCAACACTTACACAAATGCTTTGAAGTGTTGTTATAGGTTTCATGCTAGAACGTGCTTGGGATGAATGGAATCTCCATAAGTGTCAGCCCTATAATGAACCTACTGCAGGACACACAGGCATTTTTCCAACGCAATATTGACCAAGAGCAACCAGTAACCAGAAGGACATGAATAAGTAGGTCACTACTTGTCACAATTTCCTCCGCTTTTGTCCTACACTGTTTAGTATTAATAGACTATGCTATAAATCTGATAGATTCCATTTCTGACTCTCATTTGATCTGTTCAATCTGTCAAACAACGGCAACTGCAGCAAAAGTAAGAATCATGTCACCATCACACCTGAACAGGAAGCCTTCTCATGATAAGCCTGAAATACCACAAGGCAGGCATGTCAGTGGGACGGAAATGATTCATAGCAATAATACTGGAATGTAGGATAAACTTAAATAATGTCAGCCACAATTCCAACAGGTCAGATCCAAAACGATATCACTTTCTCCATAGTGGAGCAAAAGTGGAAAACAGGCTGAGAGAAAGAATGAATTTATCCTTTAGGATAATCACTGTTACTTAGTGCAATGCATATGAAAAGGCACAATGCTTATAGCATATTTGAAATCCCCGATCATGCCCTGAGAACTCTTGATGTGAGCCCCCAAATCGATATGCGGCTCAAGAGAAAATTGGATTGTGGAAGACCAAAGCTTAAAGCAAAATTGTCACTTTTTTCATCATTACTGATTGAATAATATTAATTGGATTGCAATTTAAGTACAATGTTGTCCTTTTACAAAGATGGCAACAATAGTATCATAGGTGATTTAGTTGTTTACTAATTTTTTTCGGCGATGACAGTATTTTCTAAGTCAAGTCTGTTATCGCCTTACATACAGAGATCTTTCACACAACGGGTTTTCAGTTCAAATCATCTTCCAGTGTAGAAAAGCCCCAGCCCTATAGTTCTAGACAAATGTTTTAACAAGCACCGAGCTCTCATGATTTTAAACTCCAACAAGGTGGGTATCAGTCTTTGAGCATGCCTTTGGTTAAACAAACAAAATCAATGCACAAATGTGCTCCCCCTGTGCTTTGCAGAAAATCCAGCAAAGCAATAATATGATGAGTCAGCTTCTTTCATTTTCTCAAAGGTCCAGCATCTGTGTAAGATTGTGAATAAAAGAGAAAGCTCCTGCTTAACAGTCAAAACCCCAAAAAGCTCCTGTCTCGCTTTGCTTTCAGAACATAGTCAAACAAGCAGATGTAGCCAAGTCAGAGGAGGGCAGGCAAACAAAAAGCTGACACTGAACAGGCAAATGTTTGTCTATACCAGGTTCAGTGCTGTTACCTCCACAGGGAGAACAGCTGGATCTGAGCAAAGCTGTGGATACTTTTAATACCTTATTAGCGGTCCAGATTCTTTTCAACTTTAGCTCACCAGCACAACCACATTTATAGTCATTTCTTTTCACTATGATCAGGCTTGTCTCATCTTTACCACCAAGCAGTCACTAGAACCAAATAATAGTGAACATCAGCTCTGTCAATTTGTTGGTGTGTTCAAATCCTGTTTCTAAGACACTTAATTCAAATCTGGAACAAGCCAATCAACAAATAAATCAACAAGATTACAAATCTGACATTCAGTGCCAGCTTTTTGAATTTCACAGATTTCAATACTCTCTGCCAAAGACACACTAAAAAAAATTGCAATAACAGTTCCTTTGTTTGTCTCAGTACTCCAGAGCTTCCCAAAACACTAGAGGTACATGGAAATTCATGGTTTCTCAAAGCCAGAACAGATGTTTACAATACCTGCACAGAAATCTTCAAGGAAACATGAAGTTTCATTGACTTCAACTGTTCTGGTATAGCTGTGTGAAGTATCAATATGGTATTCCTAGATGTAAGAGTTTCACAAAAGTCTCTTAATTGTGATTTACTCATTGTTTATTTGTACTTTTATTAAACTTTTTTCACATAAAACCTGTCAAATTTCTTTATCTTTGCTGTAAAAAAAGGAAAGACACCATACGTTTGAATTCATCCCTTTCAATATCAACAGGTTATACACCTTAAGTTGCCATTTTGGTTGAAAGGTTGAAAATGTTCAAATTGAGAAATAATACTCGTTAAGAGTCCCAACAAGAATCTAGGTTTAGATAAAAAAAAATACAGTGTGGAGCTTAGGTTATGGCTTCCATTTTTGGTCTTAGTGAGTGCAGGCTCTCCTGTGTATTTTCTGCAGTATCCTTTGCTTAATTCAAAACACCAGCATGGGCCCTGATATGACCGGGGAACAGGTATGAAGATGCACGTGTGCCTGTGTCTGGATTTAGGGCAATCATCATCTTTCGTCCAGTTTGGGCTCTAGTTCTCTGCAATCCTGAATAGAATGATGTGGATACTTACAATGAATGGATGAAACTTTAACTATCTGTGTGAGCTGAAATTACCTCTGGTAAGGAAAGGATTGTATTTATGTGTAATTTGAACGTTGAACTTTCATATCCTTTCAATTATATGTTTTTTTTTTTACTTCTGCTAAACAATGAAAATTTGGATCATATTGTGTTAACCCAACAAATGTGTTTACCATTTTGTGCAGAGAAAGAAGAGCATTCCCTCTATGTTGCAACAGGTCCAGTTATAATAAATTATCTCTTCCTGAGCTGTTTTTGGTCATAAGATGCTTCTTTTTACTATCTGGGTCAATGTTTCATTGCTGCAGGGCAACATACATGATTTGTGTCCCTGGAGGAGCTGAATCTTCAATAACAAGGACTCTGCAGGACAATGCTTTATGGATTCAAGTAAATGCTTGACAAAGGACACACACAAATCACATTGTAGCTTTTCCTCCAGCAGAACACTCAGCATAATTTTTTTCGTTTATGATGAAAGCATGTGAGAACCTCTGGAAAACTGAACAATCATTTTCTATAGGTCAGCATGTTCTTTATTTTATCTTAGTTATACTAATAATGTAGGTTGGTGTTCCACATCTTATTCAGTCAAAACTATTAAAGATACCCAACTTAGGTATGCTTAAAAGCTGCCATGAATTACTGATTAAATAAATATCAAGGCAGTAGACCAAATGGATACAAAACAAATTGAAAATAAATAAATTAATTAAATTAAATAAAACTAGAAAAGCACTCAGAAAGCCAAGCTTACAGTTTCCCCTCATATTGTGTCTCGCATCCCAAAATATTACTCATGACACTCTGACACATGATCTTTGTCAGAGTGAAAAACAGCAGACAGAAATGGCCTGTAGGAGGTGTCAGCTGAAAGAATATGTGTGGCTATCTCATAATGTTAAAGAATCCTTCAAAACATTCATGGATCCAGACAGTGATCTGGATCCCCTCCAAAATTTAATCACTTCTTCATCTTCCCATCCTGAAAATGCCATGAGAATCCGTCTAACTTTTTGAATGATGTTGTACACAGACAGACAGACAAAAAGATAAACACCGGCAATAACATAACCTCCTTGGCGGAGGTGATAAAAGGTCATTAAATCAAAAGACTCAGAAGCTTTAAGGGGACCAGTAAGACGCCAAAATGGAAATTTGCAGATAAGTTGTCTACATAAGTGTATTCAAAGAGTTGACTTGTACAATAATAAATCAGGTGACACAATAACATTTAATGACTCAATCATTTTTACACTTTTTAAATCATGAGATCTACTGTTGTGAATGCACGTAGGGCAAGTGTTTATGTCTGTGTGGATTATGTGTGTGTGTGTTTTGGGGGGGCAGTGAAACTGTTATGTAAACCCAGAGTCCTTCCCCAATCCAACAAAAACACACACAATTCACTTTATTTGAGCCAACTATGCATGACCTACTTTGGGTGGCTTTCAAGCTGAACAATTAGCATTTTTTTAGAAGTGTCATCTTTTATGCCATCCTTTCCATGGAGAAACTGGCAAGACAAACACCAGAATTGGTTGTAAGCACTTTGGCATGAGCAGTCAGGCAAGTTCCTATAAAACATGAATGATAAAGGCATGCCTTGTTTGCTCAGTCAAGTGTATCTGAATACAAGAGGAAGCCAAAAATTTGTTGAGAGTGACGGGAGAAGGCTTCTCTTCTCCACTTGAAATGTAATAACTTTTATTGCGCTAAATAAAAAGGTAAACTAATAAATCACAATAACTCTGATAATATTTTTTTTATTTTTTACAAGTACAATAAGGTTTTCTGATTAGCTGCAGTTTCTTTACTACAAGTATCGCAAATCGTTGGATCTTTAAAAAGAAATCTCAAGAGAAGTCTTGAGACTTCTTGCATGATAGGTAAACAAAGTACTTTGTGCACAAAAGACTGCTACTCAGCGACAGTGATTCACACAGCAGCTAGCTCTAAAAATCAGGGCATTCATCAGTACACAGAAGCATGCACTATGCTTTGTTGCAGTCCTGGTATTCAGTTTCCGTCTCCTTTATGCAGTTTGTTAATAACCTGGACAACAGAAGGGCATGTCAGCGGTAGGTAACAGAGTAGATCTCCAGCTACAGGCCCGGCCCTAGCGGAAACCTGGCCCTCTGTCACCAGACTGTGTTTCAGGAAGAAGTTCAAACAAGGACAAGACAAGCATTCAAATCCCTGGAGCCTTGGCCAGTAAGCAGCACAATTTTATTGGAGAGTTAAGTCCGGTCTAGAATAAGTCTTCTTGTTGGCAGCAGTGTTTTGTGTGTGAGTGAGTATGTGTGTGAGTCTATGCGCATGCATTTACAACTCAATGTGGAGGAGGCAAAGGAGAGACTTAACATCGCTTTCTTTTATATGCAACAAAAGCACCCAATCATCATGCTACACAGTATAATCTTTGTTCTTAAAAAAAAAAAAAACTTCAGTGCTCCTTCATTCAAACAGCCCAAGGTAAGAAATATCCATTCATAAACCTGGAAAAGAAACTTGACTTTCACCATACTCACACGATTTAATCTATAGAGACAGATGTATGTTTGCTTACCTCTATGCTTCCTTTTTATCCTTTATCTAATTTTATTTTTATGGCTTTGGTATTAGATAAGAGAATTTTCAACAAAACAAAGAACTTATTGCTACTATTTTCCTTTAGGCAGTGATTCACATATTAATTCAACATGACTAAACAGAAAGAATGTGCACTGTGTAATCTGACGGCTTGAAAAGAATCATTTGCAACAAAAAAAAGACAATACAGCGTTATATGTCATTATACCTCAGTTTAGATCATAAATATTCATGACATAATGAAGATGACATAAGGAGTCTGCTTGATTTTTTAAATCTAATTCAATTGACCACAACCAACATGAGGGCATTCCGAAAAGCACTCTGTTTTTGGTCACCACCATTTCTCAAAGAAAATATCTCACTCTTTAGTTGCTAAACTAGCATTTGCCCACTACTGGTGTAAATACAGTCCATGTGATCGTGCAGACTGGAACACCATACAAGGTGACAGTTACTGGTTAGTGGAAGCTACATCATGTCAAGGTAAAATGGTTTCAATGTCACACTAAAAAGATTCCAAAGAATAATACTTCGTTGGTCACTGTAAACTATATACTACAATGTATACTGTATACTTTAATAGATTTCAGCAGTTCAAATCGAGTCAGTATTTCTGCAAATAAAGCAGGCCTTCACATGTTGATGTATGTAACATAAATTAAGAAACACACACCAAATTATAATCTCTTTGACACACATTGGGATGATAAGCATTTTCAGTCAGCCAAAATGAGGACACCCACAATAACAAATGATGTCTATTTGTTGCTTAGCAGATCCAGTGAAAAGGTAAACTACATCCTAACATGAGTCTATAAATCCATTAGGCGGTCATTATTAATCGCATGGTTGCATTAAGCTACTTCTCTGGAGGAGCATTATGAGATCTATAATGAGCTCAAGATTAACCACATCAATGGAAATACATACCTGTGTACATCTATACAACATGATTATATATCCTCTTCCTCAGGGTCACGCATGAGAACGTTTGTCTAAGCAGAAAACCTGACAGACGCACTTTTCCCCTTTTCTTCAGATTTTTTTCTTCCCTAAATGTAAAATTAGGGACTCATTTTAAAATCTCAAGTGTTGCAGACAATAAAATCATAATACTTGGACTGACTCCTTCTATTCATTCTTTGAATAGTGCCTCTAGCTCTGCTTTACACACCTTCCAACCCACCCACACCAACCCACTGTAGGGTGCCGCAAGGACCGAAAAGAACCAGACCTTTGTGAGATAAATGCACTTGTGGGTTTTTGTTTACTTACTTTGTTTGTTTTTCCATTTATGTGTGTTATTCATGTATTATTTTATAACACCTAATCAAAAGTCTTACTATTTTCTTTTTATCAGTGAAACATACAGAAATACAATCTATTGTCCAGTGAAGATTATCAGTGGACTGTAAGAAAAACTTCCCCTCAAAAGTGGTAATAAACGGCATTTATTCTCAATAGGTAAAGACTGGTTTTGCCCTCTTTGGTGTTTAGCTGTCAGAAAAATGCTATATATCAACCTGTGAACTGGATGCAAAAGATTTCTTTACACATAACCATTCTGGATTTTATTCTGGAATGCGCCGCTAAGTGGCTGCAAACGCTTTTGTGTTTTTTTGTAATATAGGTGTCTTTTTAAAACACACCCTGAAGCTCAGTCTCGGACCTGAACACAATCTCATCTCCCTCCACATCAGGACTTTCTGAAACCCCCTCTGCCTCCACCTCAACTCTCCTGTAATCAAGTCATTAAACAATTGATGAAATTGAACCAGAACAAGGCTGCAGGTCCAAATGGTGTCCCAGAGTTCTCAAGGTCTATGTCTGATTCTCCATCACCTGTTCAACAACACCAGTCTGAGCCAAAAAAGAATTCCAGTGATGTGGGAAACATCCTTTCTTTTTCCAGTGTCTAAAAAATCACAACCAGCTGAACCAAATGACTACAGAATTTTAATTTCCCTCTGGGATTAATAAAGTATTTTTCATTTCATTTTATTAACTCAGCCACAACATTAAAAGCACCCACCTAGTAACAAGTAGGCCTATATCATGAAGCTACAAAAGCTCTGACCTGTAAAGAATACAAGAATGTCCTGGAATGTAGGGGACCTTGATGCAAGTGTCACATTCTGATGGTCGTAGGATCTTTCTGGAATGGGCTTGCCATTCCATCCCAACAGATAGAGATCTTGGGAGTAAGTGGCCAGGTCAATATCTCAGACTTTTTTGTGCAATTTGAGCTTTTTCTGGTAATATCCTTATTAGTAGAAGGATGTAGGTTTTCCTAGCACAACAATAAGATCCACAAATTACTAACTTCATCTGCTGGTGGGTAATTATTTAACTTTATTTTTTTAAAATTGACTCAGAAAAGTGTAAAAATATAGTGTGGACTTATTTTGGCCTGTTATAAAAGAAGGGCTACATAAATGCTGAAAAAATACCAAGCGATGACTTGAAGTTTGTCCACATAGTGCTTAAGATGAAATCTAGCACAATTAGATTATCATATTCTCCACTTAATTACTACTATATAATTAAATATTCACCAGCACTCATGAGAATGCACATAATTAAAGTACTTGCATGCAGCACAAGACAACATCTTTGCTGCAATGTTATGTTGGCTGGGCAAACAGATGAGACCTGTGGCCATTCCCAAACACCTTCACTTGTAACATCTTTTTTGCAACCCAAAGAAACAGCTGCCCGCTTTATAGTCAAGAACCCATAATGCACTGGGAGCCACTGTGTATGCCTAGTGTTGGGATTTAATTGGATATTAGTATCCAGCAGTGTCTGAATTAATCAAATCATTTCCATCCATTAATTTAGTGGAGGAACATACAATTAAAACCTTATTAGCGTTCTCTCAGGAGTATGCCTTTTCATCCCTCTGCAGAACATTGAGAGTTGGCCAGAGTCCAGTGTAAAGCATTTTCTCTGTTTGAATCTGCTGCTTCTTTGTAAGGTAGAACCACAGAAACTGCTAAGCTTAGAGCAAAGAAATCGCCATCATATAATGCTTTTTTTTCCCCCATTGCTACAGTACAAGCAAAACCTTTTAATGAGAGCACGAAATGCTGAATATTCTATCATACATTGTTGGCATCTGTGTTGAATGTTACTATTGGTGTGATTTAGAAATTAGAAGTTCAAAGGGCTGCAAAGTTGTAAAGAATTTCTGTGTAGGACATTATTGTGAAACTAGCACAAAAAATGCCCTAGATAGGTCGGAAAGAGATTTAGAGATTTGGTAGTGAACAAATATAATCCAGACTTCAGATCCTGATTTTGTGATCATTTCAATATACATGTCTTCTACACCACACACTGTAATGATTAATTTAATAATATTTCTATGGAAATGTATCTTTTTTTAAAGACTATATTTATAAAGATCTTGTTATTCAAACTTCAGCTAATATGAAATGCTGTATTTTAGCATTAAGATAAAAAAAATATTAGATAAAAATAGCATTTTCAGAACTCCTTTTTTCCCTCTTCTTCCTTTCTTTTGAGCATAAGTCAAAACATTTTGTACAAAGCAATCCAGGCTACTCAGATGAGCAGCCACTTTTAATTAAAACCATTTACTGTGGAAACTAAATGGAGAAAAAAGGAGTCAGGGGATTCAACACTTTGGTGTCCAAGGCTTCAGTGGATCAGAGAGTTTTCCTTGTGCTTTTTATTGATTATGCAACATTTTTGCCAATGAGATACATGGACTGGGCAACACGCAGTCTATCCAAAGTTGGACAGTGCCACACATTTCCCGCAGTGCACTTTCAAATTCCAGGTAGGCCACTTAAGTTTAGCTGTCAATGCAACTGTTGTGACAGGTCACTGAAACAAGTCAGCATCTGATGATTAAAAATATTAAATAAAATAAAAAATAATGTTGCTGTGTTCTACCTGACACATAACTAAATCTATATATAGCAAATGTATGTATGTACCACATATGCATTGTTTGAATACATGTACAGTATATTCTTTGTTTGTTTGTCTGCTTGCCTGTCTAGCTGGCTGACTGCCATGTGGCCCACCTCATTCCTGTCATCCTGTCTGACATTAGGGCTAAGCTGGATCTCATTAGGACCAAGGTGGCAGTGATCCCGTCAACATCGCTTTGGCTCCTGCCATATGGGTCGCCTCCAAGGTAACAGGCTGTATCAGTCTCCACAGAGCTGCAAGCCTTGTTATAGCACATGCACAAACACAGACGGAGTATCTACTCTCTAGACAAGTGTGCACTGTACATGTAAAGCTGAATAAACACGTCAAACTGAGAGGACAGAAAAATCATGCAAAGGAGAGATGCAGTATAAATAAACAGACAAGGATACCTTGGAGCAGGAGTGTACTGTGAACCTACTAAATATTTTCAGGGTAGAGTACAATAATTAAACATTCACAATAAATCTGGGTTTTAATGAACTACAGTATAAATTTGGAAAAACTGAGAACTTATCAGGATACTATACAGGACCAGATTATATTGTGATTAAATGTATAATCCAAACCAAACCAGATCATTAAATCATGCGCGAAATAGTGGCAGTAAAACATTTTATATATTGTTTTATGACAGACACATGAAAACCTCTTATAAATGTAAAAAGAATCCAGTAAGATGAATTGGCCATGTTACACGTCACATCTATAAGCTAAAGTAAGTCACTTAGTTAGTGATCACCCAAATGTACATGTAGAGAGCAAACACACTAATACGCTAATTTTCTGCCAGTCCTTTTCAATAAATTTCTCTCTAACAAGACGAAAGCTGAGCAGAAGAAAACTAAAACTACACTACTGAAAATAGCTGGGAAAGCAGGAAAGTCTGAAGGAAAACTTGGGATCTAATAAATCACCATTTTATGATTCTGTACAGCATCACAGCCTCAAACTGAGTTTAGCCTTGTCATGCTCAAATATCAGTCAAACAAAGCAGAGCAGAGCTCAAACCACATCTCAGCAGAGGCTCCAATACACACAGTAGTACAGTAGTCTTCTTGCACCGTGCGGCTGATTTTTATCAAAACCTGGGGACCTAAGCTGGAAGTAAATCATAATTATGTTTCGTGCTTCTTCGTCTGGGTCATAAAACTATCTTTACAACATCCCATCAATCTAACAGGTGATAACATGTTTTTGATAAGTACACCAATACACATTTTTAAAAACATGCAAACTTCTAACACACTTCCCATTTATTGCAACTAAACCCAGATAACCTTTACAGTTAGTTTGATACGCTCCAGTATTTTCAAGGAGTAAACTTGTTTTAAGATCTAGATTATGGCTTTGACATAAACTGTCAGTGTTGCTTTAACAGACTGTCGAATATTACTCATTCTGTTGCTTTTAGCTTGTTTGTTTTTCATCATACTCACTCTCACAAAATCATCTCTTTATTTCACCAGTTTAGAAACAAAAACCTGTAATCAATCATTCATAATTTATGATTCTTCCAGTGGCATGAAGCCTATAAAAACAGATATTTGCATCACACTAGATCTCAACAAGACTTCCTGATAACAGCCCAATAAATTTTGTCATGGTTCGTTACACACACACCTCCGATAACATGTAAACTTTGCCTTTGTGTTACTGTAAAACACAGGGTAGTTTCAACATTTTGTAACTTTTGTTTAATTCAAACTTTCCCAACCAGCATCTAACTGCCTTTCTGAGCCCCGATGGAGGTTTCAAGGAAAGTGCAGATTTGGCTGTACAACATGGCTCTCAATCTATCTTTTTTTCTCTAAAGACATGCTCTTTGACAGGTACAGGGGTTAAAAAAAACTGAAGCTCTCTTTGGCTAAAAGTTAAAATTACTTGTTGAAGAGGCACACAGAGAAATAACTTAGAGACGTTCATTCCTCTTACCTCGACATGCTGTCAGCAATGCAGTTCTGGCCCGGGTATCCTTCACCTCTGGCTGACAATGAACCTTGTGACATGCCTGGCCGAGATTTCCACGACTCCATTAATGCTGTTACAGGTGAAATTAGATTCAACAATGGGTTGGACTGGTCTCTCACATCATGCCGCGTAAATGACATTGTTCCTTGCGCTCCAATCTGGTAATGGAATGAGTGTCCACCGGAATTAACTCCAACAATGGCGGATGTAGACATGCTGTTATTCTCTTGGTAATAGCTGCCATCAGTAGATTCTTGCTTAACCCCTTTAGACAGGACATTGTTGGAGAACATGTCAGGCTCATAGTTGCCATTCATAGAGGAGACAGGGGGTCCTAAGATCCCAGAAAGACTGTATTCATCTGTGTTATTCCTCAGGGACAAATATGTGGTTTCAGATGCAGGGAAGAGACCAAGAGATGGTGACTGCTCACCATATGGCTGTTGGTTCATACAACCCTCAATTTTGTTTGGTTCACTCTTAATCTGTGAGATAAAAGGTGGGCTACTCGCATTGCATTTTGAGCTGCCTAAACACATGCTTCTGAACGAGTCAGTCCCAGGCTCGTTTTTAATATACTTAACCATGCCCATCTGGTCTAAACCGACACTGAACACCGCCCCGTCTACCATTTCTACTTTGGGGAACTCAAAGTTCTTGAAGTCTGTATCTCTTGGCAGCCCTGCAGCTTCTGGGCTGTTGGTATCATTCTGCACCAACCCCAGTCCACCAGCAGGACTAGATACAGGAAAACCAGCAGAGGATGGGTTCTGTGGGCTGCTGACAGCCATTGTGCCCCCAGTGACTGGACTAGAGATTGAGGGTCCTACTGCGTTGCTGTTGTTGGTGGTGCCAGTACAGGTCCCACCTGTGGGGCTTGACACAGATGACCTAATGTTACACGTCGTACTGCAGGAAGGAGGAGATCTCACGCTACTCATGCTCTGTGGACTGGACATGGGGGACCTCATGACATTGAGCGGGCTGGTGAGGGGTGGTGAACCAACTGTGCTAGATTCTACAGGACTACATGTGACTGAATTCCTGCGCTTGATGTTGGCTAGAGTTGCAGCACATGAAGTCTGGCTCACAGGACTACTGACAGATGAGCAGAGTGGTCCAAAGCATGCAGGAGGACTGGTGGTAGACGTCACCATGTTGTTACCGCCGCCGGGGCTTGAAATGGAGCTGGAGGTTTTAGGACTGCAGGACAAAGACGAAGCTAACATAGAGGCTGAGCTTACTGGAGTCCCAGTGGTGCATTCTCTGGGATTGGCGTTCTGCTGCTGAAAACCAAATGATTTCAGCTTTGGACTTTTTGTGGAGCCGCACTGGTTTTCCTCCAGAACCCGTCCACACACTGGATACAATCTCCCAGGGCTTGTGCTGCTTCCATGCTGGCTAAAAGCAAAGTCAGCCTCCCTGGCAGCATTCATATACAGGCCCATAGACTCAGCCACAGTCTTGGAAAGCTCTTTGGAGTCCATTTCCTGCTTATGACCGTGCAGGGAATTGTTGAAGTGCGGGAGAACAAATGGCTGGTTCTGGCTGAGCCTAAGCATTGGCTGCTCCTGCTTCTTAGTGTTGTCGTCTTTGCCGTCAGCTTCCGGGCTTCCAGCTGGACAGCTGACATTAACTATGTCCATCAGAATATCACTACTTGTCAGACTTGAATCTTCTGTGCTGCAGCAGTACTCCATAGCATTGGGGGCCTGAGACCATTTGTTCTCTGTGTTATTTCCATCCAAGAAACTTTGGTATCTTTTGGTCTCCATTGTTGTGTCATCGATTTACCTGGTAGATATAAAAATAGTAAGGCGTGTTAAAGACGTCTGATCTTAGAAAGAAAACAAATTATGACATTAATATAGAAATTACCTTTAATGAAGAATGAAGTTTAACTAAAGCTTAAAAAGAGAAAGAAGCAAATGAAGAAGGATACATTACATAGGCTATTTATTAGATTTATAACACAGGTTTAAGAATATTAAGAGTTAGTCTATCCTTAAAAATAAAAATAAAAACACTACAAACAGTGTTTTAAATGTAATAAAATATAGAACCCTAAATCTTTAGAAAGGATTTCCTCTCTCTGAGATGTGACTCCTTATAGCTCCAATATTTAGGATTTACAGTTTTATAACTTGAAGAAAACTGCTTTGCGAGGGTTAACTGATCTACGTGACGTCGCCTTGGCTTTTTTTTATTTATTTGATTTTTATTCCCACCTCTACTGCGCCACCATTGGACAGTTCAGCCAGAAATCCACCAGCATCAACAGGCCATTCAGGGATTGGACCGAAAGCTGTCACTCAAAGAGTTATTGCTCCTGCCACCACAACATAGCTGCGACACAACTTGAAATGTTGTTTTAGACCTCGAGCGGTTTCATGTTGTGCGAAAGTGGCAAAGATACTGGCAACATTCAAACAATTGACATTGCACACTGCAATAACAGCGCCACTTTAGGGTGATGCGTCAGTGTACGCTTTGCTTGCTTTTGTGCATACTTTAAAGCTTCCAACTCAATCTAAGATCAGAGAAAGTTTAGTCACGCTAAAACCAAAATATCCAGCGCACGTGTGCAGAGTCGTTAATAAATCCACTAAACACCAAATATTATCAGTTCTAGTTTTGATAAAGAAATTAAAAGCTATAAACTCGACTTCTATATACATATTTCTGTCTTGACTTTCTGCGTATTTTCTCATATTGAGGGCTCTCTTAATTAAATAGCATGTTTTTTTCTTCTTTGGTCTTGTAATAAGATACTTTTTTTCTTTGTAATTGCGACTGATGGACGTGTATTAGGGGGCATTATTTAACATTTGACTGAATTTACAGTCGACATTCCTCACTGTATTAAAATAACATTAGCCCATTAGAGTCATGTAAAATCCGGTGAGACTTTTTTTTCTATTATAAATTGTCTATTTTATGTAAGTAGACGAGGAGAGCTGTATGAAACTTCTTGCTGAGTTTTATTAAGGAGCAAAGATGGCTAACGGATGAAAGTTATTAGATTTCTCCTCCAGTAAATCGACCGGGAAATATAAGTATCCAGTTATCCGACAGAAGAGTGAAAAGTTCATCTCAGACCAGCGCGAATTTAAAATATGGGCACCGTCAAACACTGAGCTCCGTGTTTCCTTACCTTAATTACGACATTCAGAGTTGTCAGGTGGCTGTGTTGCTGGGCAGCGATAATCCAAGACAAGAAAAAAAGGAGGGGGGACCACACAAAGCAAAGTCAATAAATATCAACAAATGTGCTCCCGTTTACTCTTTCCAATACACTGTGTTCAGTTTGACAGCTAGTCACACTGTAGAAGTCTACTGCGTATTATCACTAGTAATCCTCAACAGCGAACCGCTGCTCCGAACAGGACGAATGGCAGCGACGGGTCTGGAAACAGCGGCCGATAATCTCACATTATGGCCGTAATTTCGCAGATTAACGAATCTAGGCCCCTGCATTTAAAAAAAGAGTAATAAAAACAAACGGAGGAGTCGGTCGGACTTGCAGTCAGAGCAACGTCATTCTGTGCACATGGACCCTCCTACTGCAACGAGTGCAACGCAAACTCCGAGGAAGGGGGAGGTTGGAGGTGGAGGGAGGGGCTCACAGCGCAGGTAGACGGAGCAGTCTGGAAATAGGGCACCATACTCAGTGCAGTGTTTAAAAGAAAGAGAGAAAAAAGAAACTTACGTGGTGGGTGTTTGATTTCAATAAAGCCTCAGCTGCAAGCTTTTTTTCTTCCGCTGCAAGATTCTTTTGTTGTTCTGTCTTCTTTTCTGCTTCATACTGAATTTATTTTGGCATATTAGGTGAAAAGGTTTGAATCAGTTGCCCTCACATAGAGGTGCATGCACTGCTCAGAGAAGATGAGGGGACCTAACTTAACAGTCAACATGGAGTTTGTGTGACCCACAATTGCTGAAAGAAGTCATTGGAGATGAAGTGGAGGCAGCTCTGATGCTGTAACAGCTGCCACCACTAGGTGGAGCAAAATTTCTACTGCAGTTCACAGTTTGAGTGGCCAAAGATGTCAATGCAGTTCATGTCAAATTAGGACAATAAAATACTGTTTAAACGCTTCACTGGAAAACAGTAACATTTCTCTCACTAGTCAATTAGACCTCGTTTTATTTATTTATACCCCAATATTATGTGCCAAACAGAATGAAATAATACATATATGTTTTTAGATAATTAACAAGTGTCTTTAGATCTATTTTTGTTTTATAATAACTTCATATACATACATTGTAATAAGTTACAACATATTGATTATGATAATAATAATAAGTAAAATCATGTAAAACACGCTGTACAGAATCATTAGACTAATCATCACTATCAAAAGAGAATGATTTTTATTTTCATTTTTTATTTTTAACCAATATGCCAAGGTCCAGTTGAAATTGAGTAAATTCCTACCATATAACCGGTTCCCTGCTTTTACAAATCCACCAGATATAATGTGCTTAACTCTTTCCAGTTGGGTTTTTAAAGATCTTAAGTTACAAAACAGAAAAAAAAAATCCCCAATCTCAGAGTTTACTCATGACTGGTGTGTTTGATTGCATCTGTTGACAGTCTGTTCTTGTCTGATAATGTGCGCTCACGAATGTAGATTGTACCTCTAGTATTGATATAAACCTTGTACTTTGTTATAAACCTTGTACCTTGTGACTGGTATATCCGCTATCTTTAAATTGTGTAAATAACTGATGTTCATTATTATTCAATTTGTTTTTATTATAATTGATTAAATTGGGCCCTCTTTATTTCATCACCATTTTTTTCTTTCTTCCTTTTTCTAAATTTTCCTTAAATTTAGTATTTTTATATTCAATATTGCAAAAAGACAGTGAAGTGTACCTGAAAATGAAAATATCTTTCTCTAATGGACAAACACAATTTATAAACACACTTTATTCCAAATAAATCACATATACTTAAGTTCTGTAGCTTTGATTAGATACAGCCTGTGTAATGGATTGATAATGTCCTCTGGTGCACTCAAGAGAAAGAACAATGTGACTGTGTTTGTGATACCAACATCAACAAAAAGTGGTTGTGACTCCATCGTTTGAATTAGGCTGATATTTACATTTTACTGTCAATATTTCATGGCACTGATGGGGGTGTAGATTTTGGTTTCACTCCAGCAACAGCCAGTAATCAGTTTAATCTCTGGAGTTGTCAGTCACGTTCTGTAGTGCTTCATGCAGCTGTATCAAAGGCTGCATGTAGGATTTAGGTTGTGAGAGGGGAGCTTTATATAGTAGTTTCACTGTTTCTCTTCACTGCTTGTTTGGATTCTCCAAGTCAGCTTAAAGCCATTACCAAAGTAAGGCAGTAGCAGTTAAATTAGTCAAAGCCAACCAAGCAACACTGCCCGCCTCCCTGATCTGCCTGCTAATCACCCATGACTGGGGCCCTGCTTCATAAGACACAAAAGAATCAAGATATAACCCACATCCAAAAAGTTTTCACTTACCCATTACGGATGCCACTCAAACAGACCATGAGCAAATGCAATTTAGCATTACAAGTTTTTCAAACATTGGCAGGAGACCACGGCAGATATAAAATCAGTAGTAATTTGCTCACTCATTTGAAAAAAAAAATTAAAGGCTGGCTCCCTCAGATCTTTCTAGCATTGACATTTTAGACAAAATCATACAAGGCTGAAAATACTGTACATGCATGAGAGTTAAATATAGCTGTCTTTTTTTAAAAGGAAGAGAGGTCCTTTCAGATGAATGATTGCTATGATTAGAAGCAGGCTTCCACTGTAGTTTAGACACATAGCTGACAAGTCCAGAAGCTGGAAAGGCCAACTGCATAACAGAGAGGTGCATGCTGTGCCTCATGGGGACAGGTGAATTGGAGCATGTTAACACTGAAGCTCTCATCAGCCCAGCAGAAGATTCCATTCCCATCTTGTGTGATAATTAAAGGTATCTTTTCAATCAGACAAGAAGACTACTGCCGCAATCCTCCTACAGCTACTTTTTCCCATTAAGCAGTTTACCTGATAAATATTCATATATAAACTAGTAAAGTTTCTGCATGCCTTGAACATGATTTGTTTTCTTGATCCCTCTTCACTTGGATTTTTGACCAGTGCAAACCAATCCATTCACAAGGTTCTTCATCTGTTCACCAAGGATGCAAAAATTCAGAAATTGCAAAATATATTCAATAGAACTGGTGCTTTCTTTGGTTTTTAGTGTCAATTCTTCAATTTATAAATGGTAATTGATCAATTTATAAAACCTTTCCAACTCAGCTACCTAGTTTCTGGCTTGTTTCCGACCTGCAGTGACATTTAAACTGCTTGCTTAGCCAAAACCTTTGGGAGGTCCCATAATGTTGACTCCAGTGCCCTTTAGTAGTAGTTTCCATTCAAACATTTTCCACAATTTGACAATGTTAAGCTTTGGCAGAGGTGAGGATGTGGAACGAAATGCCGACCATTAACACAGGAGGCAGACTGGTACAGAAATATAATTGCAATCACAAAAAGCAACTAGGAACACAATGGTAACAAGACATAACACAACAAGAAATGACAACTAACTAGCAAGGAGAGCTGAAAAGAAAAGGTATAAATACACTGCAGACAAATAAAAAGAAACAGGTGAAGTGAGATAGCTAAATCAAACCAGGTGGGGTAAAGACAGAAAGCAAAACTGAGACCACAAGGGAGAATTTATAATAAGACAGAACTCAAATGGAACAGACTAACAAACCCTAGACACACAACCTATGACAGACAAGCTGACATTTTATAACTATTTAATGGCTTACTATTTAACTTAAATGCCCCATGTTCTTAACATTTTAAATAGAATTTGCTGAATCTAATCTGCTGATTGAATCAAATAGTCATTTCATGTTTTGAGTTGAAATGAGAGCATGGCATGCAGAAACTAGATTGAAGCTCAGGGCTACTTTTCCCATTTGCACCAATTTAACTATTTTTTCAAACATTACAAGCTTATTTTTTAATGTAATGTGCTGCCTAACACATAAAAACTTTCTTTTTCAGTGATACATCTTGAGGAAACTTTTGTCTTATTCAGTTTGGCTGACACAGTTTTCAGGTTGGCCAGTATATATTGACATGACTGGAACGCTGGCTGAATAACCTCACAGTTGGATGATAAGACTCCTGCCTGTGAAGGTCAGACATAGGAATATGTTCTATTGAATTTCAAGGAGGGTTTCTCTGAGAAACAAGGATGTTTTAAAAACATAGGCAGGCTTGCTATGAAAAAAGCCCCTTGGCTACACAGTAGTGTTAAATAAATGTATGTAAAAGATGGTTTTGTATCAACTCCATTATTTTTTAATACATTTTATTTCACCAATATTAAAATGGGGTTTTAATGTAACAATCTATGCTGCTGAATTTATTGTACAATTTATCCACATTCTAACATTTTTTACTTATAAATATAACTATAAATATAAGAATAATTTCCCTTTGCCTTTATTTGAAATGTAACAAAGTTCACACCAATAAAGTCACAGCATGGTCAATTAATTAAACGCTTATGATTTCAATAACATTGTCACAGTATATGACTAGGATGGAAGCGATGGACCCAAAAGCAGTTAACTACAAAGGGAGTGTAAAAATAAGTTTATTTTACCAGAAATTAACTGGTTGGAGGTTTGACCTGAGCTGGGATGAATCTCCTGGGAGAGAACAGGAGCTTCATTTATAAAGCTTGGTTACGCAAGAAAACGGGCCTAAAATTTGGGGAATTTTACTACATAAACTTTGAGATTTATAAAAATAAACTAGATGTAGAAGAATGTGTACCGCTGTGCAAACTCTGGACCTGGCGTAGTAACATTTTGAAGAGGGTAAACCGGCTTCAAAGCTGATAAAATGACACATTTGTTATCATTCACACTAACTGTGAATGATGAATGAACTGTGAAAAACTGATTATTATATACATGAGTTATTTATTCCATACATAGATACATACATATTTAAAGACAGTATTTTCATACTAACACGCTTATTGGTACATCAATTGTGAGAGGGTGTCCAGCAATTCCAGTAATTACTGAATATGTATACAAATATTGCTACGAGCTTAATGTAATTTGATCATAATGTGTCATAATGGATGTGCTTGCACATTGCTTGAAGACTATGGTAGTGTAACCAAGGGTCTTGTAGTGCACCTATACCTCTGAATATTAAATAAATACATGAGAGGGTCTACAGAACTGGCACAGCCGCCGTCTTTATTTCCCTGTTTCCCTCATAGACTGTATATAAATATAGATGTAGCGTCCATGATGTCACCCATAGGTTTTTTAAGAGCTGATTTGAAGCCAATAGGTGGGTCCCACTGTCGCCTTTTTTTTAACACTTAATTTTTATTAGGATTTTCAAAATACAGTTTAACAGATAAAAAGCAGAAACAAAACACACACAAAAAAAACCTACATTTGCATGGGCAACTTACATTTTACATCATATATTCATATAGATTGACCATTTTTTGCATTTTTTGCCCATTTATGCTTCTCGTAGTTTCAATCTGTGTGTCAGTTTTTCCATTAAGTATATATCCTCTATTATCTCGACCCATTGATCTCCCATGCTTGTTCCTGCTGCTTCTGCCTTCCCTGTTCTCCTGGATATCCTATGCCTGCCTTCCTGTTCCTCATCCCTACAATCCTCCTGGACTCCTCCACCTTCCCTACAGGTTTCGTTCATCATTCCTAATAAATCCTGTTAACTTCCTTTTGGCCCCGGCTCTGCATTGTTACACTCCACATGTTTTGCCATCCTCAATATTTCTTGAGGATTCCTGTTTATTCTTTACAGCTTTTGTTGTATTCTTATTCATGTCTATTAAGGCTTTATACAATGTTGTAATTATTCTAAGATTTTTGTCTCCATAAGCTTTAGTTATAATTTGGATCACACCATTCTCTTCCGTGGAGAGACTCATCTGTATTTCTGTTCTATAGTAATTTTTTCATTTGAAGATAACGAAAAAAGTCATGTTTCCCCAGTTCAAATATTTGTGTCAGATGTTGAAAACTCTCCAGCTGACCATTTTTCACTAAAACACACGAGGCAGTAATACCTTTCGATGTCCAATATTTATAACTGTGACCAAGTAGAGCGGGTATAAAGTTATTATCATATGCTATCCATTAAAACTTTGATGCATTTTTCTGGATTTTATGCATCTTGGTTATTTTGAACCAAATTGTTATGGGGTTCAAATAAACTTTATTCTTTTTAAACATTTATCTATCTCCAATTACAGTTTGTATAGGCTGTTCTAATATTTTTGTCTCAATATCTTTCCACTTCCCACAATAATCTGGTTTACACCAATAGTATATATTTTTTAACTACGAGGCATAGTAATATTCTTTTAAGTTTGGTCATGCCATTCCCTCTTTTTCCACCGTCAGCATTCTTGGTGTGTCATTACAGAAAAATCTAAAAGTGGATAAAGAGGTAGAGCTGAGAGGGCTCTGTCACGGTGGAGAATCATTCTTCACCCATTCAATGATAGGTAACAAAGTCCTTGAAACGAACTGGTGATCTCCAAACTCTCACTGAGCGAGACATGGTGTGCTGGGAATCATCAGTTTCAGCTTCCACAACAGAACCTTAGGCACTTGAAACCAATCAAGTGGAGCGGGATCCAGGAGACGGGCGTGGGTCAGAGCCGTGGGAACAAGCAGAGGATAATCCTGTAACAGGCATGGGTCAGAACCAAAGAATCAGGCTGAGGGATATCTGGGAACAGGCATGGGTTAAAACTAAGGCATCAGGCGGAGGGCAATCCAGAGACGAGACTAAGCTCAGGCGAAATCCACAGAAGCAATCCACAAGGCAGGAGCTGAGTCTGGGAAAAGGCTGAGAGAGTAGACAATGTCCAGCAAGGAATGACTGGAGCAGTGCAGGTTATATTTCTGTAGGGGAATGAGAAGCAGGTGCAGGTGATCAGGCATGATGAATCTGGTGCCAGGTGAAGGTGATTGGGTTGATTAGGTCTGGAACTGGGGTGTGGCATAGGCAAGGTATGACAATAAAGATGATGGGGATGATGAAGATTTCCTGGCCAATGATGAGGACTGAAGTCTGAACTGTACAGAAGTCGATCCAGTGTTGGAGAGTCCGACTCACTCGTCACTGACTGTTTTAGACGGTATCATTAAAATGACGATACGTGAAGTTTCGATACGTGAAGTTTCCCGACACTGTGGGAGAACAGGTCTACATCAAAAGGCAATTTGCAGCAATTTCCGGCTTCCCAGACATAATTGATGCGATTGACTGCAGTCATTTTGCTATAAGGGCTCTATGTGAGAATGAGGTTGCCTTTGTGAACTGTAAAAACGTTCATTCTATTAATATACAAGTTATTTGTAACATGGACATGATCCTGACAACTCGGTCCTGAAAGCGGTGGTTTTCCTCTTATTTGTTATGCTGCGACTATGACTTAAAATTAAGATCGCCTTCCGTGTCCACTAACGAGCACCACAATTTCAGTCTCTCAAAAGTAAAATTCACGTGCAGTCTCAGTTGCCCTGATTCTCCCACAAACGCTTGTTGATTTATTTTCTGACATATTTATGAGCAGCTTTGCATTGACTGTGTATGGTAGAAAGTGGATGTATAGGAGCGGGCACATGAACCAAAGTCACTTGAGCAACCTTTTCGGGAAGGTTGTGATTTGTAAAAAAAAATTTGCGTGAACCTGAGCGTAGGCTACGGAATGTAGTGGATCCAAATGCAGGAAAGGACAAGGCAGTCGGCTACAGAATAGCTGGATTTATTAACGGATTAACCAATAGAGCGACACATGAACTCACCACAAATTAATCTAATGAACCAGCAAGGGGGAAAGAAAACCAAGGGTATAAATTCACTGAAAACAGAACAAGACACAGGTGAAAACAATGACCAAAATCAAACCAGGTGAACTAATGAACAAGTCATGAAGCTGAAACAGAAAGCAACGGGCAAAACAGAAACAACTACAAAATAAAACAGGAAACCAACGTAACCTAACCCAATGCCCTAACAGCAAAACCCAACACACCAAGCTCACAGTTCCGCCTGAGATTTTGAATCACATCCAATAATCTTTGTCTGAGAGAAAAACAGCAGACAGAACAGCCTATAGGAGGCATCAGCAAATAACAAGAAACATTCCTGAATCCAGATGGAGATTCGGATCAATTCTTTATATCCCCATTCTGGAAATATCCTTACAATTTCATGAGAATCCGACCACTACTTTTTAAATTATGCTGTACACAGACAGACAAATAGACAAACACGGGCTATAACATAACTTGCTTGGGAGGTGTAGGAGCCAATTGTCACTGGGATGCAGAGTTATTTTATAGTATTTCATTTTATTAGTTAATTCCTTATAGCAAGCCTGTTTTAATTGTTGCAGTTCAGCCCAGTTAACAACAGAATGTTTCTAAGTTTTATCTGACTGAAAATTATATGTTTATTTATGGTTTTAGGTGTTACATTAGGATAAATGAGTGTCAGAAATATGTTTTGTTTAACTTGTAATGCTTTTGATATGCGACGTAGCTGTCTCTTTAAGAAAGCTGCAAGATTACTGGCAGGGGATACTGAAGCGTGTAGCGTTAGTGGGTCTGCGGAGAAGTGGACAGACAGAAGCCATTCGTACCGTAGTCGTAAGTGGATTCGTTAGACTTTAAATAGATCATAATTACTCCCATCACAAGAAAGCCTTGTAGAAAGGATAATAAACACTGTTTAATATCTTGTTGCAAACGAAGTACTGTGGAGCTTCAGTTGGCTAGCAGCACCTACAAGCGAGTAAAGAAATCAGCAGGCAGTGGATATGTGTCATCATTTATTGACGGCGGTGTGGCGACGGTGACATAACTACGCGACAGGTAGATCTTCTAAAAGTACCGATAAGAGTATCATTTGTCTAGAATCATAACAGTACCATGGTATTGTTAAGACCAGGAACCTGTACCAAACGATACCGAATACTGGTATACATCCCTACTCAAGAATGCATAAAATTCAGTATGGTGTTACTCAAGGTTCAATCTTAGGCCCAATACTTTTTAATCTATATATGTTGCCTCTTGGGGACATCATCAGGAGACACGACATTGACTTCCACAGCTATGCTGATGATACACAGCTTTACATCACAGTGTTTCCTGATGACTTAGAGCCTGTTGATATTCTTTTGAAATGTATTTTATATATAAAATCATGGATGGCAGAGAACTTTCTACAGCTCAACCAGGACAAGACTGGAGTATTGATTATTGATAGAGATATCATTTCTCACAAACTGTAGAGTTTAAATTCAATACAATTAAATTCAATTTTATTTATATAGCCCAGAATCACAACAAGTTGTCTCAGAGGGCTTCACATACAGGTAATAACAGAACAATAAACATAACTCACAATACACACAATTAGTGACTACACTAAACTAAACAGACCCAGGACTACATGTCCTTAGACCCTCCTTTGCAGTAAGGAAAAACTTGAAAAAAAAACCTGGTTGTAGGGAAAAAGAGAAGAAACCTCATGGAGCCCCAGGTGAAGGAGAGATACTCTCCCAGGACGGACAGACAAATGAACCTAGGACCGTTTGGTGTTGATTAGCTCATCTAAAATCTACAGTAATAAATCGGAAGTTAGTAACATGCAGTCATTTGGACTCGTCCAGACAGGGGAGTGGAATTGGCTAGGGGATCTCGATTAAATGCATGGCAGTGATAGAAGAGGGACAGCAGATGAAACCAGAGGACAGATGCTCAGTGCACCATATATCCCCCAGCTTCTGGCCTATAGAGCAGCCTAGCTTCAGTTGTGTAGTTAACCCTATTCCTCACTATCCTGATTATAA
>JBAMHX010000005.1:12829747-12844982 GCA_037177515.1 Pseudomugil tenellus
TTACATTTCCAAGTGGTAGCATATAGAGTATGAACAAAATTGGTCCAAGAACTGAGCCTTGTGGCACTCCATAGTTACCTTTACTGTACTGTGAGGACTGTTCATTGAGGTTGACAAACTGGTATCTATCAGTTAAATAGGATTTAAACAAGAAAAGGTTCTTCTACGTGTGTGAGAAGTCTGGGTGTTCTCTTTGACTCTGAGCTGAATTTTAAAAAATGTTCCAAAAACAGAATTTAATCATCTTAAAAACATTCGCCAGAGTCCGCCTATTTCTTTCTCTTGCCAGTATGGAGGTGCTGATGCATGCTTTTATATTTAGTTGATTAGATTATTGTGCTGCCCTGCTCTCTGGTCTTCCTAAGAAATCTGTCTCAAGATTACAGTTGCTTCAGAACACAAGTCCTGATGAGGACCGAGGGCAGGGGGACATTACACTAGTTTTAAAATCGCTGCATTGGCTATCCCTTGTGTTTCAGGATAAATTTCTTAAGGATAAAAATTCTTTTAGTTGTTTATAAATGTATTAATAGTCTTGGGACTTCCTTTTTATCAGACCTCATTTTTAGGTATGAGCCCTTGCGGACCCAGAGGTCCTCTGGTACCAGCCTTCTATCTGTTCCTAAGGTCAGAACTAAAACACATGATGAGGCCTCCTTTCATTATTACAGCCCTCGACTGTAGAACAGCTGCCAGAGAACCTCAGGGCTGCGGAGACTGTTGATGTTTTTAAAACATATTTCTTTGTCCTGTTGTCTGTGTATTTTAACTTAAAGGATTTTATCATGTAAAGCACTTTGTGTTGCCTAAGGTATGAAAAAAGCTTTATAAATTAATAAAGTTTGAGTTTTGATACTAAGCTCTCTAATTGGGCTGGATTACCACTTGAGAAGAAGAGAATCTGGCAAAGACTAGAGCTCCTGCTTCACCTTAAGTAGTGGTGTAAATGAGGAGGACAATGAGCTGCAGGTGGTAGCAACTGAAGCTCTAGACGCCACCTATGGGATCCATGGCAACCTGCTCATAAGATATTGTAGTGATGGAGTGAGCTGAACCAACTTATGCAGATCATCCTCAATGAAGGTTTTCAAAAGTGGTTAAAATAAAGACTACAAGTTGTTCATATTTAAACATTTGATTCAATCAGTAGAAATTGGTACCAAATACACCAATCGGTTCTGATATAAAGAGATTACCCC
Source organism: Pseudomugil tenellus (assembly GCA_037177515.1). Lineage (NCBI taxonomy): Eukaryota > Metazoa > Chordata > Actinopteri > Atheriniformes > Pseudomugilidae > Pseudomugil > Pseudomugil tenellus. Next base: position 12,830,947 of record JBAMHX010000005.1, read on the forward strand.
AAGTAATCTGTCTACATAAAAAACATAAGTCATCTCACTCCTGAATTATTTGAATTCAGCTTCCGTCTCTACAAAGACTTTCATACTACATGTCAGCTGGGATTTATTCAGCCAGACAGCTGAAAGCATGTTAGTTTTTAAATAACAGGCTTAATCTCAATCAACCTCAACCTATATGAGGAAAAAACATGTATTAAAACAAATTTTTTATGCTAAGGTTTGACATATTATGAAATAAATTAAATAATCTGATGCTTTTAAGGTATACAACTACAACAAATAAAAAAAGAAAACAAATCAAAATATTAAAAATGCCAAAACAGTGTGTAAAAAACTTAAATATTATGTAACTTGTAGAGAATTTCTTTTATCATGCATACATATGCATAAAGTATGCATGGTAACTTCTAACAGAGCTTGCTTTGAATGGTTTTAATATAATTTATGATTTTATTGTGAATTTTGCTATTTGTTGCTGTCTTTGTGCTTCTTTTACACTGTCTTTAATGTTTTAATGTGTGTTCAAAAGAGCGCAAATTAATATAAAATTTTTCCTAAATCCCTGCCTGCAAAATATGCAGCCATACATGTTCCGAATTGGACCTATAAAACGAGAGTGAACAACTCATAGAATGCAGCAGAACGTGTATGTTTGGTATTTTTGCTGTCCAACTATAATCCACTGCATTTCTAGCCCTCCGAAGAAAAGATGGTATAGAATTGTTGCGTTTTTAATTGTACCAACAACGAATCTCAACAGTCTCATTGGTTGTTGCAAGACCAATGTGACCCTAAAAACCTAGGGGGAAACTTCAATTTTTGTTTATGTTGTAAAAAACACATTGGCTCACTTGTCTAATGAGTATTAAATGCAACAACACTGTCAAAAGCTCAGAAATGTCGACATAGCATAATAGGGGCCCTTCTAAGAACTCCTAAAAAAATTATGAGAAAAACGCCAATCCTAAACAGGTTGAAAACTAAACAGAGAAGATTCAGGGTAGGAACAAGGCAAGTTGAAGAATAATTTCTTCCAACCTGTCTTTTGGGAAAGATTATATTGCAGATTAACAAAACAGACAAGCTTGAGAGCTAATAAAGATATAGCTAGAAAATAGAAAATATAGCATTGTGTGTCTCACTAAGAACTTGTCCTGGAGTCAATGTGTCTGTTTAATACTTTAAGATAATATGAACAGATCAAGACAACATAAGTAATGGAAAGCTAAAAGACAGATGTCCTGCAGTTTTGTTCAGCACCGTCAGAGGAAAAATGCTTAAAGAAAGCATTGAACTATTAACAGAAAGTTTTTGTACATGCTATCTCTCAAGAGTCAAGAACAGTCCCAAGAGAGGCTGGCTCTGTGTTAGGGACTGATCTGGGGCTGCTGTCCACAAAAGAATGCTGCCCAAACTGCTGAACATAATGAGCATGTATGTTTTCCAATTCCTCTAAACATCAAAGTGTGGAAACAACAGATTGCATCCACTCATAGTACATTCACAAGTCACAGTGTTCTTAAGTTTGCTTTACTTTATTTGTGACTGTAGCTAGATTTGTTTTACACTCGGCAAATTGTAATATTTTGGGTGACTTGCAGAACACAACATCAAATGGACAATCAATCAGTAACACAACATGCTAAAAGAAAAAAAAGCATAGAAGTTGACCAAGGAATAGCTTTTAATAAAGACAGAAGTGATTTTAACATTTCACATGATTATTTGTTATTTTGTTCACATGTTTTTAATTTGCAGGTTACATGCCAAAATGTAAGGATGAACGGTGACGCAGCGGTTAGGGATGCAGCCTCACAGCAAGAAGCTCGGCTTGGGGCTTTCTACGTGAAGTTTCCATGTTCTCCCCATAGTAGCTTGGGTTCTCTCCGGGAAACTCCTCCCACCATCTAAAGACATGCTGGTAGTTTGATTGGTCATTGTAAATTGTCCTTTGTTTGTCTGCTTGTTCGTCTCTCTGTGTTACCCAGTGATGGACTGGCGAGCTGTCCAGGGTGTACTCTGCCTTCTCGCTCAATGACTGCTGGAATAGGCTCCAGCTATCCACAATCCTGAATTAGATGAAACGGTTAAGAAAATGGATGAATGGATGGATGGATGTCAAAATGTAGCTACACAAATAAAGAACAAACTGGCCATGTGATCATGGGTCACATAAAAACAGTCGCCATCTTTCATCGACTGTTCCTTTAGTATTGACAACCATTTTGTGGCTTTATATAACATCCATATTTTCTTCACCCATTTCTATGACAAACACAGAAAACAATCTTTTATGTTTTTCACCTATTCTGAACTCTCACTGCATCCATTTACTGACCAGCATGAGCCAGAGATGGAGGTGGGAGATGAAACAGGCAACAACAACCTTGCAGAGAAGCCACGGTAAAGTATTTGAAATAGATTAAATTATGATCAAAACTGAATGCGCTAAAAAAAAAATCAGTTAATATGCACTTAAAGTGCTCACCATCAGATATTGTACAAGTCTTTATTGTTCAAGGTTTTTTTTTCTGTTTAAAATAATGTTCTTATGAGAGGTACACTACAAAAAGTATGAAGTCAAATCAGTTAGCCTGCATTTTGACTTGTGATCATCAGACAGAGACAGCACAAAATAACTAGAAATGAACAACTGGCTCTTGTAGAGGTTTGTGCACTGATGTCACATTAATTATCACAGATTATGGGTTGGCTGTGGCTTTCTTGAGTCTCAGTTCATCAATTTGTAATAATAAAGTAACAGAAAAGGTTTTCTGCTAACTGGAAAGTAACTGTTTATGTTATGCGTGATTGGATATAGTGTAAGTGCTTTCCAGTACAATGCTGTGATTATAAATAGTTCTGTAGTCTTCTGAGAGATACTGTGTATTCAGCTGTCTAAAATGTGTATAGTGATACATTCAGGCACCCTCATTACACATAAATTCCTTTTACATTTTCCATCTATAAAAAGCCCACAACTCTCAAGCCCTCAACGTCAAATCTATAAACTACCAAATCCTGGTGAAAAACAATTGCCTCAATTAATTGCTTCCAACTTATCTTACCTTTTTCTTTAACTGCAATTAGTTTCTTCTTTCTCTATGTGGCAACTGGTCTTAGTCATCAAGGTTCCTGCTTATTATTAAGACATCAGTGTCAACATCTAACCAAAATTTGTGTGCATTTGATTTATTAATTGCATTGGCTGTTTGGAGCTCAGAGCACTTGGCAAAAAAATATCAAAAGCTGACGCCTGTGTCATGATTAATTTCACAGTGAACAGTCTCCGCGATGTCAGTGGTAATTAGGCATCACCCATTGCATAACACACCATGTGTCAGGCTGGGTGGCATTTGTGTGAGTGCGTGTGTGACTGAGAGTAAAAGAAAGAATAAGAAAGACGGAGGAAATAACAGGATAGGAAAAAATTAAAGAGACACAGTGTTAGCTACTTGAATAAGTTGTAATGATATTGTGTTGTGCATGTAGGACTTGGACTCATTTAAAATATTTTTAGCACATTGCATGGCTCACCTGATACTAGATCTAAATTTTTCTTAGTACTCAAAATTCAGATTTCCTTCAATATGGACTGACGAATATGAATTTATTAATAATTTTATGAAAGTATTGCCATGATGAGGATCTAAGTTAGGAAAACATCAATGGAATCCAGCAGGAATGCGAATGTTTCATCAGTTTGTGGAAACAAACATAAAAAGACTATTTCACAGCATGATTGTTCACCCAGATTGTAACCTGTTTTTTTGTTTTGTTTTGTTTTGTTTTATTTTAATAAGCACGTTGCATTTATTTATGTAGCAAATTCTAATAGAATTCATGCAGTATTATTGTCTTGTTTCATAAAATCTTTATTTGGCCTGGTTGGGAACATGCAATTTTCACAAGTGACCTGCAGGGTGCCAGGCATTCCTTAACTCTGATGAAACTTTGTAAAAGCACAGAATTCACTACAAAAACATGATTTTGGGCAAATGTTTTTCACTTCCTCCTCCTTTGCTTTTTGTTTTTAATTTTTTTCCCTCCAAAATAAACAATGGCCCATAACACTCAAATTAACACAGATTGGGATTTGATGTGCTGTGCAGCCAGATGGCTTGCTCACTCACTCTCTAGCGGGGCTGCCAGTGCAGCTGAGGACGCAGGCACTTCCAGAGCGGATTTGAAAGAATCTAGGCCAGAGAGAGTGGGGCTGCTCTCGGAGACTAGCCTCCAGTGCTGTCATGTTTTAGTGCACATTTTCTATTTGAGGAAGAAGCTGCTACATAGAAAGTTGTGCTCTGTGGGTTTGCCTTGTTCTGTGCATGTGTTTCTATGTGTGAGCAACGACAGGAAGAGAATTCCCTTGATACAAATGGTAGGAAAAGATCTCATCTTAGAACAGTATCAACATAACTGCAAAAAAATATGTACAGACCTGTGAATCTACAGTGTATGTATGGACAAGATTCAAACTTGACATGATGGTGTTTGTGAAGTGAATAATTATTGATTAAAGCAGAAATGGTCAGTTAGAATTCCATATAAAATATCAAGTTCAAGAAGAACGTTAACTGCATTTAATCTGTGAGGCAGTTCACTTTTGTAGCTAACTGTATGCATCCCTGTTTAATAAATCCACCACTTGTGTAGGGCTCAGCAGTTTTGTAAACACTGTAGCACAAACATTCTAATGCAACCTTTAGAGCTAGTCATTATTCAAAAGCCTAGCCTCCATCTGGAAAGTGGCAAACTTGGCTGTTTTCCTGGTGTTACTGTGGAGAAAAACTGGGTCTGTGAAAAACTGCAGGACTCATGATACTTGGCTAAGGTGTAAAATTGTCTGGCTTTGATGATCATTTTCTTCACAAACTTACTTTTGCCAATGGGGAAGGGTTAAAGTTGTTATAAGACTTTGAAACTTTAGGTGGTGAACACAAGTTCACAAATTCAGACCCTGGTGAAATATTGTCGAGGAGTTAAGCCCACTGAGGGAAGTATGAAGAGAGGTAATGTCATACAGGTCAGACAATCTATCAGCTGGACTGAGTAGAAGAAATTACTTCACTTACACTTCCATCACACATTTCCTCTCATCAGATGAAACAGTGTTCAATATATAGATATACACGTTAAGAAGCATCAGTGTCAACCTGCCTCTCATTTGCCTGATTGTAGCTGTGATCAGCTCCAGCTCTCCAGGACCCTGAATTATAGTCACTCAAGCTATAAAAAAAGAATGGCAGACTAAATTAATTAATAAATGACTAAATTAATGTGTAAAGTTACTTGAAGTTCCATTTGAAGGTTTTGACAGTTTAATGTGTGTCAAGAAGGAGGAATGTGGTGACCTTATACTGCGTGCATCCATGGTCTCAAAACAAAAGTGACAGTGTTTTACTGGTAATTGGGATGGTTGAGGATGAAGGCAGTGGTGGATTGTCATGGATATAAGGGATAGACAAGAAGATATCATCCATTTTAGAGTAATATTCATTCAAAACATATTCATTATATTGGACATGGAATTTAAGCCCTTCTAGACAACTTTTCATCTTAACATAAAAATATTATTGGAGTACCCAAAAAACAGGGCATACTGGACTCAACGGCAGATTCACACTAATTACAAACTGGCAAAGTTGTTAATATAACTGCTCTCAAAGCCAGGAGTCTGTGTGAATAGCCTAAAGTGCCAGACAACACATTCTGTTTCGATCAATGGCCATCAGCATGCACACGTTCTTACACAAGCAAGGCTTCTCTGCCATATATACATGCACTAGCTAGAACTGCTTGAGAGGAATCTCCTCTAACAAAGTTTCCATTGTTAATCACTTTTCTTACTTATTGCAACCTCATTATTTATCTCTGGGGTTGAGAAGAGGCTGCAGATGTTTTTCAAGCATCTCAGAGGACTTTGATTTATTTTTAAAACTGGTATTAAGACAAAGAAGAAGAAAAAACTGCAATTATATAGTAACAAAATGTATCCCTGGTATGCATGTTTTTAAACAAATAAGATAAGACTGCAAAGCAGAAGATAAATGAGGAACGTGTGTGTTATAACAGTAGGAATAAAACACGATTGAATGGGGTTATCCGTGATGAGTTATTCATCACAACATAGAACAAAATGATACTTAGCAAACCCATATACTGTTGTTGTAATGTTTAATGTAACCATCACAATGTATCCAGCAGCATTTTATTGGTCTGTAACTGGAAGTCCAAGTAGATATTGGCCCTTTCATTCTCCACCACCTTGGGAGGTGTTTCCCATTTTGACCTTGATGTCTCCAGTCCATCTTGTGCACAGGTGTTTCTCTACACCAGGGATCCCCAAATCCGGTTCTCGGGGGCCAGTGTCCTGCAGGTATTGAAAGTATCCTGAGTAAAACACAGCTGACTGAAATTAAAGTAATCTTCACAGCTTGTTGAAAAGTTCTGCACAAGTCTGTTAAAAATCCTTTATTTCAATCAGGTGTGTTGCTGCCGGGAAGCCTATAATACCTGCGGGATACCGGCCCTCGAGGACCAGATTTGGGGATCCCTACTTTACACTAAGACAACTACATGGTTATGGGGTTGGTTATTGTCTTGGCAATAACTTGCCTGGCTGTGGGGTGCTGGATTGTTTCAGGAGCCCCAATGCACAGCACACAATTCACAATATGGTTCAGTAGTGTGTGCAACCTTTGTGTGCCTGTATGCATGCCTTACAGCATCTATGCAATATGGAATATGATGCTTTATGAATTATCTCTTTGATTGCCTGTGTAGGAGGAACATTTACCGTAACGAGGAACCTGGGAACAGGATTTATTGTTCCACTTGCCCTCCAATGATATTACTTCAAGTGATGATGATGACAGTTGTAAATATACCCTGATGGCCAACAAAAGTTAAATCTGAGGGCTTTTTTGGCACATTTCTGGCCAACCACAGATTATTTAGTAAACCATTTGATCATGTACAGTTACATCATCGCCATGCAACTTTTGTGATTAGATATTTCAGCAAATTGCGTCAAATGCCTTCAACTATAATTCAGACTTGATGCACAGTTAGCAGTTCCACACTGAATGTTAACCACCTACTTCAGAGGAAAAATGTTGCAACTTTACTACGTTGTTTTCAATCTGTCACTATCAATTTCCCATGGAGGCGTCATTCCTCATCTACTCTGTCATCCCAGCACACGTTTCATTTACCACGCGTTAATCTCATTCAGTTTCACATTCATCTCTTGTTTTTTCCCTTGGGACACAATGACACTTGCGCTTCTTGGTGAATTGTAATGTGGCAGAAGATTAGACTAAATAGAAATCATTGCAGTAATCATAATTTCTTATAAATAGTATCAGGTTTTGAAATTCCAAAATGCTACAGTAGGATCATGTTCTATGAGGCAGTGTCCTAGCGAGACCTTTATAAAATTGTCTCTGAGATCCTGGGCTAACCTTTTGATAAGCCCTCGAGACAGTGTAAATTAAAGGTATTATATCATGATTTGGTGTTGTGTGAGGGTGCTCATGAAGACATCCCCTTCACAGTCTGGTGGACAGGGTGAATGTGTATGGTGGTCAGTGCAGACAGGTCATCCCGCGGCAGTGACGGATGGCTTTCATCAAGAGGCTCATAGGCTCACTGGGGAAACGTGCATGGAGACCTCTGCCAAAGGACTTGATATTTATCTACCAGCACCACTTCTCTGCAGGACAAAGGATGAAAGAAACAAGGATGAGGAATGCACAAAGAGAGGGCGGAGAGGTGTGTTTGCTTCTATTAAAAGTGTTTACACTACAAATTTGTATAATGAGACAAATGGATTGTATGCAGCAGATCAAATCCTACAAGTGATTTGAGCACAGAAACATATTCCAGCAACATGCCTCACAGCAGCCCCTCTCTGCTCTAATTTAGTAGCAAATGGAGACATCCTCAGATTGAAATTAGGCCAATTAGCAAAAGCACAGCTGATTTTAAGGCATTGATTAAAGAAGATGTGCCATGCTGGTTTAAGGATTTATTCTCTCACTGCAGACCTACCTCTGCTTGGACTGCCATTAATATCCCATGAGGTACTGGGGCATGCTTCTGGCTAGCAGCCAGATTCCAAGTTATCTGTTTAAACAATTTTGCAGGCTATTTCAGGAAGAGGGAACTCGCTGCCCGTGCCTCTTGACGTTGTTATGGCAACAGCTCACTTTATTTTAAACAAAACATAGGTATGCAAACCATTATTTAAACCTCGATGAATTTTAAATCTTGCAAATTAGACATTATGTGTTTGATACTAGCTCAGAATATTTTTCAAACAACACAAACTAAACCATGAAAAAATATTTTGTACCAGTAACTAATATACAAACAACCACAAACTTTTTTTGTATTTTCATCCAATAGCAGATAAGCATGATCACGGTGTGGATAGAAGTATTTTTTATTTATTTTTTACATACACTAATGCAAGAGTTTAGCTGCTAGTAAAAAATAATATAGTAATTTCAATTAAAAAGCTTACTTGAGTGAGGCTAATTTGAATTTGTTCAGAACTGAAAATAATAGCTTATCTCTGTAACTGCTTCTAAAAATAGGATTCTTTAATCCCTGATAACTGTGTAATTGTTGCAGGATTGGAAATGCAGTAATATAAAATGTACATGCATAATGTGTTGTTAATGAATGGCATGCAGGTTAATAAGACATTTCCAACTGCACATCCCTCAGTGGTTTGAAGGAGGCAGAGACTGTCTGTTGTAATTCATTTAATTCATTTTGACAACTTTGCTAACCAAATACTATGTTTTTATTTAAAATTTTGTTTGGTTTACATTTAGAAGCTTTTGGTCAAATGATATACTAATAATAACTCTTATACATTGTTATTGAGGTGCTTTTTGATGCTGTTGACAGGGTTGATAATTTTTTATCTCCTTTCAGGTAAACCTTTTTAATAATATTATTAAATTGACAACCTTTAATAACTGGATAATTGTTATAATTGTTTGGTAATCTGTAAACATCAGAGGTTACGACACTTAATTTAGAGGCCTAGATTTTAAACCGTGTGCCTTGAAAGGAACACTGCATCAGTTTTTTATCTTAAAATTCTGTGCTTCTGACTCGTTTTTGATGAGTTATGCTTGACACACTGATGGACATTCTTGAAGCAATGATTGCTCTGCACACAGGGGCTGAGAAGCATCTTTTGCAGCTTCTCTTTTTCCAACTCCAGTGACGGCTTTTTCTTTACAACATAAAGCAACTGCAAGCAACTGCATATCAAAACGTCTGGCCATTTTGTAAAAGTACTGTGGCTGATTCAGCAAAGAAATTAAAGAAGACTTTATTGGATGCAGTGAGGATAATAAAAAGAGAAAGGAAGAAAACAAACAAGAGTCGATATCAGAATGACTATTACTGGCTGGAGAAAGTTCAGAGAGGAGACAGGATGAATGACTTCATCTTTGTTAGGGAAAGGACAAACATCTGCCAAAGTCCGGCAGTGTCACTTTAAATACAGTAATAAATCTAAACATAATATAAATGCTTCCAAAAACATCATGTATAAAGATATATATTTTTTGTAAACATTTTATCATATATTTTGATATCTTATTCAGTTGCCAATTAAAAATCCCACCAAGATGTTACGGAACACGTGCAGGAAGTTAGAAACTGTAACTACAGTAAAACTGTAAATACAGTTGCATTAAACATGCTTGTTAAAAAAATAACATAAAATCTAAATTTGTTAGGCATCTTTTAAACCCACATGTTTTTATTTAAACATGACGCTCCAGTTCCTCATGTTTGTTGGTGGAGATAAACAATCATTTTGCATTCACAGCCTTCAGTTTTTTTCTCTGGTCAATCCAGCTATTATGATCTATATCATTCATTTGTAAGTGTATGTAAAGGTTAAAAGATTAAATTTGACAGTAAATAAACAGGAAGTATAAGTCAATTATCCTTTTACTTCTTTATTCAGCGAGAAGAAGCTAATCGTTTCTTTTCATTATTCTTCAGTTTAATAGTTAATGAATAGTTACTGTTCACTTACTGTTTTGCTTTTAGAATTATAAACAAACAAACAAAAAAAACTTTTTATTTTTCATTCCTGGAAAATGAAAGGAATATTTTAATTCCTCTTAATAACTGTAAGACACAAATCATATTTTTCTTTTACAAAAATGTTTGTTCTTGTTTTTTTCTTTGTTTTAACTTCTTTACTCTAGTTCTAATTGAGCTCATAATAGTTCAAGATTTGCAATGTATTGGGCACATAAGCATATTAAAATCATTTCTCTGACACCTAAAAAAATAGCAATTAAAAAAATGTGAAGTTAGAGAAATTTATATTAACTTAATCTGAAAAATATCTTAAATTTTATCATTAGTAACTTCTAGAAAAAAAATTCTGAAGAAATAAATTGCACTGTTGGCAAATATTAGGGTTAATATTAAAGCAATTGGTAATAAATATGAGCATCTTTAAAAACTAATATAAATGGAATCATGTGGGACTGCCAGAAATTTGAGCCCAGTGACGAGTCTGAATTAACTTTTTTAATCACTAAAACTGAGTTCCAGCAGCTCACAAAAGGAAACGTTGTAACACTAACACACATATGTCTGTTTGGATAAAGCATTTACAAAAGACAGAAGTATGAACAGAGTTCGGCCAATCAGTGTCCTCACAGACAAAACTAAGTTCTTTTGTGTGTGTGCATGTGTGGTGTACTCTATGCATCCATACTGGTGGGCGGATAATTCCTCATATAAAGCCAGACAGGCACCATGCCCACCAATATAATCACTTCATAGGACAGGCTTCTTTGTTTTGGTTTTTCTCCAGATAAACCTAAGTTTTAGTTATATTTTTGTTTTTTTGTTCGTTTTGTTTGGTGTTTGTTACATCATCAGCAGTATTGGATGCTTATTTGAAAAAAATAGCCCAAAAAAATGTATTCATCTCTGCTATTAAGAGGTTTTTTTTTTTAGCACATTATACATTACCTGGTGAGAAAATAAATGTGCATCTTCCACTATTTGATAATAAACACGAGCACAATTTATAAACTCATTATATGGTCGGTTTAATTGTTTAGAATGTTAATTTAATCAATGTATTTTAAAAAATGACAACTTTAAATGTTGGCAGCATGTTCTTTACCACATAACCAGAGATGGTCTGTAGTCTGTTTCCTCAATTTTGAAGACACGTTTTTTTTTTTAATGATGACAGACACTAATAACTCACAGCATCCATTTCACCATGATTTGTTTTTGCCATTTTAATCTTCAAATTAACTACCTTCATTGCTGACATCACACTAACTGAGGGAACTTCTCATGCTAACTGGCACATGCAGGAATGACTGCTGAGCAGGAGACACATTTATTGAATCATTATCTTTTGCTCATTTTCTTTCTTCTTTGTCATATGCCAATAGAAAAACACACACACTCACACACAGAATCATATGAAATATTTTGAACTGTAGCAGAATGTTACCTTTAGTAATTAGTTCCTTCAGTTAATTCAGTTTCATAAATGTTTGTGATTTCTATTAAGATCATTTATTCAGTATTTTTTAATTATTTTTTATGAAGATTCTGCAACTCACAGTATCCAGTTAAAAATATTTTTGGACAAAAAGAGGCAGAGCAGTAGTTAATAATAAGATTGTCTGAAATCCAAATCAGCTGGGTTCTTCAACAGAGTTTGTTTTACAGAAATCAGCAGTGGCTCCTCTCCTTATCTTTAATTTCCATCAGCATTTCTCTTTATTTTTGTGTCATTGTTGTGTTTTGTACTTTTTTTTTTTGCTACTTCCCATTAAAATGTGGTAAGCAATCAGTTAATCTAAGCTTACATTCCCAGACTGACTGTTCCCAAACTTAGCCCCATGAGCAGTGTCCTACATAGGATCTGATCACAAAACCTTGCAAGTAAAAATATTTACCAGAAATAATTACCTCTGCACTACTGTTTGTATTTTGTTATATTAATAATCAATCTTACTTTCTGCAATAACTGTAATATCAGTCCTTCAGTACCATATCATCCCAGTTTTATTTTTTAAGGCAAATCACAAACAAATGATAAATATTGCTGAACAATAGTAACATCTAATCAAACTGTAACAAACCACAAGAGCACAGAGTAGAGTAAGTATCCAGACATTGTATCACCCACATCTCTGATCTCTTGTTTCATGATTGGTTCTTGCAAGTTTCCTCTCTCTGAGACAGACCTTGAACCAACTCTCCCAATAACACGGGGCCATCTCTGTAATTACAGTACCGAAACGGAGAGACCTGCTATGCATCAAACTCACAGCACTCAGATTGTTAAAGCACATATGTCAGCTGTTGAATTTGACTCAGATCCAAGGATTGCCAGTAATGAAACAGGGGGATGAGGGGTTGAGTCAGCCACTGGCCTTTGTTAATTGCATGTCTCACATCATCCTGGCTAGGACAGTTAATTGGAAAAGATCAAGGGGATTTGCAGTGTTAATGAGCTTCCTGTGAACTCAAATCATATTTTGGATAGGAGAGGAGCCTTTACAACTTTTCATTTCTAGAGCAATGTGGTCATAGCTGACTACTGCCTCATCCCCTGAATTTGGTGGAGGGGAATAGACGTTCTATTATAAAGCACGGCACTGGTCATCCATATCAAGATTTTTGTCACTTTGCCTTAAATGTGTATTTCAATGTATTTCATATTGCTATGCATTTTCTACTGCATATATATCTGATAAATATCTTTTGACATTATAACAGCAAAAGATAAGTAGGTACAGAGGAAGCGTGAATTAAACTTTAAGGGGAAATGTGCATAATAACAGAATGAAATCTATTTTGTATTTTCTTATCATAGACTAGTAATGCCACTACTTACACACTTGGAAAATCTAAACTAAGGTTCTGTACGGCTTGTGCTTCTTATCAGAGTCTCTTTGTGTGTTTTTGTTATGTTAATTGTTGCTGTTAGGTCCAATATAAAAAATACATAAAGGTTAATGAACCATGTATTTTTAGAGACCGATCATGGGAAAGAGAAAATCTGGCGAGGACACTCTACCAGCTCTTTTCCAGCTGAGGATCATGCTCCTCAACTGTGAATCAATCCAGAGAGGTGAAATGAGAATCACTATATGTTTAATAACCCATATTTTCTCCCAACTATAAATGATTCTTTTTTTTATTTAAGTTAAATTCAAATATTAAGCAATGATACATTCCTCCACAGAGAAATGTCACAATATTGTACATTTCAAAATTAATATAATGTTGCATTCCATATACACACATACTTAGGTGTGGTTTATTTATCTGGAAGAGTAACTCCCATCCTAAATTGATTTTGAGACCTTATAACATTTGATAGTTTTATTGTAAAAACATAAAACACAAAATACTGCATGTTGCTGCGACCTAGAAATATTGGAGCAAAATGCATTTCATTAAGATTGATTTTTCTCAAACAGAACTATTTCAGCTGTTTCTTGTCTCGGATAAATTGTTCAATTCTTAACTTTTTATAGTAGGGTACATGGAGGAATGAGATATGAGCAACACCTCTGCCTTCAGTGAGATTGTGTGCAGATGTGTTTGTGTTCCTTTTGGTCAACATGTAAGCCTACCAGTAGTTGCACTTGTGGGCTTGCTGTTTTCTTGCTGTTTCTCTAAGAAGAGAAGATTGTTCCACCGATCAGCCAGGAGGCCCTACTTCACCTCAGCCTGATCCCACCAGTTCGGGTCAGCATCCAACAACTCCAGCTAAAGACATTCCTTTACATTCACCGCATCCATCCAGGAACATTCGCTTCCAGTCATTTTCTTCACCGGACAAGGTGGCAGAGGCTCAAGCAGGTACCACAATTAGAGACACTCACATAGCGACATCCCAGGTGGGAAGGGACGGCTCATCACACGCCACACCTGTGAGATCAACGACAGCAGCCACAAATGACTCTTTTCCTGGTAGGAGAAGTCCATCTTCCAGTATGGGA
>JBAMHX010000005.1:12845082-12855422 GCA_037177515.1 Pseudomugil tenellus
CTTATTTTGGCTACACAGTGCTTCCTGGTCTGTGTGCCGCTTGCTGCCGGTCCAGATTTCCCCTAGGTCTGGCGCCGATAACACACACATACAGTATTACTCTTGCCCCCAGGAAGATTTTATTCAGTTTCTGCCTCGATTTTCGGCGCGTATCTCCTCCCGCAGTTTTGACTCTACCCCAACGTCTGATACATCAAAACGTGTGTCTCGATCGGGAATGGTGTGCTATGACATTGTGTCTACAAAAGTCTTAAGGTTTTTTGCGTAATTCGCGAAAAACTGCGAAATTTTCACGTCATTGAAAATGAATGGGATTTTGGCCGAAGACACCTCAAAACCCAGCCCACTTTGGAGACTCACAGCTCAGCAGTGCTTTGACCTAGAAACACCATTTGAAGTTTAAACGGGTCATGAAAGGTGAAACTTTAACCATCTGAACGGACATAGCCATATCAACTACAGTTTTGACACAATCGCAGTTTACATTTTGTAAAAAAAAAAACTGAAAATCAACAAATATCCCTTTTCTACTCTAGCGCACTCTAACGTTGCCTGAAAAAATTAATCAAAAAATTTCTCAAACTTTCGGCTCTCACGACCAAAGTTTTTGTGCTACATACATAAACTACACCAAATACATACATCAAAACGTGGGGATTTTTGTTGGCTAAAACATATCACAGCTCTGAAATGGCTAGGAGTTATGGTTTTTGAGTTACGGGCCTCCAGTGTCAGGGTGGTGACGGTTTTCTCACAGCTGTGAGGAGTTCGGGAGGGTCAAAGGGTGAAAATCAGCACATTTCTCTCTTCTTTGTCTGCTTCTGTGACCTGTCAGTTAGGCAGAGGGTTCCGTTGTCGTGGATACAGGAGCAGCTGTGTGTGTTTAAAATGGAGTCACGCACATACATCAGCTTATACAGTAATATACAGTGTTTTAGAGGAACAGAAAGCATTTAATGATCAATCCACAGCTTTTATTGGTATACCATGGAAATTAATAAACCTTTAATGTCATTCTGTGTCAATACACAGACGTGCGCATTAGCGTGCCTGTTCTTTGCAATTCTTATATAAATCATGTATATTATTGGTTCTTTAATGCATTTTAGCCTCTCTCTCTGTCTGCCTGTCTTTCTCTGTCTTCCTGTCTGTTTGTGTCTTCCCA
Organism: Pseudomugil tenellus; assembly: GCA_037177515.1. NCBI lineage: Eukaryota > Metazoa > Chordata > Actinopteri > Atheriniformes > Pseudomugilidae > Pseudomugil > Pseudomugil tenellus. Next base: position 12,846,248 of record JBAMHX010000005.1, read on the forward strand.
TCTTTCTGTCTTGCTATATTCCAGTGGGTTTCCACCTGTCTGTGTCTTCATGTCCATGTCCAATTGTGTCTTCCTGTGTGTCTTCCCGTCTGTCTGTGTCTGTCTTTGTCTAATTGTCTGTCTCTTTCATCTTTTCTGTCTCTGTCTTTCTGTGTCTTCCTATCTGGCTGTGGCCTCTTGTCTGTGTCTTTCTTTGTCTTCCTACATGACTGTCTTTCTGTCTGTGTCTTCCTACCTGTCTGTGCCTTCCAGTCTGTCTCTTTCTTCCTGTCTGTCTTTGTCTACCTGTCTGTCTGTGTTTACCTGTCTGTCTGTTTCTGTATGTCTTCCTCTGTGTCTCTGTCTGGCTGTGTCTTTCTGTCTCTCTGTCTTTCTTTCTGTCTTTCTGTGTATGCCTGTGTCTTTCTATCTGTGTGTGTCTTCCTGTCCATCTGTTTTTGTCTTTTTCTTCCTGACTGTCTGTCTGTTGGTCTCTCAGTCTGCCTCTGTCTTCCTATCTGTCTGTGTCTTACAGTCTATGTATTCATGTCTTTCTGTGTCTTACATTCTATCTGTGTGTACCTGTCTTTCTTTGTCTACCTGTCTGTCTGTGTGTCTCTATGACTTCCTGTCTATCTCTCTTTCACACACTCATGAGGACCTATGACCATACTTCTTCCTACCACCTCCTATATGAAATGGTAGTGACACCCGGGCAGTAGCTGCATTGGCATTCCTCAAAATTTCTTCAGAAATTTTCTAGTTTTTGAATACTGTATTACTTGGATTGGCAAATTACACTTTTAATCATTTAAAGAATTGCTTGGAATTCCCTAAAAATCTTTTATTTTAATTTTATGACGTGGTATGTTGGTCTAATGATTAGATTATATGGCAACAAATTTGAACTGTAGTTTTTTTCACTTATTACCTGGACATCTGTGACAGAAGCCAAGTCTAATGACAAAGATTAAATAATTCCTGGCAGCCCCACCTCTTTTCCTTTTGCCAAACACCCATTACTGCTGCTGACAATGTAACATGCATGAATCATGCTGTGGCTGTTACAACTCTCTGACCTCAACCTAATTAAACAATTAGAGCATGTGGTTAAGAGTCAGTCATCATCAAGGAACAAATGTTGGCTTAATGGAGCTGGTGCAATGTTATTGTTTTTTTGTGACATATATTTCTGTAGAGAACAGATGTAGTGCCATCAACTCAACAGGAAATAAGCTAAGTCACCTTAGATGGAAATATAAGCACACCATTCTTTATACAGAACCTTAAACAGAAGTAAATACAAATCTAACGTTTCTCAGAAATTTTAATTATCTGCTTCAAATTTATTTTGGAAAATATATTCTCCTGAATTTTCAAGAACAACATGTTCTAAAATAGTTGGAAGTGGTGAAAAAAGTCATTGTAACTGCTCTGAAAGACTCTACAACCAAACAGCAGCGATCATCAGGCAAGGTACACGCTGGACAGTACACTAGTCCATCACAGGGCAACACAGAGAGACAAACAACAAACCATACATGCATTCACACTTAAGGAAAATCTGAAATGACTGATCAAACTAAAATGCATGTTTTTGGACAGTGGAAGTCAAAATACCCGGAGAGAACCAATGCAAACACAGGGAGAACATGCAAACTCTTGACTGAGCCAAGGCTCAAACCAGAAACCTTCTTGCTGTGAGGCTGTCAGGATGGCCTATAATGAAAGTTACAAAAGTCAAATACATCTATCACTGTATGATGAGACACTGAAACTCCTCAAACAAAAGAAAAAAAAAAGATTGTTTTCATTGCATTTTTAAAAATCTTCTTCATTTAAAGATAATTGGATTGTAAATAATGTATATAGACAAAAATAGGGATGTGAAGATTAGAAAACAGAAATGACTGTCACAAAGAAAGTACAGAAAAACCAGTATTCAAAATGTTCCAGTCAAGCTGTGAATCAAACTAAAATATGTCCATCCCACAAAATTAAGTAAAATCACACATTGGTGATCACATCCCTCTCTCTGACAGAATAAAACTAGAATGGCAGGCTTGCCATCTGACATAGAAGCATATTTGCAATTAGTCATGTGTACAGATAGAGTGAGTTTTTACCTCAACTGGGGTAGTGAATATGCAGCTTTAAACTCCATGACCCATCTAGGTAGTGAGTGAGAGCGAGATGAAAGAGGCAGAGGCACCAGTGAAGGTATAAAGACGAAACAAGGGAGAGAAAAGAGAGAGGTTTTTACTACAAACGGGCCTAGGGGATTTAATCACAGTAAAACACTGAACTCTTCTTGAGGGTATCAAAATATTTTACGAGAGCAGCTGTGCCAAACTGTACCACTACAACAGTGTCCCTCTCCAACATAAATCTGCAATAGTCCTCTAGATCACCTTATGTGTCTTGTACTTACTATTCAACGGGCAATATCACTCTGTCTATAACTTTCTATTTTGCCCTGGAGAAGCAAGTATTTTCTGCCAGTTTATTGTGAAGTATTCTGCATCTTTAAAACTGGATCGGTTGTAGACTATAGATACAAAACTCTCGTGAAGTAGTCAAATAAGCATGTAACTGGAAGAACAGAGAATATCCATTTGCAAGGTTAGAGAAAATGGTTTGACTCACTAAACTTTTATTCAAATCACAGCTTGCATTAGATGTGGTGCAAAACATATGTTGAATTTTTCAGCAATGCTCTGCGTTAGATTTTTTTTAGAGTAGAAAACACTGAATCAAGGCAAGTAGTAAACTATTATCTATAATCTAATATGAGTACGAAGTCCCACAAATACTTTGAATAAAATAAAGGCAACCAACAGATGAACGGATTCCTGGTTTTCAATTATATTGTTGTCAAAAAAGTTTCATGGCTTATCTCACATTACATTACATTACATTAACCCCATTAAGGATGTGAACGTTGCGTTAAGAGATCTCTCAATCAGTTATTAGATTCTATACTGCTGAAACATTAGTAATACATTTCCGAAAAGATAAATACATGAATGAATAAATGTGTGAACACAGTTACCTCCCAAGAACTTTTCTGATCTTTTTCTTTCTGCCTTCCTTTCTTCCAGTTTGCATCTTGTTCTCATGCGTGTGTAGGTTTTTTTCCAGGTACTCTGGCTTCCTCCCACTGTACGTAGACATGCTTGGGAGTGGTTGAATGTTTCTCTGTGATGACTTTGTAATGAATGGATATAAGAAAGCCAGTTTAACTGTTTATGGGTCTCTGCTTAGATACTACTCCAACACCTGGCCAAGTAAAGTTGAGTTTTTCCCATAAGGCTTGACTTGTTAAGGAGTGTATAACAATCACTGTTTAACATGGGTGATCAGACCTTTTCAAACTGTAATGTTACAAATATCTATGTATGGTTAGCCCCATAGCATCTAAAAATAGTGGCAGTGCTTAAAGATTCTGTGATTGTGGCAAACTGCATTTGAAATTAATATTTTGAACACTTACCCAAAGCTACAAAACATGCAAGGTTCTTGGGCCAATTGGATGAACAGATATGAAATGAGCAACAGATGGCTGGAACTGACAAAGAGAGGAAAACAACACTAGTGAGCATAGCAGAAGAGGGATTTGGGCAGATTTTGGTGCTGTCGTCTCCACGATGATAAACCATTCATTGGATTCAGCACTTGTAAAAAAATATGAGCTTGTATCTGCTCATTACAAAGAGATTTATCACAGAAAGTCTTCTGACTTTTCTTTGAAATATCTCAAAGTAATCTGTAGGGACCTGCAGACTGTGACTTGCAAAATTTAATTTTACCTATAGTAACAGCACAGACAACTCACACGTGTAGGATTTTCTACTGTATATGGTCTACTCATTGCCATGCAGGAATGACTCACTAAGCAAACCTTGGGTTGCAGGAAGCTCATGGTAGAGAATATGAGGGGACCCGTTACTTAGCAACCACTGTTATTGTCTCATGCTCCAGGTGTATCTTTCACCAGGATGGTAGCTGCATGAAAACCAAGTGAAATCTTGTTATTCTTCTATTTCAAGAAAACAGTGAGCAACAGAACACCGAAAACTCATTGTGTTTGTGCACTTGAGGCAAGACAAAAAGACCTAGAATAAAAAATAGCATTTGGTGAGCTTTAAAATTTAAGAGGTAAAATCATGAGCTTAAGTGCTTTTCCCTGTTATCAGACAGACTTATATATCCAACTTTCTCCTTCCACACTTTCACATTCTCTGGTTTATGCTATAATCAAACACTAAACAGGGCTCTAATTAAACACCCTGCTTACTGCAAATTTCACGCCATATATCTTTCCAACAGGCTGAAGGTATGTCATCAAGTGAGGAGAGTCCTTTTCCACACGAATCTTGTCTCAGAACATCTGTATACAATGAAAATAAAGCATTCTGAAGGGATTGAAAGTTGTCCACATGTATTTTGATATCTGTTCCAAATCTCCTTTTATGTTCACATTACTGTACGTAAGTTCATTAGATGGAGTCACAAAGAAGAGTACAAAGAACATTCACGGACATTTAAAATGTGATTTTGACTGAAGAAAGATGGCTATTGAAATTCTGATGTATATAGCTTTTTCAATTTCTTCACTCAGAGTACAAACAGGGCTGACAGTTGCAATACAAGAATCAATACAAGAAGTGATACGCTAGTGGTTGGCTGTGTCAGATGTGGGGGTATGATGACAAGTAACTACTTTTTCCAAATTAAACTAATTTAAGTTTCTATGAGAGATATAAATACGTATCTGCACATCGCACACTGCAGAGGTGTGCTGCATATTACATGCTGTAGAGTACAGACTGAATATGAATACTTAATGTTAAAGTATAGATGGCAGTATGCAGAGGATACATATGCATCTTTCTAAATCAGTTCTTACTTATTTTTAACATTTTTTAATATTATGATCAAGTGTGAGAATTTATTAAATTAAACTTTGAGAATTATTCTTTAAAATATATTTTTCTTACCCAGCACCAATTGTCTTGCGCAACCCCTAGTTACTTTAGGATTAAAAAAGGCATAACAAAGTTTTGATTCATTTCAAAATTGTGATTGAAATATCCCAAAATGACCCTTAATCAAGATTCTGATTTACCTTTAACACAAGTAGTTTATAGTTTGAACAACTGTTTCAAGGCGAGTAAAGTCAAGTCGGTGATGGGAAGGTGCAAAGCTAAGGTAGAGGGCCAAAGACTGTGAAACAGTGCCATCTATTGATTATTCTCCCTGAAGCATCATAGCACTAATCTGTACTTTTGGACTGTTTGCAATACATTTTCAAGGCATTTTTTCTCTGTTTCAACTGCATATATGTGTTTTACTCTGCATGTTATCTCTGTTGGACATGTGCTTGCTGAATACTGACGATTAAAGGCTGGTATAAAATATCTCAGGCAATATGTATCTAAGCCATTTTGTTTTTAACATTTGAACATGCATAGCAACAGAAAGGTGTCTCTTTTACCTTTTTAGCCTGAAGTTTCATAGAATTTTTTTAGCATTAGAAATGTGAGTCTCTTTTGTGTTTAGCTACAATTATAACACTTACACAATTTAATGCTCATTAGTTTCCACAGCAAAGCTTTTAATCCTTTATGATCATTTGAGACATAGCACAGAAGACAATGTTGTCATTAGATCACTTCCTAATTTTCTTTTACTCAAAGCATCATTATTCTTTACCAAAATTATCAAAAGATGAGAGAGAATTGATCACCCAGTGAGCTATTATTATAGCAACAGAAAGCTAAGAATAAGTACAGTGACCACTCACACTATTTAATAAGAAGATCCAGTAAGTTATTTCACAAACGCTCTTCCTTCTTCACATTTAAACAGCTCTTTTTAAGCAAAGCCACTGCATTTAACAATAGATGTGCTCATTTGGGGCACAAACTTTCATACTTGCTCTGACATCATAGTGATATGTAGGAGTTTGTAACAAGATTAGCTGAGAAAAGACTTATTCACCAGCACCGTGGTTGATATTCACAGTGAAAGACAACCGTCAATGCCCAACTGCTCACTATGCTAATTTCTGACACATCTCTGTGAATTTTATGAGAGATCTGTTGGTGACATTCAGCAAACAGTCTATGTGTGCATCATACTGTGTTTCACAATGGGTAATTACTGTCAAAGGTTAGGATAGGGCAGTTAATGCTTGTAAAGAAGTTATCAGTGTGTAAACACACAATTAACTGGTATGCACACACACACACACTACAGGTATTTAAGCCTGTAAGTTATAGATGTACAACTGAATCATTTTCACATGAAAATAATGATTTCCAAAGTTTATTGAATCATCAGTAAGATTGATTCATTTAGCATACTGTTGTATTGATCTATGTATAATTGTTCCCCATGAATACCATTATTCATAATAGTATTTACAGCAAATACAAATCCAATCATTGCTGATTAATAATCTTCATTAATAGTGTCATCATCTGCCTTTCCAGCCAATCTAAAGTACACCTTATTTAGGTAGTATCAACATTTTTAGTCCATGTTTTGCATGCTACTATCACAGGTTTAGTAGCTGGTATTTAAAGCCATTATCTATCACAATCAGTAGAAGAGTAGGGCTATTTGATTATCTAACATTTTGTAATAGATCAATGCCAGTGTTCATAGTGCTCATGCCTGATGGATTGTTGCACAAAGCTGCTCACAACAATAAGGCCACAGGGCGTTGGGTTTTTCCTTGATGAAGAGCAGGATATCTTGGATGCGATCTGACCTAAACGATGCTTTGCTGTGACGTGTGTCAGCCTTGATTAATTTGAACTGTTGGATGTGATGAGCTCTCCAACTGTAATTAACCAGTATTGCCTGTGACAGTTGAACAGTGCTATTAATGTAAAGATTTTTTTTTTCCCGATTATGCTATTGATCCGATGCAAGTCTTTCTGTGCTTTGAGCTGTTCAATGAGATATGCTACTTATGGATTATTAAGGTGGATTATTTGACAACTTTATGTGGGTTGATGCTAAACACAATCCTTATGTCTGAAGTACATTCAAAAAGTTTGTAAATTGTTCTTTTATTAATACAATAACAGGATTTTCATGGTCTTCACTGACAAATTTAGTTGTATTTTGATAATATAAACTGCAGGAAATCTTCATGCATCACTCTGTTTTGGTCCCATCATAGCATTTCAGACAATATAGTTGTGATGCTTTGATTTTCATCCTTTCTGTTGTAGAATTTTTGTTGTGTTTGGGACCAATATCCTGTTGCAAGGCTCTATTTCAGTCAAGCTTCAGATGTCAGATTGATGGCATCATATGTGCCTCTCTGATACTTTCATTAGCAGAGGAGCTTAAATTGCCTGCATGCAAGGTGCTCAGGTACTGGGACTGCAAAATATTTCCAGATTGTTACCTTTTCACAGCAGTTCCATGTAGTTTTTTTGATAGTTGCTACAGATTGTTTGGCTTAATTACCCTTTCCACATTAATTGGCAACAAAACTGCTGATGCCAGTCCTTCATGGCATTCTATTAACACACACCTGAAAACTGCAGAACAAGATAGTATCATCACTTCTCATTTCAAACTTAGTCAGTATTAAAGACTAGCCATTGTGCTTGGACTTGATAAGCAGATACTTGCTGTTATTTCCAGTCTTTATTCATATGGAAGTAATAAAGATTGTGCAGTATATTGTGCTTTCACTTGTTTATATGTGTCGCACATGACCATTAAGGACTGGAGCCGTCTTGGAAAACCATTGTTAGTCATATAACCAGTTTCTACATCTATGTAGCCTAACACTACTATATACAAGCAGAGTGTAATATAACAACCTTTTTCTCAGATCAAGCTCATCTCACATGTGTGTGTGCATGTTCAGTGAATAATCGGTAGATAATGAATTGATAGATTGATGTACAGTATGTTGGGTGGGTGTTTAAGACCATGTTTCATCTGTTCTGGGTAATACTGGCATCAAGTTCTATTTACCAAAATGAGAAAAGATATCTGGGCTGTTATAACTAAAACATTCCAAAATTTGACAAATATTCTTCACACAGATATTTCACTTGATGGAAAAAAAATCATCATTATCCAAACATTACAAAAGTAAGAAATACTCAATACAAACCTGAAGCAACTGTGTATTTTATCCATACATCCATTTTCTACCGCTTATCTCAAATCCAATCCCAGCTGACAATGGGCGAGAGGCGGGATACACCCTGGACAGGTCGCAATTTATTTTCAATGCACTGTAATTTGTTCCTAAATCAAAGAAAATTTCATTTGATTAACTCAGTTTTGGGGAAAAAATGTAAGATCTCCATCTTGTGGTAAGACTTGACAAACGATGTTTTAAAGAGATTTCTGTAAAACCTATGTAATCTTGATGGTTTTTCTACCTTTCTTAGTGATTAGTCTTCATCTGAGAAACATCCACTCAACCTCATAAGAACTCTCAAATGCAATTCTTTTCTGTCTTTTTGCTCATAGGTTTTAGTACTTCACATAACCAAAAACTGATGTGAATTTCAAGCAATTTTATTTTCTCAACAATATATGAATGATGAACTATTTTCAAAACTCTTTCCATTATTAGCTTCCCTACCATTACATCTTTGATGTTAGAATTCATGGTTAATCAATAAAATGGACTACACTGAGTATCCGTAAAGCAAAATGTGGAAAAATCAGTGTGGCATTAACTCTGTCAGATCAAACGTTCCCAGCTCATGACCCCAAAGAGGTCCTCTCAGTCTCTTTCATATGAGGAGCTGGCTTGACAGCTCCACCAGCTGCTCTATCTTTAACAAAACATGAGTGAATGAGGTCACAGTGAGAAAACATGGCCTCTTAGAATCACAGCTTCCGAATGGTGTAGAACCTGAAGTGACCTGCTTATAAGTTCATTTGTTTTAAGTGGAAGCGCATGGAGAGCTGGGTTCATCTTAAACTAGGTCTGGTGTTCAGGCACCTTTTAGATTGTTGCTTTTGTCTTGTTTTTAAAGGTTCTCTATGAGGGCAAATTATCAGGTCCATCAAAATGATAGAACATTTAATGCTTTTTCTTAAAGATTATTTCATTGATAAAGTATAATTTACTATCTATCTATCTATCTATCTATCTATCTATCTATCTATCTATCTATCTATCTATCTATCTATCTATCTATCT
>JBAMHX010000005.1:12861995-12878166 GCA_037177515.1 Pseudomugil tenellus
ATATTAACTTTGTTGATGCCCAGCTGCATTATTTGGGGATAATTGGAAAGGTTCCGCCAATGTAATGTATAAAAGATTCAGGTTCAGCGCACAACTTCATTGTCTTTCACATAGGAACGGAACCTAAGGGGCATTAGGACCCCGAAGCGCAGAACGCGATTTGCGTCCATCTCATTACACATGCATCTGACAGCTTGTTCAGACGACCAGGATGTGAGAAGTGGCGTGGATATTATGCTGTTTGCAGTTTAGAAAGCAGCCAAATTGTTTGAAAGTAACAGATCCACCGTAATGTCATTCAAACTTAGCAGTTTACTCGTTGAAATATATTTAACCGGATAACCCAAAGACAGTGTTCTTATTGTTCCTGTTTTATTCATCGGAACTTTTCACACCGGACTTATTCCAGTCTGTGCTGCGGCATTTTTCCATACTTTGTCTGAAAGTTCGGACACGGACAGGCTGCTTTATTTTTGACTCAGTACAACCGAACCGATCTTTTGCCTCGTTGGATAAAAGTCTTTTTATTTTGTTTTTTTGGGGGATTCATTTTAAAACGGATTCACGGACAATGTCTCTAAGCAGAAGTATCGAATTTGAACACTTCGAGGAGCGAGAGAAGCCACATAGGACACCGAAGAGCAACTCTGGCTCTGGGTCTCAGTCTGGCTCCAGAGGCAATGGTCTGGTTCCCAGCCCGGCGCACAGCGCGCACTGCAGTTTCTACCGCACGCGCACGTTGCAGTCACTCACGTCTGAGAAAAAAGCCAGAAAAGTGCGTTTTTATCGCAATGGTGATAAATACTTCAAAGGATTAGTATATGCCGTTTCCAACGACAGGTTCAGGTCCCTGGATGCTCTGCTTATGGAGCTCACGCGGTCCTTGTCGGACAACGTCAACCTTCCTCAAGGAGTCCGAACCTTATACACATTGGATGGAGGCAGGAAGATCTCCAGCCTGGATGAGTTGGTAGAGGGTAAGGTTTATGGCGGATTTAAACGCCATTTATCACAACCAAATTGTCAAAAAGAAAAAAAAAAAACAATGACGTGTTGCAAGAAGTGGGTCCAATCAGAAAAGTTGTAAAGTTTTTTTTTTTAACTAAAAAAAATAATAAAAAAATTAACGTAGCCTGCATTGCAGGATGTAGCCTCCCTAAATTCATAATTGAATCAATCTTTTCTCTCTTTTACATTGCGGACTGAAGCTTTCATACATCACTGCGGATATATTGACATAACTGGCCTGACGTGCTTGACCCAGTGCCATGTATGCAGACAGCCACACACAGATTCCTTATTTATGCAGCTGCAAGACAGAGTTCTGTCAATGTGCATGGCCGTCAATTGATCTCAACTCTGGACTTGCTTCGATTGTTCTCATTTTATCATCAAGCTTATTTGGGCGTGAAAGTAGCCTGTGTAGTGTAGCCTACCACTCAGTAGGTTTACATGTCTGCTGGAAAGTTTGTTGTTGTAGGGGTCACTAGTTGTTTTAAATATCTATTGATTACACCCTTGAGGCTTTTTTAGATGAAAACACACACACTTGCTCCATCCATTGTGTATTAATTGTTTTGAATCCAAATGCAAATCTATACGTTAGATGTGTAGCATAATCAGTTGAGTCATTTTGACAAGTTTTCAGACGAGCTTTTGTTTTTTCTTATTGGTAGTTATGCACTGCAGAAACAGTGCAGTGACCTTCTAATTTCAACTGTTCAGGGTCAGGCGCCCACCATTCAGGGTCAGTGGCCTCTCGATTACTTAATCATCATGTTCAGCCCTCCAGCATATGTCTGCCGCATAACTTGTCTACAATCCTTTTTACCATTTGGCCTCATAAGCCACCTATTCTAACTACGGTTATTATTCATACCGTACTGGTCTATTTTAATCGAGCATGTTCCTAAATCTAAGTCTCTGGGCTACATTCAGCTCCTGCTTCGAATCCCTGGAGTAAATGGGAAAATTTGGGCCGACTGCTGATCTAAATTCTTCCGTAACTCTTGCTTGACAAACTCATTTGACAGTTACTGTCATTGGTTAGTTAACCCTGATCACAGAAAAGCTCCACATGCTCCAGTTTCCACACAGCAGTTGGGACAGGTTTTTAGATATAAAGAGCAAAGATCTGGTTGATTCTCTTAATGAAGCCATAAAAAAAACATATTACTATATAAAGTTTAATTGTCTTTTCATCCACTTGCTTCCTTTTAAACTCCCATGACTTTATAGTTTTCAGTATTTAATAAGGAATTGAAACATAAACCAATAAAAGCAGTTTTCAAAGTTTGATGCCTTGATCAATAAGGAAAATATGGATTTGACTGAACAAACACCTTAAAACTGGAATGTTTGTCTGAGACCTAGCTAAACTCGCGTGTATGCTGCTTAGTTTGAAAATCTCTCAACCTGCAGGTGGTCTGAGCACCAGTGACTTATCCTAGTGTGCTCATCTATCTAATGGGCAGGGACGGGGACAAAGTTCCTGTGCAGCTCAGCAGTCTGCATCTATTGATTGAAGCCTGCTGGGAGTCTTTTGTGTAAAAACCCAATCAAGCACCTCTCACATCACATGTGATTCCATCATGACTGGACGGAATCACTGAACCAAACGCTTTACTGGAACTGCTGTGGTGGTGAAAAACACAGGCGGTACAGCATATACTGAACTGGGTCTTACAAAGGGTTTTGTAGTTCAGAGTGAGGTTTTGTTGGGAGGTGGAATGGAACTGATGGTACTATGGAGAACCTCGTGAGAGAAATTTTAGTTGCTTTTCTTACTAAAAGCACTTTTGTAGAAATTCGGGTTTTAAATATCAGCTTAACTTGTAATGGAAAGAAAATAGCCAGAAAACAACAAATTTGAACTTGTTACCCCCAATTGAGCCCCAATAGTCACATTAGTACTACTTTATTGCAAAAAACTAGGTGCTGAAATATGTAAACTCACTCGATGAGGCCAGTGATTTAAAAAATTCTGACAATGCAGGAGACGTTAATGTGTCAATCTTTAATAGGTTCACTTTTATAGGAAAAATATTCAAGAATACTTTAAATCTCTGATTCGTTTCATGTTGTGCAGCACGTCTTCAGGCTGAAACTCCGCTTAATCCAGGATGGATGAACGAGGTCCTGGATGTCACTGCTTTAGTAGTTTTTGCAAATTGAGGGTTTTCATAAGAGCAAAGATCATTTGCTGTTATTAAATAATTTGTTCATTTAGCCTCTTCTGAAGTTTGTAAGTTCTCCCAATACTTAAAGCAAAAGTATCACTCTGGCAAAATATTGGGATTCTGCTGTTAGTTAACTATTAACCTGGATGTACCAAAGAAATATAGACTTGCTTCACAACATTTTTTACATGACTTTTTTATGCCGTGCCATTTTAGGTCTGCTGGGGTTTTTTTTGTGAAAGTCTTTTTAATGTCAGAACATTTTCCAAAAAAAAAGTTTGGCAGTTTCTTGATGCCGCTCTGACTTTTGGTTGATGATGTGATGGCTGTTAGACCGCTGCAGTGGAAACTGATTTGACAACCTTGTTAATGTTCACCTCATCTGTTGTCCATATGAGGACAGCGGCTGGTTAAAAGGCTCCCGTCACATCTGCTGACAGACTTCAGGGAATTGTCTTCCACCGGTCACCATCTGATGGCTTTTTGTATTGTCACCCCCCCCCCCCCTTGATGAGTGATAACCTCAGTTATATTCTTTTTTCATGGACATCCTCAGCTCTGCTACCGCCAGCTGCAGTCATGCTGTTTAATTAGCTATTTGGTTAATTGCAATCTTATTAAAGCTAGGTATCATGAGACGCACTGCTTCATATAGCCTTTTTGTGCTGGAGCTCATTTCGTTTGCCGTGATGTACATGAAGCACCTGAAATTTTAATAATGGACATTTCAGATTTTTCAAGCTTAGATTAAACTTAAACTAGTGAGAAATGATCTCACTCGTCATAATTTAATTTGTCTCCAAAGTAGCTTTTGTAGACAAACTGATTTGTTGTTCTTTTATTAGACCTACCAAAGGCACAGTTCTAATAATATAACAGATTTAGATCCACTATTAATAATATAATTTTGCAGTATATAATGGCCATGTTTTTTTTACTTTACTTTTTTTTACTTAATGCTGTTTTTTCATGAGGTTTTCATACATTTTCGGCCTGTGATAGTCTAAATATTTTCCGTAAAAGATCATATTTGTTGAACTAGGATTAGTTGCATGCATGCAGAATGAAACATACTGCTTTATATTTGTTTCACAGAGTGTTTTGTAAGAAATGCTGCATGAAGAGAGAAAGCCTTTTTCTTTCTCAGAATAATACCACTGTAGAAGAGGACAGCAGAGAGAACTCCAACACCAATCCAACACCACACACATTTTGGCTTGTGGTTCTAACCTATCGAAAAGCACCCTGAATGTGTTTTGTAGCTTTGTTCTTTAGGGCAAATATTTGTGTGTTAATATGCTGAAATGGGAATGCTGGCAGATGAAACAAAATGCTTTGCTTTGGAGGAAAGCCAGTGCAGAGACTCAGCAGCTGAAAGGGAGAGAGGGCAGAATTACACTGACTCTCAATGTGCTTGTTTGTTTCAGCTGAAGAAAGTTAACTGTTTGATGATCAGCTGATCCTTCCAATGCCAAGGGAAAGTCATATTTACAAAGAACACCATATATTTTGAAGATGCTTGTCATAACCACAATATATCATTTTTTTCTACGTATATTTCTGCAAATTCTTTACTGTTGAAACTTTACGCTTTGAAAAAACATTCAGATTTGATTCCACGCACTTTGGATTTTTATTTGTATATTTCATACATAGTGCAGTAAGCCGAGAAAACAAGTTAAATTAAAGGCATTTGTGAATTCAAGCTGTGTGGCACCAGACTGAAGCTGGTATTGATACAGACTGAAGCTTTCTGGGGAGGAACCATACATCATCTCTAACTTTTTATTGAATTTCTTAAATTATCCTCAGAAAATTCACTAAGTTAAATTGAAATAAACAGGAATAATGATATTTGGATGTAGGGCACTTGTGAAAATCCCTGTTAGTTTCCTTCTTATAGTTAAATGCAAGAGTCAGGATAAAACCTCATTTCTGGCGCATCATCACTGTTTGATTTTCTGGCCCCATTTTATCCAGAGAAACTTTTAAATCTTTCGTCAACACAAAAAACTATATCCAAATTTCTCTCTGTGACATTTGATTAATAGTTTTTGACACAATGATTTCACAAATGACTTTTCCCCCTCTTTTTTATTATTATTTTGGTAGTTTGGTGTTGTCTTCATATCTAAATATGCTAAACAGCCCTTAAAGTGGGAAACTTTTTTATTTTAATGATCTACTAATAACTTATTTCTCGATCCAGGTGAGAGTTACGTGTGTGCCTCCAACGAACCCTTTCGACGCGTGGATTACTCCAAGAATGTCAACCCCAACTGGTCAGTAGGCATAAAGACTGGTACGTCTCGCTCCCTCTCCTCTCTCATTCCACTGAAGAGCGAACTGCAGCGGGAATCTAAGGACTTCATCAAACCCAAGCTAGTCACAGTTATCCGCAGCGGCGTCAAACCACGCAAGGCGGTCAGAATACTGCTCAACAAGAAAACGGCTCACTCCTTTGAACAGGTTCTCACTGACATCACGGATGCTATCAAGTTGGATTCTGGAGCTGTGAGAAGACTGTATACGTTGGAAGGCAAACAGGTATGTTGCATGAAAGCTTTATGATAACAGCAGCTCTGTTAATCACCTCCCTGACAACTGAAAATCTACACATTGAAATTGTTTGTTCTCGGCAAACCGCTGACAAATATTTAATACAACACCTGGCAGCTTAAAGGAGTTGCAAATGAGATGAAACTGGAAGATGTTGGTGTGAAAACCAGATGGAGCTGGAAATCAGGGCTTATCTTTATAAACTGCTGTGATTTCAAAGCTTCAGCTGGGTCAGCAGTCTAACTGATTACAGAGCAGATAATCATCCATATGTGATTATGTTCTTTATTCCAACAAAGCAAGAGTAAATACCCATAAGAGAGCAGGCGTTTCTTCCATATCCACCAGTAACTCATCTGCTCCTGTGGAACCCCGCATATGAGACAGTTTGTGTTAAAATTCTGACCATATGGGACTCGTATATATTAATGCTTCCATTTAAAATCCTCGTCAACTGCTCTTCAGTATTAGGAGACCTAATAAATTTGATCACATGGTGCCCATTGTGGAAAAAGATGTTTATTAATGCCTCATTTGGGAACTGCATGGTTGTGTGGTGGTTAACTCGATCGGTGCCTTTTTCTATAGATCTGCATGTTATCTTCTGGTTACCTTGCCTGTATTTGACTTGGTACTGACTTCCCTTGGCTCAAAACCAAACATGTCATATTTATTGGTGACTTAACTACTGCAGAGTTTGAGGCTATCTTGTTTTATTTCTGTGCACTCCTGGTGATGGACTCGTGGCCTGTCTGGGGTTGTTTAATTATATTGTCCTGATGACAGAATAGTAATGAATACAGATACATAAAATAATTCAGAATGTGCAGACCTTTGCCAAGGAGCTCATTTCCACCCATATTGTGAATGATTCTCTTAAAAACATCTATGTCCACTATTCCTTTAACATGATTCTAAAAATGTAATGGAAATAAAGTTAGACCAAGAACCATTCTCTGAAAAAAATCTGCTAGTTTGCAATTGTATGCAAAAACTAACAGACAGATGGATAAATATGAGCAAAAAGATAATTACCTTGGAATTGGTAATTATGTTTTTAAAAAAAGAAGTGAGTTAAAAAAAGGAATCTTGTCTGGGGTTAAAGTTTAATGAAGCTCAGACAGTTAGAGGGTAGAAAGAACAAAACAACTTTCTGGGCCATAAAGTCCAGACAGACGACTCATGGGAATTGTGATCTTCATCACCTTTGTCAGCACCAACACAGCATCTTTCTGTGAGGCGAACACTGTTCAACATCTGATGACTTGTTTGGGTTACATAAGAAAACATTACTGGATTTATAAACATTACCTCAAGCCAGAACTGTCTGCTAACTGATGATTTAGCATTTTGTTTCTGCCAATCTGACAACAAAAACTGCCAGTATATGACAGTGGTACCGAGACAGAGCTGTACACACTTCCGATGAAGTATAATTTCAGAAGTTGGAATGTTCAGCTCAGTGTATAAAAATAAAACTGGCTCATGGTCGTGCATTTGAACGCTGCACTTGATCTTTTAAAAATGGCACACAGATTCATTTAGTCTGAATAAAGTCTTGATGTATCTGTTTCTAAAGCGTACAAAATCCCAAGTATTTATGTATACCAGCTGTTCTTTCCAAGCATTTTGCCTGATATTGCCTTAAAGATCATTTAGCTTTACTCTACTTCAGTATATTATCAAACCTTTGCTTTAACACTGACTTTTTACAGTGTTTATATATGATCGTTGACAAGCCACAAGCGTTAAGCTTATGTTGATATTTCATTGCAAGTTTTTTGATAATTACTTAAGGTTACTAGTGTCTGATCTGCCTCTGTTGACAACTACTTCTAGGAAGCTCATTTTATTTTAGTACGCTTATTGTTGCTATTATATCTGGTGCGAGATAAAGCTAGCTGTATGGATGTGTTTAGGGTAGCTTAGGTCTTAGTGGGAGTAAAAGCCACTTTTCCTTTCGACTTGTCACGCTCTCTTGGCTTCAATAGGATTGACTCAGAATTGGATTGAGTTTAAATTAGAGGTTTAACCCAATAAGCCTGTAACCTGATCCTGAGACCAGAGCCGTAGACATCATAAGACCCTGTCCATGTTGATAGTAGTCAGATTAAGTCTCTAAATGCTTCCTTTAACTTAAGCTTAGACCCATTCTTGTTCATGATAAATACTCATTGAAGAGAATGAAAAAGCTTTTTATTGAGAAAGAAGTACAAATCTCCCAGAGCAAGTAAAAAAACGATGATCTGGAAAGTTTTGGAGCATTATCTGGAAGCAGTATCTCTTCATGAGTGTGAAAGGGCTTGACACTTTCTGTAAAAAAACAGTACAACTTAGCACTCAAAACACTTTAAATAAACGTAACATTTCGATTAAATTAGGATTTATTTAGGTTATTATTTGCTGTACTTTCATCAAGGCATAGCCATAAAGTGGCAACTGATTCCAGTATTCACATTCCAGTTTGAACTCCCTCACACAGACGTAAACACATGCAGACACACACACCCCAAATGCCTTCCAGCAGCAGTCCACCATCTGCTCCTCCAAAATCAAATCAGAGGTCCCAGCCACCTGGTCCACAGGCGCTGCAGCCTAACCCCCCAAAGCCACTCCTGCACAGTAATACACACACACAAATGCACATGCAGAATCCCCTAACTGGGAGGCTGATAATGACCAGATTACTGGAACCATAACCTGGAAAGATGGGTTAAAGTGCAGCTGTCAGGTGTGTTTTCATGGATGTGTAATTGTGTGCCTGTGTGCTTGGACACTACACCTCTGTCCAACTCTCTCCTTGGGTCTTGGGTCAAAGCTACTCTTCAGACTGGCTGGCGATTGTTAATGTTGGTTATCAGGGCCAAAAGAGTCAGCTGCTGCTTTTCATAGAAAACACTGTTTTACATCTCAAAGCTGACTGGGAAGGCAGAAAATAAGCTTTTCCTTTATTTTAATTGTTTATTGAATGCATTCATTAATTCTCTTAAATGTGTTTTTTTTTTTTTTTTTTTTTTTTTTACTGGAAATGTAAAAAGAGTTTGGCAGAGAGCTTGGTGAATTGGATCAACAGGGTTTTCCATTATCACTTGTCCGCTGTACTCCACCGGCTGGGGAGCGCTCGAATGCATTTCCATTGCAAATCCAGTCGCTCTATGGTGGGAGGGTTTAGAATTAGGGTTATCCCTCTCCCGGCGCATTTTTTCTAGAAAGTTACCGATTCCATCTAATAGCGATACGACGCAACAAAACAACACATTCTCCGAGATTTAATGTGGGCTATGGTTTAATTTGTGTAATAAACAGTTAAAAAAAAAAAAAAAAAAAAAAACGTTCACAGAGAAACCACAGAAGAAGACAGAGACAATATGGAAGGCGGTGAAGCAGCCTTTTACCTGCTGCTCGGGTTATGGTTTATAATGAGTAATAAACTCAATGGCCCAAATCACGAGACGTCTCGTCGGGCAAGACAAGACGACCTGGAGAGGCAGTAACCATTACTGTGTACATCGCTGTGTAGTGACATCATTCGCTACAAGCCAAATTAGCCTGCAGATCTCGCGCTACCCTGGCCCGACTAGGAAGTAGGTCCGAAAGTGTACCAGTACGGTCTGACAAATCGTAATGGAAACGCTCTGAATCCGGGTGGACTGGTGTAAGGCCGGGTGGACCAGGGCCGTGTGGAAAGACGCCTTTACTGACTCCTTTCTTACAGCCGACCAAGAGATGGTGTTTTATGAGCTGATCTGGCCTAAAGTTATAGGAATAGATGCATAGATCTACAGTGTGAGAGCAAATAATTGCCCCTACTATGAAGTCAGGTGCATAGTCTTTAAAAAAAAAACTTCTACTCTCTTCTTTTCCACCTGTTACCATTCTAAGCTTACAGTCATACAAAATATATTTTGCATGACATTTTTTAGCTACATGACCTCTGAAAATGATTAAGCATTTCTGGAGAATCTCCAATGTGACCCTCACAAAATAAATAAATAGAAAGAAAGCCAGTGTGGTAGTGTTACTGTTAAAACATTACTGATCAATATGTTACACAGTGAAATCCCATTTTCCATGGATTAATACTTTGTGTGCAGTGAGAAAATAATGGATTTATTATATTCTGACTTTAGCAAAGGTTCCGAGCTAAATAAAGAATAGTTTGTATGTTTAAGTTGTGTAATAATCTGGCTTGTTCTCACAGTTTGCCATTTTATGCATCCTCTAGTTCGTTCGTCTGACTGTACTTTATATTCTGCAATGAAGAAGAGACTTAATGAAACCTTTACCAACAAGTTTTTTTAGTGCCATAATTTAAGGATCAATCTATAATCGGTTGGATGTTATGACTGAAAATATTTTTTCTTATTTCAAATTCGGTTTGCAACAACAGCTTACAAACATAGGGAAACCTTGCAAGGACAAAAGAAGGCTTTGAAAACACTCCTCATTCTACAAGAGTAAAAGTTCCTCTCATTTAAAAGCATCCATTCAATACTGTACATTTGGTTCTGGAGGTTTTTTAGTTAAGGCTAATGTTCAAAGAAGCTGCTGGGAACATTAGAATGTAACCACTGTTTCTAGCTTACATGTAGCACTGATTTATACAGCACAGGTAGAATTTGGTATAGGTTAAAATAATCTTTATTAGCTTGATCTTAATAAATGAAGAGACATTTTATACTAAGATGACTTCCTTTTGATACATTTGCCTACTTTATTTCCCTCCCTTCCTTCCCACACAGATTTTTACGATAACCCCTGTTGGCATAAAGATGAATAGAAAAGTCTCCAAATAAGTCACAAGCCTTTCCCGCTTATTGATGCTATGAGGACGATAGTCTGTCTGCCTATTAACAGGATCTAAAAAGAGACCTTCAGTCATTTGGATTGTCAGGCTGAAAGGCTTGTTTGTCTGAAATCTTTATAAGGCTGTTCAATGAGTGAAGCGCCCAGAGGAATGGAAGACGGCCTAAAAGATTTGCTTTTGCATCTCCGTTTTTTGCTTTAGTTAATGAGACTTTCCTTTTTACTTCCATATTAAACTGGAGATAGGTCACATGCATAAATGATGGGCTTCATTTGATTTTCTATCTCCAGCATTTCCTTATTCTGTGTCTTTATCAGTCCTCTGGGTCCATTCGAACTATTTATGTACAATTAAATTGCTGAATGTGAAGAGTTTGCAAAAAAAAGTTTGAGGTCATTTATAAACCACAATCTAGCTGCAGTTTATAAAGGTACACAAATTTTAATGTCATGCTGTGGAAGAGCAGCTAGCGGATAGTGCCAATGTAGTTTTTCTTTTCTGTATTGTATTTTTTTATACGAGTGTTTAAAGTGATAGTAAAAAATCTGATCAATGTGCATTTTCTATGTTTAACAAACATATCTATAAGTATTTGCTGCAGCAAAATCTACACCTGTCTTTTCTTTGGTTCAAAAGTTCCCATGTTCTTAAGCTCAGGTTCCTCAGAAAGTCTATGAATTGTTACATTTTTTGGTATGGTGCTAAACAATTCCGCTTGAATGGTTTTCTGGTTCTGGAGACATATATGCATGAGTAGGAGGAAGATGTTGATAAGAGTGACACCGATGCAGTTTGGCACCATCTAAAGTGACACGCTCTTCATGATGATGATGATGGCCTCCTGGCCCCAATTCTCTAAACCAGCTCAGGTTTTACATTACATGTGCTAATGAGGTCATGCTGCTCGGCTGCTGTCTGCTAACGCTTACATACATTCTTTTCACCTTGTTATCATCTTAAAGTTGCAGATACATTATTTGCATAACATCCTGGGACGATAAATATGTTAGTAATTACTGAGAGATGATCTAGTCCGTCTTCCTCTCTGGTTGGTTAGAGACGAGGCCACACAAGGGCCTCATCTGCTTGTCAGGCCCGAGCTGTTTTCAGTGTTAAGTCTTCTGATTAAATGCCTGCATTTAGGTCAACAGCCATGAAATTTGCATGACCACCTATTGTTCTGTCCTGTCATTAACATGAAGCACCAGCTGACACGGATGCATTGATACCATCCAAGCAGAAATATTGTCACTTTAGTTCAGTAGTATGCTGTTGTGCTTGTGAATTGTTCTGGTATGGACTGAATTTGTACTAGAAATGACTACAACTGACTTATTTCTTGTTTTTTTCTTCATTTTGATCTTCTGCTTGTTTCTGTTAATTTTTTTTGCATATCTGTCTTTCTATTCTGAAAGAACAGTAGTTTTTGTTAGCTTTTCCCAAACCAAGTGTCTAAGCAGACTTATTGAATTGTGCAGCCTTTACAGTGAGAGGTCAGCTTGCACTCACATAAAAAAACATGTTGCTTTTGCCAAATGAGTAAAATGAAGATGATTTCAGTCTCCTGCTATCTTGTATATTTACTTTACCTTCAGTTTGTTCATAAGTGTAATTTTTGTAGATTAAGTTAATCTGGATTAAAATGAGTTTTTGTAGTTGTTATAGTCGATGGACTAAGCAAACGTTCATTTACATCTTTGAGGGAAAAGTTTCATCTTTCATCAATGGTGGAAAACAAAAAAGTTGGCAGGCAACAGAGAGCACACCCAGACAGACGCACCCCCTCTCCCCCTGGCTGTGTTTCTTGTCAGCTGTGCAGCGTGTGTGGAGGCCATAGATGGGGAAGGGCATCCATTGTGTGCTGCATGATCTCAACTGCTTGTTTTGTTTGTCCGGCCTGGCCCCCATCCATTCTTTGCAACAGTTCTTTTACTATCCCAGCGGGAAAGTTGATGCCATGACAAGTTTTGGCTGCATTCAAATCTTCTTGCTTTTGAATTGTTTTTTGTTTGTAAACTGCTTTTTAAAGCAATGAACAATTATTTTATTGTATTATTTACTTCCCTTTTAATTGTTTGGTCTCTTATGATGCTTTGGCTGATTAAGTACAGCACTCTTTGTCAACTGTTGATTTAAAGAATTGTATAAATAACGTTTAGTTGAATAGTTTAATCATTCAAGAAAATCTGTTTTAGCAGATCTATGTTTGTGTGAGAGAGAGCTTAAGCTGTATGTTCAAGTGATCTGGACATACGAAGATCTGCATGTAATGGCTGATGGGGTTTTACCTGTTGTGTGTTATATTAACTTAGAAAAAATATTTGATACATCTCCAGTGATTTTTTTTTTTTATACCTCTAAAAAAGTCTCACCTTCTGATTAAGTCAAATAATCCCCTGAAAGTTCTCATCTGAATGAAACGATCTCCTAGATCTTTTGAAAATGAATTCAAAACCCCTTATTTACAACAATAGAGCCTTAGCAAAATTCTGCAGACTATTTTCATCTTCTGTATCCTCAATTTAGATTTAAGCATCATAAGTTGGTAAATAAAAGTCTTTGTAAACAACTAATGCAGACTGACATAACTCAAGATGAAGTTTATAGTGATCAATGAGCAGTGGTTTGTTTGGAAGAAAATGGATACAGTATTTCATGTAAAGAACACATTTCCTTTCTGACTTTTAAGCTTGGTGTTGCATGGATCATGCTTTGGGTCACTGTTTCAGCCACTTTGAAACAAATTTAAAAAGAAAAATAGCTATTGTAATGAGACTGAACAGAAATTGGCTTTTTCAAATGTATTATATTGCTTTTTAAAACTCATAACAATGAATAACCTGGTATAAACTGCAGATTTTATAACAGTGTCACAGTCCCATGATGTAAACATAACTGCCGATCTGCTGACAGACATATACAGAAATATTTTGCATGACATCAGGGAGATCCAAAACATTCTTTTCCATAAAAAAGTGGCAAAAGTTGCCCTAACCAGAACTAAAAGAATGATTGCTCATTGCAAAAGCGGCCCATCCATTCACCCATTTTCGATATGTTCCAGTAATCCATTTCAAGGTACATTTATTCAGAACTATGTTCAGTAGTGAGTGGTTCCTTATTCACAGCACTGAGGTAACAGTTTTAGGTTCCTCATTGCTCATTTATGAGCTGCCGCTTCTGCCTCGTCTTGGCTGTTACACGTCGGAGATTTACTGCTTTTACTGTCGCATCATGGAGGGCTAACTTCAGTTTACCCTAAAGAAATGTCATCAAGGCAAAACAAAACCCTGCAAACAGCCCACTGATTTGTCAAGACAGGGACTACTGGACTAGCTGGTAATGAGAGACCAATGAATGTTTATCCTGGATCTGATGGACAAGAGCAAAGGCAATGGGCTTTGTTCATAATTTCATTTTCTTGGATCAAAATTAGCTGATGTGCTTTAGAAAATTGTGTGTTTGCATTTTTGTTTCTGATCAGAACAAGACCTGACAAATGAGACATTTCAGTTTCTACGTGAGTAATACTGACTGGTTTGGGATTAATGAAATAAGGCTAACTTGTGCAAGGGGACAAGAAATTTACTTTTATATTATAGAAGTTTGAATAAAGTGACTGGATAAATAAAAAAGCTTGTTCTCTCCAGGATAGACTGCTCAGTAACTATTGGCTACATAATTTCTTTAGTAGCCAAGCAGGCGTCCAAAAAGACAGAAGACATATTTTGGTTCACATAAACGGCAACAGACATATTTTTTTATCCTTTTTAAATTCTTATCAAAACTAGAAAAACGTGACTTTAATAGTAGGGTGACTCAGTTAGAAACAAATGGGGAAGCTTGACACTCATCCTGAAAGTTTCCTGTTCTAGCGAACCAGGTTTAGATGAAAGAATCACTGTGTAGATCTTGATAAGCCGTTGGATCTCTTTGATTTGAATCAGGTGTGCTGCGCCAGGGATACATGGAAAACCTGCAGAATTCCAGCCTTCGAGCATCAGGGTTCCTCACCCCTGGTTGAAATCCATACCAAAGATTACTTTAGCCAACTAAACATATTGGCACTTGGTTAGACCACATGCCTGAAAGCTTTCCACTGGTAGCAATGTGTTTTATGTTTACCTGAACTAAGAAGTGAAGTAGCTACAGCTAAGCTCCCTTGTGTCATGTGCAATAATACATCCCTGCAATAGAAAACAAGTTCAATATGTTTTTGAAGCAGGTCAAACCTCTATGACAAACTTTCCCTGGATTCTGATGTACGTATGTCTCACCGTGTCTCAAAGTCTCATCACATACACATGTAAAGATTTGACACATTTGACCCCTGTGGTATGTTGCTATAGCAATCGTAACACTTGTGTGCTGACAGAAGAGTGTAGTGATCAGCTGTCTAATTCGAGCATTCTAGCTCAGCTTAAGAGTGGAGTTTAATCCAATTATGTCAAACCATATAATAATGTTGGCTCTTATTGTACAGATAATGCTAATTGGCTATTACTTTGTCATATATTTAGCAATTACATAGGCTAATTTTTGCATAGGATATTTAAGAAATATACATGGTATCAGAATATTCATGAGAAGTTCATAGATAGTGTTATTTCATGTTAACCCATGCTGTTTGAATGTAGGACATTCCAAAAGGTGCATATAAAGTTAATTATTTGTTATTGATAGTAACAGATTTGTCATGGCTTAAAATAAATACATTTTTAGTTTTAAAAAATATGCTTCTGCTATTTTAGTTATCATTTCTACACTTGTCTATCACCTCATGCTATTATTATCACTATACTGTAAATATTTTTAAATGGTGGAGAAATTTTTTGCTCCTCAGAAGTCTTTTAGCTTTTCTGGGACCACCAGTTCAATTGCCAGTCAACCTGCACACACTCAAACACACACCTTTTCCCCCACTGTGTCAGCCACCATTCCCCCCCCTTGAGGATCCATCTGCCCACACTCTTCAGCCATGCTGTACTCCTCCTGTGTTCGTCAAGAATAAACTTGTGTATGTTGGTATGCACGTACAGTAAATAATCCTGCCAATCTGTGGATGCACATGAGCATGGTGGGCAGTGGGATAATGAAAGGATATGTTGTTCCTACTTTTAAATTAAAGCATCAGCAAGATAATCAACGGTTCTGTGGGCATGATAGAATGTAGTGTAAGAGTTACCAGTATTCCCGTCTCTGTCTCCAGAGGTGGATGGTGGGTACAGAATAGAAACAAAAAACAATGTGCAAAGCTACAGAGACTTTGATGATTGCAGTTTGAGGCAGAAAAGAAAAAGTGAGACAAATGTGGCACACGCTGACTGTACTTAACATTCTCCACGTACTCTGCAGAATTGTGATGTTAAGTTGTTTGATATCCATTATGTTGGTGTATTCCGTGTTTCAATGTTTATTAATCAAATCCAAGCAGATAAACACAGTTTTAAATGTTACCCTCTCATACTTATCAAGCACACTGAGTTTATCTGGGATATTTCATTAAGCTGGCTGGAGATTAAAATCTGTACATGCTGCTGAAATATGCTTTTAAAGGAGAACTTCGCTTTTTTTAACCTGGGGTCTGTTGTCATCTTTCCTTCCATACATGTGAGTGATGTAGAGA
>JBAMHX010000005.1:12889666-12913181 GCA_037177515.1 Pseudomugil tenellus
TATATATATGTGGTTGTATTATTTCTGCTTGTTTTGTCTGATCGTTTTTGAGACCAATTTGCATTTCTTGTTGTTGCTGAATTTGCAGATACCTTCATCCCATTACAGCTCCTCACCAAACGTAAATGGCTCACTGAACAATCACCAGGATCAAACCAATCAGCTGAGTCCAGAGGGTGTGTTTTCTTCTGTGTTTTATCTACACAGCTTGTGGTTATTTAATTCAGTCCAAGACCTGTTTGAGTTTCTGCCAAAGCTGAGCTAAATTTAAACCCATGTAGCCTGATGTGACCTTCATCTCTCTTCTGCAGTTAATGGGAACCAGTACTCACCAGCTTTGAGCATCTTGGAAAAATATAAAATTGGCAAAGTTATTGGAGATGGCAACTTCGCAGTGGTTAAGGAGTGTGTTGAGAGGTAAGACATTAAATGACAAAATGTTGCATTTACAGTCAGGATTACTGATTATGATGTGAATGAAATATGCGTCATATTGACATGCTGTTCAGTTAGGAAGCTTATTCCTGATGGCAGGCGCAGACATTTCTTGGATTAAACCAAGACATGATTCATTAGCCTTTCAATCTCAGAGTGAACATGCTGCCTCAAAGGAGCATAACTGTTTTGGCCTCCCATGAAGATGTATGATGCTGTGTGGAAGCCTTCATGGGAAGCCAAAACAGGTTAGGATTATATTGCATGTGTGTGTGTTTATTAGCAGATGGGACTTTTTCAGATTTGAGCAGTTTGAGTAGATAATACTCAGAATGAGGTTCAGCACTCAGACTGTTAAATACTCTTTCTAAAAGGCTCAACCTTTTAGGAACACAACTAAATATATCGATCTCAGGTTACAAGAGAGAATTCACATGAAAAACTATTATTATATATTATAATGATGAAATGTGATTAGACTTGTAACATTTATGTGTCATGGGCCTGCAAGACTTTCACGGACCTGTCTGGATGTCCTGGATGTTATTAGTTTCATCTTAAATCTCTCATTTAGATATGATGTCTCCATATTTCATACCCCCTTATTGTTTTGTGTATGTTTTTTTTATTTGTACTGCTGAAAAACAGTAGAAAATATAAAGAAAACAACAATAAAACAAAGTAAACTCCTCATAGAGCTACTGCTGCAGCATGTACTTCTCGTTAAGATCTGCACTGCAGAGAAACTTTATTGTGGGCATTTGATTTAAATTACAGACTTTATTGCAGCTTTGCTGCCATTTTTATTGCTATCTCTAATTGCAATGTTTCTGTTCAGGTCCACGGGGAAGGAGTTTGCTCTCAAGATTATCGACAAGGCCAGATGCCGCGGAAAGGTTTCACTTGAGACCCTTTTTTTTCCCCTCATCCACACACACAGTCATAACTAAGGGTCATGTGTTCTACTGTGCATTATTAACACACAGCACAGTATCACATGTTTGTTTTTGATCCTAAGTTGGTAATTATTTTTTTTATACATGCCCTAAATGAAATTGTCACCCTACTTGTACAGATAGTGACTCACTAAATCCCACATTTCTCGTCCCAGTTCAGACACCTACAGCAATGCAGGGTTTAATGCATAGTTGAGAAAAAATATGAGGTGCTGGCGTATTCACTATTTAGCAGAATCATGTATGTGTGTGTGTGCATGTTTCCAGGAACACCTCATAGAGAATGAGGTCGCCGTGCTGCGGAAGGTGAAACACCCGAACATCATCATGTTAATTGAAGAGGTTGACACTCCCTCCGAGCTGTATCTTGTTATGGAGCTTGTCAAGGTGCACTGGAGGCTGAATGCAGTCTGATAAAAGTCCGCTCCTTGTTTCTGTGTGTGCTTTTGACAAATAATTTCTGTGTTGATGTTTTTTAAGGGAGGGGATTTATTTGATGCTATCACATCCTCAGCGAAATACACAGAAAGAGATGCTGGCATCATGGTCTACAACCTCGCTGGAGCTCTGAAGTACCTGCATGGCATTAATATTGTCCACAGAGACATTAAACCAGAAAACTTGCTGGTATTTAAAATATAAAACTTTTTTCTCTTTTAAAACAAGCAAAAAATCCATTACATCAGTTGAGTATTCCTTTTTAGGTGTTTGAGTATCCAGATGGGACCAAGTCACTGAAACTTGGAGACTTTGGCCTGGCCACAGTAGTGGAGGGACCACTGTACACAGTATGTGGCACTCCTACATACGTAGCTCCAGAGATCATTGCTGAGACTGGGTAAGATGGATGTATTGATAAAGTGCTACTAACAGTAGATGTACAAAGTACTTGTGCATTCACTTGATAGAAATGTGGCAAAATGTGTTTTGTTTTTTTTCTTCATGTCAAGTCAGTTGCAGTGCGTGCTGAATAATAGAACGATGAGAGATGGAAAGCCTTCATCCTTCTTTTACCTTTGCTGTCTTATGTCTTTACCCTCTTTCCACAGTTATGGCCTTAAAGTGGATGTCTGGGCTGCAGGAGTGATCACATACATCCTCTTATGTGGCTTCCCACCATTTAGAAGGTACCTTTTCATTTTCACTTCCTCCTATATGTTATTTTGTCTGACAATGTTGTTTGTGTTTCTCTGTTTGTTAATAGGATTACAGAAATAAAAAAAATATAACTCAATATGATTATACAAGATTGCGACCAGACTGGGTTACTCAAGTAAGGTGTTATTGTTGTTAGTTATTATCTCAAGAATCATCATCCGAAAGTCGGAGAGTTCAGTCAGCATTTTTTTAATGTGTTTTGATGAGCAACGGTAAATATAAGCAGAATTAGCTAAGTTTTTCTAGGATTAATTACTTTCACAAATACACTTTAATGCTTCCCAGAACCCTTTTCAAGAGTTTTATATAGAAGTGAATAACATATCCAGGTCCTAAAGACAGTGGAGCATAATTCCTTTGCATGCTGGCAGGCTATCAGGATGGTTTCTTTTGTTCCTACGAAGTGAGGTTAACATATCCCGGATATACCTCCATTACCCAGGTGGACTTATCCAGATCCTGAATGTCTGGATGTGGATCTGGATAAGCAGTACCACAAAGCTGGTTATTGATTCAATAATTCAGACCATCAAGATCATTGCATGCTCACATAAAAGAAGTGGAGCTAGCAGCCTCTGACCATGGAACATGGAGAAATCCTGCAAAGCAGCTACTTCACCATGGAGGAGCAAACATATAAAAATATAAAGAATTTAAGCACATAAACGTAAAATCAGCAGATGCTTATAATATTAATTTATCTCAAAATATAACACTCTGATTGTTTTTGTGACAGCCCAAAGGTTTCAGCCAGAACTTCCTAGTTTCCTTTTTTATAGTCAGTGCTGGGTTAGACCCCCTCCTCCCCACGTCAGCACATTTTGTGTTCGGAAATAAAAATTCCCAGCCGTAAAGACACAAGTAGCTTGTTGTGCATTCTATAAACTAATGCTTTAGCAGTTCTGCCATGTGTGATCATTATTATTATTAAATCAGTATTTCACAACCAACCATTGTGGAACTAAACGGACTTGGAAACAAGTCAAGGACAAGAGGAAAAACATACTTCAAAGTGAGACAAGACTTCATCCTCAAAAGGATTGTGTCTATCTTTAATAAGTGTCTTTTGAAAGTGGATCTCTTAAGATCATTGCAAGAATGAACAGGGCAGCATTGTCCAAGCAGGTAGATTAGTGAAGAGGTGGTGCTTTAATACTCCTGGTTCCCTTATCCAGAACATAACCAGCTCCAGAGCAGGTTAGCTGTTCATATATATATATATAAAATTAGGTGTAATCCTGTTACGTGGCCAGTGTAACAGCAGTTGTGTTTTTGAAATGTTGTCTCGAATAATAACAATCATTAAAACAACATTAATAATATGTAATTACTGATTTGGATGTCAGTTACTTTTTAGCAATAGACAAATCTTTTGGTCCAGAACAGGATGCAATAAATCCTTTTATAAATGTGTGTTTTTTTTTTTTTTTGCTTTTTTTCTGTTTCATCGTAGTGAAAATAACCAGCAGGAGAATCTGTTTGATCAAATCCTTCGTGGGCAACTGGATTTTCCAAGTCCTTATTGGGACAGCATAACAGACTCAGCTAAGGTCAGATCTGCTTATACTCACACAATACACATTTATTTATGTTGCTACTAATGACTTTAATGTCTGTTTCAATTGTTCTTCCCTAAAGAGAAGTTAACTAAACACTGCATATCTAATACTAATGCTCATACTTTCTCAAATGAATACTGGGAGTGTAAATGTTTTAAACTGGCTTTCAAATTTTTTACATATACAAACCAAGTCGACACACACGGTTCACACATGGAGCACCGATTCAAATGAAAGCCATGTATTAAGGTGACAGCCTGCACTCAGCGTGTAATACCAAACAGCTAATTAAACCCACTTGCGCTACTGCAGCTTTCTCAGAACCAACAAGTGCACAGTTATCAACACCGCTGCATGAAACATCGTGCCTTGTTAAAATTTTGTGCGGTACAATGTTTTCTTTGAAACCCATCTGTTATCTTATTTTCTCCACCTGGTAAACTTGATGTTTGCAAAAAATGTTTGCGTCAAATGACCATGTTATGGGTGATTGCTTGATTCTGCACATTCTTTGCTTCACTGCCAGCAGCAGGGAGAAACCTTTTCTTCCAGTGAACACCCTTACTGGGCATTTCCAATCCCAGTACTAAACAGTGAACAGACAGTTTGGGCAATGAGACTCAGATATTTTCCTCAGAGGAGATCATTTAATCTTGGAATATGCATTTATATTCATCGGGTCAATAGGAAAAATTGTGATTGTTTTGCCTGCACCTCATTATGTTGCTAACGGCTACACAAAAGATAAAGAAGTAGTAGTGACTGAGTCTAAAGTAATACTTTGTGCTGCTGCAGGAGCTGATCGGTAAAATGCTGCTGGTCAACGTGGAGGCTCGATACACAGCACAAGATGTCCTCTCGCACCCATGGGTCATGGTATTCTTGGTGTTTTTATGTCCATGTGCATACTCAAACGTGGTGAGACTGGTGTGAGTAATAACAATCTCCCGTTTGAAAATTCTACGTGCACGTAGGACGATACCATCCTGGAGACCAACATGAAGACAGAGGTGTCCGATAAACTAAAGATGCATTTCAACGCTGCACCAAAGAACAACAACACAGCTGGAGTGTCTGTCATCATGGTAAGTTGTCCAAAGGCCAACATGTAAACATGCTAAGATAGTGGGTTTTATTTTAGACTGGTTTTAGAATTAATTGAGACATTTTCAAAATAAAAGTTTTAAAAAGGATTCAGTCTGAGTTAGGATGAGGTTAGGTAATCGACTGCAGTTGGGAATAAATAATTTGACCCAAATACACAAACTGGATTCTTTCTATCCTATTTTATATCTGCATATCTGAATTACCGATACAAGAATTCATCATCCACGGTGGCGTTAAAGCCCAGTTGTAAGCAACTTATGTTGATGTAAATACGTCTGAGAGGATTTTATAGATTGGAAAAAAAGGGAAAAACTTATAGACTGGACAGTGAGGAAATAATCCCCATGGTCTTTTTTTTTCTTCCTTCCTGTCTGATTGCATCATTTCCTGTTGTACAGTTTGCCTTCCATTCCTCATCTCATCAGGTCACGCTACCTGCATCGGGCTCGTGCACGCTCTTTAAGCTCTAAGATGTGAAAGCAGGAATGGAGTAATTCTAAAAACAGGAATAGATATGGTTTGAAATTCATCTTGATGTAAAGAGCTTCATGTTGTTGTGAATCTCATTTGACAGTTTGGGGTGTAAATGCAGCCACAGCCTCAGCTCCTCCACTTCTTCTCCATCCTCCTCTCCCCCCCCCCCCCATCCCCATCCTCATCCCTCCCTCACACCTGATCCAGGACCACAGGAGACACCTGGAGCTGAGAGTCTGGTACACACTTCATCCCTTCCCCTTCCTGCTTCACCACACTCCACCACAGTCACATCCCTCCTCCTAACTCCCGATGCTTTCCTGCAGCCGCTGCCCTTCTCCTCACCCCCCACCCCCCTTCCTTCCTTCCTACGGCATTCTTAAGCTTCCAGCTCCTCCTCTTTGTGAAAAAGCTGCTGTAGCTCTGCTCACTAACCCGCTGATGCGGATTTTACTAAGATTCTTTGGATTAATTTACCTCCTACCATTCTTGTTCATCTCCTTCACTTTCACCTTAATCCATTTGTACGTAAAACCACGTTTAAAGTAACATTTACAAAGGATGTTTAGTCATGTTGCTATGAAGTTTATAAGGGCATATTGACACTTCTTATGCAAGCTAAATGGTGCCATCTTCTCTAATTATTTGTTTTGCAATCAACTTAAAGTTAACTTTACTTGGTTGATAGATCTATAAATGTTTAATAAGGCTTTGCGGGGCTTTCATTCATTATATTCTGGCACCACCTTGTGGAGATGAATAAGAAGTGCTCTGGCTCTGCTTTGTGCTTTAAATTAGTTGGACTGCCTTGGATGAAACTTTTCCCTGCATGTTATATGATAAGGCAAATTATTCTGTGTTTTCCTTGTTTACAAAGGTAGTAAAGTATTAGAACACAATTTAATTCTGTGAGACAGAGAAGTAAAAATCTGTGAACACTTAAGGATTTTTGCATTGGTCATTTCCTCTGTAGCCACACCCTCTGGGAACTAGTGGATATTTTAATTTTAATGTCTTACATGGACATAGTATAATTATTTACTGTAGGGTAAGCTGGGAAGATGAAGAACTTTAAAAGACTTGAGGGGAAGTATTGGAGATATTTGGGGATAAGAGGATCTCTGGCTGTTGCTACTGCAAATATCACATCTAAAGAACAATATTATATGCTGAAAAGAGACGAAGAAGCAGTAGAAATCTCCCCAAATCGCTTTAATATTTGGTCAGACATATGTGGTAAAAGAAGAATGGCATTAGGAAAAAGAACTTGGCATAAAACTCTGATTAAAAAGATTATCTTGTCTACAGTTTGTAAACTATGGCTTTATGTAGCAAAAAAGTAAAAGAACTGGACAGAGTGTAACCAGAGTTAAAAAGAACTCTGTGAACAGCGCTGAATCCACATCCTCAACATGAAGTGTGGTGGAAAAAGCATGATGGATTGCATCGGTTTCACCTACTTGTTGCAAAAGGAACCATGAAAGTAGGAAGTTTTACTGGGACTAAATGTTAAAAACTTTAAGCTAACAGAGGTTAGCTGAAGTTGCAAAACTAGTTAGTGCCAAGTAGAAATCCTGAGTTATCTCGGATCGGATCGTTTTATGACCTGAGTAGAGCACTTCAGACAGAATCCTGGAAATCTGATGAACTGAAACAAAAAAGAAACAGCGTTTAAAGCCTGGATAGTATGCTTTTTAGTATGCCTGGACTGAGTGATTATGCTGTTTTTATTAAGCTCTTAAAAGTAAAACTCAGGGTGTTCTTTAAATTTGATCACAATTATGTTGCCTTGAGTCATGAAAATCCAACTAAAGTTGGCACAAAAACACGGAAATGGTTTTAGTCTGTTATTTTTTCATATTATTAATACCAGTTGGTGCTGTATAAAAAATCCCTAGAAAGTTGGATAAGTCGCCTTTATATCTAGTTCTAACTTGTAACATGCAGTCTATTGTTGTTTGAGTAACACTACTAAACATGTGGGTATAGTGTTGCGTCTACAATATTCTCCTGCTATGAAGTCACAGATATGTCACTATACCTAAAAGATAGATGTGCAAGTATGAGATTCTGGAGCCAGTGACATTTCCATATCTTCAGAATCTTCATGATGACCATGCTCCCCCTCCAGGAACGTCACAGAGTACCTCCAGAATTAGTATCTTCAGTGGAGACAATGGAATCCATGTCATGAGTCCAGCTCTTTGTCCAGTTGAACACTTGTGGCATCAGCTTGGTCATTCTGTACTTTTTAAAGTGACCAACAACAGTGTGACTATTTCTTGAAGAGGAATGGGATGCCATCAGCCAAATATGAACATACTGGTGACTAGCATAAGCAGAAGGTGCTGTGGCTATGTGGATCTTCCACATTACTTAGGATCATGACAACATATCACCAACACTCCATTTGGGAATGTAATTATGGGAAATAATCAATCAAATGCTACTTTTCTTTATTTTTGTACTTAGTTTAGATCAAAGAAGTTACCGATTTAGAAATCCGATTTAGAGTTTAATAAAGGAAAACACAGAATATTGCTCATTTATCTTGCTAGTGACTTCAGAATCACATATAGTAAAATAGTTTAGTTCTCACTGATTTTGTTCCAGCTCAGTTTGCAGAAAAGCAGAAAAAACATTTGCATTGGAATTAAAAACAGTCAAGAGGAGCTCTGAGCTGGAACAACGTGTATCCACTTGCTGCCATGCTTATTGTGTTGACTAGTCTCTGTCCCTTTTTTTGCTTTTTTTCCTCCCTCTCCCTGCATTTCGTTCCTCTGATTTAGCTCCAAGGCAATAATGGTATGTACTAACACGCTATGCTCTGTCTGTTTTGCTTCTGGGGTCCAGCAAAAGGGCAAATGATGAATGCAGCGTTTACTTCCTTTAAGGTCGGGGTCTCAAAAACATGTTATTTGGTTTTAGTTAATGCAAAATAACTACAGAGGAGAAAGTAAAGTAAATGTTTCCTTTGTCATTTGCTGCTTATGCACTTCGCCTGAATGGTCAGCCTTTAAAAAGATTTTTTTTCTTATCTTCAGCTATTCATGTAAATTTCTTTGTGATAAATGAAGTTTAATAAAAAAGCTGAACTGGGTTAGTACCAAATCATGAAAAGTATGAGAAGTCAACATATTGGCATTTACTGCAAGAGGATTTACAGGATAAAGATTATTGTTGCTGAATGATTATTTGCATTGGTTCAGACTGTCTCCGTCTCCTGTTTCTGACCAGAACACAGCTTTAGATAAGGAGACCCTTCAGTTCACCAGCCGTTGTTCCGGACAACAAACAGTGCCATGTTCACTGGGAATGAAAGTCCCATCTGCTCTCCCAGACACGGCAGCCTCTCCAACCAAACATGCACCATGTGCCCCAGCAGCAAACTCCACCACGACTTCTTCATCTGAAGCGTCGGGGACCTCTGACACAGCCATGCTGGACGTTATATCCACCTCTGAGCTACTCAGCTCTTATTCCCTAAATAACGGCCTCTCTTTAGCCGCTGAGCTTGATCAGCCTCCTCCTGATTCTGTACGTTTGCTGCAGTTTTCTCCCTCACCCTCTGCTGACACTTTTCCTAAAACTGAGGCACCTTCATCATTCTTAGCTGCTCCCTGCTCACCTTTAGAGCACAGCTCTTCCTTAGGTCATCCACCACTTCTCTCTTGCAGCACTCCTTCTACGCCACTCTTCTGTCCTTCCCCTTCATCTCCAACCAAACCTGAGCCAAACCACTCCTCTCCCACCAAACAAGCGTCCCCCTCTCCTGTCTCCCCCGTCCAACCAGCTGTATTTTTTCCATTCTCTTCCCCCACACAACAGGACCCCTCCTCCCCCTTTTCCAATCATCCCACTCTCTTTCCCTCTCCTCCTTCCACACCTCCTGCCGGTCCTCCTCCTCTTAGTCCTCTACTAGCTGAGGAACTTTTGGAGAAAATCTAAATTCCCAGTCTGTCTGGCCTAGTTTCACCAACCCCATATGGGACAAGGAAGCTACTGCACGACGTCAAGTATTTATTTTGTAGATATAAACTGAGCCAGTGACTGCTGTGTGCACAGAATTTCTTCTTGCTCTTGTTCCTTTTTTCCTTTTGTGAACATGAGGAAATGTTTGATATTATATGTTTTATTTATTATTGGTGGATGAGGAAAAGGGAATGAACTGAGCGTCACTGTCCTGAAAGCTTTGTCTTGTCTAGAGTATATATTTTACTGTATCACATTAATGTGAATTCTTCTATTTTGAGTCCCGTTTTAAGTGCTTTGTTGCCCCTTTGTAAATATTTGGCCCCATTATGACCCGTTATGCTCTAGCAGAGACAGCACTGAGGTATTTCCGCATATGAAATCTTCATTCTGAACTTGGTACCTGTATGTAGCCATACTGATGGCAACCATTTAATTGTCACTATACAGTATAATGGTTTTAGACATAAGGCTAACTTACAATCACATCTTCTATGAATTCTAGGTTGTTTTTTTGCATCAGAACACAATATTTACTAGTTTTAATTAGTACTTACAACTAAAGCAATAAGAAAAAAACCACTAAATATTACACAATGTTGCTATTTAATAAGAGCTAAATACAGCCAAACCATTTTCCATAAGACTTATTACATTACATTATAAAGAAAATGATTAGTTTGAATGTTTAGTGCTGAAGTTCCTGGATCAAATAATTGATGAATCCCTGATTTGAAAAAAACGGATGCTAATTTAGGGTTTGTCTCAATTTATGAAGCATTTACCCGTCTGACAAAAGTAAAAGTACGTGAATGAAAGCAGCTTTTCTGATAAATCAGCTTTGCTAAAATACACTCTTTACTGTTGTTTCAAATGCTGGAAAAGATTGAATTTTAAATACATGAGTGCAAAACTGTTCAATTCTAATTTGTAAAGTAATATCTGTAAATGTATTTTAAAAGTCCAGCCGTGTTCAGACTAATGATTAGATATTATTTGAGCTTTTTGTCAAATGACCTTCAATACTTCATGTCTTGATGTACATCTGAGGTTTTACTTCTTGATAAAATACATTTTCATTTTGTCCTGAATGATGAAAACTTGAAAAAAGACACTCTGTTGGTTTATATATTTGCTTTAACACAGTCATGGAACTGAAGATTTGAAGTTGATATTCCTCAAAACAGGGAATTAAATGATACAAACATCTTAGAAAGGTAAAAATCCTGCTGGACATGAATGCAGCATTCCACTTTCCTCTTCTGTTAATCTTCACTCAACCTCATACATTTACCATGGAAACCCCTACAAATGGTTTTCAGCCATTATGTGTGAACCTGCTGAACCTCCAGCTGCAATACTTATTTCTGTAAGTTTATTTTACTTATTTTCAAAAATTCTTGTTTGTAGGATGCCCCACAGCGAGCACTACTCAGCTGATCCACACAAGCTATTTGTGTTGTCTGTAGTTTATCTGTCGCAGCATTTTACGTTAACCTTCTGTAACACACTGACATTTTCATTCCCAAATATTATTTGGTGTCACTGTGTTTGTAAATAATCTGAAGAACCTAAGCAGTCTACTTCAAACTTTAAAATTTAGTGTTTTCCTGTGCTTAACTACTGTACAGTACATGCAAATAAAAATGCAACAGATTAAACAAAGCTGCAGATCTGCTTTTTATGGAGTGTGATATTAAAGCACTTATTGCAGCTTCAGGACATCTTCTGAAAACTGTGGATCTAGTCACCACTTTTCTTGCAGAATATTCAACCTGCAGTTTTTGTTCTGTTGGATTAGGATTGAACGTTTTGTCAGATTGATTCGTTTTAGCTTATAGCTTAATGCTTTTACTCAACAAGTTAAAGTTTAAACCTGACGACCCACATTCTGCACCTTCACTGCAATAAACTGTGACAATGACAGTGTTGCTTGTTGCTGAAGACGCATTTTTACTTCAGGACTTTCTATGCATGAATATTTATTTCGCCTTCCCTTTTTCATTTAGTCATTTAGATTATCTGCAAATGCAACTGAAGTGGATTTTGTGTGCTTTGCATAGCAATTTGGAAAGGAAAATTAGTATGAAGACAGTTTACTGGTTAAATAACATGTGAAATTGCATATTTTAATATCTTTTAATAGAGCAGATTTTAATGGCCTATATTGGAAAAGTCAAGCAAAATAATGCAATAAAGATTTCAAATGAATGTTTTTGTGAGACCATATGTTGACCAGTAGAGGGTGCTGTGCAGTTATTGATGCTCAGTTTAAAATAAATGGGGACAATTCAATTTAGAAAATTCATGTTTATTGTAATAACTCGGCAAAACAAAACACTTCAAAATTAATCAGAAAAAAATGTGTTTAATAGATCTGTATATTTAAACCACACCAAAGCACAAACTTTAAACATAGGAATGTTTCCTGAAAACCAAAAATTCAACAAAATGCTTTTAAAACGGAGGACCAAAGGATAATGTCTCATTAGTTTTGGTGCATAATCACATCGTTATCACTTCATACATCTGTGATGAAAGAGACAAGCAGATGCGTTTAGGTCTTTTCTTTCTTTGCACATCTCCCACTGACAAGGTGACTAAGAGGAAAGTTTCCTGGTCTGAGTTTTTTTTTTTACTGCGTTCAAACATTTTTAAAGGTTGGAAAATTCTTTCCTCTGCTTATTCAGTGATGTAGAAAAGAAATGTAAGTAGTTTGAAGAGTTAACCAGATATGTTGAATATAAATCATGCACATAACCAAAATCTCTAAGCAAGCACAGGGGAGCAGACACCTTTAATATGGAGGACATTAGAACATTACATATAGGGATATTTATATAAATGTAAATTCACTCATCTGTCAAGTATATTTATTATTTAGGCTTTTCATATTGACCTGCTGTGTTGCCAAAACAGGAAAAAGCATGTTTAAGTCATTATTTCCTACAGACACACTTTATGAAAGAAAAAAAGAGAAATCACACACCCCAAAGTAGACAAATATTTGGATTTTCAAGTCCCTAGCTCCCCAAAAAAATCCCACTTTCCCTTTCTGGAGGAGATGAAAATAGACTCTTACAGCTAAAAATAGATTTGTATTTAACAATACAGTAACATACCCCCCCCCCCCCACAACCCATCTTAATATTTATATGAAAATTTTCTATCAGACCTACAAAATATAGCAATGCCCTTTTTAAAAATAGTTTTGATTAATTTACTATAACAGGACAGTTTTTTTTCTTTTTTCCACTGAGATACATTCATGATATCAGGCTATAGACAGAACCGTGCCTTTTATAAGAGTTCATACTAGCAACATATTTCTTTTTTCATATCTTTGTCAGTCAACTTGTAGTTTTTTCCCTCTTAGTACCTGTTCTGGTACTCATGGTGCCACTTGTTGAAGTCATTGTAGAAGAGTACAATGCTGCCAGATGCCATGCCGGTAATGATGCACCTGAGGGGAGTCAGGAGAAGATGTTTCATTTTATTTGTTCCAAATGTGGTTTTAACAGCTTATCAGATTAGAAAATACATTTTACATATACATGCTTATTTATAATGGTACAAGCTTATTTTTCAAATTAAAGATTGATCAAAATACTGTTTTTCTAATATAAAATTTTTTTTACACCACAAAGAAAACATGATACTTGAACAGCAGTTTCTGTACTCTGAATAAAAGGACAATAAATAGATATTTAATGCAAATGAAAGAAAATAAAATCAGAGTAGAGAAGATTCAAACCAAGACTGGACCTCAAACTGAATCGTGAAGTGGACTTAGAAATAATCTACCTTGCTCTTCAGAGGGTGTTTAAACCTTTGCTGTAGCTTGAACCCAGGTTAATATTTACTAAAGTATATTATTAACATAAAGTAATGCACAAGATGGCACAGTTCATGCTGCAGATGCGTGAATTAAACAAATCACATTAAGCTGGTTTAAGTAATATTTATCAGATTCGTTTGAGTGATAATATTAGCACAAAGTCATTTTGAATGCTAGCATCAGTTATATTTATACATGTACCCAGATCGATCCAAGCAGCTTGCTTCACCATAAGTATGCCTTATGGAAGATGCTTTACTTTCAGTTTCTAAATTCAGGCATTAATTAGCTTGTTGTCTTCGGACGTGAGCGCCTCAAAGACATTATTCTGTAGTTCTGAAACCCAAACCATCCAATGAGAAACTCTGGAGTTATGTTTCATCCTCTCGCATGTAAAGCAGGTTTCTAGGACCATCTTCCTTCTCCCACAAAGCATTTTAAAAATTCAGAGCATCCTGTCTTGGATTGATTTAGAAAAGTATTGTATTCCTTTGTTATTTCTACAGTTTTGCCATTTTGTATTATTGGACTGTCCCAAAACAGCAGATAATCCAAAATACAGCATTAATAGATGTAATGAGAATAAGCAGGAGAGATTTTGTTTTCTCTTCACTGGTTCTGTTAACTGCAGGACATAGCTTCAATATCTACTCATTTAAAGCCCTTAATGGCTGAACTCCATTGTATATTTCTCCAACAGAGCAGTAAACTCTCACACTGCAGATTTACTTGTGGTCCTTCGGTCTTTTAAAGCAGAATGGAAGAAAAGACCTTTATTTCTGTAACCACTGCGCAATTTTGGCCTATTGCTGAAAAAGTCAACAGTTTTGTCTCTTTAAAAACAAACAACAACAACAAAAAAAGATATCTAATTTTTAAATGAGAAAAGATCTATTTATGAGGTTTGACACTAGTATTACTACCTTTACTCTGGTAAAAAGATTATTATAGCTTTGCAGTTTCCTTATGTGAAGATGTTACCTTTGATCCTGGGACATGGCCATAGAGCGGATTCCTGCATCACAACCAGGGTAAGTGAACAGCTGTTTGAGGTCATGAACCTGCCAGACAGAAACTACACCTCCATCCCCACCTATCAGTAGATACTGACCATCTCGACTGAGAAGCATGGCCTGCCGAAGAAAAAGAAAGATGTTTACAAGTTGTTGCAGATGGATAGAACACTCATGGTGTATTAAACCACAAATCATCTATTAACTGTCTTTGATTGCTTAAACAAATGCAAAACCAAAGTCTGTGGTCAACTTAAAGTTAAAAGTTCACACCCGGGGTTGTTGGATAGACTAAAATATCCCACAATCTGTCCACAGAACCCTGACTCTCAGCAAGGATGGCTCCCCACAGTTAGAGCCTGAGATTTACTCGTCTCATCTGCTTTTCCTGCAAACTACAGCAGCTGAATGGTTCCTCTGGGAATCAGATGTACACAAATCAAGTCCTGCGCTGGAGTCTATTAAGCGCACAGTGCTTTGTGGAAGCTGAAACTAAAACAGTTAGAAGCATCAATCATTGAGTAACCATAGCTGATGAAATGACTAGGCCGAATCGAAGTTCTAAAAGCAGCAAGTGACATTAAGAGCTTTTGTCGTTTTGCGGTTTTATGACGTGGAAGTCGGATGTCTTTCAGCTGTAGGCCCTTTGTGGTGATTCAGCCAGAGACATTTCAATCATCAGTGGCATGTGTGTTGAATCAAGCTTATATTAAATGGCAGAAGGAAAATGAAAGGTGGAACGAGTCATTTTCAGGACACTGATTTGATGTGAAAACAAATAATCCTTCCACAAAAACATGAGAAGTAAAGCCTAAATTAAACAAAAACTTTGTATTAACAAATAGAAACTTTTTTTTTTTCAGTTCCCGGTTCAAGTGTCTTATTCTCATGCACACACAAGTTTACAAACTGTGCAAATCAACACAGATTAAAAAATAACTAAAGGTCACACAATGGCTCCCCAGCAGAGGGCAGTAGGGAGCAGTTTGACCTAACTACCACATAGGTCATTATTCCTAATGATCAGGGTGAAGCATGACTGGATGGAGTACGGCTTTGACTTGTGTGGCTTGTGCTGGAACTGTCTTTTATTTCAACAATTAGCAGCGACCTACACCAAGGTAGATCACCTCCGATCCCATCATGCATTTGCTACTTTACTCTTACATTCCATCTCAGACCCTCAGGTCTGCTGACTCCGTCCTACTCATTACTGCTCACACTAAACTATCAGCTTACAGAGACATGGCCATCTCAGTTGTCCCTGATGATGTTTGCAACACTTCTATTACTGAATGAAAAAAAACAAAAGGAACCAAACAGAGTTGGATATCTAACATAACTCTGCTTTCCCATCAGGTTTCGTTTTGCTGCTTGTGATTTGTTTCCATCAAGTCTTGTCCTTTATGCATAGTGTCCTGGGGTCTTATGAAAGAAGCCATATACATTTGCTATTAGTTTTTAAAGAATGAATCCTTTTTTCTCCAAAAAAAAACTACCTCCTTCTGCCTGAAACAAGACAAAAAGAAGAGCTGCAGGCCAGAAGAATTCAAGCTTTGTAAAGAAGGTAGCTTAGAAAAGTGAGAAAAAGCATTGGTTGGCGAATAAAGAAGTTTAAATAAGTGCGTAAACTAAAGAAACATAGACGCCATAAATAGAAAATTATAACTGTTCTTTTGTGCCAGAATATAAATGTATAAGAAAGGTGTAAGAATTACTGGCTTTTAGGTACAACCTGAGAGGAATCTAAACATTTTAGCTTGAGATTTTCATTTCATTTTTCATCTCAGGATAGTTCTGCTTGTAACAAACTCAGTGGAATAACCCTATTATAGATGGAACATCTGAGCAAAAGTCCACATCTGGGTGATATTTCACTAAAAACTGTCTTTTACTTGCTCATGATTGTCATATGATAAATATGCTTCTCATTGTCTTTGTTTTTTAATGATATATCAGTTGTCAAGCTTGAGCAATATTCCGGACGTAGACATTAAAGTTCACTGTTCGATAGTTTAAAATAAAAAGAGCAGAGAGCAATTTTGTAGTTACTAGGCAGTCTTAATGCACTTGCATATCCACTAATGGAGTCCATGACCTTACTGGAGCACAGCAGGAGGCAGAAGAGCTGGCAGACATGTCAGCGTGGCCAGGTAGGAGGTTGCTGACAGAGATTATAAATCAGTTCTTTGCCACTGGGAGGTCAAACAAGATGGCCGATGGCTCTGTAGGGGCTAACATGGCCGACTCAGCTCAGATAACTAAAAAAATGAGTCCAGCAGAAACACATGCACACGTAATGCCCATATTTTCTACTTTTTTTCAGAAAACAGTGGGTGGATTCTGGGACTGGAGAAGGCAAAACGTTTAATTTATGGTGCTGTTAATCCCCCTGTTGCACAGACACAGGCAGTGAAAAAACTGCTAGGATGGTTACACTGCACGACTTATACTAGAACTTGAAAGAATGTAATCCATTCAGTATGGCCTCTGTCATCCGATTCTGCTATTAGGCCAGGATCCCAACTGTTAGCCTGTCATCTAACCTCTGACTCCAAACCCCTATAAAGTCACAGCACATACATTCTTACCCTTGGTTTCTAAGTCTGTACTGCTGGCCAGGACAAACAATTATTTATCTCAGAGCCATACTGTGCTGAGGCTCAGAGGACTAAGAAGATTGATTTTGGTTTGTCCACAAGCGCACTAAATAGGCTGAGACTCACAGCCTTACTTCAAGATGTTAGGATTTTCTTAATGCCATCTGGCACAAGTTTAATTTACAGCAGTAGAGAAACGCTGACGAGCTGCCCGCTGCTCCCCAGGCTTCATCTTTAGAGGGAACTCTGAGAAAAACTACAAAGCAAATCTAAAAACATTGTCAGTGTCTTTTAAGGGTACAATAAACTTCTCAGCAACCTTGAAGCTAAACACTCGCTACTTTCACAGTGCTGGTAATGCGCTCAATCAGGCGTTGGGTGTATTTGCAGCATTGTAGAAGCGGACTGGTTGGCAGGTTAGGAGTCTGGGCAAAAAGAGGTTTCTTAATAGGAAACATGCGTGTGGCTGTCTGTCAGAGCAAGCTTACATTTCCCAGGCCAAACCGGAAACAAACGGCCTGGAAACCAAAGGCGGTAGCCGCTATCTTGTGTCACTCTAACCTCCAGGGAGGAAATGTGGGCAATGGGGAATGTGTCGTCCAGCGCTGGAGGGTAGTTAATGGCGTTAGTGTCCAGGAGTGACCACTCCGCTGGAATGTTTTCCACCGCTGCCGCAATTTGACCTGACAACAGAGCTGTGGATCAAAAGAACCATTTCCTCTGGTGTATGTGGGCGAACAGGGAAAGAGAGATGTGAAGTCTTAGTTTTTCCCGAGGCACGCTGACCTTCACCTCACTCAGATCTCAAACCAAAACCGAGCCTTTAATCAGTGAGAGAACTTTCTGCACAGATGTGGTGCAGACATATATATGCACGTCCACTCTCTAGTGTATAGTCAAATTATCATTATCGTTTCCTCACCTTGATGCTGTCTTCCACTTCCATGTGTCTAAGCAGTTTGCCGTTGACACTAAAGAGACAAAACTGTCCCTTGTCATAATAAATCATGCAGTGGCCCTCACTGGAAGACTGGATGAGTCGTGGGCGCAGGCAGTGCTCCGGGCCCTCCAGGGTCCGCAGCAGGTCCCCATTCATAGAATGGATGAGGCAAGGACCCTCTGCAAACACAGATGACAAGAAGTTAAAGGATAGT
This sequence comes from Pseudomugil tenellus, assembly GCA_037177515.1. Classification (NCBI taxonomy): domain Eukaryota; kingdom Metazoa; phylum Chordata; class Actinopteri; order Atheriniformes; family Pseudomugilidae; genus Pseudomugil; species Pseudomugil tenellus. The sequence goes on from JBAMHX010000005.1 coordinate 12,907,933, forward strand.
TGTTTTAATTATGGTGCATGTCTTGTTTCTTGTCAGTGTTACTAATTTAAATGCATGTAATATATATGTGGAATGTTTTACGGGTACACGGTATTTAGCAGTAAAGGCTGATCTACATACAAGTCTGCTTCTAGAAACTCAGATGCCTTATCCATGCTTCACCTTTAATCGGCACAGGGCAGCGAAATAATGTTCAGCCACTTTAGATCAGTGGTGTAAAACTACTAAACTGGCGTGTCTGCAGTTCAGACCTGCAAACCGACATTTGGACTTTACAACAAAAAACATACAAAGGCTTTCTCAACTTTTGTAAATCAAATGTAAATTAAGAATGAGAAAGGAAATAAAGTGATACCGAATAGTGGAAAGAAATCCAAAAAAAGAAAACAAAACACTTTTAGACATTTTTGAAAAGCTTGAATTGAATAAATAATAAATTTCTTCAAAGATACTAAATAAAATGTTATACTAATGTTTAAGAGTCAATACCTTTACATAAATCCTAATATAAATATTGTATTGTTAGAACTATGTGCAAAAATCTGTTTTTTTTATTCCTTAAAAATATGTTTCTTTTCTAAATGTGACCGAGTCTTAATAGGACTACTGTTATACTTTCTTTGATTTAAGCTTTTCTCTTTTTTATATAAATAACTTGCAAACTGCATTTTGCTTTTTATAATCATTTTATTTCGTAAAAGCACAGCCTTTTAAAATGTGATGTACTCTTAATCTGGTGACCCCTGAAGTTTGCATGGAAGTAGTTTGTGCTGCATGGTTATATGTCACAATTCTCGCTTTCCACTCTCCATTAAATATAATTTAATGGGAAGAGTAGATTGAACTTAGATCTAGACTTAAATATTTCAGACATGCAATCAGAGGTGAGCCATCTCACCTTTGCAGCCACTGATGACGAGACCCAGCTCGGCGCAAACACTTGCACAAGTCACCTCACAGTCGTGGCCCGTCAGGATGGCCCTCGGAGTGGTAAACGCTGCTGGAAAGACAAAAACACAACAGATATGTTTAGCATCAGCTGTGTCAATGCTTCATGGTCACTAGAGGGGGGCAAAAGACAAAAAAATATAACAAAAAAAACACAGAAAACCGAAACAGTATAAAAATACCCCCCCAAAATAATGGAACACTTTGTAAATTTATTGTAAAGAATTTTTTATGAAGATGCTTTAAGTCTTTTGTCTTGCACACATTTTGCACAAACACACCGAGTCTTTCAAGAGCTATGTTTAAAACCTTCTCCCCATGACTGCCTTCACTGGATCCAGATGTTTCTGCATTAGACAGGCAGAGAAACAGAAAACCAGAGGAAGCAAGAGTAAGTTATGGTCCAAATCATGAAATTTGCGTGATTTTGTTTTGGTTTGAGCCGTCAGGCCGAGTGACAACAGAAAATCGACTGTTATTTCTCCATCTGTCCTCCCTGCCTGCAAGCGAGTGCACAAACAGATACGTAGAGCTTATTTTTAGTGTTTTCCTGTACATACCGTGACTCTTTTAGCAACTGAAGATGGATTAATGACAGAGACGGTTGCTGTAATTTAAACATTTGCTCGGTTTTGAGTTGGACGACTGCACAAGCAGAGGTATCTGATGGAAAACAGAGGAACAGTGCAGGTCAGCACTGCGTGTCTGTATGTATATGAAGCTGGAGTTCTGTTGCGGTTCAATGAACAGGAAGGGGGGTCTCATCTTTACTAAACATATCTTTCTCTGTTTGAGGTTAGTTTCGTTTAAAAAAGAAAAAAAAAGTGTTTGAATAAAATAACTTTTCATCATTTGTGTGTGCCCCAACACAAAATGACCCCATCTGGAGGATTATGCCAATCATTATTCACCAGATTATTCAGAAAAAGCTAGTGAGGATTCTCCAAAACCTTTTAATTCCTTGTGATGGGAATAAAAATCATTCTTAAAGTAATAGATAGTTGTAACTAATGCTATATATTGTGCACTGTATTAAGTTTAATGACTTAATGCAGTCACTGCCTTAATTCAGTTATGCAGCATAAAATTCAATACAGGTCCAGTAATAAGAGCCACCATTTCCCCTAAAAGCTACTGTAAACTCTTAATTAGATTTAGCAGAAAGGCTTTATATGAACTGTACAGTCATGTAAAAAAACAAATATGAGGGAAAGTAACCAAAAATTTTTTTTAATTAAATCCTTTTGTACAAAACTGAACTAATTATGTAGGTATTTATTATAAACATTTGATTCAGTTCTAAACCTTAAAACTGCTAAAAATGTGCTACATAATTTTTAATGCTAGTTGTTTGGCATCCAGCTGTCCATTTTGCAGCTGTCCAAACTAACATATCCGTTTTTATCTGGTTAACGGCCTCATTGTCTCTTAAAACAAACATGACTTTAAAGCCAGAGATTTTGCTCAGTGAAGAGCCATGAAGCGGATAAACGGAGTAAGTTATCAGTTTTAAGCTTCAACCTGCCGTTTGGTTTGAATTAAGGCCACATATGATTACAATCTTATACCTGCATACGAGCAGAGTCAGAACGGTAAGGAAAGTATCAACTATCTCCTTGTGTATGTGTGTATTGTGTTGCTGATGCAGTGCGGTTATTAATCTTTGATCATGGGCACATTGTGGGAGCTCAAGCTCATTTTACAACTCTGAAATGATGCAAATCAAAACATTTTTACAAGGAAGTAAGATTGTAAGTATGAGTTCCCAAGTTAACACCTTGTTGTTGGAAGGAAAAATGACTGTTTTATGTGAGTTTCGACTATTCAGCAGTATTTATTAAGTAAAATAGAACAAACAATATAACAAGAAAAAATGCATTACATTGTGGATTTCTAAGCTGCAGTTGGAGCTCAAGATGACTTATTCTTCATGTTTAACTGATAACTCATCTAAGAAACCGAAATAGGAAATCTGAGTTCATGAATAACCTTTAAACAGGTTAGCAATGTACAGATGTGATTAGATAAAAGAAAAATCCATTCAGATTACTTGATGTGCTTGAGAACTAACAGAGTGGATAATTCTATTTTCATCTAAGAATGTATGCAGAAATTACTGCAGAAACTTGAAATAAACATGTAAGAGGGTTTTTTTTATAGCTATAATATAACTATAGTTATATTAAAAATATTCAATCTTATTTAATCGTCAGGGTGTTTTTATCCACTTTTGTTTAAAAATAAAGAGAAAAGAACAAATTTCTGCTTGTATATTTGTGCTGTTTTTTTCTTTCAGAGTACAATGGAGCTCATTCGGTCTTTCAGTAATGGAAAAGAAACCACGTGACAAGTGGAAAGCCAAGCTAAATATATTTTGCTGTACTGATCATAGTACATTCCATCACAGCCGTAATATTTGTGATCTGATAAAAATTTGTAAAGCAATACCCATTATGTTTTGAGGGTGAGATTAGTTGCAGTGCTGCTGTAAAATTTAAATTAGATGTAACTTAAAAATCAGATTGTTTTACACAGACACTTTATATATATATATACACACACAAACACACAGACAGTACAGATAACAAAAAGAGAAAAACATACAAGTCAAAATAGTTTCATAACTATGAAAAACAAAGGAATACTTTTTTCAAGCTGTCAGTTCCTTAAAACAAAACCAAAAAACCCAGAAGATTAAAATATACATTTCTTAAAGAACTAGTCTCTTATCCTGCCAGCAGATGGCGGTAGCGTCTGTGGAATCCTCTTCGTGGTATGCAGGAATCCAGAGTGCATAGGTCAATGTGTTCATGTGCATATCAACCATTCAGATGCATTCGTGTCAAGCTTATGAAGTGTGTGGGATGTCCACAGACCATTACACGTGAAAAGAATGTGTGTGTCTGTGTGTGTGCACTCTTATTCAAACGTATGTGCAGGTTTTAGCTTTAAAGTGTTTGAGTTTTTGGCAGCAGAATAAAGAAAGTCTGCTGTCTGTCTGTTGTGACTGTGTGTGTATGTGTGGGCGTGCAGCAAAACTTCATGTCTGGAAGAGCCTCTTGTGGTCTGGGGCAATGGAGCATCACTTTGTGGTGGTGAGGGGAAGGGATGACGAGTGCTTTGTCTGCCCCTCCAGCTTCAGCGTAGTAACAAGCACCAAGCCAGCTGATGTTGGACTGACATGCACAAAACGCACTGTCGCATGCAAGATACATCGCAATATCAACTAAACCATGTTTTTTATCAGGGATTTTGTAATCAATTTAAGTTGATATTCTGAATTATAGTATATTACCATGTATAATTATGCCTGCAGATTTTTGACTCAACAATGAAATTTCATCTCTACTTTCCATTTAAAAACACACCTACTGGGCTCATTAACCAAATCACAATTTGTCATAAATTTCATCCCATTTGTAATGGATCACTTGACAACATGCATCCAAATCTAAACCAGTCAAATTAGCACCAAGAAGGCTCAGGACTGAGCTATGTGAGTCCATCGCTTTGATCATAGCTAATGCCATATGTTATGGTAACGTTAGGGAGGCCTGTGACATTTTTCACTTTTATCGACTAGCATGACCTCGCGGCCCTCAGATGGCGGTGAACTTTCATGTGCTGGCCGACGACCCCCAACGTCACATTTAACGTCTCTAAGTGGCCCTCACTTTCACTCACATTAAAGACAGATTCTCAAACACGCATGATATCTGGGCCCTGCAGAAACGCAATCTCAAACACATTATCCAAAGCTGTTCCTGGTGTGACAGTGTTGCGAAATCCAATCTGTTTGCAGGAGGCCTGGCCTGGTCAGACGAAACTAGTTGTTACTTTACGGAGGAGGGCCGTAAATCACACAGTCACAACTGTCTGAGAGAGTGAACACTCGGAGAAAACCTCTGCATGGGTGTGTACAATAATAGGCTGTGTACTCACTGCCGGGACTCTCTCCAATGCCGCTGTGCTTTCCATTCCAGTACCACAGCAGTAATGTGGCATCTCTGGAGCCTGACAGTACGTAGCAGTCTCCTCCGATGTATGACTCAGAGCGGGTGAGACATGTCACCACATCCCGGTGCCCGAACACTATCTGAGTTAGTTTGCCTGCAAATAGATGAAAAATATAGTTTTTATAGATTACTTTCAGGTGATGAAAAAAAAACAATAAAATTTGATGCACACACACTCACACATACATACATATATTTATTTTTTTTGTTATTTACAGACAGACATCTATATCTATATATATATATATATGTATATATATATATATATATATATATATATATACA
>JBAMHX010000005.1:12919740-12958251 GCA_037177515.1 Pseudomugil tenellus
GGTTGGAAACCTGGAAAGTTCAACTTGTGGTTTTTGGGTTGTTTTGGGGGGGGAAAAGGAGTCGGAAAGCAAGTTTTGAAAGAAAACTTCCCATGCCCCCCCCCCCCCCCCCCCCCCCCCACCCGAACCAAAAAAAAAAAAAAAACTGCACATTGCTTAAAGTCCCTTCAGAATACCAATTTGAACTCTGGTTCTGTAGTTTTAGTTGCAAATTTCCCTTTAATGGGCAAGATCATAGAAAAGCTGGCGTGTGTACAGCTCAGCTGATATCTGAGCACAAACTGCATCTCTGAGAAATTTCAGTCAGCTTTCGACTCTCATTGCTGTACTATTAATAGTAGATGATCTCACAACGATTTTGGACACAGGAAAGATAACAGATCTAGCACTTCCAGATGCAAAGGCTGCAATAGACACCACAATTAATGAATCGTAGAAACTAAAGGTAGAGTCATTGCCTGAGTTATGACTATAGATTGGCTGGGACTGACAATAGCTGAAAATAGCTGGTCTTTCATGGGTGACAGGCATGGTGACAGGTAAGAGGGTGTTAGTGGCCAGAACTTAAAACAGAAGACCAGTTTATGTGAGGGTACCTTGACTTCATTAACCCACTAAAAATAAAATAAATAAAAACGGGTTTTTTTTGTCTTTTTTTTATTTACCTTCAACCAAACTAGAAAAAAGGCTACAAGTTGCAAAGGTCTACTAACAATCAGAACATAAGGAAAAGCTGGAAACTTAACAGATGGGAATGTGGTGTGCCGAAGACCACCTGAACCCATGAGGTTGACCTGCCCTTTTACTACCACCCTAACTTGCCTCCAGTCTTCATATTGTTATAGGTAAAGCATTTCGATTTGACCCAAACATCATAAATAACTGCAGAGCTGACAATGGAGACACATTAGCGATTTTTTATTTTCATCTCTATGCACAAAACGTCTTCGAAACTTTTACAGTCTTCTAGCTCTGCTGTTTGCTTTCCTGAGTGGAACTAAGATGATTGGGCCGATGATTGATGACATATTTTGCATCAGTAGCTTTTCGGGTTTAAAACTCTCTTCCAGAGATTCTGATTCAGTGGACATCTTCAGAGATATCGGAAGTCAACTAAACACACTTTGTGAATGTGAACACCATAACATGAGATTTAAACTTTTTACAAATATACGGCATCTCCAAACATCTCCAGTGAAAACAAGCGTCCTCTCTTTGACCTTCAAGCCCATTTCCTTTGCTTAAACAAGGTGTAGAAGCATTTACAGTGTTTTTACTCAGCAGCCTGAACAGAAAGCTATTTTCCTCCTAGCGTGTAAAGAAGAGGAACATCAGTGTTAAACATCAGGAAGAGAGCAGAGCAAATCCGGTGTATCTGACAGCTAACCAGAAGCACTGACAGTATCATTAACACCAGCATGGGCAGATGCCGACACTGACAACGCACTAGCATGAGAGAAGAAGGAAAGAAAAGTGGAAAGTCGGATCATGTAAGAGGGCTGTGCACTCTTAAAGAAATTTAAAGCTGTGGGAAGGGTTAGAAATGTGTTTGAAAAAGCCTGTCTGAATATTATGTTTTGAAAACTGTATGTGGTGTTAAAATAAAAACATTTCATAGGAATGCGTCTGTACAGTTAGACAGTGGATTCATGGCAAGAGTCTGAGTTTGTGTATGTGTGTGTGTGTGCTAGGTGGTGGTCCCCAGCCAGCTGTCAGCGCCGCAGGGACACCACACTAATAGGGACTCATGGGATCTTGGTCCATCACAAGCAGGCACACTGACTACACTCACTGCCCCTTAAAGGGCCATCACTTCAGAACTGCCCAACACTGCTCTGTTTCCCTGATCTCCCCTGTTTCCACCTCAGGTAGAAAATCTGGCTCAGAACCAGGTTTCCAGCATGGTCCTTTGCTTTCCCCTGAAAACTGCTTAGTGAATGCATATGCACATAAACGCTTGTGATCTTTCCTTTCACACACACCTCACTAATGATGAGAGAGGGGATGATTTCAAAACCAAGACTGTATTTTCCCACAGTGAGAAAAGAACAAAGAGGACAAAGTGTGAATTAAAATGAAAGGAATGATTTAAAGATTACAAGTAAAAGTTATGTGGTGGTGTTATGTGCAGACAAGAGCTTAGTTGCCTTCTGAAGTCCTCTTTTTTTTTAAACCATATTTCCAGGTTATTTGTTGGACGTTTCTTTGTTAACGTACCACTTGCATTGCTGAGCTTCGGGGTGGATGCGGCTCAATGAGTAGCTGACAGGGAGTCTGTCCAAAACTCCTGATCTGAGACTCCACAGCCTGAGGAAAATAAAAGAAGAAGCATGAACTCGGGGAAAAAACAATCAACACCTTTTGTCTAGAATGAACCTTTGAGTGAAGAAAAAAAAAACATGTCTAATACTTTCATTTTCTTTTTCTCTTGCTAACTCGCATTTACACACAACCATCAATTTATCCTCCACAGCCACACAGAATCAGAGGCGAGCTGGGCAGGCGGGCTCTTAAGCTTGGTTAGGTGGTGTTAATGAAGAGGTATAGGACCATAAATGTCAGAGCAGACGCCAGCTGAGCAGCCTCTGGACATCATCACACAGCTCACTGTCAGGCCGAATAGCACGAGGTGGGGCACACTCCCTGCTAGATGTATAAGGGTCAGAATAGTTAGCTAATAGATCGACAAACTGTTGCACAAAAACTTCAGAGACAAATTCAATATAATGTTTTGCATTGCTGTGTTTACATCTAAATTAGAAAAAAAGGTTCTTGTTTATTCCTCAGATCCAACTAAGTACAGAACACAAAGCATATTCAAATATTTCATGAAATGAATCTCTAAAAGAAAACGTCCAAACATGCAGGAACTCCCAGATATATTAATTTCTTGTAATTATCCAAACTCCCTTCAGAAACCTCTGGGATGTGTCCCTGGACATGCGTTTAACAACTCTAAGCCAACAAAATGTACAAGTAAATGTTTCGTAGTAAGAAGACAAATGGTGATCGGTGGTTTATGAAATGGACAGGCAGACACAAAATGCCCAACTCAAAATGATGACAGAGCCATCAGTATGTTTGTGTGTTCCGTGACTGGCTGTGTGGGAGTGACAGCATGTGTGTATGTGTGTGTGTGTGTGTGTGTGTGTGTGTGTGTAGGCTGAGGCGCTTGAGCCTCTCTTGGCATAAGTTTGAGTGTGAGCTCATGGTTGAGGCCTGCATATGGTATTTCCATGAGAAAAAAAAGTTTGGGAAATTATTCTTCTTATAACCATTGTCTGAAACTAACCAGAGGGGTAGAAAAGAGGAGTAATGATAACTTTCTATTACAAGGTTTCATCATTTGCTTCGAGCTGAGTCAAGTTACAGAAGCTCAAAACTTTTATTTTTCTGATTTCTTCATTTAATTTCAGGATTTTCAGACATATTACAAGATCAGTGCCTCACAACGGACACGGCCAATTCACCGCCAACCATTGGCATAGAGTCTCTGCATCTGTTTGCTTAGCGAATTATGGAACACTTATATTGATCTAGTAGATTCTTCAAATTCATTGTCAGTATACAAAAAAAAAGACTACAACGTAGGCTGATGTCAGGATATCTGCTTTGATTCATCCTAAATTAAATTGTGTTCTAATTTATTTTGGGTCGGATTGTTTTAAAAGTTATTGTTACTGTTGTCATGGTAATTATTGGTATTTTTATTATTGTTATTGTTTTATTATTATCTTTTGTTAATAATATTATAACTATTATTTTTGTTTACTCAATGTTACAGTTTTGTTTATCTGTGTGTGGTTTTTCATGTAAGCCTTCACAGGCTTCTACCACTCCGACGCATATTTGCTTGTTTATATTGTTTTAATACTTAGTTTTTAAAAATAAATAATAACATGTGCATCTTGCACTGATCTGAACACATGTATAGGTTATCTTTTCTTAATAGTGTGGTTTAAATGTATTGTAACTGGCCTGTAATAAGTATTTAAAGCTTGGTAAAGAAAGATGGGAAATGACCTTGTGAACCTTGTGAAGTAAACACTTCCGATCATGAAGGAGAATCTGATCATTTTCCATCTCATGCACAGTTTGTGAAAATAAGTGCATCAGTCAAGGTCAAAGTGCTACCCACCCTCTGACTACAGGCTACAGCATTTTGCTTAAGCTAATGTGTGGAAGAGACTCCTCAAAGGCACTCAACTTATCTTCATTAAGTTCAGATGTGACATTTACGAGGCTGCGGAACAGTGGAAAGTGTCTGAGTCTAGGTCAGCGCGTTCTACTCCTATATGCCAAAGCGATGCTCAGGTGATTATATGAGGGGCCATCCACAAGGCCAATCTCTTTTGGAGGCGCTGGCCCATGTCTGATGAGGGTATTCTGAATTCTATACATTTAAATGGCAGAGACGCCCTCAGCTCAGATGTCCCAGCCTGTCCTTGATTTACTCAGCAGCTTGACATGATGGATGTTCATGTAAAACATTCTGCGTTTATGCTAATGTTAAACAACAATGCAGACTGAATAGAATTAAAACAATGAATACAGTGGGCTTGTACTTCTGACCAGCAGTGCAGCAGGATAGTTTGCATCTTTGGCTTTAAATGTCAATCTTTAAAAAAAGATAATTAAATACAGCAGAAGTCTCATCATCCAAAGAAATCAAACGTTGTTGGCTTTGTCTTTGGTGAGTGGCTTTGGCAAAGTGTCACAGCAGGTTCACTCGCTTGGGCTTATTTCCAGTCTTCTGCTGAATTACGCAAACACAGTACAATTCAGACAGGGTTCTGTGTTTTATCGCTGGTGTGAGAAGCTGTGGGATTTTCCATAATCATAAGTGAAAGAGGGGAAGCCCTGTATAATGATGAGAAGGCTAGTCATTGTGCGTTTCTCTTTATGCACCAAGAGGCAACGCAGATGTGCACATTAACCCACCAGCACATGGACACACGAATGAGTCCGCATGCTCAGTTCTTCTGTGATTTGGGGCAGGGAGACAGGAAGTAATCATGGGTTTGAAAAACACTGCAAGGGTATTCCACAGTCAGTAATCTGTGCTGATATTTTCCAAACGTTCTCCCTGGACTGACATACCTGCCAAAACAACTGGTGGGTACACATAAATATACACACATATATGGAAATATCAATAACTGAATGTGTACATGTGGATGCATGTTTCAGAATGAAATGTGCATATTTTTTGAGTGTGTATATGCAACAGAATTTGGTCTGCTAGAGGTTGGCATCCACCGGAAAGCATTGCAGAATCAAAATCAACAAACCAAAAATTCAGAACTCTTTGACCCGTGTATGCAAACATACACACACATCTGCAAACCATCCCCCTGACACTGAACTACCCCGGGGTCTGTCTTAATGCAGCCGAGCCCAGCCCAGACCACAGCTCAGGCTGAAACAGTTGTCACTCAATAATGGCAGACTCTGGGGACACTTTCGGGCCCCAAAACCCTCAGTTCCAAAGCTCCTGTAGTCCTCTTCCCCACCCCCAGCACCCGGTTGTGACAAGGCCCAGGCCTGAAACTCCGCTTCCACCTTCTGCCCAGACAGGGCACGTTTCCTTCCGCTCAAACACAGTAGACTGAGAGCCTCGGATTAGCTCACAGAGGCAACACTGCTTTCGTTTATTTAACTAATTAAAGTGCTCAGACTGAAGGTGTTTTCAGAGGTGAAAAGCAGCACACTGGAGTCACAGCATCAGAGAGGGAGTGGGAGGAGAAAACAACAAGCTCCTTTCATCTCTACGCAGTGGAACAAACTTAAAGCTTTATTGATATTTTGCACACCAATGAAAAAGTTAGTAAAGCTTAGCTTCTGTATTACACTTCAAATAAGGCATGTGTACTATTTTTGTAAGATCCTGAAGGGGACTGAAACAGCAACATGGCTGCAAACAGAAAAGTCAAAAACATTTGTAAGAGTTTCCCCAATGTATAAAACATAAACAATAACACTTTAGAGCACCAATCTGTCTTTCTGCACATATATTCCCAGAGTGCATTTCAGCAAGTAGGGTGAGGATGTATCCGATGGCTTCTTGTGTGTTGGTAGATTAATCAGCTCCATTGTCACTCAAACAGCTTGGCAGAAATAGTGGACTATCAGAGATCCAATTTTCTGGCGTGTGTGTGTGTGTGTTAAACAGAAGAATGGGTAATGGGCTGAGCTTAGAAATGACCGGTGAGCACAGATAATGAATCTGCATGTATGTGTGTGTGTGTGTGAGTGTGAGGATAAAGGCCAAAGCACATCTGGATGGGAATTAGGGTGAATGAGGTGATAAATCAATGATGTGCCCCTGGTGCCCGTGATGCTCCAGTCACTGAGCATGAAGGGCAGCAACACAGTGGAGGCAAAAGGCTGTTCCAACACTTTAGAGACGCTAAACTCATCTCCATTTAGATATAAATGCCAGGAGGAGTCTTATTTATTATAGGAAGAGTTTAGTTATTGGGTTGTTTTTGGTTGCTTTTTAAAAAAAATAATAATAATAATACAATCATCACATTAAACATATTGTGTTAAAAGAAACCAACATAATGCTGCGTCTCAAACTCCCAGGTTAACAATTTCTAATAGTTCAGATCATCTAAAAAATTTGCCGGTCTTTCATTGTTTTAGTCAAGGTAGTAGTGCCACATTTCCACATATTAGTAATTGTTAGAAAACCAGTAGAAACGTTCACATCGTAACAAACTGAGTCTGTCCTCAAACAGAAAGCCTGTATAAATCTTTCTTTCTTTACCATGACAACAATAAATATAGAATGTTGCCCCTTTTGGCGCTAAAACCTGTTGTCAGAAAGGTTGATGGGAGCTGGGTCAATTGGCCTTGCTGCTGGTGAGCTGCCTTTAACAGCAGATTGGTGAAGTTGTCATGCTTGTGTTAGGTTGTGGGCAAGCCAGCGGTGTTTTTCTTTTCAGCACTGTGTTTTGTGTGGTTGCTTTCAGGCAGGCTGTGTAGTTTGTGTGTGCTGCAGTACAAAGTGGTGGAGATGAATTATGAATGAAAGCCAAGAAGGAGGCTTTAAGGCGTTAAAGTGGAACACTTGGTGGAGTGCTTTCAAAAGGTATCACACGAGGGAAAGGCTTTGCTCAGCAATACCTGCCAGTGGGCTGTTAGCTTAGCTCTCCATTCTGCGAGCAATTTAACATGGCTAATGGCATCAAAAACCTCCCTGAAATACAAAATCAGAAAATGGGTAGATGCTTTTACAATATACTCGGATCAAAAATCCATTTGAGGGTGCTCAAGTGTACTTAAGGTTATATAAGAAATCCTCCTTACTCAGCGTGATCGGCATACGCAAGTTCAATCAGCAGTGTATTAAAATATTTGTGAGTGGTTGCAAATTCTATCATGTAGCAATCTCACCTCTCTGAGCAAGGGGTCGTTGATGGAGCTGAGGTTGACTGCACCTTCATAAGTCAGATAATAGAATACGTTGAGTGCCCTGGCAGCTTCGGGTCCCTGCTGCTTGTAGCCGAAAATCAAGTCGATCCATTGGTGAAGCTGGCAAGACACAAACTCGCTCTCCAGAGCCTGCGATGAGATAAGAGGAGACGACATGAGCTTTGTGAAAGTCAACAGATGCCCACCATTTAAACACCATACTCTTACCAAATGCTCCTCCCCAAACATGCTGCTCATGCCATTACTAAACAGCACTTATCATTAATGCCTCTCAATGGCAAATTCCTGTGAGAAAAATTATATTCTGCTAATTGTTCTTGCAACAGAACCTGACGATGATTTCTGTAATGAAAGAAATGCACAGTAAGTCTATATCTGATCATAAGGGAGCATCAAAACTATAGTGGCTCATTAAGGGACCTGTTCCAGCGTCTGTCTTTGTTCCTTTCTCTGCGGTTTATGTGCCGATAACAGCACTATGTTGCTCCTATGCGGACGTCTCTGTGCCACCATAATGCTAAGATCCGAGCCGTTTTCTCTCCTCATTAGTCGGTAAAGGAGGGAAAAAGCATTTATGGTTTCCTCATAAAAACAGCCGATTGTGTTAATTTGTGTAAAGCTGTCGGCTCACAAAAGGCCTCTAAACACAACCAAATTAGAATGAGGCAGGCCTTGATTGTCATTGCTGCCTTGTGTCACATTAATTTGTGACAAAACATTAGCCTGTGCTGCACTTAAAGAGCAATTTATATCATTTAAATTTTTACTGCCGATACCAGTGCATCCCTCACTTAAATGCGACTTTCTGACAGGTCATTTTGCATCTAATTTGTTCCCACTCGCTTAATTACAACTTTCAGTCAGGGAGGAAAACAGCAGACCGTGTGCAGGTCAGGTATGATGTTTTTCACTGCAGCACCAGTGAATTTTTGCCATTACAAAGCAAATGTGAACCGAACCAGTGAGATAATGTGGAAGGAAGAAAATAAAGTATACACGCGTTTATAATGCGAGAAAAAAGGAGAGTAACGCAAAGGTTTTGTGGTTAATTCGTGGAAGACAGCTTACAAGCACAACAGAATTAGATCTGTATATTTTTACTTGATGTAGGTTTATAAAGAAACAGTTATGTTAACATTTGGAAACATTCACACCAACAGTACACAGATTCATCTTTAGATGTAAACATACAAATTATATACAGTATATAGGAGTCTGTCACACAAGACAGGTTGAATATACAGTACCATTTTATGTTACTGTGACAAAACCTACAGTTTCACATAAATTTGTGGTCCAAATTCAGGTTGCAGCTAACTGATCCCAATGAACACCAAAAAGCTGTTTTTGAACATCTTGTTAAAATAATAATGTTTTTCATTATTCCTTGGAGGTACTAAAAGTTGCTTTGTTTATTTCAAACAATATTCTGCTCTTGTAAGGTTTGTAGATTGTTCTAGTTGTACACCCAGTGGTGGTTGTTATAAATAATGATATTTTGGATTTTCATGCCGCACCTAAGTGCATAAACTGTCTAGGGAGCCGTAAATTCAACAAGACCAGAAGGAGAGGAAACAGTCCATTCTTCTTCTTTTATAATTGCCTATTTTACATTTTCTGTTAAAGTCTTGTGGTTTGGGTGCTAAACCTAAAACAAAACACATCTTTAGCAATTTTTAAAAAAAGAAAAATTAGCACCTTAGACAGCCTGGAGTCCACGTCTGTTTGATCCATTATACTTGCATAATGTTAGATTGTGTCACAAGTCTATCCTTTTATTAATGTTACATTATAAGCCAGGAAAAGCCCTTCTTTATTCAAACCCTCTTTAAGAGCAGACAGACTGAAGTTCAGCGGTGCGTGTAGGTATGTCTGTATGTGTGTGAGTGACAGAGAGGAAGATCAGTTCATTATGTGCCAGAATTGACCTTTGACGGGCCCTACTCCCCTGTTTCTAAAACTAAAGCTGGGACTGATGGGCATTTAATGTGCACCGCAATCAACTGTCAATCAGCATGGGGAAACAAAGAGCAGTCATGTTATTGCAACTCCCTCTCCAGAGGCCATACTTATGTAAATCACTCACATGTATCATTGGAAGAGGTTTACAAGGAGAACAACTGAGAACCGGAAAAGTACAATGTGGATTGGTTTAGTTCGTTAACATCAGTCTAACTAAAGGCTCCGCCGTTCTCTTTAGTAGGAATATGACCTTAGTGGACTGCTATAGATTTCGGTGATTCAAATATCAGTCTCTGTAAAGTGTACAAAGATGTAAATGTGTAAATGGTACTTAAACATATTTCAATAGGAATTTATAAATGTATTAGTGTTTGATTGGGGACAAGATGATATTAAGATGAAGACAAGGTTAATAAAAACCGAGTGCTAGAACTGAACTGGCAATATTCTATATTTTTTATTGTCACAATATAGTCAGAGAGGAAAATCAACATAAGATCCTACTCAAAAGATGCCATCAAGTCTGACAAATCCATATAATAAAACTCTATTGTTGTCAAATAAAATAGAAAGAAAATCACTAAAGGCCAAAAATACACAAATTACAAATTTTGTTATCACTACTGATAACAACATTGTATTATACTTTAGGAAGTACCTTGTTTTTAATGTATTAATGCAGTGAAGTTAAAATAGTAAAGTTATTTTTTTTGCACAACAGAGGAGAAATACAAGGAAAAAGGTACAAAATATAAGCATAAAAATGTAAAGGAAAACGTTACATACAGTTAACTACAGCTGCATTAACCAACTTTATCCTTTTACTTTACATTAAATCTCAGTGTGTGTTAGCAAATAAATGTCAGTATATCAAATGCATCACTATCAAATAAGTAATTAAATTAATGTTGATATTAAAATTTGCTCATAAAACCCAAGAAGAGTGAAAGTGTGGACGAGGAATTCTTTGACGTGTAATTAATAACAGTGAAGTCCAGAAATCAGACACGTTTCAATTACACATGAAGGGAGTGTAAAGTGAGCAGGTGTTGAAACGCTTTCTCGTGTGGTGCCACGACATGGAAGCGTCTGAGCAGAAGGTTGGGGCAGATAGCAGATTCCTGAAGTGGGATCTGGGGCCACTTCAGGAGAACCAGGCTGGATTATTGATGCGCCAATTAGCAGCCAGTGTGTGTGTCTCCCCCCTACCCCACCCCAGGGGACAATCTGATAATTAATGAATAATTTAGCATGCTTTTATGTAAATGCTGACAGGGGGTAGAAGTCACTGGAAACCCACATTTCTATTGTTACAGATTTGACAAAGTATACCTTTGAAGCATGGGGGGGGGGGGGGGCTCTTTGTTGTAAGCTGTGATTTGATTTAAATGGCTACCAAATCTTGGAATATTCTCCACTGTAGAAGAACTATTCATTCATCCTAATCATGTCATCCCATTACTGCCAGCATGTATGCAAATGCACATAACTATATACAATTCTTGAAGAACATGTTTATTTTGCTTGTGCGCATATATGACAGACTGGGATGTGAAATCCAGTGAAAAAATGTATTATAATGAACAAAGCTTGTATGTGTGTATATGTACAAGTCTCGGGTTACTTTAAATCTTTCCTTCATGAGACATCTGTAGCTTGAGTGTGGACTTTAAGCCTATAAAGAAAACCAAAAGTCCTTAAAAAGGATGACAGCTTGACCATGTGCCTGTCAATATGTTTAGCTTTATGGGGAGTTATAGATTAAAAGACATACTTTCCCAATTTGAGACATCAAGCCAGAAACGCAGAGTGACTGCAATTAACCAGATGGTGGACATTAAACTGGGATTACTGAGTCCTGAGAGGCAAACAGAGAACATCTTATCTTGAATCTGCAACTGGAATGTTTTTCTTCTTGCAGGTGGGATTTTTTTTTTTTTTTTTTTGCTGTTTATATCAAATTTGACCTCTTAACATCTTATGATTAAACTTTCTCTACTTAAAACTGAAAGTGTCTTCAACAGGCTGGAGTTGAAGACGCAGCAGCTGCTCTGAACACACCAGTGATGTTTCTGTACCTCATTGTGGTTTGTGGTTAGCTTTAGGATCTGGATTGAGCTGGATTTCACTTCAATCTTAACGAGGTGACAGTAACACTTTCCTCCTTCCCTCAGTGCTCCTAAAAAAGCCTTTTAAAGACTTATAGAAAGCTGTCTGTCAGGATGTTAAACATCACTTAGCTAAAAATCAATCTCCTCATTTGCATGCCAAGAGTATCGCAAGTATACGCCCATAGTAATGCATGTGGGCTTGTAACTTGATGTACATGTGTGCAGCATTATGTTTTTATATTGGTAATAATTGAATAAGTACAACACTTGTCATGTCTGAATATACTTTTAATGAGCCAGTTCACCCAAATGGCTAGATAAACCATACTGTGTGACAAATGTGTGTTTTCAGTAGTTAGATTAAAACTCGTTTGGCAAATCAAATCAGTTTGTTTTTCAGAAACACAGATGGCTCTTAGACAGAGGGGAAAAAATGAAGATGAGCAGGGTTAAAACTCTGTAAATAAACAATAAACTGTCTTATTTCACCGGTTCAATCTTCCGGCTAATATATTTTAGCTTTTTCCTCTATGATTACCAACGAGTGATAACAGTTGTGTGTATGTTCTACACAAAACATCATTATCTTTAATAAAAGCCAGACCATTTTCCCCCACTTTAACACAACTTAAATATCTTCCTCGTTTAGTTTCTCTTTTCATCTTCCAAGTTCAACAGCCGCCTTTTATTTTCCAGTCTACTTATTCTCTCACTTTTAATCCTGCTCCTCTCCTTTCCTGCTGCTCTTTCTACAAGTCATCTGATCCTTTGGATCAGCTCCTCCGGAGCTGCTTTGGCCAGAGGTTGACAAGCAGTCTGATTAAAGGGCTTATTTAGCTCAGTGCAGATGAGAAGCTGATTATCATTTTGAAGCAGGCAGGGGACGGCTGTACACAGCCAGTAGAAACAGGGGGCCCAATATGGAGAAGGAAAGAGAAAAAAAAGCAATGGATGACGTAAGGAATGAGATCCTTATAGCAACCATGCAACTAACGAACCACTTCCTTTATTCTCAAATATCTCAAATTTGCACACAGCAACTCAGCCCCAGATGTTACTTCAGTTGTACCCTTCTTGCTATTCAACTAATTAGAAAAGGTCACAACTATGAGAGTTCTGGCTAAGGTTCAGTGGAGCCACTCGGTGGCAAGTGGAACCTGAAACTCTAACGTTAATTCTCTCCTCCCATATTTCTTTCCATCACTCACCCAGTAGAAGAGCAAGAATATCAAGTTAAGGAGTGAAAAGAAGCAGAATGAGCAGATATTTGAAAACAAAATAAACATGCTAAGGTGGATTTGGTCTAATTTACAGCACAAACAATGGGCTAGACTACTGATTGAGAACTAAATGAGTAAAGTGAATTATCCTCACTCAAAATAATGTTCTAGTTGTTCCCCTTTTCACTGTGATGTACTGGAGAAGTACCTTTTGATCAATAATGATCTATAGGGCACAGAGGGGCAAACAATCCGTCCAACTAGACACCAAAAGGCTAAATAGCTAGCAAATAACAACCAACAAATAAATAAATAAATAAATGAGTATTAAATTAGTGTATTAAATAATTGAGCAGTTGACTATCAGAGCTATCAATCATTTTGAATTAAATTCTTCTTCGAGTTTACACGAAAATATTTCCGAACTAAGATTTTTTTTTGGCAACATGCTTATTCACTTTCACTTAATTCCAACGTGACAGTGAAAGTGACACACTTACGAATACCGAAAATAAATGTTGTTACTGTCTTTATATTTCCACCTGGAGTCACATTTTGGTTTGTCTCATTTTTTTACACATTTATTTCTGTACGTATTTCCTAAACCACTTCCTTATCCATTTTATGTAGCAGTCCTAACTTTTCTGCGGCAAATAAACATCTTATTTGACATCGGCAAGAATGACATAAGGGCTTGGAGGAGCACAGGAAGTGTGAGAAGGACAACATTAGTGAGTGAGCATTTCAGCAATAGTAGATCATCCCATTTCTCAGGCTTTCATTAGCCTCCTCAATTACGTCATCGAAAAGGAGGTTTAAAAGGAGGGGAAGACAAGCAGAACAGAGGAGGATGCGAAGAATACAGGGGGTGGGGGTGGGGGGGGTGCTGGGGGGAGGGGGGTTGGTAGTTCATAAAACACAGAGCACACAGTAAACATGTCTGCCCTTATGCATGACAATGCCCCTACAGTGAGCGCTGTCTGACATTAGCCAGATAACTCCCCCCTCTGCCCCCCATGCTAGTTCCCATCCTACAACAAAGCCTTCAGAGGAAACACCAGGGGTATAGATTAGTACAGGTCTAACAGGGTAAACCATGTTTTTGTTACATGAAGCTACGATGGACTAGACAACGTTAAGATTTTCACTCAGTCATTCACACGAGCATAAGTACATGCAGTGGCTTGCTTCAGCTCACACATGCGTTCCTCTGGGGTTACTATTAGAAGAAGAAGAAGAAGAGGAGGCTGGTGGGAACTGCCTGATGTAACTGTCTACTCTGAGAGTGCTGTGTGGATGAGAGGTGAATGTAAACAGCCATGATCTTTGACTTTGTATAGCTGGTGGTCTAAGCTTGGGAGCTTTTATAGTGGCTATATGTCCTGTGGGAAAAAGATGTGGGACATGTTTTTGTCTCCTGTACTTCACAGCCCCTCCTATTTTAAATAATAGTCATTGAACAAATTTATATATTAATAATTCTCCATGGCTACTTTTATATTTTTAGTGCTATCAAATGGCAAAAACAGCAGAAACAGCATCCTCTTACAATATTTGGAAAGAGAACAGAAAAACTGATTATGACTTAAGTTTTTTTTAACTGCCGATGGCTGTCAGCATATAAAGCTGACAAACCTCAGAGAAAGACTTTTAAAGTGTTAGAATATGGAGCTTGGGGGTAAAGGTGATTTGGCTCTTATTAAAATGACACTTGCCTGTCAGCAGTCATGTAAATTCACCTCCATAGGCAACATTAGTATAACGTAATCACTACCGTGACAGCTGTTAATGTCAGATGTGGGACTTTAAAACAGACTGACGTGTATGTTCACAGCAGAAGAACCTGACGATATTTTAATTTCAGATACATTTAACATTATAAGGAAATAAATAGTCTTTTAAAACGTAATATAGATAAATGATGAAAAGGACAAAACTGAAACTCATTTGTGAGCAGTCCTTCAGCTCTGATTGTCAACAGAGAGCTGAAATATACAGCATAACATCCAAAACCTGGATAAAATACCATCGGCTTAATTTTGCTTTAATTTCATAGTGCTTTGAAATGTTTTGTGTTTTGGGCAGTCAAGAGATATGGAGAAGACGTAATGATTAAAAAGTAAAGAGCGAGGGCGCGGGGTTGGCCTTTCAGTCTTCTACTCAACTTACTGTTAGAAACCTTAGTCTAAAAATCCTTCAGGTTTGCATAAAATGGCTTCATATGGATAACTTGTTGTGGACCAACTATTTTACTGTACACTTTGGACCTTTGCTGATGTAATGGGAACAACATTTTTTGCATTATCTGCTACTGGAGTACAGCATGGCTTTGAAGAATAATTGCATTGGCAACTGGTATGAAATAACAGTTTACTGAATCAACCTTTACCAATGTAGCACAAAACCCCAGACCTCATTCAAATGTCAAGAATCTTATATTTCCAACAGTATATAAAATGCAGGTACATGTAACATGTATAGACATTAGTCACGCCCCCCTCATGGGACATCTGGTACTAACAAGTTAAAAATGCAACCTTTGGTCCCATTAAACTTGTATACATCTCCAGAAAAACATATGAACTAATTATTTCTTGAGATTTTTTGATGTTGCAAGGTACAAATGTTGAAGATACATCAATAAGAGGCAAGTCATCTTGATAGCACATGCTCTTCTGCACTGAGTGTAAACTGTTAATTTGATATTAAATATGCCCTGTCAGAAACTGCATCTCTAGCAGAAGCATTGATCTCTATTGCTTATGTCACATAAAGTACAGGTACAAGAAAGCCAAAAAAAAATTACAAACGCACGCTTGTGTTTGGATTCAACTCACCACAAGAATAATTACTGGGGAGCATATTACTATCTGAAGGATCACAAGTTATTTTGTGTCAATCTGCCATAAGAAATTATGTGTTTACAGTGAGAGTTAACAGCATGTTATGTAGACCTATAGTCATGCTGCGCAAAACCAGCTTGTGACCCGTCATTCAACTGGTTTTCACCATTGAACGAGAATAAAATCTGTCTGACTTTCTGTGACGGGAGTTTATCTGATGTCATCGTCACTGCTTTGACTGGACAAATGCTGTGTGGTGGGAAAAGGGCTTGTGCGCCTCTCTCTCCCATGTGTGCGGCTGGCAGGTCTGTCAACAGCGATACAAGAGCAGAGATGACTGAAAGGGACCAAACGTTTGAAATACAGGCTCATAAATGAGCACCACAGAGATCAGTCAAGTGACTGTTTCTCACCTTTAATGAAGAGTAAAATAAGTTTGAAAACTTAAAAGGAGAAACTAGTATTTAATTAACACTTACGTCAGCTATTTTACAACAGATGTTAGAAAAGCAACAAAAAGTTGGATTACAAAGTTTTAACACAGTAATGGATACTAAAGTTTGCTTGTATTGTACGTTAAGAAGCCATGCTATAGTTTCAGAAATTTGGCTCTGTCTTTTATTGAGTAAATTGATGCATTATTTGGCTCAACATATGAAACTCTACCCACGTTTCTGGTTAGGACTGCTTAATAGAAGCAGCTCCACTGAACCCCAGAAACACGACAGTACAAGCAAACACTGATATGCAGAACAAATAACAAATTTAAAATTACATCATCACCTGCTGTAGTTTTAATAGTTAGCAGACCTTAGACATGAGATGTAGTTATATATGGCAGAAAGCTATAGGGGTTGACATTGCTCTGAAAAACGTAGTTATCTGGTGGAGAAGGGATCAAGTTCTTAACCTCTTCACTGACCTCCTAGTAAAGACAACAAGCAGCCCCTGATTTCTGTGACATGCTGCTTCAAGACCCCAGCATCTCTTCATGGACGTGTGTGGGTGTGTGATGGACCAGGAAAAGGGGAGTATTTCTTTACAAGCAAGCCTTTAAGTATACCGTAGACACTTTAATGTGGCGTTAGTGCATGCTTATCTTGAAGCACTGAGGTCCTTTGTCTCCAGCAAGTCTTGTCTAAAATCCAACTATTTGTCAAAATATCAAACTTTTGGTTGTGAAGTGAAGCCTCAGTGTTGTGCAGCCTACGCAGACAAACACTCTGAGATAATCTGTTGCCACGTAGCATATTTCTTGCTAAACATCAGTGATGAACTGTGGCATTTCCACCAGCAGAGTTGTATAAACCAGGCTACAGTTTGATGGGATGTTTATATCTTCTAGATTTTCTTTACCAACCACCCAAGTCTCCCTCACAACAACAAAAACAAGCTGCTGTTTGCACGGCAGTGAAATCCTTTACTGAGAGAGCTTTTTAATGGCCTCTCCAGATTGAGCTCTAATTAGCTGTTAATCATCTAAGGCTCATAACCAGAGTGCAGACAGCCGGCATGTGTGTGTGTTTGTTAGGATGCGTGCATTAGCGTGTGTTTGTGTGTTCTCTCCTGCTGTCTTTCCTTGTGTTGTGAGGCCATTAGCAGCAAAATTGCTAACAGAGCCAAACAGTCCATTAACTCCTTCACTCTTCCTCTCTCCTCTCCAACATGCTCATCTCTCTCCCAACAGCACCACAGTTGCCAGCTGACACCCTCTAATGTCAGCTATCTGTCATGACCGGAGACCTGTCCACCCACACAACCCTCCCTACACGCGGTCCCAGGCCTGGTCTGTGCATCATCTATACTATGATACAAATAGGTCTCTTAAAATGGTAAAATGATCTTATACAAATTATGTTACTGTACGCAAACTACAGGACAATGAGCAAACTTTAACTTGTGGCCTTTAAATGTCAGTCTGAAGAAGAATTTTAATACTACTATGACCTAATAAAGCACAAAGAAGGCATTTCATTGGTAAGACCCAGTGAAACTTAAATGAGTTTGTGTGATGGTGACGGTAAAAGTCACAAGCCATGTATAATGTAACCACATTTTCTTTAGAGCTTGTTTTTGAGCGCACACACCTGCTGGATGGGTTCAACTGCCTGTTAAATCAATATCTCAATTTCTCCAAAACAGAGAAAGAAGCGGAAGAATGAAATTTATATCACCTTCAGAGCAGCAAGTATCAACTGCAAGGGCAGTGTGCTTGCATCAGAACAAATTGCCTCTGCAGTAAATTAGGCGGAGAGGAAAAGAGCAGAGGAAATTGAGACAAGACAAGCACACTTGAACCCGTAATGAAAAGGTTCTTTGTGCTTAGATCACAAAGCACACTCAGATATTGTAACCATTGGGTTTATTCATCCTGCATGCATTAATTTGATCCAAATTACATTTTTTAAGTGTAATTATTCCATTAAAATGCAGTTTGAATGTATTCGTGTTTATGAATGGGAAGATATTATTTGTAAAAACAGCAAACAATATAAATAGTTAAATATTTAAAGATGGAGAAGTCCTCTGTGCGTTGACTAGTTCTCTGAAGCGTCATGTTCAACATTTCACCATTGCTATCGTGCTGATTTGGGGGACAGAAGTGACCAACTAGGCAAACTAAAGGCCCATCTTTGAAATCAGATTGAACAAAGATGTTTTAGTTTTGTTGGTTTTTTCAGGGTTTAGAGTATATCTAATAAATTATTTATTCATTTTCAGAAAATCCATCAGTAAACTGATCGGTGAAACTTAATCTAATTATTTTTAAAGCTGCTTTAAACATGAATATAATGCTGAGAAGTAAATTAAATAATGGCGCCATTAAAAAATGAGAATGTGGAGAAAAATAAATAACCAATAAAGAAAATAATAAAAAATAAAACAAAAAAAAACTGACCTGCAGTTCCTAGTTTAAAAAACTATCCAATAAATACAAATTTAAAAACAGCCTGGTGTGTTTAATGAAACTAATAATCCAAGACACAATGGTTATTGGTGATATTGAAATAGAAAAATATTAAAATAATTAAATGAAAGGAATTTAAGACACTTTTCTGGAACATAAAAACAGCTTTTAATCCTAAAATTGCATGCTCTGATGCTAACTAAATAAATCTATTTCTCTTGTATAAAAAGAAGTTTTTGGTTCCTGAAACAGCACGTTTCTACCACAAGCGTCCCTGGATACAGCCACATTAGCCTGGAAACTATGCTGACAGCCAGCAAGAGAGAGGGAAAGTATTTGATTAATGATAGAGGCATGGTCATATCAGCAGGCTGGTTAACAGACCCCGCCACAAGACTGCACAGGTCACAGAGCACACCCAGCCTCATCAGTACCCATTACTACATTGGGATCATCAAACCCAAAGCCACAAATGCTGTTCCACCAAAAATAAAATGAAGAAAAAAATAAAGGAATTGTGGACATTCAGAACCAAAACTACATCTTTTGTACATTTTTTGACATTTAGATCCATTAAATGTCTTAACCCTGAGAGGAGTCCAACTCACCCTTTGAGTGTGAGCACAAACACACAAAAACCAACAAATTTGTAAAGGAAGGATTAAAAGAACAAATGATAAGCAATTCAACTCTGGCTGCAGAAAACTGTAACTATCTGTGGCTTTCTGACCTTCAAGAGCAGACCAAGGCAATTTGATCCATAGAGTTACCTCAGATTTGCAGCCTAGCATGTGCGCGTGTGTGTGTGTGGTTGAGGAGACTATTTCTATAAGCAAAGTACGACAACAAATCCGACAACATCCGACACAAATGTACACTGAACATTTCTGCTTTGGCTTGAGTAGACAGGAAAAGGAGATTAAAAAAAAGATATTGCATAATTTCTCTGCACCGAGACATGGTTGCAATCACACACTGCAACATGCACCAGATGTGTGTGAATAGAGCACAGAGAGATGGTGAGGTGGATAGGGATACTAGATGAGTCAATGCTGGACCACTCTGCCAACAAAGCAATCCTAGAGTCGGGTTGTGGTAGAGGAGTGGGAGACTCGGGTAACAGGAAGAACCAAGACAGCCAGGAAATAACACTGTCCATTTGAATTAGCATTCCCAGCTAAGTATAGGAAAAAAAAGCGCTTTAGCCAGTCAGAGTTATGTGATATGACAGAGACACAGGTTCGTTTACGTAAATTAACTTTTTTTTTTTTTTTAAAAAAAAAATTACATGCATTATAACTATAAATAGTAAAAGAATAAATCAATGCTTAACATTTTATATACAAAGAATGATGCAATTACAAGAGCCATTATGGATTAAATCTGTAGAACATCCACTATATTATCAGAAAAGTGAGCTCAGATGGCTAGTATGGTCTTCATGGACAGACTGGAGGAAGCAATTCAGACTACTTTCTAGGTGGGAGTAGCTGGAGTGATCAACTTGTCCAAACAATTAATAACTAACCTCTAAATACTAGGACACACAAACACGTTGAGCTTTGGTAGCTAATGCCCATTCACCAGCTTCTAGCTGTGGATGGCAGGTGGAGATGCAGGTGAAACCAGGTTAGTACAACTATAAATCACCTGGGGCCTCATTTATAAAACTTACTTACGCAAAAAACGGACATGAACTTTGTCTAAGAATTTTACTACACAAACTTTGGGATTTATAAAAAAATAAACTTGATGTAGAAGAGTGCTTACCGCTGCGCAAACTCCAAAACATTTTGGAGAGGTAAAAACAGCAGCACAGCTGATAAGACGATACATTTAAGCATCATTAAACACGTTTGTTATCATTTACACTAGACTTTGTGTTATTGTAATCAAAAACACTAAAATACAGATTATTATATACATACCCAAAAACAGAGTTTTTATTCCATAAATATGCATTTAAATACTGGAGCACAGTACGCTCATACTAAACACATCATTGCGCTTATTGGTACATTAACTGTGAGAGGGTGTCCTGCAATCCGAGTAATTACCGAGTAGGTATACAAATATCGCCGGTACACGCGAACACAATGTGTCACAATGGATGTGCTTGCACTTCTTGAAGACTATGGTAGGATGACGATGGGAATAGTGTTTGGGGATCATGAGGATTTCCTGGCCAATGATGATGACTGGCTGATAAACCGATTTACACTCTCAAAAGGAGCGCTCTTACTGTTATGTACAGCAAAGGGTCCAGTTTCCGAGCGCCCGACTCCTGACACCTGTGCAACTTTTTCAGTACGGTTGTGATTTATGAAATGGAAATTGCGTGCACCTGTGCATAAGCAATGATTTTTAAATGACGAGATTCTACGCAAAGTTCTTTAAATGAGCCCTCGGGCACTGAAACCAGAAAAGGTGTAGAGGCATACCCAAGCCACCCTAACACCAAAAGAGGTTTCTTCATGGCAAAAACTTTAAAGTTTATAATTCTAACCATGACAGGGTGACTTTTAAGGTTCTTCATAACAGTGTGAGATTTTAAATGTTTTGACCCAGGATTGTGCAACTGCTCCTGCTTACAACATTATCTGTGCTTTATGGTACTCTTACCAGCCGATTAATGCGCACAAACTCCTCTGGGTTTTTGGCCCAAGGGGGAAGATCCACATCAGAGACCACAGTGCCATCTTCCATCACTCCCAGGTTGTAACTGTTGGCGTTGACAAACATCTCAGGCAGATAGTAGAACTCTGGAATTAGCTCCTGTCATTTACAAACAGACACAAACAGACACCGTGTTTAATTACTGCACAAATAATCACATATAAACCAGGAATTCAGGAAAAAGGAAGTACTTAATATTTGAGGCAACTCAATTTGGGCTAGCCTCTAGCCAGACAAGCTGACTGCTCAAATCAGATTTAATGTGTCTTTAGAGACTTACAGCCACAAATGTTTCACACAGAGGGTAACCAAAATACTGAATAACATTCATGCTTTTATGTTTTCACAATAGAGGATAATACTAAGAATACCAGTATAATCTGCAAGCAAATATTAAACTTTCTCAAAGTACTTTATCAACAGGCAAAACTGGAAGAAAACTACTGTAACAAAACAATTTATCAAGCTGCATCAGCAGCATATCTGAGAAATTACTGAAGCCCATGTTACCACAGCAACATACGCAGACCAATCGATGACACAAATCTAATCTGATCATTTTGAAATAACAGCGAGAAAGTCTGCCAAAAATATCAGATTTGATTAAAAAATTTGGATATGCCTGAATAAAATATATTTTAAGAAATTATTCATGGAAATTATCTCTGACTGCTACAACAATCTGTCACTTTATAACAAATAAAAACTTCCACACTATAGTTTTTCATTATTTGGATATAAATTATTTATTAAAAAAAGCTGCATGAAAAATAGATTATTTCAGAGTTTTATCTATTTTTTAAAAAA
This sequence comes from Pseudomugil tenellus, assembly GCA_037177515.1. NCBI lineage: Eukaryota > Metazoa > Chordata > Actinopteri > Atheriniformes > Pseudomugilidae > Pseudomugil > Pseudomugil tenellus. Next base: position 12,941,708 of record JBAMHX010000005.1, read on the forward strand.
CAATGATAGAAATGATAGATGATAGAATTTTTTTTCGGTTGTGACAAACAGCACAAAATATTTCCATACAACAGGATGGTGAAGAGAAAGGCACTTATGACAGCAGATGTAACATTATACATTCAGCCATTTGTCATTCTTAACAAAGCAGAACATGTTACAGTGAGTATAAACATTAGGATTGAGTTTGCGCTTCCAAAACATGCAGATAAATCAGTACAGCCCTCTGGGCTCTCATTGTAGCATTTCTGCACTGTGTTTTTTTTTTATGTCTCTCAGCGTACAAGACAATCAGTACGCAAGGATGCTTTAGTACTTGGCTGCATGCATGTAATAGAAGGAAAGTAGAACACATGTATTGTTGACATTAAACTCTGCGGTCACTTAACAACACAAAGGATTGCTTTACTCTTACATTAAAGTGCATAAGAATATATTCCAGAAAGTAATACATAAACCAAATTCCTGAAACTAATACTCAGCTGAGCTATGTGACATGATTAGTGCAACACCTACATCATAATTTGGACTAAAATTATTAAATGATCGTATTTGTTTTGAGGAATTCAGATCATTTGTTTGACTAAAAGTGCTGGTGTGCTTCCAATACCAAACTCACATGCTTTAAAGGATACAAGCGAGTAATAACAAAAACATAACATAAGAAAACAGGAGTTACCTAATTTGTTCTCCAACTTCAGAAATGAATGTGCCCTATAAGAGGACTGGAATTAAATTAGCTACACAAGATTTCCACTTCACTTTAATGAGGTGAAAAATCAAATGAGCAAGCAAACACGCAGGTTTAAAACAACACAGCACTTCCTCACTTCTGAAATTTCTTCACTCCACAAAACTTGACCTGAAACTAAAGGGTCAACCTCTTAACGAGGCCTCCTGCTTACCCAGGGTCACTGGCTGCAGCCTGCTGTAAATTTGAGCAGGAGGTAGCTTGGAGCATGCACACACATACACACTCATGGAAAAAAAAACCTTGTAGGCTTCACTTTCTAACACTCCAGCCTGCCTAGCATGGACCATTATGTGCAGTGGCCCCTTTGCTCCAACCTGGTCAAAGGCCAGCCCCTCTGATCCCCAATCCTGTCCTGTCATGGGTCACTGGAAAGGGCTCTGGCCCCTGGGCTCTCCTGCTACACTTCCACTGTTGCTACCTCTAACCCCTCTGATGCCTTTGGGCTGAGGCTAGAGGTCAGGGGATTGGGGATGAGAGGTCATTGTAGCGTCACCCAGGCTAGAGACACATCGAATCTGGGTGTTGTAACCTATTATCACCCCTTCTTTACCAATGGCGTATAAAAACAGAGGCTTTTTGCCCTGTGGCAGGGACAGAGGTTTGCTATCAATGGCCCAAACGCTAAAGCTAAATGGTGTACTTAGCATACCAAATTGATACATCTCATCCCTAATTCCTCTGTTGCTTGGGGTCTGAATGTGTTCTGCCAAGTAGATAAAGTCAACAGACTTTCAATGAAAAATGCTTAAAAATTCAAACTGAACAAGGAAACAAACTGATGTGGGCCAGATTTCCCCTTTGTTTTGATCTGAAGTTGAGCTCTCACAGTTTGATCCACATTGACAGGTCTAGACTGAGTGAGCAAATGAGAGCTGTTGTTGGGCTTTTGCAATCAAGCATTGGCCAGCTACACAGTAACACAATCCATATGTTTTATCAGAGGAACGTGAGGAAGGAGGGGTAAATGCAATCAAGCGTCAAAGCCCCCAACACCACTGCTGTTCCCCCATCCAGTGACCCAGTGCCAAGAGCAAAACCCAGCTTTGACAGAGAATGTCTGACTGTAGTTGTAAATGTTTTAGGAGAGCGGTTAAAGTGTGCACTGGGGGTTCGAATGTGCTCAGTATGAGAATGACCTGTGCTGTTGAAGGGCAGATCCAAAAGATCAGCACAGTTCGGGGGCCCAGTGGCAGGGATTCAAGTCCATGTTATAGCTGGCTGCATCTGAGACAGACGGCTGAGACAGATGAGGATTAGTCTAACGCTTTGATCAGAAGACCAGGAAGCTTTCATTGCATAGGGACAATGATTGGTAGTGACTGAAATTTCTCTTTGGAAACCTTTTCTTCAATTTAAGGATGCTGGATCAGGATTTATTCTCAGTCAGATCTCAGTTTATCTTTTCCAGGTACTCCATGAGGAATGTTTTTCAAACCACGTGTGTGAACGGTTGGATTTAGACAATACCTTAACATCAGATGTGTCTCTCTGGCAGTTCCTCCAGGCTCTGGATACAGAGGAGAAGGTGCGGTCAGCATGGTCAAACTTCCCCCCTTGGAAGTTGAGAAAGAATGTGGTGAAGGGTTCCTGCAAAATGTTAAAAAGAGAAAACAATTATTGCAACTAGAACCAGATCCAGAATTGGATCTCTTTCCACAAGCTAAAAGAAAAAAAAAGGAAAAGAAATCAAGCAAAATAATAATCTCAGAGAGCATGCACTTCCTATGCATTTATAATCATGTATAACCCGGTTAAGATCAATAGCTGTCTCTCTGATGCAATAGCCCCCAAATGACATGTACATAATACCACAGCTATAAATGGATACAGTGGATAGTTGAGTTTGTTCAACCCAGAATGATGTAATCCCCATTTGTTTAAAAGTGTATGCAAATAATCACATAGCCTCTTATTATGTAGTTAAAACTTGATAATAGGGTTGCATACAATTTAATCTTTCACAAAATACACATAAGCACAAAATTTATAATGAAGTCAGAATTGTTACATGTGATATTTAAGTAAGAGTTACAAGTGATTTTTCCTGGTAAAGTGGCTTTAGAATAAGCTGGCTAATGATGTGCAAGGATCAATGTCCTAACCCTACTGGGAGTTGCTGAGATAGTGCGCTACTGGGACAATAATAGCTGAAAACTGCATGTTGGAGAAACTTAGTAACCTCTTTCTCCCCTGAGTGCTGTATGGAAAGATTGATGGCACACATTTATGAAAAGGTACCAAAAGAGAGCACTTTAGTGAAAAATGTGCACGGCAGAGGCTTTTCAAAAACAAATCCAAGCTCGTCTCTCTACACATTTCTTTTGTAATAATAAAAAAAAAAAAGAATATGGATATTGTGTTTTAGATGAGGACCAGAAATTAAACTGTACTATTTTATTTTTAGTTTATTTTCAAACAGCATAAAAAAAGGGTTTAGATTTAACAACAGATGATAACCATTAGGAGACAACATTTTTTATTTCATATTAATACATTTCTTGCAACACAATCTCTTCCTGAGAACAGATCAATGACAAAACAGAACTCCAGAGAAAATAAGGAATTAAATTAAACTGTGACATGTTTAAAGGAAAACTATGACTTATGCATGTGCACATACAAATATTTGGGTGTATTTTAGCATATGTGTAAGCAAGAATGCATCAGGATTCATTCCCATTAATTTAAAACTTTTTAAAATACTTTGCACTTACAATACGTAGTAGCCACATCAAGGTAAAGCTGGATGTAGAGTAGTGGGTTCCGTAGTGGAACTTGGGCACCTGATCATCCTCCCAGGACTCGTATCGGTCTGAGAAGAATGCCGCCCTCTTGGGGTTCAGTGCGCCGATGGGCTACAAAATATGAAAAACAAACATGTTTTCAGTCAAGTGTCTGGATAACATCCAATGATCTGATCTGACAACATATTTTACATTAAAGAAGAGATAAAAATACACTTAATTGTGAGAGCAAAGACAGAACGAAGGCAAAACTAAATTTTGAGTATGAATACATTTTAAAAGACCACTCCTTGCACTACAACAGTTGCACTAGAAATGAAGCTGGCAACCTTTGTGCAATTTCAAATGAATATTAGATGATGTTTCCCTTCAGAGAGAGATCAATCCTTTACCTCAGAGTGCTTTTTAGAAGCTGTGAAACAGAGCCCCTGCAGCTGTAGTCTGTCAGAGAAAACTAATGTTCTCCAATGAAAGAGCGTCTACAAGGAATATCGATAGCGAAGCTGTGGGTGCCTTTAATCTTTTTTCTTTTGCTTTTATTATTCTGTAACTAATACACTGGTCACCAGCCCAGTTTGTAGTCTAGAAAAATGGTTAAGTTTCATTAATTTTCCATCGTTCTTCAAAAACCAATAACCCAGTGGCGCTTGACTATTATTTAAATACTCATTTATAGGAATCACTTTCAGGCTGGTTCAATTTTTATTACTCTTCTGCTGGATGTGCCTCATTCCCTCAACCCCTCCTTACCAGCCATCATTGCTTCCAAGCACGCACACACATGCACACACAGAGATCAATGGTAATGGAATGATGGCCTTTTGAGAACGAGGGCCTTGCAGGGTGTGGATCAATTGGTTCTCTTTCATATCGCAGGATGCCCGTCGCAGCAAGACTCATCCAAAACAAGTCTTTGATATCGATCTGTGCTCCTGCTACAGTTTTGTGTTGGTGTAATGGGGCGTGTTTGTGTATTTGTGTAGTGGGAGATATACACTGCGTCGCTTTTTTTCTTTTCAGTGGGTACATTTTTAGTTATTATTAAATAAAAGAAAAAAAAGAAGAAACAAAGAAGCAGCTCTGTGTGTTTATATTTACCAAGTAAAATGCACTTTGCCACCATTGTGCAGCTATATGTTGACAGTGATACACTGGGGCTTCCTCAGGGCCACTGGGGTGGGTGAGTACACACAGTGAATTATACATCACACCCATTGCTCTGATTTATTGCTCTAATAACAGTTGGCTCATTAAAAAAAGAAAAGGGAGAGGAGGCATATAAAATAGAAAAAAAGACTGAAAGTGCCACAGTGACAGAGAGAGGGAGAAATGTGTGCGAGTGCATGTGGGGGCTGTTGGTTTGCTTGATGCCGGTGTTGTTTATTGCTGTAAATTACTGTGGGGCTAGCACTCCCAGCTTACTGTAGCTACGACTGAGCAGCAGTGACGGCGCCGTAGATCAGAGCGGTGTAGTGACGGAGCGCCTGCTGCCGACCTGCCGCAGATTGACCTAATATGTCATGGCACAGAATAGCGCTCTGATGAGCATGCAGACAAATGAACCAATCGTGTAGCTTTAATTAGACTACAGAGTTAAATTGTGCCTGTGCTTTGAAAAGGTAAACATTAGAAAATTAATACTGGATTAGTTTTAATGACTTCTTAAATAGTAAAAGGAAGTGGAGGATCTGCTTTAAGGAGAATCACAGACCATAGTTACACATAATGAAAACGAAAAGTCATTGAAGATGTAAATATCTTCATACTATTCTATGTACAGAACACTATGATCAGATTCTGTTGCAGTTACTGTACATCACCTACACTACTGTCTGTGGAGACAGTATGTCTGTGGATCATGTCTGTCTAGGATCACTGCAGCCATTTTCCTGCTAACTGAGCTCTCATATAATCAACATGTTTAATTATATCCCCGTATGCAGAGTGTTGGGGATATTATGGTTTCATCACGACCGCGTTCGCTGCCAGATGTCCTTCGTGTGAGCACGATAACGTGAACAATTTTGACAATTGAACTTTGATAGTCGGTAAACATGTTTAGGTCCTCAAGGGGACGATCTGTATTGAATTTCACGATTATCGGATATATGGTTTCCCCACCAGGTGGCGCTTTATGCCTAAAATATCAGATTTTTGGCTATATCTCATTGACCTCAACTCAAGTACAAATAAAAGGCCATGACCTCAGGATGCATCCTGTCATGATGCCATACTGGACTGGTTCAAAGTTTCCACAAAAGGTGGAGCTTTGGGACTGAACATCTGCGTTTCTTATTGTATTGTGTCTATGCAAGGATAGGGGAATTGGAGGATTGGGGGCGTTGGGGATATATCCCTAGCCGTCGCTTCTGACAGTACAGGCCTTGTTTATACAAATTATTTAAATTCCCAACAAAGACTTGCTCAGCATGAGATCAAATTATGTTTCTATAAAAAGGAAAATCTCCCCTTTAAATAACAAACAATGGCTTCCTAATCTATTACAAAAAAAAAAACACTAGTCTGGTGATTCTTTCCTTTGAAAACGGTAGTGTCACCCCTGATGAAGTTTAATGGCTTATCACCTATTTCAGCATCACTTGGACTTTGAGCCATAAATCACATGTGCCTTTTGAACACAGCGTTTATGTATAATGTCCTATTTAAAGACTGAAAATAGTGCAGGAAGCCTGGGGGATAAACATATGGGGCACGTATGGTGAGATCAATACACCATTAGGCGATCTGGCTGTGGGTAGCAGGTTAAGGCACAAAAGGAACAGAGAACACTCAATAGGTTCTCAGTAATGCTGCTGCAGTGTAAATGTTTACTAAGTAATAGATACTTCTTTTAATTATTTGTTATACTTCATTAAATGAACAACAGGAACATGCTCTCCCTCTTAAGACAGCATTGTGCCTTTTCTTATAGGGCACCTCCACTCTGAAATTAACCACCTGACAAGCTCCATATCAAAATACAATCTTTTTATACATCAGCAAACCGTCAAACACTTTTTTTTAGTATTTAACAGTATTATATGATTTATGAGTATTATATGATTTTGCTCTTATTTGTTCTTTGAATGATGCTAGAGTATAAGACAACTCGGTCGTGAGAGCTTATCTGGCCTACAATGTTATCTTAGGGGTCGGCGTTTGATGTCAGGTTGAGGTTAGAGTTTATGATAAGAAAGTCCCTGGGGTCAGACTGGCTCTAGTAGCAGGGGACATAAATTCTGTGTGGCCTCTGTGGTGCAGGCAATGATGACAGTGTGTGACACACACACATGCATCCGTGGCAATTTGGCTTCTCAATGTCACTGGAGGCTTCACAGATGACCTGTTTCCACAAGAGACAACCACCAAAGTGACATACTGTAGGAGGGGGGATAAGAGAGATGTGAAGGGTGAAAAGCAAGTAAAAGGCAAACAGTAGGAGACAGAACTGAAACAAAAGAACACAAAGGGCTGAATACAGAATAACTAAGCAATGGGGTGGTGATGCAAAATGCAAATGCAAAGAAACATAACTAACTGAAGGTCAGAAAGCAATATCTGGCAAAGAAAAGAAATGCTAGAGAAATGACGCTAGGTGCAGGATTGCGTGGTGGGGTTTGATTGCACAGTAGTGCTTGCCCTTTTCCAGACACCGCAGTCTGACACGGTCCGGTAGCCATACACTGATATCACACACATGTCAACAACATGAATAAAAAGATGTAATAAAGAGCAGCTCTCTTCCCTCCTCCCTTCTGCTGCTGTTCTACTCTTAAAGAAACGAGCGAAAGGACTGCAAAAGATGTCCCTTTTTATTTCAGCGTCTCCATTTCCTTTTGCTTTCTGTTTGTCACTGTTTCGCCTCTTTTTGACCAAACTCTCTTGATCTCCAGGTCCCAAAGGCTGCAGAGCTTGACTGAGCAGAGAGGCAGAGTTATCTAAACTGCATGCCAGTGCAAAAGAGAAGAGCAGAAAGCTGAAATGAGCTAAGAATCCAAAGGAAGGCTACGTGTGTGATGACGGGGAAGTCTGACTGTTACATTTCAGCCTACTGGGCAACATCAAGGCAGATAAACAGAGAATGGCCTCAAACTGTTGGCAAAGGACTGGGAAGGACAGAAACAGAGGAACAGATCAAAACTGAAGGCAAGATTCAGGAGAAACTGAGGAACAAGGTGTAGCGCTAATTCTGTATGGCAGGACAGTGTTACGCAACAAAACTTTAGCATGATGGTTCACTAGTGTTTCATATCAGTGGTATTTATTACTGCACTGAAACACTTGCTGCATACATTTTTCATTAAATGATCCCAAATATAACAAATGTACTATGTGCAACTCCACTTAAGAGGTTGTTAATATCCACAAACAAACAATAATAACAAAACCAAAGCAGCCAAAAGTAAAAAAAAATTCAATTCATTTTCTGTAATTAGTGTATAGAGTTGCAGGGCCATAGTTAAGTTTTAGTGTTTTTTGTTTTTTTTAGTTATGCAAATCCCCATTGTAAAGTGTCTAACACATCCAAATAAGAGTTAAGTATTTAATTTGACTGCATCATGACATAATGTACCAGCAAACAGAACTAAACGAGGAACAACACTAAAATAAATTCTGTCTAATGCATTTCTGTCCCCTTAAGATGCGCATACTGTTTCCTGGCTGATTTATTGAGTCAGGTTGCTTTTAGCAGTTTAACAGGTGTTCAGTCTTCTCACTCCAAAGTGAATGCTTTATTCTTCCACCAGCAAACTGTTGAATCCTGGAAGGACAACTGGTAAGCCAGGAAGAAAATCTTTTCTTACAGTGTGTGTAAAACTGGGGAAGATAAATAATGGTATGCCTACAATGGAGAATCTTTTTAGCAGTTACAGGACCTGGTGTGTTTATTCATAGTGCAAGGAAGCATTATTGTTTTAAACCCAATTACTTGAGGCCTGACACTACCAGGGACTAGTGTACTTCTTGGTCTGTTGTGGAAGATCCAACTTTAAACAAATTAAATTTAATGAGGAACTTTGATGTATGTCTAGAAAATGATATCTGAAACAGAAACTGAACAACGAACATGAAGAGTTAAAATATCTTCACTGATGCAAGTACTTTTTGGCTCAACTAAACAAAAGCAACAACCTATTATTCAAATGATATCTTTAGAATTGCAGCTTGAGAAAATTTGTCACATTCTCAAATGTCATGTACACATATATAAAACGTATATTTAAAACATTTCAAAAGTTTAGGGTGACCATTTCATTCCCACATGGTTTAGAGCGTGATACAGGTAAAGTAAAATGGAAAAGTGGATTACGCTCTAACACCAACTTTCTACAGATTCAACTCAATATTTCAATTGAATCTAAATTTAAACTTTATACTCACTTTAAACAAATTACTTAACAAAGATGCTTCGGTTTTTAAACATGTACATGTTTGAATTAATAACTTATCCCCAATCAGCCATTTTAACAAATGCTACAAAACTATGATCAGCAATTATGCAGCAACACTGGGAGACACAATCACAGATCATATCTTTGTTTTATGTAGGCTTCTCGCTATGATTTCAGTAAAGAGGCAGAGAAGCTCAGCCTCCTACCTTTGATAGATCTCTGAAGTTGCTAGGCAGAGTAAGATCAAGCTCCTCTGAGTCATAGTTGGTGATGACCCACGGGAAGACTGGGTACTGGTTTAGGTCGTTAAATGTGCGACCTGCATAGAAGAGAGAGAATTCAGAGACAATATACCATATTTATTTTAGAAGTCCAAATAAATAAGCATTTCTAATTTTGTGAAGTGTGTCCCATACTCCGTTGTAACATAACACAGGTATGTGGTAGTGTCCTCACCAGAGATGGTGTTGAGAAACATCAGGTACTCAAAGTTGGATATCTCACGACGTTGCCAGCGCTGAGTCATGTTGGATGCTTTGAAAAGCTGCTTTGGTGTAGCCAGAGAAATGCGTCTATTAGCAAAAGAGACAAAAAAACAAATGTGAAACGCTTGTAGGCTCTGATCTGAGCGAAGAAGTTAGACTGTCACCAGGTTACAAGAAAAGCAGGTAGGGACAAAATAAAAATAAAACCCTGTTGCAATAGAAATGACCTTTAAATGAAAAATCTACTGAATTTACAGTTTTGCTAATTAAGAAGACAAATGCTCATAATCTGGGTTGAACCGCATATTTGTGTGCGTGTGCATGAAAACACATTCACACACAGCCCTCGAGCATGATATATGCTGTAGGACAAAAACGAATGACCCCCAATCCAATTAAAAACAAAAGAAAATGATGGAATTAGTCAATGTCAGGGTGAAATTATAGTCATTAAGCCCCACCAAAGTATTTAGAATCTCCTACAAGACATGTGCTCCGCAGAGCTAGACATGTGGATAAAAAATAAAACAACTTTTCAGTATGTTTTGTCATTTTCCAAACTTTTTATCATCACAAAATCTTGGTTCAGCATGAAGAAATGTGGCTATTTAAAGACAAAAGATTAGGGTTTGGACAATATTCATGGACATTAAAGCTAATTGTGCAGTGTGAGTTCTCTGGTCTGACGTGTGGGCCTCCCTTCGCTACTGAAGAGGCAAGGTAGTCTGTAAACTAGCTTGATTAATGACCCAAACACAAATGCACACCTCCTCACACTCTAATCTTATGTTATACACACACATTCCACACTTCAATAACTCATTACAGGAAGCCTTTTCTTACTTGCACTGACTGCAAGAGTCCCACAATATCTTACCATGTCCTCATTGTGTTAAATAAAGGAAATTAATCAATAAAAAGAACATAATGGATACAAAACTATATATATATATCTATATTTAAAACATTTAAAACTTGCATCTACACATCTATATACAATTTGGAACTTCACTCTTTATTTATAAATGCTTTCTTTATTACATTTAACTGATTACCAAGTCATCAGCATGACTTTAAAACTGTTGCAGAAAACAGAATACCTTCACAAATGTATAAAGCATGAAATTTATCTCATAGTAACCTTAAGAGACTTCAAAATTAACCCTTTATTTCTCTTTATTTCCACAGCATGCATGTGTAATGAAGGTCTGAGGACATGGTGTGTCCTGCAGGTATAAAAGTTCCTCACTGATGGAAATAAACTAACAAATAATCAATGATTTTGTGAAACTATTCAGATATGAAGAGGTTATGAAATAGTGGGATGGACAGAGCGATGACATCAAACCTATGTCAACTATGTAAACAACAAGATTTTCTTATGTGTGAAACGCATACAGACCTGCGCAAGGACTAGAATCAAACATTCAACGTGCAAATGCCAGAAAACAGGGACATTGCAGGTCTAACCTTGTCTGTGGAAGGCCAAGGTTGGTGCCCACGCCAACACGAGGAAGGCTGTGAACCACCTTCTTTACTGTGGCGGTGTCTGGAAAGTTGAACATGACAGCTGCTGCAGAAAGACACAAAAAGAAGTTCTGTAAGATTATCATGAAGAGCATTTGAAAGAGAACTTCACAGCAAAGCACCTGAAGCATGCAGATATATCAGTGCTGAAATAAAAAAAAGTAATGTGTCTCATATGCCCCAAAGCACGAGAGCGCTGCCTTACTTCTGTTTGCCATGAACACTTCCAGAGCGGTATTCTGCAGCAGGTAGCGTCTGGAAAAAATGGCGCGAATCTCTGTGAAGAGCCATTTTCCGTGAAGACCTTCCGTGTAAGCCAAAATCTGGGTGGGAAGAGAGAAAACCAAGAAAGGGGAAAAACATTTTAAAATGGAGTAATTTGAAAAAACAGAATGTGGTAAGGAAAGGAAAAAAGGGAATGGGTTAGAAAAGTGAGAGGGAAGAAGACGACGAACAGACAATGTGGGGTTACTTCATTTTTCACCTGGTGATGGCATGACCTCCTGTACAGCACGATTAATGTCTTATATTGATCAGCCTCAATGAAAAAGAGATTCTTTTAGCAAGAGAATGGGGACTATTCAGGTGGAAGTGAAGGACGTGTTCAGTCCACTAAAAGATCATCTATTTTGAGGAAAGTTTCATATGACAGCTGAAGAGGCTATTTTATGTTAAAAATACCATTTTTTTTGATTGTCAGATAACGTGTTACTATCTCTACATTTTAAAAAATGCTCAGAAAGTCGGCCTAATCTGTCCCTGTGGAGATTGTGAAATGCCAAATGTTCCGATGCCTGTCAGAGTGCCCGACAGACCCAGATGTTTAGCCCTGTCCCTGTGATTCCTGCTCCTATTAATCCAGCATTTATGTTGGCTACTAACCTATTTAGCACTGCTTTGTTAACTAGGCTTTTGCTTCACCCTCTGCTTCTACTTTCAAAAGCATTTGCTGACAAGAGGGCACGAAGGAATATGGTGTGAAGGTAAAAGGAACATTTAAGGCTGTCACGGCAAGGTTTAGAGAAGCGTTATTAATCAGAAATATTCAAATATGAGCTGGCAACCAAGGTCTAGTGTTAAGTTAAAGGAGCTCATTAAAGGCAGGAGACGGCAGAGGGAAACAGCTGAGGCCCTTAACTGAGGACAGCATCTCTCTCACTGTCTCTCAGAGGAGTAAGACCTGCCTGCATCGCAGACTCGCTTCAAAGTCTCTGGAGTTCAATTAAATCTGGATTAGTGGCTTGTAGAAGCTAGCAGGGCTGCAGCCACTGGCCTCTAATCTTTAAACAACCGCACCCGTCACAGGAGGTCTGACCAACCACAAATTCACTTTTTTATTATCAAGGAAAGATTGTTTTCTAATACAAGCTGGTAACACTTTAACTATTAATCTGATAAAAATAGAATAAAATGAAAAACAAATCAGTTATTTTTGTTTTATACAAGTTATACAGGCATGAAGATAAACTTCAATAAGTCAGTTATCGGCTAGTTTTTCCAAATCAAATGAATTGAAATTGCTAATTAGCACACAGAAGAATGGATAATTAAACAAGAAAATATTTAAGACTGTATACTACGAAATTATTTGAAGATTTTGGTCAAAATTTGGTGGATTCATATGATAAATTATATGTAAATTTGAGTTTGAATGCAAGCCAAGTGTTCAGCCAAAATACAGAGAGACCACCCAGTGGGTGGATCTAGGTAAACAGTGACATTTACAACTTCAACATAACATTTGCTGGATGCTAAATGAGTAAATATACTTATTTTAGAAAAAAAAATCATTGTAATATTTGAAACTTTATAAACACGTTGAGGCAACTTTGATCCAACAAACATGATTAGATTACAATATAATCCCATGTTGTTATCTTGCTAAAATTTCAACATTTGTTTCTAACCAGCTCCTCCATTTACTGGATGAAAATAGAAACGCTGGTTTCAGGTGTGAATACTTCAAGTGTAACCTCCCACCCCCAAAGGGGAGTGGCCGGTGCATTTCATCTTCAGTAGTACTCAGATCTCACATTGGATGTCAAGAAAATGCCTGGTGGTGAACTGATGAAGCTGCTGTCCCTGATTTCATGGACAGATAAGACAGCAGTGGAGGCAGTCAGATATCATATTTTTCCCCAGAACCATGAATCTCTTGGATTGCTGTAAATAGCTCTCTATGTTCCCAAGATCACTGTCCCCTTCAACGTCACCCTTTCCATTGCAGATGAAAAAGCTGAGTGGGTGACGACCTGTGTGACAAACTATCCGTCCTGTAATGCTTTAGCTGTTCTGATCATGTCTGGATAAATTACAATGGTGTGGAGGTTATTGTCTGGGCTGGAGTTATAGATGCAAAAGCTTCTTCAGTGACATATTAATGGTGGAACTGGACCAGGTTAGCATTAAAAACATGGTGATGCTAAAGTAGCAATGAAAGGACAGAGGTGGTCCCCGTCTTGCTCATTATTGTATATGTCTAATCGTAGAAAAACACAAGATGATTTTTAAAAAATACATAGGCAGAATGGAAATGGCACCAAAAAATATCTAAAATAGGAACATGAGATTGATCAGGATTTTAAATGAGTGACAGTTTTATTGATGTTTCATTTCAAGTGGAACAATATCCATGGATTCAGCTGTGGCAAATTCCAAGATCAATTCCCGAGCGTCACGCGAGAGGACACAGCCAAACAGAAAACAAAGGAACAGCTCTCGATTGCGAGCCTCTCTCTCGCCGGCTCTCCCTCCTTTCAACCTGTTTGTGCGTCGAGCTGCAGCTCATTTCTGAAGCACTGTCGTTTGTCTTTGTCAGACGCCCAAAAGAGAGCAGAATGAAGAGGGACATATGAAGAGGGGCCGGGTGACTGTGGCTACGGTGTGTAACGGCGAACACACACAAGACGCTTTGCACCAGTGAAACTTCTCCATAAACCCTGGCTTTCCATGCCAAGTCGTCTTAACCAAACACAGGTGACACCACATGGAGAAACAGTGCGATAAAGATGAAGCTAAATTAAAAATTAACTGGATTAAATAAAAGAAAAAAAAAAGAAAGGTGCAACTATCAGGAATATGGTTCAAGATAGATGAGGCTCTCAAATACTTCCGCTGTGGGGCAGGCTGAGAGTGTGTGTTCCCGGACTGATAAGCAGCTTGTCTTTAAGAGAGAAGACAATGTGTGTTACCAATGATAACTATTTGCCATAAAATATGAAAAATACTGTTAAAAAAAAAAACCAAAATTGCATTGTCCTATAAAGAGATGCTTATATTAGCAGTATTTGATGGATGGCATATGCATATTTGCAGATTCTCTTTGATATGCTGTGCATCATTAAAATAAAAAAAAGGTGATTGAAGTTCAATTTGTTGCCTGTTATTAAGTATTTCCGCATGGGTGCCCAGTTAAAGGATAATGGATGAGGGATTTATTATTACCTTTTGGTCAAATGAAGTAGCGTAGGAGATAAGGTGATGAAATTAATGAGCGGGATGAAGAGAGGTGATCCATCAACATCAGAATAGAGACATGAGACAAGCAGTGTTGGTTAAACTTGATAGAATACATAAAAAAACTGATCAGTGTGTAGAGGTGCTTATTTGGGGTTTTTTTCTTCCCCATAAAGAACATCAACTATGTCCTGTCGCTAATGCAAAACAACTAAAACAGAAACAAAATTACTTTCAAATGCAAACAGAAAGAATTTGCTGATTTCTAAATAATCTTAGAATAAAAATCAAACTGCCCTTTTCTTTCAAGCACCACAATTACAAAACTAAAACAATGCGCATGCTGTGGCTCCATCATTGTTGCGGTCTTGTGACCATTTTTGCAAAAAACAGTGTCAGTGGGCCGAAACACAAGTAACACTTCTACTACACCAGCAAATGAAGACGGTACACACACAAACACTTACATATTTAACAGTGTTTTGACTCTCATAAAATCCCTCCAACCCCTGCCACACACATCTTATCCCCCACTTTCCTCTTTCTCATGCTGGTAAACAAGACCTTGTCACCCCCCATCAGTAAATGAGTTCATCGGACTAACGAGCAAGCAAAGGGCCGAAACACACTAACAAGGCTCTGTTGCCTGTCTGTGCCTCTGGACCAATCAGGAGCCTCATCACCACTGACACAAACCCACCCCGAGCCCTCTGGAGCCAATTTAGACAAATTTTGTTTCAGAGATTGAGTGATAGCAAGAAAAGAAAAGAAAAAAAGATGCCAGAATGAGGAGGCTGATCTGGTAGGTGGGACATGTTTCAGTCAAATGCTAATAGGGTACAAAGTGTATGGTTGGTGAGGTGTTTCTGAGGCTGTGCTCACCATGAATTAAACAAGGCACATGGGTAGAAACGATGCTTTAACACCATAAGAAGCTGGAATCATATGACATCCCAACGGCGGAGCCACATGACTTAGCTTTCACACTTCAGCAGTTGTCCTAAAGTCTTAGTGGCCAAGCAAGCGTATCTTTTAGCTAACTGCTAACAAGACCGGTGTTGCTTGGCTGTGTGTTGCATGATGATTGATTTTAAAAAGAAAAAAAAAACCAGCTTGGCAATTACAACAAAATATGACAAAGTAAATAAACCCTGTTATCCAAAGGGATTATATGATATTTTATCCATTTAAATTCCTACCGAATGTTTCACTGTCAGGCAACGTAAAACTGTAAAAAGGGACAATTAAATGATCACAATGTCTCATTCAGCTATGTGCTTTGAAGAAACTGCTGAGAAAATCATCTACAGAACATGCCATCTTTTGGGTCAACTCTACCAAAGCCACTCGTACGGGTATGTGATTGATCCAAAGTAAAACAGAGCCATTAATAATGTATTTTTCCTTAAACAAACACTAATGTTGCTCTTCTCGTTTTTTTATTAGTAATTTTCTGAACAGCAGATTGAGTCAGGTGAATGTGTAGTCAGCATACTCAGTCCATACATTTAGAAATTTTTGAGCTGCTTGCAATTGCTCACAAATAAAACCTTTGGATCTTTGTGATTTGGTAAAGACTGCATAATGTCAGTTTTACAGCCGAGCACACAACTATCTTTGAATATATTTTCATTATCTATCGAACACTCAAAGTATAATCTAAATTTATCAAACAAAATAAATTGAAGCATTTACAGCAATGAGGTCCTGAAACATTGGCATTCCAGCAATCATTTTATTTAAATGGACATAAGCTCAAATGGAAAGCTCAAATATAGCCAAAGTCTCTTAAAGTTCAGGTCAAAACAATCTGGGACTGAATTGAAGAAATCTGCATTGAAGAGGATGATATTTTTATCATGTCAAAAAGCAAATTGTCCATTATTTCACCACCACTTAGGTCAAATTTAAATGCTGAATGTGAGTAGCAGCATCAAACTTTACATCAACAACTCTCACAAGTTCAAACATCCAGAAACCAACAAACAGGTCACTTCCTCCAGTGATTGATAGGCCCAAATGATCAACTGTCAAGTCACTAATTCAAGATGTAATCACTGGTCACACATAATGCTCCATTTACCTTATAAGTAAAACAATCTATAAGGTAAATAAATAAATAAATAAATAAATAAATAAATAAATAAATAAATAAATAAATAAATAAATAAATAAATAAATAAAT
>JBAMHX010000005.1:12965362-12976998 GCA_037177515.1 Pseudomugil tenellus
TATATATATACACATACACACGCACACATACATACACACACGCACATGTGTCAATGTGTATGTATGTGTGTGTCTAATAAAATTAGGGGTTTAGTTATAAGTTTAGTTATAAAAAGGAGAGTAATATTTTCTCTTATTGCAAATACAAGTTAATAATCATTGTTACGGAGGAACTTAAATGAAACTCAGACACGGCAGGTTAGTCACCTTTGCTAATCATTTAGTTTTGTATTGCTGTGTTTTATGTAGGCAGTTTATCTTTGTTAAGAAAAGTGTTGAAAAGTATGAATTAAACAGCCAGAGAAGTATAATTTACTAAAAACATGGCTTCTGTTACACAAAATAATGAAACAATATTTTTGTTGTATTATCATTGCAAACTATAAAGTACACTTTGTGTATTTGGAAAAAGAGATGTGAAAAAGAATGATAAACAAGAAAACGGAGAAAGGTGAAACACAGAGGGAAGAAATGGAGTGATGCTGTTCATGCGTGGATCACTGTGGAGTCATGCAGGCTTAGAGCAAATAACTCTGACAAGCTCCTGAACCATTCTCCCATCAGTATAAACAAGAGAGAAACTTTTCAGCAGCTCTGGATAATTCTGTTTTCTGGAGATATACAAGTACAGACTGAATGACTGAGAGGCAATTGGTTAGTTCTTGTCATCACATTTTTATACACACACTTATGAGATAACAGAACTATTTGCAAGAAGAAAAAAAGAAAAGCTGAAGGAGCCAACAGAGATAAAAAGGTTCAAACCTCAGCTTCCAACACTGTTGTAGAAGTGTACTAATCCTGCTTCTGTTTTCCACCATAAAACTGTGGCGGGCAGTTTGCCACATATGAACACACAGAAATGTGCATATTGTATACACAAGGTAATGGCCCGATCCTGAGATATGACTGACTTTTCCACATGAGCTGCCAGCATGGATTTTCTAAAATCCAATTCACTGCATCCATTCCATTTAACATAATAATGTACACAGGAACATGTAGACCACAACTGAATCATAATATCTTCTAAAATTGTGACTTTACACTTCCATATATGTCATTAAACTACAGTTAGCATTTCCTTCATAATATTTGGACACTTGCTCTCCAAGTTGTGTCGATTAATCTTCTGGAGCCATGAGCTTGATAATAAACAGTCGCCCTGAAATCAAACAGTCCGACATTTTTTCTCACTTATTTCATCTTTTAAATTCCACGGCTACATTAGGATAACGTCTGCTTTCCTCCATCGTGTGATGACAGAAGAAATGCCAAATCATATTTCACATTTAATCAAGTTTTGTCAAGCCAGATGTTAATGGCTTCAATCATCTTTGTGCATGTTCTTTTACTCCAAGTGAGAACATCATACAGCGCTTTCAAAACCAAGTGCCATAACATATCAGAAATGTTTCCTTGTTGAGGAAGACTTGATCTGACACTTAACCTATTTACTGACCCAAAAAGTCATTTAACTATCCAGGAAGTCAAGATTAACATATATAAACACACACACACACACACCAGGAACCTCATTCTGAAATGATCCAAGTAGTCTTCCTGACCCCTCAGTGTCTTTGTCTTACATACAATGCATTACTTTGGAAATATCACACAAAAACAGTAACTGGAAACATTTTTCAGGGAGTAGTCTTTTTTTCACACCAAAACTACATAAAGTTATAAAATGCAACCATGACATTGATATCCTCAATCCCTCATTTTCATATAAGGGAAAGGCTTTGTGACAAAGCCCAGTATGTGGAAGCTATGAAGATCAGAGTCATTCATCCTTTTTTTAAAAAAAAATATATATATATGTGGCATCTTTAAAAGTATTTGCATAGTTGGGTTAATTCAAATCAGCGAGTATGTTTTTGGAGATTATGACTAAATCAATATGCTGCCTTGGTTAAATTCCTTTAGCAAATGTGTCAAAGACTAATATAGTCATGCTTTTTTTTTCTTTTTCAGAAAAAGTGTTCAGAGAATTTTTTTAATCAAAGTCTTGAATCTCAAGAAAAAATGGCAGAAAAGAGAAACATGTGGACAATTTCTCATTATGCATATGTGCAGGCATCTTCAGCAGGCCTCTGTCACACAGCAAGAGTCACTGAAAACTCCATTGGAAGAGAAGTTTTTTGCATTTTCAAAATATCTAATAATACTAAATACCATCTGTTGTTATTTAGTCATGAGATGACATTAAGTCTAAAAAATATTTAAATGAAAGACTGAAAGAAGCCAACTGAATTGACTAGATTTTCTCAAATGCCCACAGAAGTGAGCAAGCAGCTGGGATGCTTATACAGGCTGCTTCACATGAAGCTTCAACTGCAGGCTTTTATTTTTCCACCATTCTTACATGTGTAGGCAAAATGCGTCTCACGCCACTGCTCCATGTCTGTGGAAGGATGCAACATCCTATTTAGTTCTCCAACACGAAGTTTGGCTGACATGCGGGACTTCAATTACAAACCAGAGAAGACCCCTGGTTAAATAATTCAGTATGGACAAGGTTAATGGCGATAAACCTACGGGCAAATTAACGTGTGTGCGCGCGCTTGCGTGAGTGTCTGTAAAAAGAAAAAGAAAATATAGATGCGGTCAAACGTGAATTGTATTTGTTTAAATAAAACAAACGCTCGTTAAAATGTCAAATAATTTGGCTTACTTAAAAAAATCAAGTGGATAAAATTGGCGGATCTATTCGGTGTACGCCGATCCTTTAAAGCTTATAGCTGCAGGTGCAGGTGGCACATATGACAAAAAAGGTCTTAATCCAACATATTCGGCAGCATTCAATAATAATAGTTTTAAAAAAAACTACAGCTTCAAATGGATGCAACATAAAGTGCATCTCAGAAAAATGGAGGCGATAGTTAGAAAATTAAAAATAAATGAATAACAACTGTTTATTCTATTTGTGACTGAAAGACTAAATAAACAGGCCAGATTGCAACAGTTGCAGTGAAATATCCAATTCTAAGTATTGAAAACACACCGATATTCGTAACACACAAGTTTCCTAAATGGAAACGTGAAACTTACGTCCAGAAGCCGTAAAATAAATTAAACTTGCCAGTGAGGAAAACGGGACCATATTTTAACAAGATATTGAATCTTTTTTTTAATTCCATTTAACAGATAAAAAGCGATCATATCAGTAGACATGAAGCTGCTCTAAAGTTTGATTACAATTTAAAAATCCCAAATCCCTCAAAACGAGCTGCGTGAAATTGCGTGTAAAAAACCCTGCTTGCTCTGAGCATTTTCAGATGAGAGATTACACACACTGTAGCATATGTGTAATCCAAAAGCTGTTTTCTTGGATAGATTTTGGGAGCAGCGGGTAACAGCGGACACAGCACCGCGCGCACAGGCGCTGCTGGAGCGGACTGGAGTTCTGCCGCAGCGCCGACTCCTTCTGGCTGCTCTGATTGGCTGCTTCCACTGACAGCTCCGCACATGATTGCAGGAGCAGAAGCCCGACCCCTTTCACTCTTGTAAAGGAACCATTCATAAACTACACAAATTCAGCTCCAAGCTGAGTGTGGAGGAAAAGTGAGCGGGTGGCGCAGAGGAGAGAATAGCACCAAGAAGAGATGTGCGCAGCTCACATGCGCTGTTTTTAACCTTTAGCGTCAACAAACTAAGACACGGATGGTAACCCAGAACCCGAGTATGAATCTTCTTAGCTGCACTGGAAGTGCTCATGAGTTGGACTGATATTTAGCAAGCTACTACGTTTCATCCCGTTTCCTCCTCCTGACACTGACGTCTATCCGCTGCATAAAGCAAGAAGAAAAAGAAAAAAAAAACTTTGATTACACATTTTTCCTGTACGGGAAGCATTTGCCTCTGGCTTTACCGGTAAGCATTGGATCCGTCAACTTACTGCGACTCTCCGGTGTACAGCCCGGACCTCTGCCCAAACATGATTGCTACGCAGGCAAAGCTGGTCTACCAGCTAAATAAATACTACAACGAGAGATGCCAAGCGCGCAAAGCGGCCATTGCGAAGACTATAAGGGAGGTTTGCAAAGTGGTGTCGGATGTCCTGAAAGAAGTGGAAGTGCAGGAGCCCCGGTTTATCAGCTCCCTCAGTGAGATAGATGCGCGCTATGAGGGGATGGAGGTCATCTCCCCAAATGAGTTTGAGGTGGTCCTCTACCTCAACCAGATGGGGGTCTTCAACTTTGTAGATGACGGCTCTTTGCCCGGCTGCGCGGTGCTGAAGCTGAGTGATGGCCGGAAAAGGAGCATGTCTCTCTGGGTCGAGTTCATCACCGCCTCGGGCTACCTTTCAGCCAGAAAGATCCGCTCCAGGTTTCAGACTCTGGTGGCGCAGGCCGTGGACAAATGCAGCTACCGCGACGTGGTGAAGATGGTAGCCGACACCAGCGAGGTCAAACTGCGGATCAGGGAAAGGTATGTGGTGCAGATCACCCCCGCGTTCAAGTGTACTGGGATATGGCCCAGAAGCGCAGCGCAGTGGCCCATGCCCCACATCCCCTGGCCCGGTCCGAACCGGGTCGCGGAAGTCAAAGCGGAGGGTTTTAACCTCCTCTCTAAGGAGTGTTACTCCTTGACGGGGAAGCAGAGCTCAGCAGAAAGCGACGCCTGGGTTCTGCAGTTCAGCGAGGCCGAGAATAGGCTGCTGATGGGCGGCTGCAGGAAGAAGTGTCTGTCCATCCTGAAGACTCTGAGGGACCGTCACCTGGAGCTCCCGGGACAGCCGCTCAACAACTACCACATGAAGACTCTTCTGCTGTATGAGTGTGAGAAACACCCCAGAGAGACGGACTGGGACGAGTCTTGCCTCGGAGACCGACTGAATGGCATCCTACTGCAACTCATATCCTGTCTGCAATGCCGCAGATGTCCCCACTACTTCTTGCCAAACTTGGACTTGTTTCAGGGAAAGCCTCACTCAGCCCTGGAGGCTGCTGCGAAGCAGACTTGGAGACTAGCGAGGGAAATCCTCACCAATGCAAAAAGTTTGGACAAATTATAAACTGGTTTTTGTCGAGGCAGCGCCGCGAGACATTTTGGGATACAATTTTAAAAAAGAAAGAGAAAGATTATCCTCCAAACTGAGTCTCCGAGAAATGTGAAAAAGAGAAAAGAACAAAAAAACATCAGTGGCGCAACAACACAGCAAGAAACCATTAAAACTTTTCCCAAAAAATGGAGCAATTGGGCCACTGCCACAGAGAAAGTTAAGGTACATTTTCGATAAATGTAATACATTTTGGTTGTCTTCTTTCAATGTTTTCACAAAGTGAAGAAAGTTTAATTTAAATATATGCACAAAAGCGTTAAGTGAAAGAATAAATTGTAGCGTGCCAAGTTAATTTTTTTCATGATGTGACGTAAGAAGAAATGTTAATAAAATGTTGCAAATTAAATTAAAACTTGGCCTCGTGTTTTGACCTATTTTGACAGCTTAGAGTTTATGTTTTTACTGCCCCATGAAGGGAAACAGAGCAGCAATTAAATCTCACATAGAACAATCTATCCAACGTTAGATCTGTAATGAATAAGAAAAAAACCCAAAACGCTTACGACAAAAATAGAATAAATAGTTTGTGCTTGGCTAACTTTAGGCCTCACGTTATTTTTAAATGCAGTGCCTCACAGGCTCAACAGGATTCTCATGCATGTAAATCAACGCGCTCGTGCGCAGGCCTCCAAATACTCCCAAATATTCTGAGTGAACAGCTCCAAAAGCAAAAGTTAGACCTCATAATTAAACAATTGATTTTCCAATTATGAACTTGAGATCGTTTATTCTGATTTATTCACATTTTCTTTTCTTTTTTAATTAAAATAATGTGTTTAAGTAAACAGACACTTCAAAACACATCATCTATGATGGCGCTCATCCAACACCACCTGTAGATAGACAGCACTCTGTTGTTCAATGTTCACCTTTTTAATCTTTCATTCTAAGATTAGTATATTTACATTTTCCAAAAAAATGAGTGTTGATCGAAGAAATCAACATTATTTTTTTCATTTTAAAAGACGATATTTATAAAATTAAAACGTGGATGAATTTTTTTAAATACGTTTAATTCACATTAATAAAAACAGAAACACAAAAAAATAAGAGAAATAAAGAAGCAGCAGCCAGCGGCAAACATTCTCCAGATGAAGTCAGAAAACAAACTGCAGCTGTTAGTTTAACAGCAGAGATTCTCCCCAAATGCTTCCCAGAAATTCAGACAAAGTTGGAAAGTTTTCTTTATTTTTCTCCGTTTCGCTTCTGCGTGTGAAAACCTAAAACGTGACCAGCTCGAGCCTCTTACCTTTGGATCGATGGCCTTAAAGCAGGACTCTTCTTCATCCACCTCAAAGTAGAGTTCGGATGCGGTGATGGACAGGGTGCCTTTCACCACCACAGCCGGAGCCACGAGCTCAGCGCTCGTGCTCAGGTTTACAGGACCTGCAGGACATACAAGCCGCTCCAGCGTCAATTTCACACACACACAAACACACACACACGATGAGGCTGTTTGGGTTTTTTTTAAAGATGAAAATTACTAGTTTTTTCTTTTACTTAAAATATTTGCTTTAAATTTGTATTTAAAACTTAAGGCTTAGCTTTATGTTTAATTAAAAATAAGCTGAATATGACGCAATGTAGCCCTTAATAAAAACACGCAGCCTAAAACTTTCAAGCACGGACCAAACTGTCACAATCGACTGTCCGTCAGATGCATTGATTATGTTCTTTTCGGGGAAGCTCTTCCATCTCTCATCCATCTTAATTTATGCCAGTATGACAATGAGAGTCCGGCTCCTGGGTGGAAGCTCTGCCCAGCTGGTTCTGCACATATGAGGCATTGTGTTTGCACATGTGCGCTGCCTTGCTGCGGGCTTGATTTCCCTGAGCACCATGACACTCGTGTAGACGGATGGAATAAACAGATATTTGTTCCTATATGCCTCTCGTGAACCCCGCGAGCACTGACATGTTATCCTGTTCGCTCAGACATTCAGTTAGACTTTAGAGCAGACAGCTGCTTTAACAGATGAGCTGAACATCTCTGCAACTTCTATGTATTTTTCATTAATGTATATTCTTCCCTATTAAACAAGGTTTAGTGCTTAATCCTAGTGTCATCCAGCTGCATTATTTTAATAGCAGTCTGAGCCATATTAGTGGAGCTTCCTCTGTTACAGTTCAGCATAAAAAATGACTGTTATCCCATTACTGTATGTTATTTAATAAAGACTATGCTATTTAAGTAAGATATATCAAAAGCAACAAGAGAAAGCAACATGGTGATGTGGATTATATTTAGTCTGCGTGTTGGGTGTCTTATCAAGTTAAGAGGCTCAAGCAGTCGGGGAGCTTAAGGTTTTATTCAAGTCCCTTTCTGCATGATATACTTTTTTTTATTTAAGCTGTGTGTTGTTTGTTGGGATAAATTAAGCTACAGTTAAACGAAACCATTAGGGATGTTTATCCTCACCATGTTCCACCAGCAGTGTCACACAGAAAACTGGATGCGGGGTTGATCATCAAGTAAAAGGCACTCATAAGCCTGTGCTTTTGTTCTGAAGAAGTCTGATTTAAATTAACTAATGCAGATATATTGGTTATATTTAGGTTGCCATACAAGTCATAGAAAAATGATAAAAAAAAAAAAAATCTAATATGACAGGAAAAAAAAGTCAATTAAAATGTAATAATCAGTCAACAAAAAGGGAAAATATATAATGCAGATATATTGAGAAAAATAATTATGTAAAACAATCGCATTCCTTTGGCTAAATATGATTAAGATAAATTAAAATGAACATGAGTGTATTTAAGCTCAAACTGCAGGAAAACAACACAGCAGGATGGGAGGGGCGAGATGAGGAAGATGAGCCGTTTGGTTACCTGTAAAGTTCTCCAGGTCTTTCTCCTCTAAGGACGACAGCGTGTCGTCGTCTCCGTCGAGTGAAGTCTCACTCTCTGAGTTTTGATTTCCCAGAGCCTGACTCCTGATCGACTGCTTGCCTTTCAGAATATCCTCCTCGGATGCTGGAAAGTGGGAAACGCCGGCTTATTTAACATTTACTGAAGAATACAGTTGAATGCTGCGTGTAAGACGAGGAGTTAAATTAATTTCTTAGTCGAGTAATCAAATGTGTTTGACTTTATTGTCCAGCAAAGTTTGATGAAACAATCAAAAATAAAACTGAATTCAAGAACTTGGAGTAGGATGAACATTTCTATTTAAACTCATCAGTCGCACAGATTCAAGGTAAAACTTTAAGTTTCACTTTGAGGATTTACAGCATATGATCAGATATTCACATATTACATTCAAAACCATCTAATGTAAGTTATCTTGCTTTTATTCAATGAATTGAGTTTTATTTTCTGTTAATTTAGGGATAGGGATAAACATTGTTTGCCACCACAAAGGGGGACACCTTTAATACAGTGTTAGCCTATTAACAAATCT
This sequence comes from Pseudomugil tenellus, assembly GCA_037177515.1. NCBI lineage: Eukaryota > Metazoa > Chordata > Actinopteri > Atheriniformes > Pseudomugilidae > Pseudomugil > Pseudomugil tenellus. Next base: position 12,973,834 of record JBAMHX010000005.1, read on the forward strand.
GTTTAAAACTATTTCTAAACTTTGATTCAAGAGCAATGCGTATTGCATTGTTTTTTCAGATTTGCAGAGGAGTGGACACGGTTAGGAAAACTGAAGACGGGAAAACGTGAGAGATAAAGACACACAACGCTAAACTCAGCCCTTTGTGTGTGTGTTGCCCTTTAAACACACATTAGAGCAAACAATGTATACAGAGATTACCAAGATGAGGGTCTCGCACCATTTTGATTTCAACTGAACGTGACTTGAGGTTCCGCATGGATTATTTAAGAAAAACGGTAATCTGCAAACATTTACGGAGCCCTGCAGTTCCCAGCAGTGCATGTTAAAAGACTCAGACATAAGCCCACATTACAGAGACTGCCTGGCAGGTCCTTCGTATTTGTAAACAACTTGCAACACAGTCTGAGCCTTCTATGCTGCTAATCCAGCCATTCAGTAGAACCAACCAAAATTGCTGCACACATATCCTAAAGATTTTTACTCATCATCACCTGAGACTGAGGGCAGATCAACTGCACGACAACACCATGTAGCTACACTTTGAAACTGCTGAAGGAGCACGGCTAAAAAATCTCTTGTCATGGAAAATATGCAGCTCGCTGATATTTAGAATGGCCTTCCTGTAATTAAACCTCCCCGGAGGATTCTTTAGTTAGCAGCACTGAAATTACTACCAGCTCTCCTAATATGTACCACATGCCATTGTATTCGTACCAAGCAAACGGACAAGGGACTTATTAGATGAGCTTTAAAACAGAGGTGCATGTGTAGAAGTATCAAGATGGTGCCAACATACAGTACCGGAATGCTGAAAATACAACTTATTAAACAAAAACACACACAAAGAAAACCGCAGCGTAAAATACAATGAAGTAAAGGAAACCCAAACAATGTGCAGTCAGCATTTTGTTTGGCCAAGTCTATTAGAATAACCAAGAAAAGCCTTTTTTTGACAGAAGCTGTGTCACTTATCACAGACATAAAAGAAATGAGGATGTAAATGACAGGCTGTGTGCTAACTTCTCAGCCTGTCTGTTTATTTATTTTTTCTATTTTCAATTTGACAATCCTGTGGTTTCAGTGGTGCTGCACACGTGTGCGTCTGTAGAGGGGGTGTATGGCTAAAGAATCAGAAGAAACCCACTAACCTGGGAAACCGGGGCTCAGGTTTAACGCACACATATTTAGCAGATGGACTCAAATCATCAAAGTGTGACAGATACAGAAATTAGCCCAAATCGTTTCACATAATACTAATAATGATTCTAAAAAATAAATGAAAAATTTAAATTCACAGCTATTAAACTAGATAACCTTTAAATACTAGATAAACTAGATCATTTAAATAGATGATATACATATTGAAAATTTTACAACTTATAAAAAAGGAAGCAGAACTATATATAAAAAAATAATAATAATAAAAAAAAAAGAAATAAAGAAACTTGAGCTTCGTCACTCAGAGGGAGCAGTTTTGCTTCTTTCTGAGACAACCCCCCCACCACCACCAATTTCCCAACTAAGAGTTTCAACTACCTGCTTATACAACTCAAGGCATGCATGGTCACAGCAATTAAATTGTCAGAATTAACAAATTTGTTTTTAACGGGAGCGCAGCCAGGAGTGCGGTCATGAGGCGAGTATTGATTACCAGAACAGAGACATTATTCTTCAGGTATTTACTCTGCCACCTCTGGTACACGGGCCCCGTACCAGACCGAATCAATCCCCAGAAAAGATGGTTCTTTCCAGCCATAAATACATAGCGGCCTACTCAAACCTACTGGCAGCCGCATGCTCTCCTGTGGAAATCATCTTGGCACAGTATGAATGATAACAGTTGTATGTTTCTAACACTGAAATGCACATTTTCTCGCAGTCTGATGATACACGGGTACGTTTTTTTTTTTTGTTTTTTTTTTTTTTTAAATCAGTCTTCTTGAAAATGAAAACAAGAAAAAGTTTTGTCATCCGATAAAAATTTCTCATGAGATGTGAAAAGCAGTGCCACAGGTAGCCAGCAAATGAAGCCAAGTTGAGGCTTGATCTCATACTAAATATTTTCTTAGAGAGTGAGAGTGCATTTTTCATCCTGCATCTGATGGATATAATTACAGCCAGATATGACCTTTGTACTCTGCTTGAAAACTCAGCCCTGCATTCTCATCTTGAGCAGCACTTCCGTAACAAATGTTGGGTCGACTAAAACAAGACTAAAGGTTACATCAGAAAAATGGATGCCGTCAGGATTCAATGTCAAGAAGTTGTTTTAATGATATATTCCCGTACTTCAAGCCGGAAGCTGCACTCGCGCTTCAACTGGCCATTTTTATACATATTTGACTTTAAAACCAAATGTTGTTCAGAGGAATGTGTTTACTTCTTACACTTATAAGTACAGCACATTGGGTGAAATTATTCTGAGTAAAACTTAAACAGGTACAACTCACAGGAAGTCTTTGCATTTCAGTCTGCTGAAAAATATTTTAAAATGAATGGCAGAGCTAGGTGATAGACCGGTCTCAGTCATTAAGAAAAAAAGGAGGGATGAAAATGAAAAGTAAAATCAGAGACTTGTAAAAAAAAACAAAAACACAGCAACCAGCTGGACTCTGGCCTCACTGCACAGCTGCCTCCACGCTGAAGCCATTACTGCAGACCAGAAGTCTCCCAGGATCCTGGGGTCTCAAACTCTTATTGCTTTTAGATCATTTTCTTATTGACTCCTGTCACACCTGCCATTTGTCTCTGGGAAAGATGAGACTTTTTAAAGGGACATTTGCAGGTGACACATTGAGGACATTTTTAGTCCTAAAATGGTCATTTTTTGCAGCAGAGTAACTGATTGTGCTGGGTAATGTAGACCCAGTGTGATCATGATTGCAAAACCTGGTGCACGTTATATTTGCAGACATCAGTGATTAAATGTTCTTCAGAGGAAAAATGTGACTCCTGGTGTTAATACAGGGACATTAGGATATTTTACTTATGACTGCTAGAAATCTATAGCTGTGAAGAAGAAAATATAACATATTTGAAATCTGATGGAATAAGAAAAAAAAAAAACACCTGGTCTTCACCGGGTCTTAACCCTTTGATGCACAACATGGGTCAAAAGTGACCCAGCCAAGTTTTTATCATCTGTATCTTTGCAATAACACA
>JBAMHX010000005.1:12977098-12991197 GCA_037177515.1 Pseudomugil tenellus
AACTGATGGGAGTCATTTTTGACCCATGTTGTGCATTTAAAGGGGTGTGCATATGTTGTGCATCAAAGGGTTAAAATAAGCTGAATAAAACTACAACAAAGGACATATGCTGGGTCAAAAACCAAGTAAATTCCAAATTTTAATAGCATGTAGAAGCACCTTGAGCAAAAATAACTTGAAATAATCTTATCAGTCTGCCATATCTTTGTAGGTGATTATATTGGCTTGAGACGGTCTCACATTTAACTCTACAACACTGACACACAGATGAGTTCACAGTTGACTTAACAACTGCATGATATCCATGTCCAGTTTCTACAAAGCAAGTACAATCATCAGCCCTCCAGCACTGAGCCTAACAGCTGGTACAGTATAAAGTATACTGCTTTGTTGTGCTCAGTTTTCATCAAACACAATGCTGTTACTTCATCCTTCACAGCTACGCTTTGGTCTCATTCGATCCAAGGAGATTGTCTTAGAAGTCTCGTGGTTGGTTGAAATGCAACTTTGGAAGCATAACCTGTGCTGCTTTGTTTTTCTTACTGCAAGAAAAAGCTTCATCCCAGCATCCATTTCAAGCTCAAACTCATATTTGTGCATGCACCACATCAGAGAAATTTACCAAATGGAATATAGTTTTGTACTTCATAGGAGTTATTGTGATGGTGAAGCTTGAAGGACACTGTGATATTGTTAACACTGCACCCTTAGACCAGTTAAGGCTATGTCTTCATTTACAGAAGACAGCTAGGGCTTAGGCATAGCCACTGGTATATGTTAACCAAAAGTAACACACACACATGCACACAGGTAAAGAATTTATACTTGTACAAAAGAACAGATATGTTGCTTGACTAAAAATAATTTTAATAAAACGCATTTCCCTCCAATATTTTTAGATTGCATCTGCAGTTTCATGTTCTTATAATAAAACACATCATGTTATATTGTTTACAGTGAACTATCACACTATAGCACAATAAGCGCTTTATTTAGAGTGACAGCTCTACGCTTCTGTAGATGTACCTCGCTGCTACTTACCTTCTTATTACTTGTGGAAGCATTAAGGGCACACCACTAACACTTTTCAAAAATGGATTCTCCATATTAGTTTTTTTATATATACACAATGACTGTAATTTTATATGTTGCAGGGTTTTGTATTAATCCATTTTAGGACCTGAGAAGGATCAGATGCTTGTCCTGACAAAGTCTTACAACTCAATACTTTAGTTCAGAAGTTGTTTAAAGGTAATTTATATAAAAATAGTAGTTCATATCTCATTTTAATTCTAAAGAGAAACAAAGTCAAAATTGTATGTTATAGATAACAAATCATTGCTTCCATTAACACATTTTTGGTCACTACTTTTAAAAAAAGGGCTTAAAGTAAAACATGGGCCAAATAAAAAGAAAACAGAACTTTTTTCATGAAAAACCAATGCAATATCTTCTCTTTAACCAATACAAGAAATATAGAAATCATCAGAATAACACACCTGTAAAAATCTTAATATTGACAAGAAAACCACAATCTGGCAATGAATCATTATTAAAAATCAGCTAAAACTTTAATAGTCTATTAACCTTTATTTAAAACACAAAGGGAATTAAACATGACTGTGATTTCTACTTACCAATAATATCAGCCACTGTTATGCAGCCATTAAGAGAAGGATTACAAAAAAAATGAAAATATGAAAAATTTAAGATAAAAATGTTGCTCAGCTCTTGACTGATTCTCTAAAAACAGTTTCCTTTGCATAGTGGTACACAGGCTATGAAATTAGCATTAACTTCAAATGTGGGTGTGATTTTATTGTATGTTGTGGTACAATAAATCTTTTATTGCAACAGGAGGACTAATTTTTATTGCCTTGTACCTTGTGGAAGTGGGTAAGGAAGGGTTTGCAAACAGCAGGCAGAGATGAGCAGATGTGCAACACAAGACTGACCGTGTTCAGCTGCCACTTTGAGCGTAGCTTCTGAATGACTGGATCCGAAAGGGTTCCTGATGAAGCGGCGTCGCCTCCTTAAATCGTCCTCCCAGTAGTCCAGGCGCCAGAACTCCCTCGGTCGGCTGCAGCGAGACAGAGGTAGCACATATGTTAGCAATTACCAGCCAGCATGGTATAGCAGCCCGGTATTAGCACTTGGCCCGAGCAAACACACATAAAGCCTGCATTGTGTTGGAAGTTTCTTTTATATATAACCCTCAGTAACGCTAATCAAAAATCATTGTCTCACTACTGCTGAATTAATTTGATGTGGATCCCATAGGTAAAAGGTATCCCTCTCTCTTGCCCCCCCTCTGTTATTGAGGAGTTGAATTGAGTGAGTACCATCACACTTGAATACGCACATGACAGTGATCATTTTCCTCACACTTTGGGGACACGTGCTTCCATTCTAGGCTCATTTCAAGCCCAGCAGGATACCTCTTGTCAGGACCCACGGCTAGCAGGATAAGGAGAAGGCCATTACAAAACACAGAGGAGGGGGTGGATAGCATTTCCAATATTAATCAATGTCTATAGCCCCCATTTTTCTTTTTTACATCTCCTTTTACCAGAGCTGGTCAGCAAGTTCTTCAGCTCTTGAAAGCCAAAGTATTAACTTTTAATGAGAACTTGCTGCTGTTTAGGATTTAGTGTGTATAGTGTAGTTTATATCAATTAAATTAGTTTGAGAGGTCGAACCAAATTATTTTTTGTGCCATTCATCAGTCATAGCTCCAAGGCTCAATAGAGCACAAGAGAGCAAATCTGTACATTTCAATAAGTACAAAAAACTTTTAAATTGTAACAAATCCACATAGATATTCCTTAATCAATTAGATAAAACAAATTTTAAAATCCAATTTTCAGTTTTTTTATTTAAATAAAGAAGGTAGTCACCATTTAAAATAATAAGTGTCTAAGTGTTTTCACCGAGACCCAGTCCAGACTCATTCAGCTCAAATAGTTATATAACTAACTAATCAAGTAAAATAACTAACTAAAAGTTAGACAATTTCAGGAATTCAAGAATTCTTCTGGTCTTTTTTAAGATGCAGAGTTGAAATAGATTTAGATTAAGCATACTGCTGCTATGGTTTCTTTTTTCTATACTTTAGACATGTGTAGCGTGAACATTACTTTCACTGATCAGCAGGATCCACTTTACTTACACACAAAGTTAAACATGTGTAACCTCAAACATCAACTTAATTTCAAAACAAACAAAAAAAAAGAAGCAAGTTTGTCATAAGAAACCGCAGTGCGTCTGAGAAAGTCAGATGTTTTAGGAAGTCAGTTTATGGTGTCCGTTGGCCGAGGCTATGACTGGAGAAAGCCAGCATTCTTTATGTGATCTGCTCTCAAACGCTGCTCTTCAGTCCACCACCAATGATCACACAGGGGCCTCTAAAAGGGAAAGTGGCTTCACATGAGGATATAAATACAATTTCCAAGCAGCCCTTTAACTTCTAAGGAGGCTCACGAAAACCTTTATTTATATCTTCCTCAAAAAGTTGATCAATAGATCGACTTTCCCTTGCTTACGTTTTAAGACTAGATGTAAATCTGCCTGTGAGATACACTTTTTTAAGAGGATATTGAACTCTAATGTAAAAATGTTGAGTTCAATCTTTCATGTATAAACTGGAGAACTGGATGGAAATAATGCAAGTTGGAAAGACACACAGGACGGAGGTCTGTGCAGGACCAGATTTCTCTGCAGTGACAAAGACTGTGCTCTGTGTTTGCATGTGATAGGCTTGCAACACAAATGGCTACTTCATCATCCTGCCTGCAATGGTATTCATTTATGAAAATAATTATCAAGGTTGTGTGTGGCACACAGTCTCTTGGAAGGTGGGGATCTGTCTGATTCGCACAATGCACATTAATCCGTCAGGACGGGAAGCAAAGCCGGGTGTAATTAGTCACAGCATTGGAAGGGGTGGGGATCACCTACGCCAGTCATATTCATCCAGAACAGGCGACAGTGGAAGTCCTAATGTTGCGATCCAAGCAGAGGTGGATGGCCGATGAAAGATACCTCGTCATCAATCCTTGATGAGAGTGCCGCCATAACAAGAATGGAGATGTACAGCGCTATGCAACCCCCATACCGAATACTGAGTGTGTTTCCACAAAGATAATAAATTATTCAGAGCTCATCCATCCTCGCAGGGCATCCTGGGCAGAATTTACTGAGGCACCATTCTTCAAAATAACAACAATTAAAATAACAAAAGGGAGAGTGTTGCGCCATGGCTCACGTCAGCCACTTGTGTAATTAGTAATTAGTTCGGTCATAAAAGCTGTCTGGAAGGCCTTCTTGATAAGCTGAAAGTTGTAAAACTGATACAGACGCCCAGAGGTGATTCCTTTGTTTTCTTTTTTATATATGAATAGCACTTATCGATATGTGCCCCCAAGAAAACACAAGGCTATGTGTTTGTGTTTGCAAAGGAGAAACTTGGAGTCCTTTTTTTAAATGTACACCTCACTGAAACAAAGTCCAAAAGAGTTATGTGATAAATAATATTAACATCTAACAATGTTAGTTATTTAGCTGAACCTATCTGAAGGTTCAGATTTAATATTCCAATTAAAGCACTAATCTATCATTAAAAATAAAAAAACTCTTAAAAACTATGTGAAACCCTTTGTGTTAATTATCATATGGTATATTAATGAGATCAAGCGGTGCAAGTTGTTTAGCATAAGGCCAAAATTGCTTATCAATATCTAATGGACAGTTTAAACATGTTAATAGATTCTTTCTGGAGGTCCTGAAAGTTTGATAGTAGAGCTGCTTCAATGGTGCTTTTGTTTGTTTGCCGACAAGAACAAATGGCGATCATCCATCAAGACCAATATAGACAAGTTCAAGTTTTCACTTATTATTGGTCTTAAGTTCTTTGTGTGTGTCCAGATATTCAGAAAAATAGTAAATATAGGATTTAAAGCAAGATAGGAATGGAAAAAAGAATGCCTATTTTTTTTTAATTCATTAAAAAAACAATTCAATTGGATGTTTGCATTTTGGAGAATCGACACTAAACAGACAGGTAACGAAAACAAATTCTGTTATGCATGGGTATACATTCACAGCACATTGATAGCATGAGAATAATAACATGACCTTTATTATAGTATGCAGAGTGGATTTGCTTTCATATATCACTACAAGCGACTCCGTTTTGGCACAAACAGTCATTCATAACCTTTCTGCTAAATTAATTTGGGTACAGTCAATGAGACCTGCATATGAACTGGAGATTTCCCCCCTTGCTTATTCAATCCTAATGCCAGTTCCTATTGGCAGGCCTCAAATTGCTCAAACATTGCTGCTATCCACAAGATCATTTTGCTTTGATTTGCATAAACCATGTGTTTAGAAGAAACAGGAGAGCAGAGGGAGATTGGGGATTTGTCATATTGAGGAGCGGCTGCTCGAGCACTGGCTCTTTGTCAAACGGTGGCAGCGATGGCTTCGATGGGATCTCCAGGCTCAAATTAAAATGAAACAGGACCAAATACCTTCCCACTGAAATTGTTAGGCATGATTAAGTTGCACAGGAGTGATTTTCTACTTGTGCATTAATGCCTATCCTTTCCACTTCAATGGGGTGTACAAGAGACCGTCTACATGTGTTAATTCACCTCAGCTAATGTTGTTTACAAGACAGAGGTGATACTGGGGTCACACAAATGAAAACATTTCCATCTTATCTTTTTAAATGACCCTCTGAATTTCATTTTGGACATCCAGATAATGAATAAACTTTCTATTAATCATATTAATTTAAACACAACCGTATATAAGAAAATGGGAACTTAATTCTCTCTTAGTTGCATATATTTATATCAAATAAAATATAAACCTAAACTTCTAAATAAAGGGTTGAATATTATGTTATGTATTATGTTAGTATCATTTGGTTTGATCATTCTTGTATGTTGATCCTGCTAAACAGTATAAGTGTTGGCACTTTGATTATCAAGAAGGCATAAGCACCAATCACTTCTTCCAATTAACTCTAATTTATCCAACAGCTTTCAAAAGAGAACTGAGAAAAGCAAGCACGCTTCTCTGTAACATCACCAGCATATGAGGATCAAAGAAATCCCAGGGGTGGATGGCAAAAAGGCTGCAGACTCCCTGCTATGCAGTGCAGCCAAATGAAATAATGCAAATCAAGGCCTAATTACCACCAGCTTAGCATGAGGTTTCCAATTAGGAGCAATTACATTGGGTGTAAATCCGCAAACAAAAGAAAGATGATTACACACAGGCTGTATCCAATTTTACAGAAGGGAAAAGGAGTAGTGTTATATTAGAAGGTAGTAAATACTATACAAAGACAGGAGTGTTTAACATGCTGCATAAAAAAAAAACCTCCCATCAAAAGGAAAACATCTTCACTTCCTGCATTATGAGTATTATAGAAGTATCAACAAGATCATAAAATGTATAAAAAGACTTTCACTGCGACAGCACCAAAGTGGTACCATCTGTATTTTTGATGTAGAGTCGCATTTTTCCTGAGATTTTGACAACATGCATTTAAGGCCATTTATCACCACTACAGCGAGGTAATGAGGGCATCCACTGGACTGGAGTTGCATAATTCTGCCATTACTGGCCCATTGTAATAATCCTCTGACCTCTAGCTTTCAGAGCTGATCTTGAATGGTATGACAAATCTGAGCATGTACACCCACGCTTCTAACACACCCCAAAAGAAAAACACAGCGAAGGAGCTCAAGGTCAGCTGAGATTGGAAGTCTCAAACGTTTTTGGCAGAGCCCCCCCACCCCCCCCCCCACCCCCACCTCACCCCCACCCCACTCACACTAAAGGTTCCCATTTTAACACAAACATGGAGTAATGTTTAACCTTACACCTTAAATGTCAAAACCAACTACCATGTCTGACATTAAAGTTCTAAAGTATTTACGCAAAAGTTTTTAAAACTAATTTTGGGTTAGTATACAATATATGAAACCCAACTGATAGGATAAAGGAATTACTGTACACTAAAATAATTTATGTCTTCTCTCTTCCTACTCGGTATGTAATGCGGTTGGGTTTCTTGCTACAGTGTCTTGGAAAGCGTGACAATCTCATATTGGTCTTTCTGCTGTTTATGAGCACCTCCTTCCCTTTCCAAATCGCTTAGCTTTGGCCATTACAACACAGTTCAACGACTTGAACATGCAGTCGGTTCATCCACCCACGTAAAAGATCCTTAAAAAAAAAAAAATATATATCAGGAAAACACTTGTTTCAACTTATTTGTTAAATATATTAATCATGGCAGGATTTATTTGTCAGACTGCAGTTAAAATTTTAATATCCTCCCAAACTAACAGATTAAAAGAAAGTGTATCATTTATGTGCAAAATCAGCCCAACTATCATTTTCCAGCATCAATTCTGCAGATAACAGTGTTCAAATACAACTTCCTTTAGTTTGATCCTGTATAAATGGGGTTGAACTTGACCTCGGACACACAAACGGTCATCTGAGGTAAATCCACAAGCACATAAGGCAAAGATCTATTAGGAAAGGATAACACTCACTCTTTACAATACTAACTTTATAGGAGAAAGCACAGGTGTTTTATGTGTCTTTTCTTTAGCTTTAGTGCACAAAAGGTGCTGGATTCCAAAGATAAAGGCATTTTTTTGTTTTTTTGGGAAATGTTCAAAGTAGCAAAATAAATGGCCTGCTGGTCCCACGTTGTAATTACAGTGGCTGGAAGCATACCAATCTATCAAGAGGAAGAAGGAGGTGGGGGCTGACATGCTGTATAGGGGTTAGTCAAAGAAGATAGCCTTTGACTAAGTACTGGCCCTGCACAATCGATACTCTGCAGATATTGCATCCAGGCAGAAATGAGGGGAAAAAAGCCCTAAAAACTTCCCAAATGGCTTTTCATTCAGATATTGATCAGCACCCTTTTATCGTGACCTTGCTCCACTAAGGCCATATACTTTCTTAAGGGTATATGAAACACATAAATCTGATAGTTGCTACAGAATCCTGCTTCGCTGTGAGCAGCGAGGCGGGGAGGTACGATGGTGTAATTGGTCTTTCTGGGATGGCAGCCTCCTTCCATGCCTCATAACAAGCATTCCATTACATTCCTGGGCAGCGCTGAAGAAGACAGACACTACTGATGGGGTCAATACACCAGTGGGAATTAAAGATGTAAGCTTGTGTGTGTGTAACCAGTTAGTATTAAAATGTTGCTAACCAATGTGTGCATGTGCTATTAACGCATTTTTATAACAATTAGCTGAGCTACTTTCCTTTTTGTTGACATTTTAAATGAACTGCCAAATGTAATTTTTTGGATCTCAGTCTTGGCTTCAACACTTAACCCCTGCTAACATATGGACATCATCAGTTGTTAATATGTTTCACTATGACACTTTGTTGCTATTCCTCGCAGGCCCAGCCACTGTACTGTATATACAGTCAAGGTAAATGTTATCATTAAGGCCATATTCTAGTTCATATCCATGAGCCAGACTACATGGTAGGGCCCTTGTGGCATGTTATTTTCTGTTACCAAAGGAACGCAAGTCTGTCAAACTTGAATGGTCTCCCCAGAGGTTTTAGGAACATCCTTTTTTTTGTCAGAGTTGCAACTTTTCTGTCCAAGACACATGTCAATGGATGATGAATGAAGCACAGGGTTTTGCATTAAGCCGTTTAAGGACTTTGGTGCAGGAGACATCTGTGTGACACAGGGAGGATGGTTCACAGAAACAAATATAACTGAGGGCAGGCTCGCATTGCTCTGTGTATGTTTATGCTATATGTTTATGACTGTATCATATCAAGGCAGATGAATGATAACAAGTTGAGCCCAAGCTAATTGGGTTTGAAGTAGTGAGGACCTAAAATAAAGAAAACAACCTTCTCCGAGACACAGGCTGCAGCTGCCAGTGCTCAGTACATCGGGTAAAGTTTGTGTTTAGACTGCAAGCATTTATAAGCAAACTGAAACGCCATCACCATATGAAAATTACTAGTTCAATTCTTGTCAAAGTAAAGCACTCAATTATTTTTAAAGGAATGTTAGTTTGTCTGCCTTTAATTAAAAATTAAAGTGTCAGTGCAATGAAGTGATAAAGTCTTGTTTTGTAGGAAGGTTGGACACAGAAATTACAAAAATTACAAAAGTCTGGCTTAAATTAAGTACAACTGTGTCAAAGAACTGGAATGGGAGTACATTTTTTCCATTCTAGAGGAAAAGCTACAAATGGAATCAGATGGTTAGATAAGTTAGCAGCTGTTGAGTTTTCCATCTAGCAAACAGAATGCGCTTTGAGCATATTACATACAGTTTTGCACAGTCATATAGGTATTGCTCGAGGAAAGGAGGTCGTGCAAAACTGCCACTGTCTTGTCTTGCTCCCCATCTCAACATTTGATTCTTCAGTAACAAATATCTGTCCCTCATCCTCCGTTTCATCCGTCTCTTCCTCTCCCTCCGCCTTCCTGCTCATGTAGAGTCACGCATTTCCGAGAGTCTGTGTATTCTAAACTGTTATGTTCTTGTTTCCTATGGTTATAACATCCATTGACATGCTGGAGTCCCATTTCCTTTTTCAGCCGTGCATCTACGGTACCAGCACAGCTGTAATGGCCAGTGTGTCCATAAAACACACGCGAGCCGGCGCAGACACTGTGCAGACCTTGGCTTTAACACATGCATTACATTCAGTATTATCCACCATAATTGTGATTTAAGTCTGGAATGAAAGCATACAAGTAGATATTTATCTGGTTGATGCAGCTTCTCGTGCTATCGTTTATTTGACAGAACACATTGTGATGTGACATGGATGTCCTCACTGGAGTATGCATGACCCCAATGAGGTGAAACCAGGTTGACGGAGATCCAATCTAGTAAAGGTGTCTGAATAAGAGAACTCACCAGGCTGACAAAAAATGGGAGCCTGGTCAATGTATTGAGCTGGAATAATCTTTTATGGATACACGACCATCTTATTCCTATGAGAGATGATGGCGCTATAATCATAATCTCTTACTTTAATTTAAACAGACGTACTCTGAACTGCCATTATTTCTAAGATTTCTTATACATATTCTGATATCTGGTGAGCTGTTTACTAATGTTATCTGGGAGATATCAATGACAATCAAATCTGAGCACAGCTCTGTTAAAAGGATAAAAGAATTACGCATAAAAAAATTTACCAATTTTTTATAGAAATAGATGACTTATTTAACACATTCTAAAATAAATGTTTTAAATCTCTTAACATGAACTTGCTGTAAAGTGAATAAGAGTGATGTGAAGATTTTTAGTTGAGTTATTAGGAATCAAGGAAGCATTTAATTTAATTAATGTAAGAATTCAACCTAACAATTCATAAAAAAGTTCAATTAAATTATGCTCTGCTTCTTAACCAGTTTATTCAATTAATCATATAGTTGTACTGAATAATTTCAATGTTTTACTGTAAAGACCAAAAAGATTCCAAAAAAATAATTAGCTGATTTTCAATTAAAGTGATGCACAGTTACAACATCTGCAAATAGCAGATGTTAGAATTGCGGATAGAGGAGGTGCTAGAACATATGTTATCGCACATATAAAATGTAAAACATTTTTTTCATCTTAGAACGAATGAAAATCATTTCACAGTTTTGAACGGTTATGGCACATATTTATACCTTTGTTTATTGGCGGATAATATAATTACATTGCTTTACAAAAGAAGAAATTCAATATATCATGATGAAATTAAAAGGTCTCCACAGTATTTTTTCCGACCCCTTTGGTGTCATCTGCTCTAGCATTTGCTAAAAGAAAGAAAACCCTTTTCAGTGAAAAACTGGATCCTCTGCCCTGCCTCTTCTTTCTCTCCAGAGCGTACCAGTAGCATGACGTAGCACAAGATAAAATAGTAATGCTAATATCAATAGTTTGTCCATTACAGGTCAGCTAACTGTCCAGTGGAACAGTTACAAAGCTGTTGGTTTTCGATCTCACAAGGCCGATCAATATGGAGGCATACTGTTTCAATTTTGCTGGTATTGATTTTCTCTATAACACTCCAACCCTAAAGCATTTGTCTTTCTGAAGGAAGGAAGATTTGATTTACTGAAGAAAAATTGGAGTGCACATCACAAAGATTTTTTGCCGGGCGGGAGTGTGACACACAAAAAGATGGATGTCCCTTGGCTGGGAAGCCTCTAGCCTAAGGGTGTGCATTAGAGCAGTGCTGCTGCAGAAAATGAGCTGCTTATATGAGGAAGGAGGAGCAGAGAGAGACAAGCTGGTGCACAAGGTGCATGTATATGTGTGTGTATATGTGTGTCTGAGCAGAGCTGCTATAGGTGAGGTTTGTTAGTGTAACTTTGAAATAAAAATGCTGATTCAAGCTTGCATCTACAGCTTGAATAATGCTTTCATTTGTCTCACAGAGACTGGCTACATCAATAGATTGTAAAAAAAACAAAAAGACAAAAAAAAAAAACAGCACTTGCTAAAAAAAAGTGCATATTTCTTCAAAATCACACCTCAACCAAGCTTTAAATTCCCTGCTTTCTACATCCAGAGTGAAATTCCATGGTACATTAGTCAGCCTATTAGAATGCAATAAAGAGAAGGTATGAGACTTGGAAAAAAAAGAGTAGAGTCTGTCCCCAGATGCTGCGAGTTGGCACTATCACCTGCCCTCATCTTCCCTCTCTGTCTGTCAACTTTTTCCAGGTGTCATATATTTGAGATATGATTCCTGACCCAAATAAACACTACAGGAAGCTAGAGGCTCAGTGGACCCAAGTTAAGAAGGAGAGTGTGTAGTGGAAATGTGGTAGTGAGAAAGAATTATACCTGCCAGTTGTTTCATTTGTGGTCATCTATGTAGCGATTCATTTAGTCCTTAAAGGACGAGGCTGGCATGCTGTACACCTGAGTCTCCAGTTGCTGACACAGAAATGCATGTATGAGAAACGAGTCAGTTTGTCTGAATCCGTCTATGCTCTAATAGGTGATGGACAATGCCTTCATGTAGTGGAAGGAATCCTCCTTCACTCAAGAGATACATTTCAAGTAGATGGTGAAATAAGAAAGTGCTAAAAGACAGAACGAAGGGAAAAAATTAACTGCACTGAGAAAAGAAACACACAAAAAGGAGAAAAAGACTCACACAGTAGAAAGACAAAGCAAGCAAGTAATGGAGGGGTGGGGTGGGGGGGCGTAGAAATCACCTAACACCTCTTTTCTCCAGAGGCCAGAGCCGCTGTAAGCTGGATATTAAGACACAAATTGCATTCAGGCAGGTCACACAGTGTCAGAAGATATTAGACGCCTGCCGTGAGGAAACAACAATTCCCATCAGCTCGCAAGAAAATAATATTTTCATTTTCAGATTCTTTATTGAATGGAAACTTTGGGGAATTCGTTTTTATGGCGTGTGAGCGGGCAGCCTTGGGTTTCACACTCTTCCAACAAAAAGGACGCAATCATACTATTGTCTTTTTGTTCTGGATCTCATTTTCACAGCTGGACTTGTGGTTGTGGGACTGCTTGCTGTGCATATCTGTTCTTATTTATAGGTGAGGATGTAACTGCACCACATGGGTTTTCTGTGTGTGAAATTGAGGACAGAACAATTTTAAAGTCCCTGTAGGTATACAGGTGTACATGTTTCTTTCCTCCAGTGGTGGTGGTGTGGGGGGGGGGTTCTATCTTTTCTTTTTATTTTGTCGTTTTGAGCAAACTGCCGCACCAGATGTTTCTCTCATGCCTGCATACCAAGGGCTCTGGTGCGAAGCTGCACCACCTGACCTTCACAGTAATTGACCAAAAATATTGATGTAATGGCACAAGACTGATTGTGATTTATTAAAAGAGCGCTGCACTCCAAGGCCCAGTGCCAATGGCTCCCTGCGCCCATCGGCAGCCATTAGGAAAACCATCAATAGCACAGCGGCATAAAGGGCCGGTAATGGGAGGCTTTTTCTAGCCAGACCTAGTTGAACATAATATTCATAGTAAACGGCATTGCTTTGAATGAGTATACATGTAGAAACTGTAGAAAGCAATGAAAGAAGAGGCGAAGGGAACACTGCATCAAGGGAGGAAAAAATATGACAAAAAATACCCCACATCCAGATATAAAAATGAAAGAGAAGAAAAACAAAAGGCAGCCTCAGATAGCCTTCTGATCCAACAGCAAGCTAACCCCTCGCCAGACGAGTCTCAGGAGAGTTAGTGTAGCTTAACAAGCGTGAGCCAGCAGCCGTCTCTCCAGCTCACCATTACACACTACCTGCACAAACAGTGATCATTAGGGAATAGCTGTACTGGATTCTGCTGCACATTTGGTGAAACAAACACAGAGGATAAGGTTCCCTCTGTTCTTAATGGGAGCAGAGCTTGTTCCAGTGGCTTTCATCTCTGTCTTTATTCAATGCATCATTCGACCCAAAGCTGACATTTTCACCTTTGTAAACGTATTTTCATTCAAACCATGAGGATTGCACGGGTGAGGGTGGTGAAAGAGATAATGATGCCATTAAAACCATCAGAGTGAATTTGATCAGTTTGCAGAAAATAATTTACATGAACAAAGAATAAAGAAGTTAAAGTGTATTACACTATACTAATATTTATATTATCATTCCCACCAGAGAACGAACAAACAAAGACAGATTCTTCATTGACATCAGAAAATATCACATAATTAACAAAGAAAAATAAAGAAGTGTAACATTTAAATGGACAGAATGAGCACAGATCTGCTTTATACTTTTGCTTTACCTTATAGAAGAGTTCCCCCAGGCTCCATGTTTGTCAGTCAGGATGTTTACGATCTTTTGGATGAGCTGAGTGGCTGTCATGTGATCGCGGTACTTTGCTGCTCGGATCAAGTGATCACACATTTTCTCGTCATCCCGCTTCTCTGCTGCATACTGAGCACAATTTGACTGAAAGAGAATATAAATAAAGATATTTTACACCCTGCAAGTGATGCATATATTCCCCAAATGAATAGACAACACCAGGAGTGATGTAAACAACTTAGACAAAATAACATTTAGCATACGTATTT
>JBAMHX010000005.1:12995230-13026206 GCA_037177515.1 Pseudomugil tenellus
ATATGTGTTTTGACAGTAACCACAAACAGTAGTATGTACTTGGTTAATCGACCTAGAGAGGTGTAGTCTTGAAAGAGGTTCTGTTCAACTAGTACATAAAATTTCTCCTTGGCCCGTATGAAAATATCTCTATCTTAAACCTGACAAAATACTATATCAGAAAAGGGTGTTGCTATTTTTTTTCCATGCTTTATTCTCTTGACAACAGATTTGCCCATAATGGGTTGCCTGGGTATCCAGTCCTGCTGACATACTACATTACAGTTGTGACAACTACATGACAGCAAGCTACAGTTGGTGGCAGCTATCAGTTTGAGAGCTCACATCAGTGTAATGTGTTGAAATAGCCTCGGGAATTGTGTTTTGAATTGTGTTTTTTGGCTCTCTCATACATGTGTTTGAGTATCCTCCATTTGTCAAATCTGAACCTATTTTATGTGTCAAATACTGTTGGCATCAGTAATCTTCTAATTATATTCTTGATTATTATGCAACACTAAATGAAAAGGAAAGTTTTCTGTAACTTAGAATAAAGCTGTGTAACTGTCATTTTTAGTCAAGAGGGATGAACACTGATTAATCCAGTTTGATTAATTTCAGTTGTTTTTAAGGTTGAAAAAAGTTACACAATCCTATAAATGACAGCAGTTGCTTGTCCAACAATTCACAACAGTTTTAAAGAGAACTAATTACGCAGTTAAAAGCAGACTTGCATATGTCCTTAGCCTGAGATCCAACAAGACTAAAATTCAACACATCTAGCATATGAGGTGAAATCCAAACTCTTCTACAATAATAATTCAATAATAATTTCACTTTTTGTTTATTTATGCCACAAAATACTTCCACAAATGTATAATGTGCTCTTTAAAACAATAGCCCCCCCCACTCACACCTTAAAGATTTCACTGTATAACTCCACTTTTAGATTCAGTCACTGCTGTGTCTACAGATGTGTAGCAGTGGCCCATTTTCCATAATAGACGAAGTGTGATATATATATTTTTAATCGATCCATTTACTCTTCCGTTTATCACAATTTCATGGCCTTGTATTAATTTCCAATTTTTTTTCCAAGTCATAATTATGATACCAAACTTTCAAACACTACCATTCTTACTTCTGATCTACTGAAAGATTTGTAATCAAGCCTCTGCAAGATAATTTGGAGAATATAACATTCTGCAATATCATTTATTCATTTTAATAGATTTTTCTTGTGATTACATCCTAGCTGTCAAGAATTATTGGAGACAAAAAAAACACCTTAAGAATAAAATAAAGAACCACTTTGCATCCTTACTCAGACTTTCTTTGTCCTGCTCAGCAATTGTCTGATGGGTTGTGATCCAGAAAGCAGGGCTATAATAATACATTATAATGAGTTTCAGCTCAATGTTAATGTCATTAACATGGGGAGAAGGAGCATCTCATTTTACAAGCTCAGCAGAGAAAAGACAAAGACATGGCACTAATTAGTTGCTATCGTTTGGCTTTCCTTGGGTCTCTCAAATGGTCAATTCAATTACTCCATATAAAAGCAGAAGATGAATGTAGATGGTTATATGACGAAGAAAAAGCCAGGGAAAATGGAAAGGTAAGGTAAAAAGGAATAAAAATGGTTTGGGTCTTGCTCACTCTTCCCTATCTGAACTGTCTTATCTGCCCTTGTGCCCCTGAGCCCACCACATTTCATCCCTAATGAACAGCCCCATAAAAAGAGGGAGTTCGATTTCTCTCCTCCTTTCTATCTCTTGGGCGCCGTCTCCTCTCTGCTTCTATGGAAGATTTCAGTCTATCATTTGCCGTGCTTGGCAGCAGCATCCGATCTGCAGATCTCCTTCACATTAAGAATCCTATTAGATAGAGAACCCTAAAAGGTAATTGGATTTCCCCCTGGTTATCTTCATCTCTGTTTCACCCTAAGCCCACTGTAATAACTTACTCTCAGGGCCTAAGATAACTCAATTCTGTCCCACAGAGAGAATGAGTGTGTGAATCAGAAAGGACAAGAAGAGGGGAAAAGCATATGTTGTGTCTCAGAGGCAAAGCAGTATCTAAATCAAAGGAATCCTCCATTATCACCTTCAACGATGCGGAACCTGACAAGCAGCAAACATAAATGTATATTCAACTTATTAGTCTCATTTCTGTGCTATTAGCTCTTTAAAATTACAGAAAACCCTTTACATGTGCTGTTTTGAATCTTAAGCTCTGGTGTTGAAATTGCTCAGCAAAAATCCCACCTTCTAGCAGAGCACAGTGACATCCAAAACAAGACATTGACGCCCATTTTAAAGTTTATATCTCACAGAATAATAACCAACCCAGTATTGCTGTGACACATTACAAAGAGACAATGTTTTAAAACTGGGACAAAGCTGAAAATGATTTCAAAACCTTCCACCCCTACCCTCAGGGCAGGGATGTTTCATTGGCCTGTTATTTTTATTGTGGCAGTGCAAAATGAAACAGTCGGCTTCAGCAGGCTCAAACAGCACTTGTATGAAAGCAAAAAATCAATACAGTAATATCAGAGCAAGACTTATCAGGGGCTCACTTCTTTTCAGAGGTCACTGAGGAGCAACCGCATTTAAGTGGGGAATTCAATTGTGAATCACGGGTTTGGGACAAGCTGTGCAAGATGTCTGATAAAGGACAGTTGGGAACAGTGAATAGGTGTAGCGATGTTAAACGTCACAACCCAAATAGGAGAAATGGAACATTATAACCTTCCCTTAGAAGAGTAATGTATGCTTCAGATTTAGCACAACACAGACCTAACACAACAGACTTACATTGCTGACCTACTTCATACCTGCACACTCGTGTTGCTATGGGTTTAGTTTGTTTATTACAATATTGAGAATTGTGGATTCGCGCAATATTATAACAGTCTTAAAAGTCTAAAATTTTCTCCAAAATGTATGTAATGGCATTAAAAGTCTGTCTGTCTGTGTCTTCCCATCTTTCTGTCTTCCTATATTCCAGTGTGTTTCCATCTGTCTGTGTCTTGCTGTCTGTCTCTCTCTGTATGTGTCTACCTCTCTGTCTCTGTGTCTTCCTATCCATCTGTGTCTGTCTGTGTATACCTCTCTGTCTCTGTGTCTTCCTATACATCTGTGTCTGTCTGTGTCTACCTCTCTGTCTCTGTGTCTTCTTATACATCTGTGTCTGTCTGTGTCTACCTCTCTGTCTCTGTGTCTTCCTGTCCATCTTTGTCTGTCTGTGTGTTACTGTCTATGTCTTCATGTCTTTCTGTGTCTTGCATTCTGTCTGTGTGTGCCTGTGTCTTCCTGTCTGTCTCTTTGTTCATGTCTTTGTGTGTCTTCCTGTCTTTCTGTGTCTCCATGTGTCTCTGGGTCTTCCCGTCTGTGTCTTCCTATCTGTCTGTCTTATCATGACTGTCTGTCTTCCTGTCTGTCTGTCTATTTCCATCTGTCTGTAATCTCTGTATTTCTGTTTCTTCCTGTCTGTGTCTTCATGTCTTTCTGTGTCTTCCTCTGTGTCTTCCTGTCTGTCTGTGCCTCTGTGACTTCCTGTCCATGAGTGTCTTCCTGTCTCTTTTTGTCCTCCTGACTGACTGTGTCTTCCTCTCTGTCTGTGTCCTCCTATCTGTCTCAGTCTCTTTCTGTCTGTAGCTTCCTGTCTCTGTGTTTGTCTTTCTGTGTTTTCCTGTGTCTTCATGTCTGTCTGTCTGTCTGTCTGTCTCTCCGTGTATGTCTTCCTGAACATCTGTGTCTGTATATGTCTGTCTGGCTGTGTCATCCTATCTGTGTCTCTGTCTTTCTATTAGTCTTTCTCTCTTTCTTCTTGTCTCTCTTCGCGTGCCTGTCCTCTATGTCTTTCTCTCTCACTCAAGGGGACATTTGCTGTGACCACACACACAGGAGCACCACCTACATAATATGGCTGCCATAGCAAACGAAGCCAAGGGCAGTAGCTGCATTGGCACCCATCAAAATTTCTTCATAAATTTTCGAGTTAAAGAAATCTGATCACTCAGGCTGTTGATAAAGATCATTTGAGGGTGTGTTAAGTGTCTGGTACAGAACATTAGGAGTAGACTCCTTAAGTTTTGTGGATTATGCAGTGAGGTCTTGTGTATGAGCTTATCTCCCATAGCCTATATACTACCAGACTTGTCTCTTGAGGAGTTGCAGGCCAAGTGAGCATCTTGGAATATATCATGTTCTTTAAGCTTTTCTTAAAAGTGCTGATGTCGTATATGTGGAGTGTAAGGTGTCTGCAAAAAGGCTGAGGCAAGCTTCAAGTAACATAGTAACTTCTATGTGTATGTGCAGGTTTTCAGCAGAACAATCTGTAAACAGCTGAGATATGTTGCAATTTACCAGTCAGTGGATTTAATGTTGTAGCTCTGAGTTGTAAAGCATCACATTGTTGGCATTTACTACCTGTACTATAACTCAGGTAAAATAGAAAATAAGAAGATATTTACAGGTTTTTTTTTACATTGTATGTACATTCTAAATTAAAGACCATTTTGGTGTTCAGACCCTGTAAACCAATAAGACATATCTTCAAAAATTTCCCCCAGAAACAACTGTTTAAATGGTGCATAATTTCTTTAAAATAATACGAAACTTGTGTCACATTTATTAATCTGGAATACTTGAATATGCAATTTACACCCCCATCCCTTCAGTGCAGCTGTTCAATTTCCTCATTTTATTTATCAAACAAATTTATCAAAGACTTTTTTATAGAATTTGTACTAGTAATACACAATTAAATTTTAAACATGTCATATCATTATTTTTTTACCTGTTTTGGTAAAATCAACCATTTTTTATTATAGAAAAAATACATGTTTGTACAGTAAGAAATCAAACACTGTTCTTGTCAAGTTTTTGTCAAACTTGACCCTGTGGGATTTATTGTAATATATCATAGCAATGTACCATAGTATTAATTGAGGTTAAATAAATATTATAAATAAATCATTTTACCAATGGTCAGCTTAAAAAATATTTGCCCAACCCAAAATGTTGGCTAGTTCACCTTACATAGTAGGGCTGGGAATTGATTCATATTAAAAAAAAAAAAAAAAAAAAAAAAAATCAATTCAATTCCAATTCTCAAGATTCAGAATCGATTTTTACAATTGAATCTGATCTGTGAGATTAATTTTGTTTAATTGAATGATTTTTTTTGTTTAATTATATGTATATTTATGCAACATATTAAAATTAGTATATTGACATTCAATAAAAAAATAATGAAATGTTAGAAGTTAAAGATGACCTCTGTGGTATGTAGTGCATATTTAAGTCAAGGAGATTTAAGTTTTAGTCTATGTACTGTGTTGTGAGAGTAATGCACGATTCCATAGCCACAGATCTGTACCTGGTACCACTTGTAATGCCAACTGAGTTGATGACCGGATCAGATCATGTAAGGTACGGAAATGCACAGCACTAAAACTTAAGAGCACAGTGAGCTATTAGTAGAAATTTAGGTGATAACACTGAAGATATGAGAAAAACAAAAATAAAAGCAGTTACAGACAAATCATTACTGCTTTTCAACATTCAAGCAATTTTTATCTTTTGCAAATCTAAAAGAAATCTTTGCTTAAAACTTTGAGTAAAATAAACATGATATTTCATAGCAAAGTGGGGGTTGAGGAATTGAGAGGGGGGGGTTGTACACGTTAGGTTTACACACAGTCAGTCAACCCTTCAAATCAAAATCTCCCAAGTATGCCCAGAGCTTTTAGTATATGAGGGAGGAAGGGTAGAAAAGGGGAGGATGCCATATCCCTGTCACTAGCAAAAAACACTCCCAGTGGGAGTATAATGGACAGGATCTCAGCAGGACAGGAAAGGATTTTGAGAGATCTCAAAAACAGAGGGTGGAGTGCAGCAGAGTTTGACTAGGAAAGGGGCAGTGTAGGTGCCCATGGGTCAGTGCAGAGTGAATGGCAGCGTTTGTGCTACAAACTGGTAGGACGACGAAAGGGAGAAGTTATGTTTCAAGAGCACGCCTGCAGTTAGACCTCTGCACACAGGGATAAATTAACAGTGCACAGTGTTTGGTTAGAATTATGTGCCAACCATTATCGCCACCATCACACTCCATCTGTATGTCTGTGTGTTCATGATTAGCTATGGTTATGTTTGAAAGGTAAACATTGGCCAGTTAGGTTAGCTGAGACAGACCTGATGGACAAATCTAATGCAGTCATAGGGTCTGCTGCGGACTGTTAACCCTTTCTTCTTTTCAGTACATGAAATCAGAGTAAGACAGTATCAGACAGTCTTTTCTAGCAGTTTTAGTTTTATAAGCCTAAATCTCCAAATAGATGAAGATGTGTGTCCGTGTGTCCTTTCCCAATTTTATCTTCCAGGTTTTAATCATCTGAAGCTGAACCTACATTCCAAGTTTTTGCTATACTTTGATCATGTATTATGTAGGAAACTTCTGAAAAAGAAAGCCAATCAGATTTATCAGGGAACCAACTTTGCCACAGCTGTCCAACATGTTCATGTCCATTTATAAAAACAAACATGGAAATTTGCAGTCAAAAACTTTTATAAACTGTCAGATTTTTTTTCCTCTGACCAAAAAAATTTATGGATCAAACAATTAAGTTTTTGTAAAGTTTTAAATAACATAATACATCTTATAGGATTTAAGTTTGTGAAATCTTACCTCAAATTCAGCATGTTTATGTATGTCTTCAGCTCTCTGTCGACTCAGGATGAATTCAGCTTCATTAGCCACACGAACTAGGTGGTCCTTCATGGTATGACTGAGAAGCCTAGGGAAGGGGACAATGACTATCAGTATAAGGAAATATCAAGCACACTTTTTTATACAAATGCTTAATAGCAGTATTTGGATGTTAATTATTTCATGCAATAGGTTCAAAATCACACATTCTTGAACATATCACTGAATTTCATGCTTTAAGGATATTTA
Organism: Pseudomugil tenellus; assembly: GCA_037177515.1. Taxonomy (NCBI): domain Eukaryota; kingdom Metazoa; phylum Chordata; class Actinopteri; order Atheriniformes; family Pseudomugilidae; genus Pseudomugil; species Pseudomugil tenellus. The sequence goes on from JBAMHX010000005.1 coordinate 13,002,176, forward strand.
AAGCATGTGTTTAACAGTGATATCTGGAAACCATAAGACAAAATATAGCCATGTAACATCCATAAAATGCTGAAAAAGAACCATGCAGAATCAGCAGAAAATCTCATTTGGGAAGAAAACCAAACCAGATTTGTTCTTTAACAAGAGTCCAGGTGCTAATTGAATTGTTAATGATATGCATCTGACAGGCGGGAGGATCCCTGCCCATGTTGCTACATATGTAGCCTCTTCTTATCAGTGTTCATGAAACATGCATGTTTTGTTTGTATGTGTGTGTGTTTGTGTGTGTGTGGAAGGAAAAAAAAAAAACTCTCTACAGTCCCACAGGTCAGGACTGTGCAAAGTGGAACAATAACAGACCAGAGGACAGAGAGGAGAGGTGGAGGGCAGGCTGGGAGCTAGTTTGAACTGGTGGAATGAGAGTTTGGGGGCCAGGGGACGACTGTAACCTAAGCCTGCTGTTTCAGCACCGTGCAGCAGGGGAGCAGAGGTACTGGGGCCTCTGTAACCTTCATGGCCCTACTCTGGCCCCTCTATCAATAACCCAACCACTGCCCGTCTTTATGGTGCTAATGATTGCACATGTGGACGCTGTCCAAAGCTGGTATGTGGACTAACCTTCAAAGGACACTGAGAAATAAATCAGAAATTAAATAAGTTAATAACATAAAGATATTCGAGTTGTGGTACGATGACACACAAAATCTGGGGCTTTGTTCCTAATGCTTTTATTACTGTGTCAGAAAATTGTTTGAAAAAGTTTTAAAAAGTAAAAAAAAAAATACAAATTGTAAAAATTGAAAATGTGTTTACTTTCTCTGAAGTTTGAACATTTAACTATAGAATAAGTAGCAGTCATTAGAATTGATATGAAATTTTTTCAATTCAATTGTAATAAGGAGTTTTCTTCGGACATGCATTTGTGTAGGGTATATACAGGAAGTGGAACGTTCAGTGACAGCCTCAAGTTAAGTCGAGAAAACAGCCTAATCTTCACTGTGAATTACAAATCCTCTTCCTCTAATCTTGTTAGCATTACTACAGATTAGCATCTGCCAATTCTAAAATCCACTGATCAATACTGGGAAGTGTGTCCCTCGAAAGAAAAAACTGATGAGTTTAAAGACTACAAGGAGGTGAAGGATGAACAAGAGTCCTTTATTAGAGAGGGATGTGGAAAACAAGATACAAAAGATAAACAGCTAAGACAGTTAGACAAAAGAGGTTATTAAAAACAGATAAAGGCCCAGCTAGAAAGGCAAGAACTGACAGATGGACAGTGAGGTGAGAAATCAAGAGTCATTTTCCAAGTGTCACAGAGGAACCGGCAATCAGAGCTCCTGTCACCTTCTGCCCAACCTCGCTCCTTCTCCCAATTCCCATGGGATGAGCAAGTATTGAATGAAGCCTTGAACTCACAGGTTTTCCATCCTCACTCTTACTCTTAAGCCTTTCTACTCTCAAATTATTGATTGTCGTCCAGAATCTTGAGTAACCACACCATCACGGGGGCCTTTGGGATCTTAGGAGACTTGGGGAGGGGTGCTCTGATGTGACATGAGCATGAAGAAATTGGAAAGACGCCAGTAGGGAGAAATTGGAAAGAAAAAGAGGTAGTACAACAAGAAGAGAGGACAGTACATAGCCGGTCAAGGTAACTTACCGGCCTTCGTTGACCAACTCAATAAAGGCAAGTCCTGCATTCTTCTGGATAGAGTTCTGCCATTCCTGCAAGCCAACAGAAACATTGTCAATACATTGTCATCAGTTTAACGTTGCATCAGCAAACATTGTCAAATTTAGCACATGCAATTATAAGATGGTAGAAACAAAAATGAGTACAAGAAGCCAAAAATCTCCCCCAATAGTATCATTTGCATGTGTTTAAGGATCAGCAAGAGGCACTCAGGACACTCTGCATTGTAGAAAAATAATACTCTACTAATGGACCTTTTCACACTGGTAAGTTTTTTTTTTTTGTTTTTTTTTTATCATCTCCGAAAGCTCTAATGTCTAATATGTGTACCAACTGCGCCAGTCTGCAAAGGCTTACACAATCGGTGAGCTTGCTGGTGAGTAGAAGTGAATGATCTCTGCTGAGGGTGCATTTATCACAAGTAAATACACAATTTTCTTCCTCTCTTTGACTACCGTTATGGTTCAAGGTGTCAGTCTAAACAATCCAACCGCAGCTGTGTGTGACTTTAAATCCTCAGCTTGGAAAGGGACAACGAGAGAAGGGAAACTCAGCGGCCATCGTCTCTCATGTTCTGTTCAATATTTCAACACCTTTAACACAAGCGTCAAAAGAATAATAAAGCAACAAGGTCATGGGTCCTGTCTGAATCTCACAGCACCCCCCCCCCCCCCCTCTCAGGGGAGGGGGAAGAATATGCAGAAAAATGTTCATCTTAAGAGAAAATAGCAAACTAGACTTAAAAAGAAAAAAAAACGAAATTTTCCTTTAATAATATGTAAATTTAGTCATTTTTCTTTAAATCTTCAATTCGAGACTAATTCAAGTAGAAGGAATCATCACCCTGCAACACATTTTAGTAGGGCTAATGGAACTTTAGGTGTACCACTTTTTGACTGAATTGCAACTATGCAATGATAAACGCAATGTGCATCAGACCAAACATTTCAAACTCAGCTGTCATCATCTCTTGACTTGATCGAGGAAACTGGGTGTTTATGTAAAGACTAGTTTTTCAGTAAACTGAGAGATCCCACTGGGAGTGGGATATCAGCGCTACAAGGAGGAAGGAAAGATCCATTTACAAGAATTTCTAATACACATTCAGACATATTTGTACATATTTGACAAGTTTAAAAATCATATAGCTTTTCTCTTTTTAGCACAACAAGCATATAGCCATCAAAACCAATCACACGCAACGCAGAGAGAACCATTCTTCTAAAATGTCTGCGCACCATCACTCTGTGACCAACTGCACGTCCCACAGAAAACAGCATTACACTTAACCTCAATTCATAACTGCTTTTTGTCCTGCAGGAACATATTGGCATTGACCGTGTTTACAATACATTCCAAACTAAGACGGCACAGAGGGAATAGAAGTCTGGGATTGGGAGTGGAAACAGTGTGGAGTACTGGCAGAAGACTTTGTGGCTGAAGCCTGCTTTAGGAGGAAGTGTGTGAGAGCAGCCTTGGGGCCTTACGTGAAGCATGTATTGCTGTTGAAGAGCATTAACCATGACTGTAAGACCAGCTGTGAGGATATTCTACACCAGTACAGGTTCTGTGGCCAGATTTCAAATGAACCCAACAGGAAGTGAGGCTTGAAATAATAAATGCAACCTGCAACGATCACAAATAGGGACCATAAAATTCTGATAGTGTTATTTCTTTTAAAGATATTCATGCCGCAGAATTTTTTCAGCAGATGTAACAATAGAAAACTCACAGATCACATCTGCTTGGTTTCTAAATTTGTTGTGAATTAACGAGTCGACGCCACTGGCATTTTGTGGACACAGACAAAGGTGATAGTAAGACTAATGGTGTCATTATGGCCTAAGGACAGGCTCCTCTAGTTGAATTAAAAAAGCAATGACCCTGATCTGAGGGACATCTTCCAGCGACAAAAAAAAGAAAGGGGGGACAGGTCAGCGATAGAATATTGGATTTTGGCTGCCCTGGTCAGCGATGTTGCAGCTTTTATGGCTGCGATAGGGGCCACGACCACAGCACTCCTGATGAGAGGATACAAGCAGCCATTTGTGACCTCTCACCTTTAACCTGACCTGTAAACAGATGATGGGAGTGCTTCCTCTTGATCCTCATCCACAAAAATAAATTTTACAGCTGTTAAATACAGCCGACAGGAGCCACGTTTTGTTTTTCACTTCTGCATGCGACGGGGTGTATGAATGAAAGTTTGACTATTCATGGAAATGCCTGTTTAAATCTGAAGTCAATAGGACAGCTCTGTTTGGTCTGTGTTCAGTGATGATGGCATTGAGTCTAAACACACATGCCATGCACTTCCGTCATTACAGCTGATTATCCATAATCAACATCTAAATATACCACTACCACTAGTGAGAAAACACAGACCTCCTGAGTAAAATCGCCTTTCAAACATCAGGCTCGCCACAACACAAGGAAAACATTTTCCATCGCTGTAGAAAGAAATGTTCCAGCTCTCCCGAAATAATAAATAAATCAGCTGTGCTTTTTGGTGGCATCACTCATAATCACAGGTATTTGTTGATTTGAAAGGCTATGGGAATACAGCTTTAGATGGACGACAAAAACATAAACCTTCATGTCAAATGTGGCAGTGGAGGAGAGGCAAGGCGTAAAAGGCTGAGAGCTACTGTTTTTTTCTTTTGCTCTACCCTTACAATACTCTAAAGATACAACACAGGACTTTAATTGCAAAGTTATATAGAGTGACTAAGAAATAATCACCTGGCAAACCAAATACATTACCACAGCTAGATAGGATTTAGCATTTGAGTATCAATGACCACAAAACAGCGCAGACAGGAAACTGTTTGATATTGTGTGGCCTAAAAGTATATGAACTGCGGCTTGATATCCCCCCCCCCCCAAAAAAAACTATTACAAATAAAACAGAAAGATTCTGTAGAAGAGCAATATCACTTCATACATACAGCTTGAAATCTATCATCCATCATTTTGTGACTGATTAATGCTGAAGCTGAGTAGTTTGTTATTCATGTGGTCATGTCTACAACTCCATTGTGTAGGAATAACCTAACACCAGAGCTTCTGCTAGACAGTACGCATACTGAGATGGTAGCTGCTTAAAGAAAAACAGACACTCCTGTTGCTGTTTGCAAGATCAAATTAAAACTAAAGCTATATTTACAGATGGAAAAATATTTAAAGGATCCTGTCTCTAATAGCTTCATGAACTCACAAAGTCTAAAATATACTAACAGAGAGATGGCAGAAGCTAAATCTCCCATTTCCAAAGAGACAAACCAAGAAAGTATGCTAAATAGTCAACCAAAGTGAAACACTTTAATGGTAAAGGGTTTTTTTTTAAATGCAGAAACACATTCAAAACTTTGGTACAATTTTTATAAGAAAAGAGAAGTAAAGTGTTTTTCTAATTTTGTAGTAAGATTTAGTTTCAATATCAAACTACAAAAACATGGCAGGCAACAAAGCTAAAACCCAAGGAAGAGGGACAAAACTAAAAAACGAAAAGCTCCACCTAAACTGATAGATGTAAAAATGTGTCTCCTTTCAGATCATTAGTGATTACAGGGGGTAATTTTCACTTCATTCACACAACATTTAAACCCTTAAGCAAGACATAAAACAACTGGGTAGAAAAGTCAAATTTTTAAATTCTAACGTCTTTATTTCACCTTATAAAAAAACTGAAAAATATTTTTGGGTACATTTACCATTTATTACCATCTAATGAGTCAAATTATTGTAGTGTAATCTTCCGCTTTCAGCTGTACACCACAGGGGCAGGAGACCAGTATCATATGGTGTACATTTGGGCTTAAAATAAAATTTTTATCAAAAAGTGATGGAAATTTCTCAGAAACGGTGTATCATATGATACATTTGGCTTTAAAGGTATAATAACTAAACAAATAGGCACTTGCAGTCTCTACTTGCACATTTGCCCAGGCTTCTCGGTTGAGAAATTCAACCTCTTTCCAGTTTCTCAGAATATTTCTGGCAGCAGTGGTCAAACTATAACAAAAAAATGCAACTTCTGAATGATTAAGTGGCCTTTGTCCCTTAACAGACATAAAACAGGAGTGAATGAAATACTGAAGTATCCTCCAAACCTTTAATCCAGAATGGTGTGAAAAAACAACCCTCAAAATACCGACTGCTGGAAAGTCTCCAAATCCATTTTCACTTTCCCAGCATACATTCCCCCTGATAATTTTCCCTTTGAGGGGTCCTGCTGAAGTCTGGTGATGCAATTTAGGGATATCTGTGAATTATCTTTGATCATTCAAACTGGATTTTTTCTTTTCTTTCATATTCTCAGTCTACAAAGAAAATAATCAATTTTCAACAATAAAAATAGGTTGCACAATTTCTTCAACATTTGCATTTAAATTGGAGGATTCTCGTCCAACAGAACAGCTTGTCAGGCTGTAAAATTACCAAATAAAGTGATATTTCTGTTCTGAATTTCAAGTTATTCCTTGTCTTGTCTTTAATTTAGGTGTTAATATAATTAGTTAATTATTCCTAAAACAAGTTATTTTAGAGGATATATCTGAAATTGTTCATGCAAATCTCTTAATGTGTAAATGACACTGCTTTACGTGTCTTTTTCCCAAAGAAATGATAAAAATGACACAAAAAGTTGAGTGGCACTTTTTTGTGCATTAGGAGGTAGTTTATCCAGCTGGAACATCTCAGTCCATGCCTCACTGGTGTAAAAAGGTTTGATATGTTCAGTTGTCTCACTCAAACACACGCTTCTTTCTGTTACTATGCACGATGAGAACAACTTCATGCAACAGCTTGTCCTATGTTCTGTGCTTGACTATGATAAAACACAATACACACAGTATTTTGCTGTTATTTTAATATTCAAACTTTTTCTAGGCTTTTAATAGTTCTGGGTTATAGTTTAGTAAATGAAGTTCTCCACATTGTGGCCTAAGGTACATTCTCACATTTTACCTTTACCAGCAGTTGTGTGGGAAAATTAAGATACTTGCATAGCATAAAATTAATTACAGATAAGTGTGTGGATTGAGAATTTTGAACATAAAATCCTAGTGTAAGCCTTCACAAGTAAAATATCTTCATTTACACCATCAGTCAAAGGTTTGAACACACCTTCTTATTGAATCCGATGGAAAAGTGTATCCAAACTTTTGACTGCTAGTATATGCGTTTAAGAAAAAAATATTCAACACTGGCTCCAACCTGTTCTTTCTTTTGCAAAGAATTTATAAAGATAAACTAACGGTTTTAAAGAGAATAACTATGGAGCACACATTTAAGTTAAACAATCATTTTTATTCTCTTTATTTACCAAACTTCTTCATTAATTATTTGTTATGTTGTAAGAAACATTTGATGGGTTAGTACAAAAGCACACTAAGAGAGTAGAAGATGGTGAATGAACATTTCTGGAAAGAATAAAATAGCTAGCGCAAAATAAAATTTGCACACAATATTCCCAGATGTTTATATTTTACAGTTAACTGTTTAAAGACATGTTGTACCATTCCAGTACTTGAGATCTACTATCATACACTTTGCTAAAATCCTTCAACACACCTAAATCAAATAAATGACTCGCTCCCAGACCTCTGTAGACCTGAAAGACATGTGGATGAGAGAATTGAGCCATTTGATTCAGGTGTGTTGTGGTAGGGATGCATTTAAAAGTTGCAGGATAGTAGATCTTGAGGACCAGGCTTGGCTACTCCTGATTTAAAATATTGGACATGCTCTAAAAAACAAACAAAAAACTATAAGCAATCATCTAAACCAAATGGAGAAATTTCTGTGCATTGGCAGAAAATTGCTTAATTACCAGCAAATGTGATTCAGTCTTTGCAACACATCATAATGTCAGTGAAGGCAGAATGAGTTTATTTGACTCCAAATTCTGGTTTTGGTTTCTATGATGTGATTGGGACAAACAAGATTCTAGTTTTCTATTTTTAAAAAGAATCATGCATATAATTTTAAACTATTTTGCTAGAAGAAACAACACAAGGAGATATTTCCACTACAAATCCGAGCAAAGACGCCAGCGTTTGATTTTTATCAGCGGGATGGCTGAGGGAGGATAGCAGGGGGAGAAACATTAGAACACATTCCAAGGTCTTATAACAAGGGACCTGTCAAGTAAGAAAACATCACATTAACAGTGCAAGTCAGATAGAGAGCACTCTGTCATGGAAATTCATTTATTTGAAACACGATTATGTTGCATATAAATAACTGGCCTTTCGTGCCACTCGAAGCCAGCTCACAGTAAAAACCGGCTGGAAGCCAAATTAAAAACCACTCAATATTTTTAGGAGTCTCCTGTCTGATTTTCTCCTCTCAGCTAGACTTCACTTCCTGTCAGGAAGCCCCCCTTGACCCCCAGCTCCTCCAACAAACACACCCCTGCTGCCCCCTCTCTGGCTGCATAGTTGCCAACGATGGGGAGTCTTCAGGATTAAGTGCCAGTTGGTGTTACTGTGTTTTCTCTGCGTCTCACAAGAGACTATATTTTCAAAGAATATGCAGCGTTACAGAGTGATGGTATGGGACATTGAGCCGCGTGGCGTGGCCATAAAGGGGCATGGGAGCGGAGTACAGGCCCAGGGCGAACAGGGAGGCAGGGAAAACATCACTTTGATTTCCACTGATCTTGAACCTTGCGTGCCTGTTTAACTGCACAGTCGGGTGCAGGTCTGACTGTGAGGAAAGGATGGAGAAAGTATTTTTGTCCCTTGGTTTCATCACATTCCTTGTCACTTCTCTCACCTCTCTCAGCTCCCAATGGTTCATTCAACATGGTCTGCATTTGATCTACCATGTATGGGAGAGGAGAGAGAATAGGTCCACTGACAGTTTTGAATCGCCAGACCTCACTTTCACCAGCAGAATTTAATATAAAATATATAAGAAAATTTAACAAAGAAAGTTGTGAAAACCTAATAAAATATACCAAGCAATAAAAAAAATGCATGTTTTGGACAATTTCCAAGCTCTCTAAACTACAGAGGAGCTCCATCACTTCTCAGATTACTTCCTGAATTGTGAAGAGCATGATGACTGTAGACGTATTACTCGTTCCTTAACCACGGGGATTTTAACCTCCACGCCTCAGCCACACTTCCAACCTGGAGGTCAGAGTATTACAGGTCAGAAGAAGCCAAGTGTTTGGGGTTGTCAATGGCTTTCCCCCTGCTGACTGAAAGAGAGGTGCCCATCTGTTGAACAGGTTAACTTTAGTGAGACTGGCTAGGAACATATGATACCAGCAGTTATTGGATTAGACAGATTAACACTGATCTAATTAAATTATATTTCAAAGATTTTAAATTTGAGGGATCCCAAGAAAATGTTATTTACCTAAATCAAAGAGATCTATCCATAAATTGGTGGGTTGATAGTCTAGAACAAATAATCTGCTGGAAAAATCATCTTTACACCATACTAACCTGGTTAAAAAATTACCAAAATGACTTCTAAAAAAATGGGACATTGAAACAACTTGATACTGACATATTTTCCAACATCATAAAAGTTATTCAACGATCAGCATAGTCGCTGACCAATTACAATGTTGCCGCTTAATAATGCATGTAAAATGTTTGTTTTTTCCCTGCTTGGTTTACTGGAGTGTGAGGAAGTCTAGTCCTGCACAACCAGCATCCTTCCAGTCCATAACACTGCCTCCTTCCTCCTTCCACTCCATTTACAGGATGCATCTCTGATAAATGGCAGAAGGATGGATGGGCTGACACGGGGGCCGGACAATAATGGCTGATCTACAGGACACAAATGCAGCTACTGAGAGGATTTATGAGTCTCTGCACTTCAAAAACCGTCCAGTATCCAATGAGATGATTTCTCAAAGCGCTGGATGGGCTCCGGCAAACACCACAGAAAGCTCTTTCTCGTGTTTCACCGTATTATTTATTAATCACCTGTTTTGGGTGGAAGCTAGTTTGACAAGTGCATGGAGGAAACAACCCACTGGTTGTAAATATGACTGAAGGGAAGTGCGAGAGGGAACTTTTCAGGGCCAATTAGAGAAAAAAAAAAAAAAAAGACAGTGTGTGAATCTTTAAACAGAAATCTTAAGTTAATTTAGACCTCGTCAGAGATCAGTTAATCATTCATTTAATATTCAGGACCAACACCTCAGCGAAAATACCACAAAGTTCATACTGGCTTTATAATAACTTTAAAAATGCTGTAACTCATCCATACCTGAGGTTTTGCACATCAGCTGGTCAAAATGCCATAATGGGAAGTATATTGTAAAGACAGGCATCTTGTCTTTCTACTATTTTATACTTTAGTCTATCGATGAACACATCTAAAGCCAGGTAAATCCAAAAGTGCACAAGCCACATTTTTAGACCAAAGCCCAAGTTTTAGTGCTGTCTTAAGGATACTCCAATATAATTATCACTTGCAATATATAAACAAGCACTTAGACATGTGGTGCTAATTTCCTGTGTAGAAATGTATCTTTACATGTCGGTACGTTGTACAACTGCACAGAAGCAGAGTTTCGTCTAAGTGAAAACAGCGCTTATCCATACAATGAATAATTTCAAATCAGAACTCCTTTGGTATAAGCGGTTTTATGTTGATATTACAATACCCATATTTTTTTGTAATATGCAGACCTAGAAGTCAGAAAATAATCAAATGTTTTTGCAGCAGAAAAAAAAATAAAAAAAAATCTGTTGCTTGGCACATCCAATGATGACCCAAAAAACTGAACCAAAATTACTGAAGAAAGCTCAAGACCTGTCAAAGGCGGCCCTTAAATGCAGCACATCCTAAAATTACATTTTGTTGTAGAAACATAAGTGTCTCAGTTGTAGTTTTACTTATTTATTTTTTTGTGTGAAACAGTTTCTGATCATTAATCCTTGCTTTGTATATTCAAAGTCAACAAGGATCAATATTACAGACGAGAACAAGGCAGCGTGCCACCCCAACAGTTAATGTCTGATCAAAATGGTAGTTTAATTGGGAGCGCTGTTGTGCTCATTTCAAAAAGACGCACTATCAAACAGTGGTTTACAATCCCTTCCTCAATGCCAAGCTGATGCGACCGCCAGTGGAACTTCCAGCGATACCCTGATTAAAAACTGCTCTGAAGTCCCCAGCCTCCTGACCCCTAACCTTGGCTCCACTCCATCTCAAGGCTTGGGAAATTAATTAAAATTTCACAGAGATGGTATCGCATCACATCTCTGATGAAGGTGTGGGATTGGGAATAGGAAGAGGGAGACGAAAAAGGAAAATCAATCAAAATCATCTCCATCATCTCCATTCACTAGTTGGCTCTAAGGCAGGGAAAATCTCAAGATGGCCACAGATCAACTTCCTGTGTGAGAATTGAGCACTTCCTATGCCAGAGGGCCCAACAAACTTCACTAAATAACGTCATCAATCATGGTACTGGCTCACTCTCGCTGCTTCACATGGAGAACAAACACACAAATAATTATACATTGTAATTTAGCTCAGAGGAAAGTCTGTCCCCGTTTCCCTCTTTTCCCCGGTGAGAAGCGGGGTACCATTCCCACCTTCCTGCCCCCTTCCTTCCCCCTTCACACAACAATAAAATTACATTTGCATTAGCTGTGAGAGAATTTGGTTGGATGATTTATTGAAGCAATCAGCACTGCACTAGCCAATCCCTGGTCCTCTCACTTAAAGGGTGTGTGTGTCTGTGTGTGTGCGTTGCAGAAATTGGGTGGGATAGCTTGGAGAAAGGAAGAAATAGCTTGGGCCATGGACCAAGGGGGGAAGTGAGGCATGAGCTGTGCAGCGGAGCAATCACCAAGATTCTGCCTTTGATTAGATTAGCATTAAACAACACCCTGACAGATATGACAAATAGGTGCATTAGTGCCTGTCATTCTTCTCTCTTTGGTTTTCTATCTTGCTTTCACTCCTGTTATTCCTCCGTGTCTGGATATTATGGGGCTCACATTCCCTTTTTCTTCTTCAAGTCCCACTTGCCCAAATGTATGCATGGCCACTGATATCCAAGCAGATGTGTAATCCAGCTGTATTACTTTTTTTGTTGTTGGTTTGTTTTTTAAGAGGACCCAAAGTGAATAATGGGAACTAAACAACATGCGGGGGGATATGACAAGCTTTTTCTTTAGGAAACGAAGCTGATAAAAAAGCAGAGTGCAGTGGTAAGAGAGGTATCATTAATCAGGTGTGTTTTTTGGTTTGGTTTTTATTATTAAGCCTTATTTTTAAGATACACACAAAGAAAAACACCAGAAGGGAATTATTATCTGGTGTCCTTGTCACTGAGATTGTAAATGGAAAGTCTTTGAGAGGATTTTTATCCTGAATTAATGCTCCTATATAATGCACTGTGCTTTATTCTACATGCAGTAGAAACCTTTCAGTAGCTTGTCGTCTCTTAATGGTAATCGGCCATCCTGGAGTGATCTATTGACAACCCTGATCATTGATCTCCCCACGCCTGCTTATGATCCTGGAATTAGTATTCATGAATCCGGCAGAAGCTAAATAAACTTGGCAACAAAACACCCACAAGACAACAGAGAAGAGAGGGGTAATCAATGCAAAGCACCATCAAATCTACATTATCCCTCCTCATCAGTTTGGTCCAGGCCACAAGGGCCGTCTCGCGGGTCAGGGGTGACGTGGACAGGTCGTCCACCCTTGACCCTCAAACCAATATTTGCAGCTGAAGATGCCTCTTCTCTGATTTCTCCGCTCTCACTTTAGGTGAAAGGGGGTGAATGTAGAAAGGTAGACGAGGGAGAGTGGAGGAAAGATAAGGCTCGGTGGATTTACTGCACTCAAGGTGAGCCTGATAAATCAGACTGGTAGGTGAGAAGAGGACAGGAGTAAGAAAAGATAAAGATGCCAGACTTGCCTGAGAACACAGAAGCATTACGAGCTCCACCACTGAGCTGCTGGACTTCATACACACCAAGCCTGTAGAAACACACAAAAGCACATTTTTTCATAATTTTTCTGCGTTTTACTTCAGAAAGCTTTCCATGCATCCTTGAAAACACTTAGATTTGCACCAACAGGGATCACCCAACCTTGTGCCATCTGCGACAGAGCAAACAGTATTGACGGGCCTAATGAGCCGACATGATGTTACTGTAAACTAATACATATTTGGGCCTTGTATTACAGGCCTGATTTGGCCAACATATGTCCCATTGATCCCCGATGACAAGCTCTGGGCTTTTAGAGGGCAGTGGGCCACTAAAATGTCCAAAGTCTACTACAGAGGCACAGACGGGGAGAAAGAGGAGGGGGGGGTCAGGAAAGTCTTTGGATTTTCAGTTGCTCTTCATATGACACAGACTCATAGGCTACTGCATTCAGACAAACCCACATACATGCACACACCCTCCCCTGCAGCTATCAATCAACTTTCCATTTTGTTTGGTGGCAGCAGACATCCCAAACACTGCTATTAGTGGCCTGGCCTCTGACCTGGCCCCCTGAAAACCTTCAGGTCTACTACCACACTCCTGGTTCTATGCAACTCATCACAGAATTGAATTAACAATCCGGAGATATCATGGTAGTTAAATAAGGATCAAGGTTGGTGGAGTTGCAGTGAAGAAAAATTGCAATATTTTTAAAGGAAAAAAAATCATTAAGTTTTACTTACTGGTGCCCTCAATAAGCAGCTCTTGTCCATGACTGCCAAGCAGGGTGCGAGACAGAAAGGGGGCAAAGTCTACAAAGATCTCCCTCAGCAAAGGAGCTGCCTTTTCCAGAGCGTGCTCCAGGCGCTCAGAGATGCTGAAAAGATTATCCAAGTACCAAACAAAGAGACAAATTACATGTTAAGAGTTAAACTGTCTGCAATTCCCAAGTTATTCAATGAAAAGTCATAACATGTTTTAAATATGAGCTACAAGTATTGTTTTAACGGGAGAAAAATACTGCAAAATTAAAAAAAAAATTAAGCAAAAATAACTGAGGATCCGCACATGCATAAACAGCTGATAGTGCATGAGGGTGCAAAAGAAAAGCAAAGAATAGAAGATGAATCACCTCATACTGGGGGCTGTGTTCTGGGTCACAGGGGAGAGTGGGGGGACAGATGGCAGACTAGTGCTGGCTGGAGTCTGGCCGCCTGCTGCAGGGAGAAACCAAAGAACTCTGTTATTAGTCTGGATGTTGGACAAGAACACGCATACACACACACACACACACACACACACACGGCAATACATTATGTGAACAGTCGCACCATAAACTTGTGCAGAAACATGCCTCCTATGAAATAACAACGGTCTCCATTCAAATGTATAGGATAGGGAGATTTATGGGTGAATGGGGCAAGTGGGGGTAAAAGTATGACTTTATGGTTAGATAGTGGATGTTCCAGTCTTACCACAATATGTCTTTATCAGTTTACTATTCATTCACTGAGAGGCTGACCATGTTTCACACTTGGCTTTTGTTAAACTGTCAATATTATGGGAAATGTTTTATTCAAACCCATGAACCGCATCATATTTCATTTTTTCAGTCTCAGACTTGCATCTGAATATCAAATGACAAAATAAAAAAAAAAAAAACACCTAATATTTTCCCACCCAATTATTTTTCCTCATTAAGTCATTACATACCAATTTACCCCTCTGGGCTGTTTTTGTGACTGTTTCATTACACGGCTCAAAGATGCTTTATGACTTAATTCTGGACACAGAGGCACACAAGCTACAAAGTCTGTCTCTGATTGATCTGGCAGTAAATTCTCTTCCCTGTGGCTCATAAATAAGCTAATGCCCAGCTGAATATAAAGGAGGGGGATTCCTCTGGTGTTTCAGTGGGCTTGTTTTTCTAACCAAGACAGCCTCCAAGCAGGGATAACTCTCTCGCAATGACAGACAGTGTGATGTGTGCTGGAATGTGCGTACATGTGTGTATGTAAGGTGTTAAACAGCGCCATGTGGGCCTGGTGAGAGTATCCCTCTCGAGCTGAAGTAGCTCCTTCAAACAAAGAGGAGCAAATGAACATCTCCATTAGTCCTCCCACTGCCCCACTAAAACACACACACACACTCGCAGAACATATTTACTCAACGCTATTCGCTCTCTCTACACACCCGATGGATACAGCTAAAGCTAGCATTATTTATAGCGAGCATGCACAGAATACAAAGCCATGCACTCCTAGGAACTGATGTCAAACCCGCCTCTCTTAAACACACAGACTCCTCAAAGAGAAAACATTACAGTTTCACACACACTCAGGACACAAAAAGCTGCCGACACTCTGATTTAATACCCAAATCAGTAATCAACTGCTTTAAGTGTGTTTTCATACAACAATACGGCTTTTCTGCATCGCTGTATAGTATCCCCAAGACAGGTCTGAACGCCCGAGTGTACAAGTGGATTTGTGACAAATGTCTTTATACTCTTTTGATATAAAAAAAAAAAAACTATAGCAGCTACTACAAGTGAATTAGTGTCACCCAGATGTTTTCATACTGTCCTGTCTCGTGTTAAGTGGATTACACTATACAAACAATATTATTCTAGCAGGCACACAGAGGAGCACGCTCTCTAAATAAATATTTACTTTTTCTTCGCAGACTCATCCAAGCTATGACTTAGCACTGCCCTCACTGAAACACTGCAGTTTTATTATTTTATTAATGGTGTGAGTGATTGTGTGCACGAGAGTGTGTGCTCACAAGCTGTGGAGTCTGTATTTGCGGCCTGGGAGGTGTCACCAGAAGATACCACAGCTACACTGTCGACTGCTGTCCCAGCAGACACGGAGGCAGCGGTGGGTGTCAGGCCGGAGCTGGAAGTGCTGGGCGATGGTGTCGTGCCAGCTTTCTTAGGTCCAACGACAACACTTCTGTGGACAAAGAAGCAAATGTTTCATTTATAGGTACCCTGACTTAAACTATTGTGAAGAAATGCTGGCGGTGCCATTTCACTGTGTGGTTGCAACAACACCAACACTGCAGGAGAAATTACAGGAACTTTTCCACAGATGAGAAGCAAGTTAACTGGCAATGACGTCCTATCTTGAGAGGACTGAACATTGTAATGAAAACACACACTTTTGGTCCAGAAATATTTGGATAATAACATTTACATTCTTGGTAGGTTTGCTGGCAGTTCTTGGACATTTTAAGATTCGTTATGATGAGTAACCATGCTAACAGAGGGTTGTTTACATGCAGAAGCAACTGATCTAGGTGGAAAAGTGGAATAAGATTCAAAATCTAGACACACATAAAGGAGACATCCAGGATGTAGGACAAGAGCGCAGCTGTGAGATCCCTGTTGTAGACTGGATCCGTGGCAGGGACATTGTGGGAATCTTGGGATTTTAGTGTTATGACTTTCACTTCGACATCATCTCATGAACATATATTGGAGTCCTAAATCTTTCAAAATGGATTTCAGACTGTACAGGTGAACAGTTTCGCATGAGTAAAGGAAGAGAGAGTGAAACAAAAAGGTGGATCAAGGAAAATGTCTCCATGCAAGATGCTGATCTGTTAGCTGAATTTTTTTTGTCTAATGCCTCGATGAGGATCTCTGGAGATTTCAGCATACAGTATCTCTTTATGCAAAATACTCTATGAATACTATGTATTTATACATCTTTGTTCTTTACCGTCACCGTCTCCTTTTTGAGTATTTTCTTCCCTCAGTTTTGACTTGAGCAAGAACAATTTCATTTGTTGGAGATGAGATCAATTACACAAATGCTGAAAATTTAAATGTCTTTCTAAAAAACAAACTCCTGAGTTATTTTCACAAGGGATCTTTTCAACCTTCCACATTTGAAACTCTGTAAAATGAGTTTTGTAAAATGTACAAAAATCCTGTTAGACATTTTCTCTGAATATTTGTTTGAATTTGTTTCGGTCCCCTTTCACATCACCAGCATACACTAGCAAACCACCATCATTGGAAATTTGCATGTTCATGACATCAAACATCATACATCCATCTGCTTTTATGCTTTGGATCATTAACTATTTCAAATCCCTATATCAATTGGCCTCTCTCATTCAGGTTTTGGTTACTTATAACTTTATATTTCCAGACGATGATGCTGCAGAGCTGGTTTTTACTGACGTGTTAGTTAAGGTCAAATTTAGCCTATCTTGTTTTTCAGACTTCTTAAGACTTAGCTTAAAAATTATTGTTGGCCTTTTTAAATTCTCCTTGTAGTAGACACGGAGATAAATCCCTTTACTTAGCTGTAATCATCTTTTTATGCTCTTGTAGGAAGGGAAGGTGGCCTCTTTCCAGATTGCATTTATGTATAATTAATCTCAGTATCAGTAGGTCTGCCTCTTGAGAGGCTCACCTTGTAAAGTAACAAGAAGTGTTTGTCATAGGGATGTGCTACCATCAAGTCAAGCTCAATTCCCAGCAAGCAAAAAGACTATGGGAGGAGAGCTGCATGCAGATAAACTGTCAGTTTAGACTGGGGTTCTGACAGACCACTGGCCATATCAAAGGGAGCCTGGCCCTGCTTATCAGTGCTGACACAAGGGAAGCAGGATCTAATCACTGGCTACTGCTACCTCTCAGAAACACAAACCGGCACTGATATGCACAAAAATACATCAAATGCACAAATTTCAATCTATTAAAAAAGGGGAAAATAACACAAATTCCATGTTTCTTGTGTCAGTATCTAGATATCAACATACATGAAATACTTTTTAAATCAGAATTTCCTGAGATGCAGACAGATGCCTGGCTGTTAAAACCAAAAGTTACCTTTACACATTTTACCCTGACAACTTAGGGCTGCCTCAATGGCAAACTACAGCGAGCTAAACCTGGATCGAAGAGTTTGGTGTTTAAAATAAAATACTGATAGGCCCAATCATTATACAAGAAAGCGCAAGTAATGATACAGTCAGATGAAAGTGGTATCGATAGCCTATAAGAGAGGAGATAAAAGTATCTGGTAAGTTTTGGGGTTTTTTATGTTTAGATAGTGATAGAACTGGATGGCAGTATCAGAGAGCAGGGGCGGCGCTGACATGAAGCACCCTGGGTGTCAACAGCATTAGAGAGGGACGAAGAGATATGGAATTCCTAGCATGTGGAGACTGGAAGTGTGTGTGCAATTTTGCCTAAAGATTATTGTAATACACTCAAATGTGTGGGAGTCTGATGGCGATCATGTCCATGGATGTGTCTGGCCTTCCATCTGCTGCCCCGTATAGGCCCAGTGAATTATTCAGCAGGTCATTAGCCACACTTATCATGAGTGGGCCGCCCCAGTCGATTAATCAGCCGTCAGCGGCTCCTCTAAACCCACAAACATGAGTCGGAAGCAAAGTGCGTGTGTGTGTGTGATTGCATGTGTACGGACGAAAACTGAGACTAAATTATTTAATGGCCTCAACACACAGTGGATACGTAGAGTCAACACTCCAGTTTAAGTAATCTCTGCTATTCCAAGTACGAGCACAAGTCACAATATATCTGTTGTTTGGATATAATTCTATTCTTTCAGAGCGATGCGAGTGTCACCCCAGCATAATGAGCTTCCATCTCTTTTTTTATGCAACACAATGCACGTGAATGCTCAAAATTAGCATAAACTGACTACACACCATTTTCAAATCAACTCCTGCGAAGTCCACATCATCAAACAATGCATCAAGCTGTTAACGAAAGATAATAACTCCCACCAAACATAAACACCCAACATAATCCCAGACTGATAAACTGCCGGATCTTTCATCATGTGAGGAATAAAATTTTCTGTAACAGATGTTGCAGTTCAAAACAGTCTTGATCTCAATATCTTCAAGTCAATCTACAAAATATTGTGTTTTGAAAGAATTAGAACATAATTGGAATAAGTTCTCATGTGCAGAATTTTAACAATCAAAACTATCAGTAAGATTACTGAAAGACTGACATAAGTGTCCAATGAAAAATGTATGAATACTCTGATGTTATGGATAAAAATTCCTGATTTGCACTATTGAATCTTTGCTATAAGTCAACATGCAGGCAGCACATCCATCCCATGATCCAAATAAAACATAAATAAGTGACTGAAAAAGTACTGTACTTCTTACCATCAGCAGCTAATTAACAACATTCACCAACAACACAACACATCTGCACACATGCATGTAGAGCCTGCCATCAGGAATGCAAACAACTGCACCATGTATATCCTAGTGTCTAACACTTGCACATGCAGCTGAACCGTGCAGTTTAAATCACAGAGTTGGACAATGACACTGTTTAGTTCTGGTTAGTATCAGCAAATATTTGCAGACTGGCTGTCATAACAGGGGCATAGCTGAGAAATACATGGGAGAAATCCAGCAGGTCTCTACTAGTAAATAAATCAGTTTGGATACTTCACCCTCTGACCCACCCCCAGTTTTTATCTGGGAGATCCCTGCTTTTTTCATGCAATGGTCTCATAAATCCTGCCCTCTGGGCAAGCTGAAAGTTGCCATGTTTTGACAGGAGATGTCAGTGTAGAATGTCAGCTCTGGGTTAAACTATTGTCACTGGGAGACTTACTGGGTTGATAAGAGATGTCGAGTAGAGGTGGAGCTGATAATAATCAAGCAATTGGTACTTGTTAAGATGTGTCATAAGCTTACTAGTAATGGTAAGACCTGGAAGACAGTTAAAAAGGTATCTGCTAAAAAGAAGGCTTAGTTTGATGGATTGTATAGTCAACTTGTAACAGTGATAATAAACTTGCGTAATGACTAAGCAGCGTAGCTTCAGTAGTGAAAAATTAGAAATCTGGATACAAAAAAATTTGTATAGGTTTTTCTAAGCAAAATATTTTTCCAATGCAAACAGGTTTTTGCTCTATGACATCAACTACAATAGACTCAGTACTTCATGGAATAAAATAACCAGTTTCAAGCATAAGGCTGATGACTCCCAATAAGCACCAACATGCCATAACACGGGGTCACATGTACACATGGCATGATATGTTCCTTCAAATACTTCAATGTGAGTGAATTCAGCATACATCTTGCCTTAAACTGAGCACCAAATGCTTATGAAAATGGTAACATGGTGATACAGTTAGTGCAGAAAGTGCATGTGCCATACGGATTAACAGATACGAGTCTCTGATGTAGATGTGTTTCCATTTGAGATGTGTCAAACAGTAACTGGATCTGGCTGCTTTGGATTGCAATTCTTTACCTTTTGCCACTAACACAAGAAAGACTATTTGTTTTGGAGAAATAACAAAATTAACCGTAACATTTGTATTTGTTTTGGTGTCTTATAGAAAAATTATAGATCAATATCAGCCCATATAATGAAATGATTAAGTTCCAGGTCAGTCCAACACCCACCAAGGTGTTTTAATATTTTCCTTAAAAAGGTAGCTGCTTTAAGTTTGGGGTCTGTGACCAGATTTGCATGAAGAGCCTCCCTTATGTATCGAGTGAGCTGTTAGTCTACGTTCTCCAGCTCTCCTGACGTCCTCTCTTCCCACTGAGTGTGCTCAGCGGACAGGAGCCAGTCTAATCCCTCTGATATGAGGAGCGCCCTGAGACCTGACAAAGCATTCCTCAGATAAAGACACGCGATCACAGAGATGCGGAGGAATTCCCACAGTTGGGGGGCAGGCAGACTGACTATGTTTGTGAGTGAGAGGGAGAAAAATGTAGAAATATTTTCTTCAAAACATGAGAACTTTGACTTGACACCCATCTCCCCCCTTTCTCTTGTCTCTTTCCCCCCTCTTCACCCAGAGCCCCGCCTCTGCTGTGTGTAAAATGCCTGAGAATCAACAGTCCAAATGCAAACCAGACCAACAACCATCCTCTCTCACCTGGGCCCGTCTGTGGTTTTGGTACCCTGCTTTCCTTTTGAAGCCTTACTCCGCAGGGTTAACCCTGCACTAACAAAAGTAACACAAATCATGTTTTGTTTTGTTTTTTTTGTCATTTCCCTTTTTTTCTTATTCTCAGAAAAGAGAAAAATACATGACTATTGTTCAGGTTACGTAAAGCAAAAACGATTGTTTTAAAAAAAGTGCAACATGAAAACAAAGCTTCCTATCAGCTTTGCTTCCGTGCCTCTTCACTACAGATAAGATTCTTCTTTATTAGACAGAACCTTTGTAGAGCACTTTGCCTGGGAGTGGTGGGGGTAGTGGGGGGGCTGCATCGACAGCAAACAACAAAAAATGAAAGTACAAGAGAAAAAAGTTTGAGAAAAATTTCATTTACAGAATGTTTTTCAAGATCCACCAAGGCTTCCTCTGAGGATATGAAACCGAGATGTGCTCAACGTCTGACTTTAAAAAGTGTCAATTCAATTCAACTTTATTTGTATACCATCATTTCATGACAATGTCGTCTCAAGGCGCTTCACAGAGATCTGCCAATTCAAAAAATAGGAGAAATAAGAAATAAGACCTGCAGAAAAATGAAATTGGTTAATGATGCCAGTACTGTCCAATACATTGAAAATAAGCAGCAGAGATAATAATTGGAAGTCCTCAGTGCAATTGTCCTGCCATTATGTTGGATAAATGGCGTAAAACCGTCAACTCCAAATCTTGAGAATCACAAGGCATAATATCATATGTATTACAAGAAACTAACAAAGCTGTCACATTTCAACAGAGTACTGTCCTGATTTATTTTCCCATAGTCAATAAGGTAGTACAGAAAAAAAAAAACTGAATTTACTCTATTTAACTTTGTTTCATGATGTGTTTGAACCAGAGCCCTCACCTATCAAAAGAGCGGAACTGTAGGGATGATTCTCTGGCCAAGTCCCCCACAGGTCCAAGGAATGCTGGTGGCAGCAGACTTGGATCCACCATGATATCGTCTGCTGGAGCGCTCACAAGGCTGCGCAGAATGTCTTTGACATTCTTGCCCTTGGAGTCAGCAGACAGAGCAGGTCTGACCTCAGATGACAGTGTAGACAAGGCTTCTGAGATGGCGTCTGGACCATGAGTTGCACCAGAGGATGACAAGTCTGCCTCACTCGCTGCAGTTGAAGTGTGGTCATCGCCAATACCAGAATCATACCTCCTGAGAGAGAAGCCGTTCTCCACTTCCATTCCACCCGACGCTCCACCGCTGTCTGTAACATCAAACATTTTTTCAAGCAACCACAATACTCAAACTTATTAATTATTTGGATTACTAGCGGTGCACTTAAAAAATATAGGTTGCTCCAAATATTTATAATTCTAAGTTGGAACATGCAAAATGCAAACAAAAATAGAATACAGTAAAGTGCAAATACAAGCAAACATTTTTTTCACAACATAAAAACAGTTTACCATTTTATTAAAAGCATGACCTCACTTTAAATTTGATGGTCACAACACATCCCAAGAAACAACAGCACATAACTATATTTACCATAGTGCATCATTAAAAATCTAAAATCTGATGAGACCAGCCGGTAAATGATTGACAGAGGACGAGCACCTGAACTCATCTGCGAAGCTTTGTACTAATGCAACCTATAAATTGTATCCATCACAACAGCAAAGTCATCCTTAAAACAGTTAGATAGGAGCATACCCTGCTCTGAAACCTGTAAATACATTTCAGCATTAATGCAGCCCTTCCAAAGATGCAAAGTACCAGTTCCAGAGATGCTAATGCAGCTAATTACAGTTTGCACAGATAATCTCAATGGCCCCTCACTTCTACAGTCCAAATTGACAACTTTCTAAGAAGGAATTTATATTTTTGAATAATCTGCCAACAAAATAGTTTTCCATTTCACCTTGTACCTTTTAAAAATGAGAATTGAATCCGGCCAAAATGAGATGGCCGGATTTCTGAATCACCTTCGCATATGGGTGGTTCTTGCATAGAACTGTAACCTGCATTTATGGACGGCATAAACACATGGAGAACTGTGTTTGACCTGTGATTTTTGAAAGTGAATCTATCTGACAATTTTGATTAATAAATTATGAATGTTTGCAATGCAGTGCTATGTGAGGACTCGGCAATAACAAGAATCCAATATATATTTTTGCTCTTGTATCATACACATGAAACATCCGCAGTTTCTCTGAACCTTTGAAGGACATTTATAAACGCACTTTTTGTAGGTTGTTCAGCCTCTGTTGATTTGGACTTTCAAGAGACTCTCCCTCTCTGGTGCTCTTTGCCCACCCAAGGTTCTTACTAACCTGTTACTAAGTAACCTAATTAGCTGAATGATTTTCCTTATTTTTAAAGCATTTTGTTAATCTCATCTGAACTATAAGACATGTTGCTGCTTTGAAACTGAGGATGATCAAATGTTTTTCATCATCTAGCAAAAAAGTCTCACTTTTAATGTTTATTTGGGTTCCAAGTTGTTTGTGTTCTATTGTTAATGACATTTTGAAAAATAAGTTTAGCAAATCAATTGGTTTTTATTTAAGTTTTATAATGCACCACTGTCATTTTGGAATTTGGGTTTGTACATTTAAGCTTACCTGTACTCCTGGTAGACTGCGAGCGATGGGGGTGTTTCTTGTCATTGTGAGGTTCCAGGATGTCACGATACTTGGACACCATGAGGACTGAGATGAAATAGACCACAGCAAGTGCCAAAAACTGAGCCTGCTTACTGTCCTCCTAGAACAAACAAAACACACTAAAAACAAAAACTGCACACATCTCCTTCAGAAAACACCTTAAGAGTAGCTCTGTTGAGTGAAAAATATACTACAATGCAAAGCTTTACAACTGTACAACTCACAATATCTCTGAACACAACAGCCCTGAGACGGTTAATGTCCATGTCTTGAAGGAGACGATCAAAGTCTCTTATCGGAGACATGCCACCTGTCACTGCATCAACAGGACTCTGTAAGCATGTATAGAAAAGAAAAAAAAAAATCAATGCTTCACTACATGACATGTATGTTTACAGTTTCAACTCAAATGCAAACAGTGAAGATTTACACCAATCAGAATGTGTACTGCATCACTCTACACAGCTCAAGGAGAAAGGTATGGTTAAACAGCTCAGGGATGTTATCCCCCCTGAGATCACATCCTTAATGTAATGGCTTTTCTATAGAGCCACTGCATTATAAATGAGCTTTGACACTCAGTTCAGGGAAGAACAACACAACTTTACTGGAACTCAGTGTATCAAATCAAAGAGGCAATGACAAAGGTCCTAGTCTAGTGTAACAAATAGCAACACATGTAGTAATATAATAGCATATGAGCTAATGCAATAACACTTTTAAAGAGGACAATATGGAGATCCGTATGATTCATAATTAAATAAATGAATACAACATTTTGAAATAAATATATGACCATGAAATAGTGAAATACCACA
>JBAMHX010000005.1:13028827-13042443 GCA_037177515.1 Pseudomugil tenellus
TATATATAAATAAATAAAATATAAAATAGTGATATTAGCTTGAAGTATGGGCATGGAGAATTTAAATAGAATTTAAATAGAAATAAATGCTAAACAACAAATAAAGAATCAAGGAATAATTGATTAAATGTGCTCACCCAGGCGAAGGCACTGTCGCAAGATGCCCCCTGATGACATGTTTTTCTCAGCTTCTATTTCTGTGAAGTTGAGGGAGCTAGCAAAGATGAGGACATCTGCAAGGTTGATGAGGCGCTGCAAAAAGGTAACAGATGCCTCCACTGCCAAACCTTGGGATGGCTCAATGTTCTCTAGTTCATGCTGGAAGTTTACAAGGAAAAACAATCCAATAAATGACTAAATACACTCAAAAGAAAAATATATTCAATAATTACAGGAAGAAAAAAAAGACAAAATGCATGTATTTGGCAGCTTGACTGTCAGTAGAGTCACACATGTCAAAGCACAATTTTTCTTGGACAGTTTTAAATCTGATTACAGGTCACATAAAGTTGAATGTAGCTGATCTGTAATGAAATTGAACTTCCACCTATTTCCTCAACAGACAGGTCAGGAGAAGAATCCTGTAAGAGTGCTGCAGGGACTGAGGTCAGACAAGACAAAAGCAAACTAACAATGTTAGGCGGCAGCTAACTGTTATCTAATGTAATTGTTAAAGGTCAATGTGGATTGATAACTTCCTGTGCCAAACATATAGATGAAATGGCGGGGGGCGGGGGGGTAACAGTCCAGCACAAACAGAATCAGCAAGAAAAAAAGCGACTCACGGTGGAAGAGGTGGCAGCAGAGAGTAGAGGTAAAATCCCTCCACAAGCCATAATGAGGTTGTCCACCACCTGGGAGATGAGGTGTATGCTGTTGTGCACAAACACAATGTTCTCGCTGCTGTTCACAAAGTCCAGCACCGTCTTTGTGGAGTGACTAAAAGGCAGAGCGCAAGCAGAACATCTTATTGAAAAAGCATTCAAATTACTCACCTACTACATAGAGTATATACTGCACTTTACAGTGAGAATAATGTACAGCTACAGTACTGATGGACTTGCAACTCTAGCATTTCAATATCATGTACAATATGTAATGCTTTTTGGAGTAAAAAATTCAATTTTCTATTTAATTTACTCATGAACAACAGTTCAGTAGTTTCTAAATGGCCAGTGGTTTACAAGCAATTTGAGAAAACTCCAGAAAATGAGAGCTGTACTCAGAGATAATTAGTCTGTAAATTTGTTTACACTTTGCTGAAATTAATTTTGTATTTGCTGGAAAAACTTGTTTTCCACAAAAAAAAAAAAAAAATACAGATTTACAAAAAACTCATAACACGTGCAAGGCTTAATTATCGAGGCAACTTTTGCGATTAAACCTTTTACTTGTTCTTCTACCTTCCATCTACTCAAGTAAAAAAATCTTTACTCAATAATCAATATTATTGTTAGCAAAAGCATTTGCAAAATCAGAGTAAGTGAATGCTACCCACCTCCTCCACATCTGGACATCTGTCTCAATAGAGAAGAGCAAGTCGGTGAGGAGGCGCTGATGCATGTGGGACCAACGGAATTCTGGGATACGGAACATGGTGGAGCGGGGAGCCGTTGTGCCGGTCTCCCTCGGCTGGCCAGATGAACTTCCTGCCTCTCCTGCTGTGACGGCTTGACCCTGGCTTGTTTCCTGCAAAAGAAAACATGTAGGGCTTTGACGAGGGCTAGATCAGGAGAATCCAGGTATGAGGTTTTAAATCTAAACACAGACGAACAACATCTGAATCCCACATAATTCAACTGGTAAGATTTAAAACAGATGCCTACTGTTGAAGTTTCCTTCAGTTCAAGTCTCTCGGTGTCTAAGGCCACATTGGACACGTCCAGTCGGGCAATTTTGATCTCTTTGGTCTTGCTGATGGAGTCTGTGCTCTTTTGGATGTCAGAGCTGGAGGTGGTGGTGCTACTGTCAGCGGCACCAGACAGGGTTTCCCCCGCAGAGGTGCCACTGGTCTCTGAAGGCTGACTCAGTGATGTAGTTTCTGAAGCTGCTGCAACCTCTTGGACAGAAGTGGTTGGCATGGCAACAGAGGGCTGCTCATCTGCAGCAGTTCCAGCTATGGAGGAAGAATTTGTTTCACCAACATTTTCTTTGGATGCTTCTGTGACATTTTGCTCCGGTGTTTCCCCTGGAGGGGTGAGACTGTCCAAACAAGGCACCCGTTTCTCTACAGATTCACCTTCCTTTTCTTCAACTCCAACCTCCTGCACCTCCTCCTTTTCTTCTTCCACTTTAAGCTCCTGGTGTTTCTCATTACTTGTTTCACCTCCATCATCTCCATGTTTAACTTCATTTTTCACTCCCTCATTCTCCTCTCCAGTAGCAGCAGAAGCATAAGAGGATTCCTCCTGACTGTCATCAGCATCACTAGGGTGGATCTGGTCACTAACAGACGACACATCTACCTCATTGAAGACAGAAGCTCCACCCGTTGCACTGTTCTCCAGACTGGCTCCAGGCTCGGGGGATATTTGGGTATTTTTTTCTCCTCGTTTTGAATCCGCTGGATCGTCTGCGTCTCCTTCATTGAAGGAGTTTTCTTTTGCAGAGTTTGATGATTCACCTTCGTTGTGTTCACTCTCAACTTTCTCATCACTCGTTACAGGGGCTTGTGAATCATCACTAGATGTTGCTGAGCCACTAACTTCTTCAACACGGTTGCCATGTTCATTTTCTAGATCATCACTGTTTTTGTCATGCAGAGTCTCAGCCACTGCTTGCTTGTCCTCATTCTGTTCCTCTGCATTTGTTTTTTGTGTCATAACAGCGTCCGTTTCTGTTACAACACTTGAGCTATCTGTAGGGGACTCTACCACCAAATTCTGCTCCTCTTCTTCAGGCCTGGCCAGGATGTTGGACACAGTGATGGATGTCTGCCCTCTTTCCTCACTGGTTTCCTGAAGCTCGGACGTTGTGGTGGAGCTGGCTGCTGACTCAAGGGATTGCTGAGCTACTTCATCCACTGTGAGCTCAATGACAGTGGATGGTGCAGTCTCTTCTGCAGGTGGCCCATTAACACATTTAACAGTGTCTGAGCTTTGGCTGACACCAGAAACTGTGCGAATTAAGCTCCGAGGCCCTGCAGACTCTTCATGCTGGTACTGACGGAACATGCGTGACAGATTCTCTTTGTGCTGCTCAAAGGTCACCTGGAAACACAAAATATATTATTTAAGTGCTAAACACACTACCAGGGCTTTGCATTTTAACTAACTTTGCTCTAGTTTTATAAATGGAAAATAAAAATCAAGTCTATAGGTCTTATTATACATATTATACATGTACAAAAACTGCTCAATAAAATAAATAGATAATTAATTGTAATGTTTCTTTATAGGAGAGAAAGACTACATTACAATGTTACATGAACATCTGAACTAAGTATGTTTCTTTAAATGAGTCTGCTGTTAAGAGTGATGGCAAAGCTTTTATAAATGACAGACGGATAGGAAAAAAATGATAAAACTATTTTCCTGAAGATACAAGTGCTGGCTGCTCCCAGTTAACTGTGTGGAAAAATCGGAGCAACAACAAACAGAATGGGAAAGGTATCAAAGGAAAACACAGTTCGCCCAAGGAAGGCAATAAGATACAAAAAACTAACTACACAACAAAATAAACGAGAAAAGCACTGAGAGTGCAGACCTCCACCAAGCAGCTAATTTCCATCCATATATTGTGGTTTCCACCCCTATAGGCCTTTTCACTTTGCATGTATAAACTATTAGATTCCTGGATACATTGAACATTAATCCACAGTGTCTTGACTATATTGTTTGTTGGATGTTTATATCTCAATTTTCTTCTCTTGGAGCAATGAAAAAAATTTTTAAATCCTTTTTACATCCTGTTCTGAATCACATTATCCAGAATTTCTCTGGGACCCAGATCTAACTTTGATATCTTGTAAACCTGTCAGGAACTTCTCCTGTAGTTTTTGGCCAAACAGCTTGACCATTTATTGTGAAGTTCTATGCATACATGCCAAAATGGCCATCTCTAGCAATGCCAAAAAACTCCCTTGATCCAGATGGTGACTGGATATCACATCCCACTCTAAATAATAAAGAAAAACAATCGTTCCTGTAATTTTTTGCGTAAAGTTTCTAAGAAACTGATACACCGACAAAAACAACCTACTAGGCAGAGATAATAAACAGTAACAGTAAGTAGGCACAAATAGGTGTCATGGTTTGTAACATGAGCCATTTACAGTCAGAAAAGCTGTAAACCATCCAACTATAAACTATCTGAATTTAAATTTATCATGGAAATGGAAAAGAAATGTTGAATACAAGGTTTCATCCTGCAAATGTCAGTCACTTTATAATTTTTTTTTAAAAAAAAGGAGTGCCAGTAAGCTGACGGATTAAGTTAATAAGTGAAGTCCATGACAAATAGTCATAAACACAATAGATGATTAAACATTGATCATAGGTTTAGCACACAATGCCACCTGCAAGCCCTCAGCTCCACTTATCAATGTTTTTCTGATTTCCTGTCATTAACCTACCAGCCTCACTCTGCACCCTCTGGTTAACACAGTCGGATTGTTTAACTGGCCATCATTTCATAGCCCAACTCCCTTTTAAATGAAGTTTTAAATAAATGAATCAAGATGAGCTTTTTTTCTCTAAGCTTCTAACAACATCTAACCACTGGAACCATTTGATAGCAGTAGCATATTTCAAACTTTACTCTTGTATGCAGCTTTCCAAGGCCTATTAACCTCTATCAGTCTTCTTACCATCTGATATGGGAAGACCAGACTGCTAGTCTATATCGACAATGGTCTGCAGTGGCATTTGAGGAAGAGCCCGTCCATGTAAACAGTCATAGATTAGCAGTAGATACTATTAGTGTGTGTCTTCTCGCTGTGCTGAGTGCGTGTCCTGCATCGGCAAATCCTCCCACGCCTAATTTAAGACCCCGCATTAATCACTGAGCTTTGAGGACAGGGAGTCAAAGATGGGTCGGTGGTGGAGGGGGCAAAACTAGACCCACTTTGCTTTTTCACCTGAGGCTATTTGGACAGAAGGAGGGAGAAAGAGAGCAAGAGTGAAAAAGTAAAGAAAATGTGAGAGCTGAAAGATGAAAAGGAAGGGGAAAAATAAATTGCAAAAGAGGACAGAAAGTGAGTCATTGAGAGAGGAAGAAAGGAGAGGGCGAAAGAAGCTGATTATTTGTAATTAATTAGGCGTTATTGTTCTAAATTAGGCTGCTACACGGGTGCTCATTAATCTTCTGTAGTGGGAAGCAGTGATTGGTAATCCATAGCTGTTTTCTGAGTGCACAGCCTGTTCTAAATGCGCCAGTGGTTCATCTCCTCCTCTCTTCCCTTCTGCTTTCCCAGTGATCACACACCCAGACCTTCTAAACCATTAGTTTCAGCTTAATTTGACATTTAGCATTTTCTGCAATTAAAAGGCTGCATTCGGAGTGCATCGCTTCGGACATTATGCAGGAAAGCAGTGAAGCACATAACATCATATATTCAGGATGCCGTCTGTACATTAGGATGATATATGCTGGCCTTAAATGGGGTTCTGTAACAGATCCAGTTACTATTAGACGGAGGTAGTGTACGTCTCTGTGGTTTTTAAAAGAGCATTTAGCCTCACTGTGATGTATAAAAACTGCCTTGGGTGGCTAAGACATCAGTGCTGATCTAATCTAATTTCAGTCTACTCCATAACTGGGTCTGGCCTTAGTGGGTTATGGAAAAATGTTATGGTAATGTAGAGAAGCATGGTGGGCTTTTCTAATGTGACAGGTAACATGGTATTAACTGCGTGCAACTAGGCCAGATCACACAAAAGATCTGAAATGCTTCGGAAGTGGACTCAACAATTACACAGTAGGACATATTGCAAAAATTAACCCTGACCATCTGTCTTGTTTTATACAATAATCTGACAGAGTAAATATGGAATAAAACTACTTTTTACTTTTTACTACTTTTTATTTAAACATACCTTTCATATAATCACAAAAACCTAATTTCCATAACAAAGCACACTTAGAAAACACAAGTTTCTTTTTTTTTGTTTGGTTCCAAGTTGTACAACAAACCAAAAAACCTCCCAAGCTGATGTAGCAAGTAAAGGTCACTCTGGCCAAGCACTGATTTTGAAAAACCGCCTCTCTTACATCCTAACAGAAGCATGGGAGTTCCCATTCAAAGTAACCATAAACCAGCAACGACAAAACAAAGGAGAAATGAGCAGAGCAGCACAACTGTAATCCGATTAGCTAAATGCAATTCGTCCTCCAAAAATCAATGTCATCTGCTGCCGCCTTGATGGCTGTATACTATTGCACTTTTTCACTACACATCTTCCTTTATCAGGACTAGTTAACATTTTTCATGCTTTTTTCTGCTCATCTTCACTGATATGCATCCAGTTTTTAAGACAAATTCATAAGAATTTATAGATCATTAAATGTGTTTAACAGTCTCTGTATTGCCACTTGTAAAATTTCATAAATATTTGCCAATTACAGGATATTTTATCAATTATCTTGACGCTAAAGGCAGGGTAAATTTAATCTATGATTGTCTGACATTATCACAACACAAAAACTAGTTGGACAAACTATTCAGCAATGTAAATACCTTTATATACATTGTATTTTGTTTTGGATATCATTTCTGCAGTTATTTATGCTTATGGTTTTTGACACATGAGGCTAGCTGACAGAGGGAGAGTGAAGGGCAGCGGGACCTTCACGCCTTGATCTTTCTCCTTTGGAGACCTTCTTGTTCTCAGACTGATTTGTGTGCAAAGATGGACGAGGGGCACCTTGGGTGGGTTGTGTGGGATGAGAGTGGGAGGGATGTTGTGTCAGCGTGCCCACCTGCAGGAACATCTGTCTATTCACAGAGACATGTATGCAGAAATACTCCCTTGCCAATGACTTAGACACACAAGCACACACAACTTTAAAGTTTTCTTTTACTGTGTTTTTTTTCCCTTACTTTCAAACATCCAGATCTATAGGCTCCCAAAGAACAATCCTATATTTTACCACTGAGTTTTTTGCCGATTTAAAATAAGAATTTGTCAAATCAAATTTGAAGTTAAAAGTTGCCCTGGTTATGCTCACATATTTACTGTTGCTGTGGTAAAACAACAAAGAAACTAACATCTGATGGAACTAGCTGCTCAACAGTAACTGAACTGGAAAAATTACTATAACTCTCTGAAAAAATAAAATGAAATAAAAATAAATTAAGTAAATTAAAAAAACGCTCTTTATTTGTAGCTTGACCATAGTTCCTGTATATCGGATGCTGGAAATGAATGAATGAATAAATTATTACTTTTTTATTTTGGTTTAAAAACAAAACAAAAAAGAAAAAAAATAGATAAATGGATGTAAGGCTGCCTATGACTTATGAATTACTGACAAAAGAAAAATACAGTATGCGTGCTGTGATTCCAAGACAAGTTGTCAGAAAGAGATGTGAAAACATGCGTTCAGCTTTAGGCATTTTGTCCTCATCTAAACTAAACTGCCAATTCCACCATGGCTGAAACAAAGCAAACTCAATCTTTGAAAAGGAGAAATGTGCAAATATGTATTTGTGAATGCATATATGCACTTATCAAGAGGCTCCCGGTGGGCTGGTTGTATTTATGAGGCCATGTTTCTCCGATTGTTCTTGCACAGTTCCGATGAATATTCAATGTGCTCTGAGAGAAGGGCTTGCAAGAAACCCAGGAGAGAAGGAGGGCAAAGAGAAACCGTGGCTGGTAACTCACATTCAAACACAAAACAAGCACGTGCTCTCTCTCACACACAAACGCACTCACGGCCTGCAGCAGTGGGAGGAGAGAGCAACAGTGACAAACAGCTATGGTGCTACAAAGGTGGCAGGAAATCTATCAAACGGGACAATAAAATTGCAATTGAGTTTCTTTAGCTTTTTTTTATAGCAGATACATGTATCTTGGTGCCCAGCACCCGCTGCAACTATCTGTTTCACAGTCAGCTCTCTGCACAGCGGCTGCATGAGTATGTGTGTGCATCTCACATTTAAAACAGTGCATGGGTTGATTCACGCTTTATGAATAAAACTGTACTGAACAGCTTTGCAAGTGCAGCGAAGAAAAAGCTGCTTTAATCTTGCACAGTTACAGGGGGAAGATAAAGCCTTTTTATTATGAACATCAGTTTTCTACACAGCTTCAAATCAGCCATTAGTTTTGCCACAAAGTAAAATACTAAAAACAACTTTTTCTCCAGGAAATACTACTAAAAATCTCAGAGTATAAACATATGTACACCAGTACCACTGCTGAGTCAAATACGTTTGTTACTTACACTTAAAGGATTAAAAAAGGACATGTATGACTGTTTCCAGCTTTAACTATCACTGTGTAATTATAGATTTTTTTCCCCTTGTTATCCTTTTGTCTCGTGCTTCCTTACTACAATGTTTGGAGGTGTGAAGAGACATGAAGAATTCAGAGTATCCTGCATAATAATACACAAACACACATGGAGGACATGCTGCTCATCTTCCCAGCAGTCTCTCTGTGCCCCCTGTTGGACAGCAGCTCTCACAGCAACATGAAGCTACTGTGAAGCGTCTCGTATCACGAGCACTTTTTTAACTCAACTTTCAATCTGCCAGGCTTAAAAACCCCCCAGACCACAATCTGACACCAGCCTCAATTACTTCACTGCTGTGGAACAGAGTCGAGTAATATGATATCAACAGTGAATTTCTAAAGCGGCGTTTTGAATTCAGCGTTTGGAAATAAGAAGTGCCAGAAGTTTATTTTTATCTGTGCAATGTGAAAGAAAAAGACGCTTTACATAAATAAAGAGAGGAAGGGCTGAAGGGATTCATTCCAACTGGTTTATACTGCAACTAGCTTTTACATGATAATCACTGCACAGCTTCCATAGGTTAATCTGATGGGCAACAGGAGGCAAGCTCTGACTGCTATTCAAAGCTACGCTGCAGGTTAGAGAGCCAGACAAAATTGCTCTGTAACTTATCATTTGATGAATTTAATCTTGTCAGCTGCAGACGTGAGAATGTATGTGACAGAGCAGATGGTTTTAACCAAATATTGCTTTCCGTTTGGCTGTAATCCAGCTGAGAAGCATGGTTTTGGTTACAGTTATGTGACGAGTGTTTAGGTTGACAATTTTGTGTCTGGAAAGAAAGATGGAAAGAAACGCAAAAATGAGAAGATCCTAATAAACAGAAAGAAAAAGTAACTGTGTTTAACCTGTATCTGCCTGTTCGGGACATAATGAGCGCTCTGACCTTGGAGTGTGTGATGGACAAGGTGTCCACCCAGACGCGCCAGCCGCCCCACTCGTATTTGATGGCATGATAGAGCAGGATGCGGAAGATGGCGTACACCATCTCTGTGATTTTCTGCTCCTCGCTGTTTCGCGGGTTGATGAAGCACAGAGAGAGCATCCACTCCTGCCACACCGAGCACTGCAGCAAGCTCCTGAGAACAAAAAGTGAGAAGAAAAAAAAAAAAAAAAAGGAGAAAGTGGTGGGGTGCTGAATGCAATCATTGTGTGGATTGGTGTGTGACGTACTTTTGTGTGGTGAGAGGTGCTGAAACTCTTACCTGCGGTTCTCTCTGCTGTTATTGAACAGCTTGATCATGTCTGACAGAAAGACCCTGCGCACCTCCATACATTCAGGAGATGGGGGAGAGTTCTTCAGGAGTGCAGCTATTATCTTCAGAATCTCTAAAAAAAGAAAAAACGAAGACCATTCTTTTGTTTACGGCCTGAGAAGAAAATTTTTGGGGATCAGAAAAAGGAAACTATAAACGGGTCTGAAAATATCTGGTTCCGTTTTGTAATACATCACAAAATAATAGTAAATTGTCATTCAAGGCTTAAGACATAAATCTTTAATTCTAAAATGTTCAGTGTTCACTTCAAAGATCAGCTAAATTTGACATTAGTCTCAAGATGTGCAGATCCTTTTTTCACAACACAACTGTACACACCTGAAATCTAAAATGGTTTAAAATAAAAAAATAAATAAAAAAAAAACAGGTTAAAGCAAAGAGAGTGAGTGTTTGGATGAATTATCTAGACAGTGTCAGACTGCATTTGCTTCATGTAGATAGATGGTGGAGCTTAGATTTCACTTTTCTCTTCATACACCGGCGCTAACCAATGCCCCCTTGCCCTGATGGATCCTTGTGTTGTTTCTACGCCTTAGTCACTCAAATTATGAGTCGTTGAACCTTTACCGCCAGAAAATTACCCCAACATGTACCAGGAATGAGGACGGAGGGATGGCGTATTCCCTTGTTTTTTCCATTTGGTTCTTAGTTCTTTTCCCAAGAGTTAATTTGAGGGAAACGCTACTTCCTCGGTTTGTTTGATTGGCTCTGACATTACTAAAGACTGCAATCAGGGGGCCATTTTGGGAGTTTGTCGCAGATTAAATCAAGAGAATAGAGAGCAAAGGAGAAACAGACCACCGCTCTAGGTTCTATATCATGAGTGTTCATGGACAAAACCCTACAAGGTTTCTATGATATATACACCGCCTGTCTGGGATGGTTGGGTGGGAGAGGTTTTAACACAAGAAAGGGCTTAGATAATCAGTGTGTGACTACATCAGAACTTGTCAGATTAAGGTTGGTTGGAAGTAAACCTTGGTTGTGATTATACCAAGCGCTTGAATTTCAAACTGTTCAAAGATGTCTGTGTGTGTGTGCGTGTGTGTGCGCGCGTGTGTGTGTGGAAGCATCAGCATAAAAAAAGCAAAGTTTGAGCATTTTCTTTTCTTAGTTGAAGCGAATACTGAAGAATTCAACATATGAAAAGATTTAGTGAGCTGACGTGAAATTGAAAGTAATAGGTAAGTAAGTAATAGGCTGAAAATATGGGAGGAGGACAAGGATCAAAGCCAAAGTTTCTGCTCGTTATGTTGCCCCATGGCAAAAAAAAGAATGCAAGAAAGAGAGAAAAAAGCAAATAGACAACACAAAAAGACTAAGCAAAGCTATGCGAACTGCATGTGTGTCAATTTGAGTGTGACTGAATAATATAAAGTAGCATGTAGTATCACACACAAATATGGAAATGTATTATTAAATGCATCTTTTATTTCTTCACAATATGACATAAGTAATGGCTTTAAATAAAAAAATAATTATGTACATTTTTTTGCCCAAAAATAGTTAATCATAAACAGGATTGATCAAATAAATTCTTTTAATTTAAAATTAAGTTATTGCATAAAATCGCACAGGGGATCATTTTAAAGCCATCAAATGACTGAATTATTCCATAATATTGAAAAAGAACATGTTCAAACTTGAATTTATTTTCCCACATTCATCATCCTTTTATATACAAATTAATCCTGATGAAAATGTATATATTATATTTTATTTATTTATATATTTATATATATACATTTTTGCATGATAGTGGATGTGTGTGTGTGTTTGTGTGTCACACCAAGTTTTTGAGCCATCCTTTCGTTAACATCTGAGTTTTGAGGTATGAGTGTGCCTGCAGGCTGCTAAATTTATGATGTTCATTTGCTGGACGGTATATAGCGATTGTGCCGTTCCGCAGGGATTATCCCCCTGAAGCATGGAGCCGTAGGTATGCAGAGGGTACCGCTGCAAATGATTTAAGAGAGCAGTGTGGCTCAGAGGAGGCACTTACGTGGGTTGAGAATCTTCACAGTGGAGTCGGGGTCCGGATGCTGTTTATGGATCACTTGAGTGCAGATCTGCTCTGTAAGAATCTACCAGAGGACAGAGAGGGGATTCAAGTCATAAATGTCTACATCATTCTGAAAAATAACAGAGAAACAAAACACAGACTCCCGGCTCATGCTTCATTATCACATTTTTCAGAAAGTTTAAATTCAGATAGTTTGTGTGCTGCTTTAGTATTTGATGAGGACAATTAAACATAAAAATGTTGCAAAATATGACTGCAAAGACCAAAAGAATATTTAAACACATGCAACATAAAACAAAACAAAAAATATAATGACATTTAGTTTTCTAAACTGTACACCATTCATATATTGTTTTAAATATCACATCACTGCACTGTAAACATGTATGTGGACTGACCTCAAAGAGCACATTGTAGGTTGTCATGGTGAACGGGTTTGAGTGCAGCATCAGGCGCTCGGTGAGCAATGAGAACAGGCCGTGACTCAGCATGACCTCTACTTTCCTCCTGATAGGGATGTTAAAAGGTCAAAGGACACTTCGTAAACATGGGGATTTGTTGAAACCATTATTCTATAAGAAGATAATGCAGAGCATTTCCCAAACTGGCACATGGTGATAAACTGGTCCTTAACAGAAATACCACAATTACAATCTGTATGGCTGGCACATGCTAAAAAGGAATAAGTAGCTTTTTTTTTTTTTTTTAAATGTCTTGGATAAAATGTGTGCAATGATGGTAGCGACTGAAATATGTACGGTTAGAAAGTGGCTTGGCTATAACTCATGTCCGACATCAGTAAAAATAAAAAAAAAAAAAAAAAGACTCAGCTGACTAAGAAAGACCAGTTAATCACAGAAAACTATTTGTCACTTTTATCTCTGGTCATTCATCAACTCCAATTTTAGCCTTTTAATTTGGCTACAAACGCTGAACTAACTGCAAACAACCGACAAACAGTCGTTCCTACATATGGATCCCAAGCATTAAAAACTGTTGCAGAGGAAGAAAAAGAGCTGTGCTCAGAGTTTCTACGCGAGTCCTGGGTGGATCGTACTAAATGGTGACTATGAAGTCAAATTCCAAGTTGAACATTTGGCAATGAATTCATCATTAATTATTATCTAAAGCAATACTGACTGCTCAGTAAATACAATCACACTTTAGTTCATTTATTTTTACAGTTTATTTCAACATTCAGGCCTGCAGCTAAAAAGAAAATGTATGTAAACAGTAGCTTTTTTATCTTCAGATGATGTTATCATTGCACATATAATTAGGTTCTTCTATGTCTTACAACAGTTTAAAGACAATCTGTTAGCAATACTTTTAATTTAGAAACTACTGAGGCTATATGCAACAAAAAAACTATAAGAAGTAGCTAAATTTATCTTTAAAAGGAAAAGTGTTGAACAATTTAAAATCCCTCCTAATCTTAAGTAATTTGTTTAGTATTTTTTGTTTAATTGGCAAAACATAACAATAATACAAGGATTGCAGACGGGGGAAGCACTGAACAATTCAACCAGCACGCCACTCAGTAGAGGAGTCTGCCATCATTAGCCCATGTGGTGGGCACCTCAATCGTGCACTAAAATATGTGTTTATAAATGTTACGTTAATTAAATTCAGCATTAGTAGGTATGTATGGAGAAATATTGGAGAGGAATTTCAAGACTTACTTTGGTGACAAGCTTTTCAGAAAATAGCCCATGACCTTGAGCGCCTGGACTCTTATTCCTTCACTTTTTGAAGCCAAAAGCTTATAAATAACACTGAGGAAAAAAGATTCATTTTAATGAAATAGCACACTAACCAAAATTAAAAACACCTGTACGATAAAAAGGAATGATTAC
>JBAMHX010000005.1:13057898-13070553 GCA_037177515.1 Pseudomugil tenellus
TGTTTTCTGTTTGAGTTTGTGCCACAAGCTGTTATTTTAAAATGAAGTTTAAAACCCTGCTATAAAAAAAAAAAAAAAGTAAATGTCAGATTAGTCAGCCTCAGCAGTTGAAGCTCATTCAGGGGGCAGTGAGGTAGAGTGCTCTCCTTAGTGCAAACAAGTAATGTGCTTTGTGTCGGGCAAAAAAAATGTATGAGCCATAAATGTCATAATTTGTCTTTTCTTAATAGTCATCATGACATTTTTATTATTAAACCTGCATAACAGAAAAAGATAAGAAAAATAACAATGCTGATGTCACATTAATTTCTCTAACAGGTCTGTCATGTTTAGAATCATGGAGGTGTGACAGGACAAAAAAAAATGAACATGTGCAAGTCTGTCCCATTTGGTCAGCTCAGTGTAAAAACAGCATGATTTGGTTCAGGGAATGGAAACTGTCCCATTAAAATGAGTGAGGTAAGACCAGCTGTGTGTCTCCGTTTGTGTGTGTGTGTGTGTCAATGGGAAAATGGGAAAGGAGGCAAATAATGCTGCCGCAGTATTATCTTTAAAGAGGCGAGATAAAGTGACAATAACACTAACACGGTTATTTCATTGTTCCTTTAACCTCCTCTCACAGAGCATGTTTTTCTTTCATGTCAAGTATCTAGATTAAAACACCATTTACTTCCACACAGATTAAATACTCACGGCTCATTTGCTTCCTTTCTTATACCACTGACTCATGTGTAATTAAATGTTAAACACGTCATATAAACATGTACCGCCCATAAGCACATCACTGAGATAATAAATTCATCTCAAAAGCATATAAGCACATAAAAAAACAAAAACCAACAGAATCGGATGTACATTAAAAGGATCCATGAGCTTTGCTGTGGGATCATTTTTCATTTAACAATGTATTAGATTTATCTTCCTCTAAAGGAGGATAACTGCAATCAATATTAAGCTGCTCTGAATAATTGTCTTTGTAAAAATTAAACATTTGCATTTGGACAGTCTTTTACAAAACAAGGTCAGATTCAAGGTCACAGGTTGATGTTGTAAGATGTAAAACACACAACATTTCAAAT
Organism: Pseudomugil tenellus; assembly: GCA_037177515.1. NCBI lineage: Eukaryota > Metazoa > Chordata > Actinopteri > Atheriniformes > Pseudomugilidae > Pseudomugil > Pseudomugil tenellus. Next base: position 13,058,978 of record JBAMHX010000005.1, read on the forward strand.
CAGCCCCAATTTCCACCTTGTTTTACAACCAATAACATAGGGAGGAGTTAAACTGCGGGCTCCACCATCATGGTTTCTTCACTTTCCAGCAGTGAGTGAGTGAGTGTGAGTGTGTGCATGTGTGTGTACGCCGAGGCTAGAATGCTGAATATCAAAATATACAAAAATGTGTTTTTGTAAGGAAAAGGCAGAGTCATAATCACAATGCGTGTTCTTTTCCATTTACCTGTTTTATTTCCTACCTTTCTTTTTTTCTTGATCACACACCAAAGTTATATTTCATCTTTTTTTGTAACATTTTCTTTACAAAACTGAAAAAGGATGCACATGTAAGTGTATACTAGCTTATGTTTTCTAAAAGGTAAAAGAAAAATAATTACTACAAAATATATCCTTTCCCTTTTAAAAAGAAAATAACTATTTTCTCCAAGCTATATAAACCAGAAGCAGATTTTTCTTCCGGTGTTAAAAGAAAAAAAAAAGAAAAGAAAAAACTCAAACTTTGGGCATAATGAACTAAAATTTCCTGAATAAAATGATCTAATTTCAAATAGGCAGTCTGGTCTAGATTAGGATTTAACTACTTCTTAAATTACTTCCCCTTAAACAAGGAAATGATTGTATCTGATAATAAACTATTTAAAATATCCCAAATATGTGATATGACAACAAGCCTGTTTAACCCGTGATGTTGAGAATCCACCCAACTTCTCTCTGCATGTGAAAACTCCTCTATAAATCAAACACATCTTGTTGTAACTTGGAGAGAAACACCTGCAATCCAAGCCAGGACTGCCATTAGCAAACACCGGGTGCTCTTTTGCTGTATTAACTGATTTATGTGCCTGACACTGAACTCGAGTCATCCATCCATCAGATTCAGCTGACTGTGGGATGACACAGAGGAGGCTAATATGAGGTTGGCACAAATATCACATTGCAGTGACATACACCTGGCACACATCCCAAGATAATTAGGCAGATTTCTGACGTGTAAATCTCTCCAAACAGAACAGTAAATTTAGAATTGAAGGAATAATTACTCTGTGTTACCTTGAAGTGTGAGGTGCCGCTTATTGCGATGTTTGCAGACCTTTCTGCCTCCCCATCTGCATTATATTTCCATTATTCTCACTATGTACAGAACATAATTACATTAAAGGTGAACCTAAAAACTACATCTTCGTAGTTTAATTGTATATTTTGTTGAAATGAGGAAAAGCAAATTGACAAAATTGTTACATTACTTTAATAAAAACAGAAAAAATATATACACATTTCATTTCACTAGTTTTGCTTAAACTAAATGTTATATTTGATTACTCTTAATCTAATAGCAAATCCTAACCTAGAAAGGACCTATTGCCACCATCAGCTGAATGCATTCTTTGTGATGCTATAAAACCTCATAGCACCTCAAACACCAGTGTTGTGCATAAAGGCGTTCAATGAATGGCGTTCACTGAACATGTTCATATTTACGTGGAACGGTGAACTTAACGATTCAGTTTTAATTCAGTGAATATGAACGAGAGCGACGCTCACTTTGGAAAGAACGAGCTTTGTACGAAGTTCACATTAACGCTTATTTGAAAAGTCCGGATTTACTACACCGTTTACAGCAAACACCATGATGGTCAAACATGGCTAGTACTGGTTCCCGCAATTCATTCATCCATCCATCCATTATGTACCGCTTATTCTCTGAATGAGGTCGCGAGGTGAGGAGCTGGAGCCAATCCCAGCTGATATTGAGGGGTACACCCTAGACAGGTTGCCCTGTGATTCAGACTCAGCTAAATGCTTCGAAGCCAGGAGGGGGGATGCTACAACGCAAAGTGATGTTTTTTCTCACAAAAAGTAACACAGAAGACTCAAACTTAACGTTACAGAGATATAAGAAAATAACAAGCAACTGGCGAGACAAGAAGGGAAAGAACTCCTGGCAGCAAGGGCTGATGAAAGTATAAGAAAGTGTGTGCAGGGAACAGCACGGGATTCTGTCGTTTATGACCCCATCAAAGCCAAGTTGGAGGAGCACCCGATAAATAAAACCAAACAGCAAGTGATTAAGAAGCTTTGAACTATAAAACAGCAATACAACGATGTCAGTGACCATAATAGATAAACGTGGAACTAGACATCACTTCAGACAAGTCGTTCAACAGGTCAATTCTATTCTGATTGTGGTCACTGTCGCAAAATGATGCATGATATCCTGTTTCCAGGATGACAGCCTTACCCGCAAATTTACCGCATATGTCTAAACGCAGTTTACTGTCTAATCTCCCGTAATGTTGTTGCATGTCTGAATAGGCATGTCCGGGTAAAGTGCAGGTGGTAAATGTCCAGATATTACTCGGTTACTATGTCTGAAAAGGGTGTATAAAGCATTTTAAGTCCTGCATATTTGGGTTCATGCTGGCTAAAAAAGGTTTCATTAAACATTACATTTATTAGACGCTTTTCTTTTCTCCGACTTCCATCTGAGAATAAGAACACAAGCACAAAACCAAACAGTAGAGGACATCATAGATAAGTGCTGTCGAACTGCTGTAGTCTAGTTGGGTGCAGGTGTTGTATACATTATACTTTGACTGCACCTTGTACTTTCTATACATTATGATCACAAATTATTTAAAGACTAAAATCTATTATCTATTTCAACATTATTTTTCTCTTGGATATAATAATTGTCTCTCGTCTCTTGATTCTTTATTAGTTTATTTGTTTAGTTTTGGAGTGGCAGTGACTTGCGATGGATGGTTAAGAAAAGGTTTTATTGAGTACTAACAAAATGTAACAAACTAACTAGTTTTTTTTTCGACATATGAACTTAGCTCATTTTTTTTAAAAAAGAACTATGAACATGAATGAGTTCATTTTTATCTGTGTGAACTGAACTTTGAGCTAGTTCTTGTTAAGTATGAACTGGCACAACACTGATAAACACATCCTATTATGTTATATATCACTGAATAAATGTAGCTGATACAAAACGTGTGTGTATGTTTGTATGTGTTGGGGAGGGGGGGTTAAGTCAAAGCATGCAAGTCACCAACCACTGGATGTACAAGTAGCTTAAATTAAACAAGATTGAAAGTCTTAAATCTAATTTTTAAACAAGTTATTCATTTGTACCACTTTAATTTGGACGAGCTGAGAATCTGTGAAGTCCATACTTGACTGCGGCCAGTGTGAGCTCTTTGCCTATAGCTGCCATAAATGACCATGTCTTCATGGTAGCTAGACACCAGAGCCCTGGCTGGGTAACCCTGCCTGGCTGTTCTCTCTAGAGGTCTCCCTGAATTAATCATGACTGAGTAGCCAAGCAGCCACTGGGCTGTAACACAAAGTGCAAACAGAATTCATCAAGAACAACACTGAAGGATGGCAAGGCTAAATGGTAAACCACAATCTCAAGAGTTATTTTAAGTTATTGGCTGAATATAAAGCAATGAAATTGAACAGCTGCTACAAAGTGTTTACATTGAACAAAAAAATATAAATAAAAAAGCATATTTGTAATCTGAATTGAAAAACCTAAGCAGTGACACCAGAATATATATAGATATAGCTGCAGTACAACTATAAATAGATACATAGTTGTATAAGGGGAAAAGTTGCACTAAAGGTACAGAGAAACTAACCTATTCAAGTACATTTTGATTCCATAATACTTCTGTAATTTCTTATTAAAAAAAACAATACAATTTTATGAAGTAGATAAAACCCGTGTCTCTTTGGCACAACAGCTGACAAGAAAAACATAACAAAATCAAAAGTATTACTGGAAACTTAACAGGCAAGATTATTCACATTATTGACAATTTAACAGAAAACTGTGAATTACTCCACAAGTAAAAGAAAGTAACCAAGAACACGAGCGAAAAAAATCGACAAAGGTTTAATTACAGCTATTTGAAGTGAATAAAATGTGTCAGGCAGGGTTTTATGCTACAAGGGTTGGAGTCCTACAGGTTTTCACTGTGATCCAAAAGACTATGAAGTTCTGACACAATGACTTATTCATTTGTGTCAGCTGTGTTGGAGCAAGGGATTAACATTAACATGCAAGGGATTGTAACAGACATCTATATAATCATAAATAGATGAAAAGGTAACAAAGGATGGCCATTTTGTCCTAAAAGGGAGAAAAATCACCCAGCTTTAAGTAATAGGCAGAAACAACAGTGTTACCAAGTCATGGCTCCAGGGCAATGAACCTTCTGCTGGGCGTGTGTGTGCTTGTTAACATTAGACCTTCATTTCACTCCCTAATTAAACGGCAAGTAATTCTGATAATTTAAATTTCAACTGTTTTGCATAAGAGACAACAGCAGAAAGGCATAAGATGACAAGTGTTCATGTTGATCTCGTCTGTCAGAAAGCTTAAATCCAGCTTTGAACTGTAAGAATACAGCACAACTAGGTTCACTTATAAAGAAAACGCCAAGACCTTAATAGCACACTATAAGCAGCATGCATCTTGGAAAATAAAAACGTGTCGTCATAAATCAGCTCTGGCAGATCGTTTAGTTAAATTCATCCTCTACAAGAGCATTTTAATGTCAACTTACATAACTACCCAGTTTGACCACAGTATTCATCCCTATTCAGTATTCATTTTAAAGTAAATCAAGGCAACAAAATATCAAAATGGGCTGTCAGTGGCCATGCTTTCACTACAACACTGGCCTACTTTTCCCATCAGCTCTTTTAAGTGGATCTACTCTAACAAGCTATCTTGTTAAAGTGCAGTTTAGAGCTCTATCACAAGACCAGAGCCAAATATTCTGTAGCTAAATCCCTCTCGTCCTAGTCATGATCTAGTGGAATGGACTTCTGCTGGAGCATATAAGGCGAAAGAGTCCAGATATCACAGGGTTTTTATTCAAAGATTCTTGCAAAAGACTAAATGGGACTGCTTGATTTAGATTTTTTTCCAATACTGATAGTAAGGTTTAATTTTGGAGCACAATGTTTATTTAAATAAAGGGAGGTACATATCACTAGGCATTTTTTTAATATCTAAGAGCCTAAGTGGGTAATTATAAACATTAAATCAAATGCGGAAATAATTAATCTTAAATGAGAACAGAGATTTTGTGACAGTCTTTTTTTTGTCAATTCAGGGCTAAAACATTACCTTTCTTAAACTCACAATCACAATGAGAGACAGAGCAAAGGAGGATAAGGAAAGATGTTTAAATAGCTACATTTCTAAGAATAGCTTCAGAAAGGCAACCTGCCAAGCTTTTGTTCTCAACCACGGCTGACATTCATTTTTCACTACATTAAATTCGATGATGCAGAAGAAGTTTGACAAAGACTTATTTTGATTCATCATTCGTTTACAAACACACTGACACGAATGCAAATCAATTCTGCATTAAATCACATTAAATTAAAATCAATTCATGCAATCACAACATTTATTTAACATTAGGCAGTTTTCACTGTCTGATGGATTGATGCCGATCCCAAAAAGGAGAGATTCATTGGTGCATTTCCATGCTGCAACATCCCATTTCACTTGTATAAAAATGCTTAACTAAAAAAAATAAAAAAATAGTGAAATTACTCTTTCACCTTACTTAAAGCATTTAAAGCACATAACATACATTTACTCATGAATTTAAATGAAACTACACCATGCAACCAGTTACAATGTCAACCATTGGACCCAGTTTACCAGGAATTGTGAAGACAATTATGCCACTGTTCATTGAGTAAATAATGACAGACATAAACAGCAATAAACACTGCTTTTCTAAACCTATTTGTGTTGGGGGAAAAAATGTACCAGCAGCAGAACGTTTCAGAGTCTTTAACACCAGTTTTAAAATCTCTGCTGAAAAAAACTCTGCTGATTGTTTATAAATCCCAGAATGGTTTAGGACTAGATTACATCTATATGTTCAAAGACGATAAACCAAGCAGAGCTGTTAGATTCAAAGGTCGACTAGTCCAGACCAGAGTCCAGATTAAACATGGAGAAACAGCATTTAGCTGTTATGCTGCCAACAAGTGGAACAAACTGCCAGTAGAGATAAAACTTTCACCACATGTAGAAACATTTAAATGCATGTTAAACATGTTTCTTTTTTCTCGCAGCTATGTATAAAACCAGCAGGGTAGTTATTTTTATTATGTTCTTAATGATTTTAATTAAGGATTTTTTTATGATTCTTACTCTGTTTTTATTCTCATTTTTATTTCTATTTCAACATCTGTAATGCTTTTGATGTTTTTCTGTAAAGCACTTTGAATTGTTGTGCACATGAAAGGTGCCATACAAATAAACTTGTTTTACCTTCAAGACAAAATATGCCAAACTTTCAGCACCACAATGATAGTAATCAAAGTGGATGTTTCAGATTTATTTCACTTGGTTTAACCATTATATAATGTTTTTTTAATCGTTCTTCCACAGAAAGATGACAATTCAATGAAAAATGGCCATGGTGCTGGTTAATATAATCAGTATCTGTAAACTTTCATCCACTGTGAACTGTACAACTGACCTGTTTGACACTTCAGCTATCTGGCAGGCTAGCTTGGGTAGAAGGGCAGCTACTATTGTTAAGAAAAGGAAAAGGCTTGTCCGGAAATTACTCATTAGATATCAAGAGTCCAAGTCTCAAGGGAATCTTTTAGGCTCTTTGAAGAACTTAAATATTTTGATTCAACTTAAGAACAAGAAAATAAAACAGCACTGGTATTTTAGTTACTGGTATTTTCTAGAACTGGTCAATGATTCTTCAACATTATAAAAACATAGTATGAAGAGTGATTTTTTTTTAGCAATTCAACTATCTGGCAGTTCAGTTTGTTACAGTCTGTTAATAGAACTGAAAAGCAGGTATTTTTCAAGGGGTTAAACACAGGATTTCACCGACTAGCACAGCAACGCCTACAACTGGATCAGGGAGGTGAAGAAGGAAAGAGATAAGGTTTACTCATTAGTGAGGAATGTCAGCCTGACTTGGTCCATGAAGGGATGAAATAGGAATTTAAACATTAAGTTCTATTCCATTATGGATTATTTCTACATAAGAGTTACTCTAGGAAGTTTTTTGTAAGCAAACCATATACATTTACTATATGTAGCAGCAGGTCCCAAACATCACACATACCACTGAATAAAATGTAAATATGCAGCTGAATAAACTGTATTCCGCATGAGTTTAGTCTCAGCTAAAACCATCTAGCTTTATACTCAGGTTATGTAATAGACTGATCTTTATGTCTCATCGATTACATCATAGTATACAGTGTTTATTTCATGTAGTGGTACATGGGAAAGAAAGAACAAACCATGGTCTATAGTATGACAATAACATAAACAGACAATCTTTTACAAGTCTGTAAACTTTGGTGCAGTTATATTTTGATGCCGTGAGGTATTGGAAGATGACAGCATGGAACAGAAGTAACTACACCATTTGCAGTGTTTTACTACCTCCACTTTACATGAATAAATGTAGACTACAACATGGAAAAGAATTAACTATATTTCTCGGGTGTTCTGTTATCCATCTGAAGAACTTTGAAGGCTATAAAAAAAAAAAAAAGTATCGAAGTCAGGTAACGAGCTGACAGAAAACAATGCCATAGCCATAAACCACACATTCCAATTCTTATCTGTTTAAACCTACTGCAGGGACTGGTATGGAACTGGGAAACCCTGAATGGGGGAATCAGGAAATTGTCTACACTCCACAGCATATCCCACACAGTTGTTTACTCCAGTCTTATGGGCTTCCTGTAGTTTGTACCTCTCTGTCACCATGACTTTCTCCTACAGCCCTAAAATTCTGATAAACAAAATGGAAATTCTTGCCATTGAAAACAGCAATGACTGAACCAGACTAGATTTGTGTCTCAGGCATACAAGTATAGTCTAGTAATTCCATTCCCACGTAGAATTTAAGTGATCAAAATATTTTATTTTCATCTGACCAATAATGTATAACTGTGCACCAATACATTAAATAGTAAAAAGAAGATTATAAAAGGTGTTTTGCAATATGTAAAGGATTAAAAGCTACTTTATAATTGTTCTTTATAGCAGGGTCAGGACTACAGCCATGGTTATGGTTGCTTCAGATGTTGCCTCTGGGACACCAAATTGTTCAGCCTTTATGTCTTTGTTATAATTCAGAGAAAAATCTGATGTGAGATGCCAAACTAATAACTCTTGTGATGCATTAGACTGTAAATGTCAGTTTTTAACATTTACTTTCAGGGAATTTGGGACAGGTGCTGTCTGTCTGATAGTCCAGTGGATGTTTGATGGCTTGGCCTAAACGTTAACAATCACTAGTTTTTGAGTTACTGCATTGCTCATATCCTTTTTATTTTTAAGCTTTTAAATTTCAACAAATAAGCCAATTACAAGATTTTATTTTCCATAGATTATTGCAAGATAACTATTACATTTACTGGACTAAACATTCTTCTCATTCTGAACATTAGCTGAGAGAAGTGGCGTGCAAAGACAAGAATCTTACCATTCCGATATAGTTTCACTATTATAAGTCAGAAACGTCCACAACAAAAAGCAAAAAACGGATAGTCCTCCAGTTGTCTGTCAGGGATCGTAGTGGTTGTATCAAAGCAAGAAAATAAATGTATGTGGGTTTTTGCTCCCTTAACTGAATAATAAAATAATAATAATCATAAAAATAATAACTACAAAACAGACAAATAATGGTGTGCTGTTGAGAAAAAACAAACCATGTGTATAAATATTAAGGGAAAGAAATGGGACAACATGAGTACTTTCTTAATTTAGTTTAAAAAGAGTTTAAAACTACATTGCAAAATCCAATTTTCCAGCTAGTTTTCATTAACATGCAAATTTAAATTCAATTAAAAGAGCAAGATAAACAAAGCTTTGCCATTTAGATCAGAAAGATGTTGAGCATAAAGCTGAGATACTTTCAATTGTGGAACAGTGTTAGTGCTGCAGCTGTATCATGACTTGCCAAACGAGAGTTGTGAGCTACCGAGTTCTTCAAAGAGTGTAACAGATCAGGGTGCATGGAGAAAATAAATGTGTCAGTGTTTTAAAATGTGCATCCAGGCAGTAATAAAAACTGTTCACAAAGCCACGGCGCACTGATTCACCACAACTTCGATGAAAAAGAATTACACATCAAATCTGCACGTAATAATCTTAGTTTTGCTAAATCTATAAGTTCATTTTATCCAAACTGCTGGAACAGAACTGGAAAATTCCACCACTATAGTTAACAAAGTCACATTTTACACTCAAGTTATATTAATGAGCAATGGCTTATAGTGTAGCCTGAACTCCTTCTGGCAACAGATGATTTGCTGACGCAGGCTGTGAAATCAGGTCAGGTTAAGAGCCATCTAAAAGTGTGCAATCAGGTTCAGCCATGTGCAAAGCTAGTACAGGTACATTTGCTATTACTTATTGATAATAAAATTCTTACCTTAGTTTTAGTTCAGCTGCTGGTCTGTGAAAGAAGCCATGTGGATAACTTAAGCATATAGTGTGTTTTGTAGGTTTACAGGGCTACAGTGCAGCCATGATACAACCATTCATTAAAATGTGTTTGTATGAAAAGCATTGAATATTTGGAATTAGAAACATTAATGGATGGAAACATTCAGCCTAAGTCTCATTGTGTAGATGAGAGGATGGGTACATGTTTGTAGGTGTGTGGGCATGAATTGGGGGTAGGCGAGTGTGGGGCATGGGGAAATGGGGTGTGGGTCTATGTGGATGGGTGTGCAGGTGTGGAAGTGGGGACAGAATGTTAGTGGGTCAGTATGGAGAATTGCTTCCAGGCTCTTGGAGCCCTTGCGCCTGTGCTCTGCCCGCCTTGAGCAGCCAGCGCCCGGTGGGGTCTATGATTGTCGACATGGGTCTGCTGGAGTCCGTTACCCCTGACAACAGTGGGCTCTGGCTGGGACCTCCCACTGCCGCCTCCTGGACAGGTGTAGGGTTGGCCCCAGGGTGGCGTGGCTTAGATTGGTGCTCGGGGCCATCTACCATTCGTCCTGGTCTCGGGGGCTTCCTGGCCTTTTTGTTGCCTTAGCACAGGGGTGTCAAGCTCCAGTCCACGAGGACCACAATATTGCAGGTTTTTCATGTTTCGCTGCTTCAACACACCTGAGTCAAATCAGCCAGTCATTGTGCAGCACTTTATTGGTTGCTGGAACCAAGCCAGGGGCACTGAAACAGGGATACATTGAAAACCTGCAGGACAGCGGCCCTTAAGGACTGATCACTTTTCTATGAGCACTTCTCTCCTCACATGTTCCGCATGATGACTGAGCTTGTTTTAGGTTTTACTAACAGCCATGATCTCTTTATTTTTGTGTGCGTTTCTGATTTTACTTTAAATGCATGGTTATCATTTTATGCATTTATTTTGCTTGTTCATCTCTGGGCGGGGGGGCTGGGGGGAAGATATATCCTTTATGTTTTAGCATAGGTGTTGTCTAGAATCTGTGGTTGGATTGTATTATTTCCTTTGTGGTGTACTTCTGTCCCCTCTTTGTTTTTTTTTGTTTGCTTTCCTTTTCCTTTCTGTTGTCTTTCTATCCTTTTTCTATTCTCTCTGCTCGGGTCCAGCAATACATGTAAATTCCGTAGAACAAAGATTTATTGTAAATACACTAAAAATGAACTATCAAGAGGATCTTTTTATATACACATATATAAAGATCCTCTTTACAAAGCAAATTTGCTCAGCAACCAGACCCTTATTCTGCTTGCCTTCACACGCTGGATGACAAGTGGAAAAAAAAATTTGAAATGCTCCTGTGAGAAACACATCAGCAAATATTCACCTACTACTTTGGTTACATGTCCATATATTTTGGAATAAGCACAATAGTGTCATGACCAAAAAATTACTACACACTAAAAGGCTGGAGTTAATAGGATGATGAAAAGGTACAACAAAGGATAATGTAACATGACTAATACAGAGAAAAATGCTGCAGCTATGCTGCAGATTTAAAATTAAAAATACATTTTTTTCTAACTTTCAGTGACAAAACTATTTATTTTTATATGAAGCATGGCTGAATATTTCAACACCTAAACATAAAATAAAGGTTACAGTTCTGGCAGAATGTCAAGAGTTCATGGACCCACTAGATTTTTGCTCTTATAGTATGTTACACACCCTGCATGATAGACAGAAGCAAAATACCCCCCCTGGAATCATAGTTGTGAATCCTCTGGATGAGAATTATGACTATAACTGAAGTCATCTGTCAGCTCATGTGTTCTGACTAACATATACGCCATCCTTCTCTCTTCCCTATCCAATGATAGACATGAAACACTCCTTGCCCTGGTAAAAGCCTACTTTTCCATTAAATCTTCTATCACGTTTCCTGTGATTAAACCACATAAAACAAAATAAACTGCAGAAGATACTTTAGAACTCAAGAAAAACATACCTGCAGGCAGGTCACATTAACTTGTTCAGTAATCTCATTTAATTTAATTCCTACAAAACTCTTTAAAGACACTCTTCCCCTCATTAATGGCTGTGTACTGAACATAATAAATACCTCTTTAG
>JBAMHX010000005.1:13072757-13089680 GCA_037177515.1 Pseudomugil tenellus
AAAACGAAAGGGGGGGAAGAAAAAAGAAAAAAAAAAAAGGAAAAAAGAGGGGGAGGGGCGGGGGGGGGGGAGTGGTGGGGGACAGAAAAAAAAAAAAAAAAAAAAAAAAAAAAAAAAAAAAAAAAAAAGCGCTCCACTTAAAAAGGTAGGGAAAAAACACGTGTCTCACCTGAGGCCACACGAAGCCAGCTACACCTAAATGTTATATCAGTGAATAAAACCAGCGTCCTGAGTCTGCAGATGCTCACAAATGTGACCCAGCTTCTATATTTGTCATAAAAAGATGTTACAACTGAAATGATGTAGTGGCCACTGAAACGGAATTAGTTGTGATGGGCGACAAAAAGGTCCCTTTCTGACACGCCAAACAAGCACAGTCTCGTGTTAAACGTAAAACAAATCAAGCACTTGGAGCTATAAACACACTTGGCTCATGCTTATTTAGACAAGTTCCAAGCTGCTTGACTGAGGACAGAAAAAAGGGAAAATGTGTGACCGTGAAATTGGGCTGATGTGACAGATAGCAGAGACAAGCAGATAGGATTTCATTCATGTGTCTGATTAGAAGGCTCTTTGTTATTGCCAGGAAGGGCAAAGGATGCCCGGGGAGCGAACGAGGATGGCCCTCTCTCCTCTGCGGCTACGGGTGCTGTGCAACTGAATAGGGGAGTTTATTTACATGCTACATTCCTTTCCTTGTTGTGCACACTGTCAGGATTGGGGTTTTTTAAGCTACCACCTATTTCAATAGATTTTGGGTTACTTGCCACTTAATTTGAATTTACAAAAATTGATACAAAATTGATAAATTAATTTTTTCAAAACATGCCGTGGGGTTTCTTTAAAAGCAACCATACTCAGTTGACAGTAATGCCAAAAATCCGCTTCCATATGCTAATAACAAAGATATAGCCACAATTTCAACATTTTAATTCTTTCTACATTATAAATGCCTCAGCGCCACTTTAATTGTTCCTGCAGTGGGAACAAAGCGGACGAAGCACAAGGAACATACAGTTTAGAGCAATTACTTTCGCTAATGACAGCTTATCTCAAAGGACAATACTCTGTGACAGTACTACAGATGATGAAGAGGGCAACGATGTACTGTCAAACAGATACTCCACATGCTCAGACACACAAACATGATTACCCAAAATAACACAGAACAAACAGAACAAAGCTTGCTTGGCTTTTTGGCACAGAAATTTAGAACAAAACAAGGAATCTACTTTTCCTTTAGTTGCTTCTTTATAGAAAACTAAAAACATTTAAGAACTGAAAACATAACTATAGCATATAATGAACTGAATAAGGTGTAACTGAGTATGTGCCTTAAATAAAATGTAAAAAGCATGCTAGAAAAATATAGCATGTGAAGAGACGTTCTCCAAATTTACATATTTAACAGACGTAATGAGTTTTTCATGATAGTTTCAATGACATTTAAGAATGGTTCTCAGCATTCAGTCGATAGGTTTCAGACAGCCCTGCAATTTCAGATATACGTCATTTAAGTCCCCTTAGTGAGACATTGAAGCATGGATTGATTTTTTTTTAACTCTACATTATGATTACTTTTAATACTAAAACACATCATAATGATACAAATGCTCCAAAATTATACTAAAGATACAAAAAAAAAAAAGAGAAAAAAGGAGCCATTACACCTGAGGTTTCTGGGAAAAGTTAAACATTTACCCATGTGCATGACACCTGCAGGTTTTTTTAAAGGGTTGGCAGGGCACTGAAACATGAGTGACCGTTGGACTTAACTTTTAACAGGGAGCCATAAACATCTGATTTTTAATTATTCTAAAGTTCCTCTGTTCAATAAACAAAAAACATTATTGTACACTACCAGGGTGTTTTTTGGATTTCTTTTTTTTATTTTAATTTTTTCTTTTTAGTAGTAACCCTTTTAATACATCAGGTCTACTAGTCCTTATATACAGCATCACATTTATAGCTTAGTTTTCCCTTAAAATGTCACAAAGTACAAAATGAATCTTGAAGTTTCACTTATGACATAAATTGATAATTACTGTACACAGACGTTTCTAAATGACTGCCTCTACAGAAGCTGGTGGGAGGGCTTTTCTTAAGACGCACCCACAGTGGAAGGGGCAAGTAAATGAAAACACCTGTGTGGGTGGACTAATGAAGGTTCATCTCATTAATCTGATATCAGTCTCATTATCTCTGTCCCCTATCCTCTTTCTGTGACCCAGAAATGGTTTGCAGCAACATATTCTTAAAAAGAGGTCTCCGTTCCAATAATGAACCTGAAGAGAAAATAATAAGGGGCGGGGGGGGTTGCTGAAGGGGATATAAACAATGATACTCCATGGAATTTTATTCAGCACCCGTGACGTCTAAAGCATGACGCATTAATCCTACTTGGCAAATGAAGTTAAAATTATATCCATACTTTATTTTTTTTACAAGCTGATTTAATGTTAATCTGACAGATATCAGCAGCCTGTCACAATAAAATGATTGGATGATGCATTTACAAGTCTTATTTGGCTAACTTTAGTTGATATCTTAGTGTGTTTAAATATCATCTTGACTCCTCTGCTCAGAGCTCTCCTTTGAGGAACTAAAATGCAAAAAGAGTAAAGGAGTCAGGACGAGGAATGAAATGTGTCCAAACTGAGAAATAGTGTTCTCAGATGGACTTTAAGGGCTTTAATAACTAAAAAGGCACTGTGATGATAATCTAGGTAAAGCTATTTTTATGCTCATTATCCTCTAAAATAAGGATTAAAACCTATTGAAGGATGTTGTGCAGAAACCTGCTGTCTATTTAATGAGTAATTTAATCAAATGTATAACATTTAAAAGTCATTCTAGTTCATTAATGACAAATTGTTGGGAAACAGAAGTGTTCATGAAGACAAGATTTATGAAAACATTTAGTTGTGTTTAGCTACTCTGGTCACTAAATTATATATATATATAAATAATTCAATAAAGACATTTTAAAGAAATACATATTTAAATATTACATGTTATTTTTTAATGGAAAGGTTGCCCCACAATTTAATCTGATTTAAATAACTTAAAATCCCATTTTAGCCATTTTTACTTTTAAAGTAATATTACTATAAATTCATCTTTTATCCAGCTATTATGGACATTGTTTAAAAACTGAGAAAGAAGAGTGTAAGATCCACAAAACAGAATGAGACTCACTTTCTATCTCTCCCCCCCCCCCCCCCACCCCCCCTTCTTATTTTGTTAGCAAATTACTGACTCCAGGCAAAAACACAGCCAGCAGATTAATCTATGTGAATCCTGGAGTTTATAGCCTTTGCCCACACGTCACAAGTCATCATGACCACTGCTGAGGAGACCTGTTACAGAAATGCTTCTCCTGCAGAAACTGTGTGTTCATCCAAACACATACAAAGAACATAGACAAGCAAGAGGGCTCCAAAAGAGATGCCACCAAAGAGAAGAATAACGTCTGTTGTAAATGAGGTTATCAGCTAATGGAACGGTGAGCAGAGAATGTCGAGGGAATGAGAGAAAGTGTGCAGTGCTGGTGATCATAATGAAATGAGTAACCGTATCTCTCAATGCCCTGAAATGACAGCGACCACATTAAAAACGGACTCCTAAGGAGAGCAGCAGAGCTGCAATGAGAGAGATCTTTTAAGTTGCAGTGTATATCTGAAGAATTGCTTTAAGAGGTTGTTTTTGCAAAAATAACCTCCCTACAGAAATCTCTGTTCAGCTCCACATTAACGTTTCACTTTTCATGCAGTGCAGCCAAATAAATAAATAAATATTTGGACGATATGTTGAGAAATCTCCAAGACATTCAACAGGAACTATGTCTCTGCCTCCCTAACAGCAACAGTAAAAATGCCTTGGAGACAGGTAGGTCAATTTAAGCAAGCAACTTTATCAATTAATATATCAAACTTCAAATGCACCAAACTTTACACCGTCCATGGCCTGATAAAACACATCTTGGCAAAAGACTTGCAATGCAGGTCAAAAAGTTCATTATGTAGAAGTAGAAGCAGCAAGTCAATCCAATACTGAAACATTTATCTGACTAATTAATTATCTATTAAAATAAAACTTAGTTTAGTTTAGCAACACATACTTCTATTTCATGGCATGAAAAAGGACTGAATGCTTAAAAACACAGAGAGGAGAAATTAAATATTAGTTATTTTTAGAAAAATACAACGTGCTAATTTATTTACTGTACATTTGTAGCAACAGCCTGGTTTAAACTGCTCTAGTGAAAGTAACTGGTCCGATGTCTTTCAGGCTCGGTGATGAAGAAAGCTTAAAATTAATGAAACCTCAGTGACATGAAGAAAAGTGTAAAAACATGGCTGCAATTTATTTGCCTTAATTTTGGGGTTGGAATAATAACTACAGACATGGAGGATGGATGAGCCTCCCTCACTAATCTCAAAAAGGACTCCATTGTTTTTTTTTCATGGTGACAAAGCAGTTTTACAGGTTCTCCTCCCACCTAACCAGTGGAAACTCAAGTTGAGCACGCTCTAGCCTCTGTGCCACATTTCCTTCTTACAATTAGTTTCATTCATTCTCATGCAGACGTTGCAAAGTCACCCTATAACTGGCAGGCAAGGGATAAGAAGTTTAAGGTGGCCAACAGGTAACAAATAAGACACCAACTATATAACTAACCCGAATGTGTCACAGCAGCATCATCTTAACGTAACTTTTATTTATTCATCCAAAAAAAAAAAAGTCATTTAAAATGTTGCAAGATGAATGGCAATAGTTTACACAGAAACCTGACAAATCACAGGGGGAATGAGTTATCAAATTACAACATTTCTTTTAATCTAAGGATTGGAGTAAGAGCTAATACTACTAAAAGATAACTTGTCCATGACTCCTTTAAAAGTATTTAAGTTACAAAAAGTGCAGCAGGGTCACCATCTCCTTTTCACTCCAATGTGTCAGGCTTTTTCAAACATTTAGATGTGTGACAGTGCTATCTACGGCCTGTCCTGAGCTCCCATAATCAGCTTACCAGGTTGAACACAGTCTCCACAATGTCTCGGTTGGGAACTTCCCCAACTTCCACCAGACCAGCAAGCACGGCGAATTTCATCCTTATCCCTCTGATGGGCACCGCGGGGTTGAGCGCCATGGCGCCTGGTCGCTCGTCCTTTCCATCGCCTGGCTGTGCAGCCCCCCCTGTGTCCCCGCTAGCCATTGCTACGGAAGGACAGGACAGGTGGCGTCCACAGGTAAGGCACCTGTTCACTTCCAATGGTGAGAGAGCAGCCTATGTCGGAGGAGAAGGAGAACTCTATCTCCCCTTCAGCTGAGTTGTGGAGAGTCTACAGGCACATAAGCAACCCATCCAAACCGGTTAAGCGTCCGAGCTTCGAGGGTATCAAGAAATATGAATAAATCCGAGATAATTTTGGTGGTAGACACCGAGAGGCTGGAAATGTCACTGCTTCTCTCTACAGTGAACTACTCTTCTGCTCCGTAACTTGACACCAGGAGGATGAATTAATGCCGTTTAAGCAGTGGAGAAGTGTGCTAGGAAGACTTCCCCCCCTTTACCTGTTTCTTCTTTGCTCGGACAAACAAGGTACTTGCTACTTTAATATCTCCGTACAGCAGTGGAAGTTGCTATTGTGCCCGAGTGCAGACACTTGACAGGTAACGCGCTCGGCACAACCAAAAACTCACAAACTGGAGGGGGGGTATCAGAGTCCTTCTGCAAAGGACGAGGATCCGTCCGGTGCTTTCTGGGAAAGTCCGTAGATCTGCTCAAATGACAGCGTTGACCCAGCTGCGCTGCATTTGCTTCCTGATCTACCCCGGTAGCTTCAGTTCGTCACCGCCATGACAGTATAGCCCTTGAGTGAATGACGCATGCGCAGTAGAAAGAGCAGGGTCTATTCAGTAGTGTGGCAGGTGTTCGGCTCAGGTGGCTTTAAGCGAGGACACGCTGGGATTCACTGAGAATGAACTGTCGCTTCGTGTTAATTCAGTCAGCCCAGGTATTACTAATCTTAGGAGCAAAATATTAGCTGTTCACTTCACGTTTTCTTCAAGTAAAACACTAGTCATTTCATGTTTCTTTTACTGTCCAATTGACTGAGACACGATGGGGGCAAAACTGTTGTAGGCAATATAGGCTAACAACAACCAGTATGACCTCAATAATAAGTCTAAGGTGAGATATGACATTTACAAGTTAGTTAGAAAAACAGAAAATGCATTGGCCACCTGCCATGTAAGTGGACCCAGAGAAAACATATATAAATGGCTTATTCTAACAGAAAAAAGCATAAGTGATTTATTATCTAAGAAATACAAATTTTAACAATATATTGTCATTGTCCTTTGATCTGGTCACATGATACACATTTAAAGTTGGTGATTTTATTATTTATTAGACAATCAGCTCTCTAGAACTTGCATTGAGTTTTAGGAAACATTCAGTAAAATGCTAGAAAGAACCCAAAAGAGGTCAAATTACACAGAGAGTCCTTCAGTTTCACATTACAAAAGCACAAAGAGAACCTCCCTATGTGCTCAGACAGCACTTTGAAATCCAGCCTTCATTGTGACTTACTCCATCATCCCGAGAGGAGAATAAAGGTCATACTAAAGTGAAGTCATGCAAATATTAAGTTCATGCAAGCCAAACAAAAAATTAAATTAAATGACAAATTTCTAGAATTCAACATTTTTTGTTTAATGATATTTCAAAATATTGCTTAATAGAAAATCTTGCATTGTTTCCTACAGTGCATTTATGTCACTGCTACAATTTTGTTGCAAACTAAAATTAGAAATTTAATTATATTATAACCTAATAGAACCCAGTGTACAGTTTTGAAAAAAAATCACACAACTGAGATGGCATAAAGTTTGGTTAGTAGCTATATGGAGTCTGCAGGTCGTTGATCCAGTTGAATGGCAGCCTCAGGGCCTACACTGCTTTCCCGCCCCCTTCTCTCTCTTACCCCACGTCTTGTCATACTATGTTCTATGAAAACCACTTGCGTTACACAAATATTTATAAGAAAATGACACAGCTGAAAATGAGATGAGATGAAAATGAAATGAGAAAATGATCCAAAAATCTCACACAACCTGAAATGCAAAAGAAAAACACTGTATTCTAATGATAATAGGAATCATAGTACTGAATAATACACACCCAACACAAATAGTAATTTAGTTTTTTTACAACATAATAACAAATAGTTATAATTTATGCCTGTGTAAAAGAAGTGAATGTCACACACATAAGAAACACAATCCAGGACTGAGTTTTTTTCTTCTTTTATGCTCTTGACAAATGCAAATAGATGTTTTTTTATTAAAAAGCCAGCACTAATTAACCAAACATATCTGTCTTTTGACAAAAACTGGATAAGAAAGACATTTCTGTTTATTCAGGGTTCAGTTACTATAGATGCTACAACAACCCATGTTTTGACATCACAAAGCCAAACCACCACACTGCATTCTGTGTACCTTTGGGAGGAGCAATTAAGTTTTAATGTTTAAAAAAAAACAAAGGATGTTTAGAAAAAAATATTCACACATATTCACTGCTCATAAAAAAAACAAAAATTCAAATAGCATTTACATTGTATAACAATTTCAACAACCACAAAGTCAAACAATTAATTTACAGTATAAGAAAACTTTATTTTCCTGTGTAAAAATACACTGACAGATGTCTGCATCCTGAGGCACTGGAGACCTAACATTAATGCAAAGTGACAGCCCTGCTTTGCTTGCCTTTTCATATCACCTCCATCATCATAACCCATGACAAGAGCATTTTTTCCAAGTTGCACAGATGAGAAGGTCCACTTTAATCTACATCTGTAATTGCATGAGGAAACTCCTAATTGATCATAATCTGGACCTTGATACATACTCTAAATTAATCTTTCCCTTCTGCTCATGATGGTGACTTCATATTTCCCCTGCAGTGTGGAAGAGCGTTGCACAGAGGCAGCTGGCGTAACTATTCCCACTGACTTCCTGGTAAAGTGTAGCTATGCCCTCCGGTACCCTGGTAGTCATGGAAGCCACCCATGAGGCGCAGGACTTGTCTCCGATGTAATGACCTGAAATTGGCAGACTTGCTCACTGTGCCCAGAAGATAGACTTTAATGTATAAAGCTTTGAACGTTTTTATTGACCTTAAGAGCAAATGAGATCTGTGCCTGTAGCTGTTTTGTTGACAAGTGCTAAATACAAAGATACAATAATAAAGCTAGAGAAGCACAGGCCTCTGCCAAGCAGCTCATTCTCACACATATTGTAATACCCACCTTAATTAGTATGTGTGTGTGTGTGTATGCGTGTACATAGATACCATTAGATTCCCAGCATACTGGGATATTAGATACACATATACTGAATCCACAGTGTCTTAGATATATTGTGGTGTTTGTTGCATGTTTTATATATCTTTTTTTTTTCTCTTTCAAGTTATGAAAATTCCAAATGTCCCCTATTTTTTCTTTTTTTTGGATCGTGGTAGTCAGAATTTTGCCAGGATCCAGCTCTAACTTTGATAAGTTGTTAAAAACTGTTGTTAGCTTTGCATGTATTTCTTGGCCAGGCACCCTGACTATTTTTTTGTGGAGTTATATGCATATATTTTGAAAAATAACCCAATCTTGTAATGAGAAAGAATCCATTAAAAAGACTTCTGAATCCAGATGGTGATTCTGATTCCTCACAAAATGTAGAGATGTCAATTCATCGTTCAGAAAGTAAAAATCCTGTCCAGCAGCTGTTCCAGGTAGTCACCAAACTAGTTTAATGGCACAGTTCATCTGCCAGGTAAACAAGCCTGTTAGTGAAAGCACTTGTTCTAAATGTACAGGTAGATCCAAAACCATGGCAGGAATTTTACTTTATGAAACCTGGAAAATATCAAAATTTAATTAAATCAGATTTTGGACCAAGTTTCATTGTCAGAAAATCTTTTTTAAATCATTCAGTAACTTTTTTGCATAAAGTTGCAAACATAAAAGTAAAATATGGCAAAACATAACTAACTCTGCAGAGGTAAAATTATAAATTGAGATGTATTGAGATAAAATTAAAAATCGAGATGTACAACATTCAGTTCACTGTTTTGTCTTTAACTAACACGTTATGAGAAAGCTGTTACAGTCCCACAAGGCCCGCAGCCCAGCATGTTTTCAATATATCCCTGATTCAATCCACCTGACACAATTTTAATGGATCCAACAGCCTATGAAGTTCTGCACAATGACCCAAGTCAGGTGTGTTTGAAGCAAGGATTTATCAAATAACTGCTGGGTTGTGACTTTAGAGTTGAATAACCCCTGCCCTACAATGTCAACTGAAAAGTGTAATGCTTAAAGGGTATTTATTGTGAAACTGTTGTATTAACATTGATTTACTTCAAGAGTATAGACTGCCAAGAAAGAATGTTTTACCTGGAAAATGGGTGGATACAGAATTCACACCTGCATAACTTGTTAATACAAACAGACCAGTTCATCCTGTTCAGAGCTCATTGGGATTGGCTTTTCAATGACAGCAAATGTCATTTTTTTGTTACCTGTCACATTAATTACAAACACTCACTCTTAATTACATGAAGGAACGATAGACATGGCTGCACAGTAAGGTGGTGGTTAGCAATGTGGTCTCACACCATGAAGGTTGCTGGTTCAGGCCTTGGTAGAGTGAAGTCCCAAATAATGTCCTTTCTGTGTGAAGTCTACCTGTTCTCCCCATCTATATGCGAGTTCTCTGAGGGTGCCTCAACCTTCCTCACACTGTCTAAAGACATGTATGTTAGGTTTATTGGTCACTCTAAATAGTACTGAGTAATGTGTAACAATGGAGATCCAGACCCAAAAGGATGGTGAACAGGATTTATTGGAAGATAAGGAGGGATGAAGTGAAACCTGTAGGGAAGGTGGAGGAGTCCAGGAGGGTTGTAGGGACGAAGAGCAGGAAGGAAGGCTGTGGGATATCAAGGAAACCAGGGACCGCAGGTGCAGCAGGAACAAGTATGGGTGTTAACTTACAATGTCCGACCAAGGAATGCCTGAGTTGAGGGATATGAAGCTGTGAGTAAATCAGGAACAGGTGCAGGTGATCAGGGGTAATGAGTCTGGTGGCAGGTGACAGTGATTGGGCTGATAGAGTCCAAAGCAGGCATGACATAATGAGAGTGAGTGCTTGTTTGGTGACCTGTCCATGCTGTACCCCACTTCTTTTCTAATTGCTGAGATAGGCACCAGTTTCCCCATGACCCTGAAAGAATGAAGGATTAAGAGGTTCAGAAAATGGATGGATAGATGTTATAGACAAATCTGACAATAACCTTTAAATTAAAATAATTCAACATTTCAACGTTTTTATCCAAAGTAACTGACAAGTGAGAAAAACATTGATGGGCTGTGTGTGGGTGGGTTTAGGCTACATATAAACTGGGAGAAATTGAGGATTTCTCCATCAATTTTTAACACTTATCGACTGATTTGCCCAACAGGCCAGAAGTTTTTGCAGTTTTTTATTTGCTTATTCGCCAAAAAAGAATCAGTTTTATTAAGGAGGTAAAATAAAAAATGAAAATGTTAATTTCTTGTAAGTGCAGTCAAGAAATTACAAGACAAAAAAAATGTTCATTACTTTCTCCATAAGTGATACAATCAAGAGCCACATCACCACATGTCAGTAGACTTTCATTCACTGCACGAGAGTTTGAAATGATGTCTTCTTAAATCAGAGTCCATTTTACAAACCCAATCAGCCACTGTGTTACTGCTCAGGTAACATGTAGCAGTTAACATGAAGAGGTCCCACGTCAGCGAAGAGCTCAGCTAGCTTCCCAGTAACCTGCAGCGACTGAAGCTGGACTTGACTGGCATGAGAAGCCTTCAGCAAAGCGATGCATTATGGACATTAATAACAAGTATCTACAATGATCTCGGGGGCCACATGTAACTGCACCTCAGGCCAATAATATTAATCCTTAAAAATTCAACTTGCCAAATAATTCTGCACACCCTGTAATTTCTGAGCTCAACTTTGAAGCTTCACAAGTGTTTCATCATTCCCCTTAGTTGGTGGATCGTGCTGTACTATGAATGTCACTTTAATAAACTTGAATTAATTTAAAACTGAAAGATGACTACTCTTGCTGAGCGACACCGGCCCCAATGATCCACCGGTAGTCATTAGATGAACGATGAGTTAGTACAGCAAAATGTGTTGTGGTTAAATCAGTTCATGTAAATCAGTTCATGAACTTAACCTGTTTGATTAAGGTGTGTTGGAGATTTATACAGTCACTGGTTGGAGAAGGTATTAATTTAAATGTTGCAGGATGGGAAATCTCGAGTATTGCATATGGGTACCGTTCTACTGTATGAGACTTATCTTACCCGCGAATGACTTTTTACCAGCAGATGGCGCGCAAAGAAACGTCAAAGACTCGCGTGATTACTCAAATATCGCGACCTCTTTCACAGTCTTTTACTATCGCGAGATTTCGTGTTTCCTCCTCTTTCACTCCCTGTAGCCAACATGGCAGTCGGCAAGAATAAGAGGCTGACCAAAGGCGGCAAAAAAGGTGCAAAAAAGAAGATGTAAGTTGAAAATTCACACATGTTTATGCGAAAGAGACTTTACCCCACTTGTACCTGTCCTTTCGGTGTAAAAAATGTAAACGATGACGCAGATTTTAAGTAGATGCTGGAGGATCGATGCTAGTCTGGGTGGACATCGCCGGCCTCTATGGAGCTAGTGGAGATTGTGACATGCTGTGTCTTTGGACTTACCGCTGCAGAGTTCTTTTTAGAAAGCAAATGCGTTTATCTATACTTGCTTTTATCACATATGGGATTATAAATGTGTTAATTGAAAGTATGGAGATTCGAGTTTGCCTTTGTCGATTTGGCTAATATATTTGCTAAAGGCTGCTAAGTGTTAGCATCTGTGTATGGACTGATCGAGCTCCTTGGCAATGTAACTCGGCACTGTTAATTTTCCAGCAATCGGTTTTTTTTATTGTAGTCAGAATTGGGTTATTTGTTTTATTTTAAATAGATATATGGTCTTTTTTAATCGTGTGCTAATCTTGAGTTCCTTGTACAGCATAGACTGAAGTAGCAAGTTTGAGCTCTGCTTCACAAGTGTCTGTAGACTCGTTTAATTATTGCTTGATAATCTACAGTGATTGCTACACGTTAATCAATTTACATAATTCTGTCTCCTGCAGTGTGGATCCTTTCTCCAAGAAAGATTGGTATGATGTTAAGGCACCAGCCATGTTCAACATCCGCAATATTGGCAAGACCTTGGTCACCAGGACTCAGGGAACCCGTAAGTCTCCATATTGTCGTGCTTTAGCACACAGTTGCTAATTCTCAACTTATTTTGTATGTTCAGAATAAGTACTATTCTCTGCACAACTTTTAGTGGTGGGCGGCTGCATCTTATCCAGCTTTTTCAATTTATTTTGCTTAGTCACTTTTAAATTAGTGAGTATAATAGATAATACCTCATATGAGCAAATACCATCATATTCCACATTTCCCACATGATTCCAGTTACTGCTATTTTTCTCATCTTTCACTATACCACAATGTCTAATGTGCCTATCTTTCATTTTTCACACAATAGTATGCATCTATGTATAGGCCAATCAAATTTTTAACTCGCGCAGACCTGACACAGGTTAGGTAAATTGTTACAACCCAGGTCACATTGGTAAGCAATATTTTCACAATTTAGAGTAGGGGTGTCCAAAGTCGATTCTCAAGGGCCGCAGTTCAGCAGCACATAAGACTGAAATGAAATGGATCCAACAGCATATCAAAATGTACACAATGACTTATTGAATTTAGTTAAGTGTGTCGGAGCAGAGATGCATTGCTGGATTTTGGCCCTTGAAGCCTATGGTTGTATACTGCTGCTCTAGAGTCCTGTTTGACTTCCAAATGAAGCCATCTGATAGTCGTTTTAGTTTTCTTCAAATTAAAGTTTTAGTGCATATTCTGACTTGGGGTTTAGTCTTAAACTCGATCTAACCTGAACACATTTTTATCACGCAGGAATTGCCTCTGATGGTCTTAAAGGCCGCGTGTTCGAAGTGAGTCTTGCTGATTTGCAGAACGATGAGGTGGCCTTCCGCAAGTTCAAGCTCGTCACTGAAGATGTTCAGGGGAAGAACTGTCTCACCAATTTCCACGGCATGGACCTGACCCGTGACAAGATGTGCTCCATGGTCAAGAAGTGGCAGGTAATGCAAATGTCTTTATGAAACAGTGTATATTTGGCAGTTTCGTTCTAGCCCATTATAAGTTTGGTAACCATCATCAATTAGTTCTCCATGATGTATATTAATAATTGGCTGTAATATTAGTGATTCAGTATGCAGGCTTGTGGGTAGAGAGGATGTTCTTAGGAAGACAACTTTATTTGTAGAGAAAATGAATAAGACAACTCAAAGTGCTTTACATAAACCATTACAGATAAAAGCATTAGAGTATAAAACTGTGGTAATGCACTTTTAGTTGTAATTTGATTGGACAGTTTAAATGTAGGGCTGGTATATGTGTGATATAAATGGTGGCTAACAGCTTTATGATCTTGAATTTAATTAATCCAGTCAACAGGAGAGAATGCTACATAGGAGCATTTGCAGTCAGTGGCATTGCATAAATGCTTTTGGCAATGCATGCTGCATTTTAAAGTTTAAGAAAGATGATTTGCATTAAGGTTTAAATCATATTACTACTGCCTCATTTAAAGTGGCCTTGTGTTCTAATTTGTACTTTGCATAAAATGGTCAACCTTTAGGGTATGCTGCGTTCAATGCACATCTTGTGATGCCATCACTTTGCATCTGTATTTTTTGGCTGTGCATTGTTTCCATTTTACTCGCAGGCAGAATGACATCTGTCTTTTTTATACTGTATAAAGCAAGATTGGAGGAAATTTATATTAAGTGCAGTCAAATAATTTAAAACTGACTTTTTTCTCTTCTGGAGCTAAACCAAAGGGTTGGTTGAATTCTTTGGTCACTGCAGTCAAATTCAGCAAGAGGTTTTTTTTTTTTTTTTTTGTTCGTTTTTTTTTTTTTTTTTAATTAATATTTTGGGCTAATCAGCTTTTTGTTGCAGCAATGTTTTCCTGTGTGTAGGTCCATAGACTTAACTCTGCAGGAAGGTTGGACTCATGTTTATACCATGCCACACATGGGTGGATCCTTCCTGAAATCAAGCATTTCAGAATGATTACAATACTTTTGTCCTCACTGACAGATTGTGCATTGCCGTTAGTCCTTCGTCACATTTGTTTGAGAACTTAATAGCAAAATAGTTAACCGGTACAAAATCCAACCTTTATGCTAGTGAACCTTTACTGGGCATCAAAACCCGCTTTTACTCAAAGTAATCAGCAGTGGTGTAAAGTACAATTTACACTTCAAGCTCTAAGTTTGTCTTGACTTTCCTTTCAGACCATGATTGAAGCTCATGTGGATGTGAAGACGACAGATGGATACCTTTTGCGTCTTTTCTGTGTGGGTTTCACAAAAAAACGCACCAACCAGATCAGAAAGACCTCATACGCCCAGCACCAGCAGGTCCGTCAGATTCGCAAGAAGATGGTGGAAATTATGACCCGTGAGGTTCAGACAAATGACCTGAAGGAAGTGGTCAACAAACTGTAAGTCTCATACACCTTAGTCGTAAAAGGCTATGCCTTTTACAATACAGCCGTATTAATCTAGGAAATTTAACTTGACAAATTTCTGCTTTAGGATCATTCTTAACATTAATGTCTGTTGTATTCCAGGATCCCTGATAGTGTTGGCAAGGACATTGAGAAGGCTTGCCAGTCCATCTACCCTCTACATGATGTCTACGTCCGCAAGGTCAAGATGCTTAAGAAGCCCAAGTTTGAGTGTAAGTATTGCGTGTTTCACCACGTTGAGGAGGTTCCTGACCTTTGACTGCGGGGATGCATGAACAGTTTCTACACTGACCACCTGATTACATGTATATTAGGATCAAAAGGTGTTCCCTTGTACAACAGTGGGACTTGCGTAGGTTTAAGATAATTCAGGTTTGCTAAAGTTGGACTCAGTTTTTTAATGAAATTAGTCATAATGGCAGGAATAACTAAAAATAGATTAATCATAAATATAAGGCTAAGAATTGCTTGTGTTTTGTTGCAGTGGGAAAACTGATGGAGCTCCATGGTGAAGGTGGTGCCGGCAGTGCTGCTAAGGCATCTGGTGATGACACTGGAGCCAAGGTGGAGAGGGCTGATGGCTATGAACCTCCCATCCAGGAGACTGTTTAAGAACATCCCACAGATTCAATAAAAAATGTAAATGACAAAAGTTCTGTTGTTCATAATTTTAACCTTTTTTCATACAGAGTAGAAAGGACACAGCTGTTAATGTAAGAAATAATTTAATTCAGATGCTTAATAAAAACTTTTGGGCTCTGGCAGAAAAAAAAATGCCAGACTTCCTTCAGATTGCAGTATCTAAACTTTGTGTGCTTATACAGTTACAAAGAAACTGGGTAGTAGAGGCTTTACAAGCAACACTATATTTGATATTATTTCTACTCCTCGATGTTTGAACTTTTATTATAAAAGTATGTAAGAATTACTCATTCATATTTTGTGATGGGAGGAAAACAAACCAGTAGGTGGTGCTAATACAGCCAAATCCAGGACTACTGCTACCATCTTTATTCCTAAATGACCATAAAGAGTAAAGCTTTAAAGAAATTGCACTATATAAACTTAATTTTAGCCATAAAAACACTTGTTAGTTTCTAGAAATATGCCCAAACATAACTTTGGATGTCACATTTGTAGCAATGCATCCTTATTCTATAACTTTGACATAGTTCTTAGGTACCAAAGCCCTTTTTCCTTTAGAATCCCCCAAAAACCATTCGTCGTCAACTGACTCCAGATTGGTTATAACATCCCCAACCTGTAAAAGAAAATGAGAAAATTTGGTCATTTCAGCCTTGTATGTAAATTTGTGAAACTTAAAACTGGGAAAAAAGAAACCTGGAAGGAGAGCTCCTCCTCACAGTCTGATGTGAAGGTATACAGGGCCCTGGCTCTCCGACCACTTGTAGTGCCATTCTGATGGGTTTTAGAGGCCTGCTGTCCTGTAAATAAGGTATTAAGTACATTAGCCAATGGGGTAATTAGTCAATTAGGGATTGAGGAGTGGAGGTCATGTAAACATCAAGGCATTTAGGCTCTTTTGGATTATCTATGTTCAATAAAGTTGTTGCTTCATCTAAATGAATTTTTAACACTTAAATTAACAAGGTGAAAGTGAAAACCTTGTACCTGTATTGGTCTCAACGAACGCCCTGGGGAACATCCCCTCTTTGCCATTGAGCCTGCCAAAGCTCCACTCCTCACTGCAGTGCCGAGTGATAAGGATACAGTCGCCTTGTTGAAAGGAAAGGTAGTCTTTGGACTTTGCACTGTAGTCATATAGAGCCACCGCCCACTCCACACTGGACTCTTGTGTCTATTGGAAAAAAGGAATTACAAATAGAAGTGTCAATTAATTAAGAGTAAAACGTATAACCAGCATAATCTTTGTTTCCGTTTCTATAAATATGAGTTACGTGAGCAGGTGTGGCAGCCTCAGGTTGCACGTTGGGGGGAGCAGCAGCCACACCTGCAGAAAAGAACATGTATTAAAGACACTTAGAAGCTTCATACATACAGTATAACTTTGATCATTTTAGGTCAACAGAATAGATAAATTAATTTGTGATAATAAAAATGTAGCATTTATTCACATCTGTCAATGCTGATCAGCTCAAACCTAAATGGGAAAGCTTTCTAACCTGGTACTAATAAAGAATATCAAAAGTGAAGGGCATA
>JBAMHX010000005.1:13089750-13103250 GCA_037177515.1 Pseudomugil tenellus
TATATATTTTGTACTTGCAGGTTACAGGGAGGTTTTGCAACCTATGGCCTATAACCTCGATTCCTAAATTCCTTTGGAGAACAGGAATCAAATCTTTAATGAAAAGGAAACAAAGGCAAATTCCTATCATGCCAGAAAAGGAGTCAGACAGTATGACACAACAGTCGCTTTAGCTGATGCCAACAGAATGCAGAATATTAGGCCTCACCAGGAAGCGCCATCTTGTTCGACTGCTGCTGACTTGTAGGTGGAGGCAGGTCTTCAATGACCTCCACAAAGTTAAGTGGGAAGATTCCCAATGTGAAGCCGATTTGTCCTCGTGCCCAGTCCTCTCCCACATACTCCTTAAGCTGGATCACGTCCCCCTCAGAGAAAGACAGCTCATCGCTGTGCTCACCCTCAAAATCAAACCTCGCCACACATCTCGGACCGCTGAAATGGAAAATTCATGGACATAGCTCATAAGCTCATCGACTTCATTTGTTGATGCCACCATAAAAGTCTGAATCGTCTAAGAACAGTACCTCGCTGATGCAGATTGTGGCTTTGCTTTCCTTTCAGGGAGGGGTTTCGGTGAATTTGACTAAATGGAACAGAGGTGGTCATCAATGATCTTTATGAATAGATTTCTCTTATAAGGATTTGGTTTCAGTAGTGAGATTGTTCACTGAAACATACCAAGACTTTAACATAGTTGATGGGGAAGAAACCAGTAGACCCCCGACAAGTTCCTGTGTACCACTGGCTATCCACCTGCTCCACCGAAGTCACAATATCGCCTGCTTTCAGACCCAGCTCTCCTGGTCCCTCTACGTGAAGAACAAACAGTTCTCATTTCAAATACAAGAAGAGTCAACGTGAAATAATCAATAAATAAGCTAAACTAAATAAACAGTTCATTTCTGATCCATACAGACACAAAGTTTGCATTTTAAAAAATGAAATGACTCGTCCCTTATCCAGCTCTAAATGACAAATAATCAAACCCAACCAACCACATAAGCTCCTCATGAAGCTTACCTCTAAATATTTTTTTATTTTTTCAAACTCTTTATAGAATTAACAGAACACAACATTAAACTTTTTCCTGGAGTGAAGTTTGACAGCATTGCGGGTTTTTATGATAAATGAGGTACTGTTAGCTGCTAGCTGAAGTTAGCATCAAGATAACTAAACTGGCAAACAGATCGGCTAACGCTCATAAAGGTAAATTGAGCACAAAATGTAGAAAAATTAATTAGATAAATGCAAATCTTAACAGAACAAATAAAAAATATTGTTCAAATGTTTATCAAAGACTTTTAAAAAGTGTTTCTGGTTCAATAAAGTTGGTATACTTGACGAAATTGATGCATTACCTTGAATAAAGTCATACACAGCTTGCACCTGCATCCCATAAGCATCTCCGCCTGATGCAGTTGGTCCAGCATCCTGTGAGAGAGAAAAAAAGCTAATTAAACGGGGCTGAAAGGAAAGTCAGACTTTATTCTTTCATTAAGAAGAAACATACCTGCAGCGAAGATGAATCTGGCTCAAGAGGAGTGATGATCTTCATGCGAGACTTGTGGACTGTGCCTCTCATTTCCCCAACCTGACACTCAAATTCATTGTGGTTAATCTTTTCCAGCAGCAGGAGCACTTCATTTTTCTGCAGCAAAAGCCAACAAAAACATTTATTCCGCTGCTCAGAAGAGACTGAAACAATGTAGGGCAAGAATTCCCTTTTATTGGTTGGTTCGACTCTTTTTTCACCTGAAATGACAGCTCATCTGTGTTGTTCCCATTGTAGTCAAAAGCTGCAATCCCATGAGGGAGCTCAAGCTGGTGGGAGAGAAGAGATTATTACAGATGCTTCTGAAGTTTCATCAGAAACATTGTCGGAGTATTTGAGTGTGAGGTGGAATCTTTCTCACTATGTATTTGTTGTAGAGATGGTGACCTGGGCTGGGCCTGGAAGGTAAGACAAGACCTTTCCTCTGGGGGTTCTTAGCCTGGAGTTTTGGTGAAGGTTGCCGTGACACTGACTGAGATCGACTCGTGGCCTGAAAATTTGGTGGGGGAGGTCTTCCAGGGCCTTTTTTGGCTGGAGGACGAGGTGGGAGGGTTTTGTTCAAGATGGGCTTTCTGAAGTACAAAACCCATCAGTGATTGGAGTGAAATAATGTGTCATGTTTACAGAGTTTACTGTAAAGTAAAAATGTTACAGATGGTCTTACCGTGGTGGTAGTGTTGGCTCTGGACCTATACTGAAAGAATTCTGCAAAACAATAACTTTGTACATTTTTATTTGCACAAACAAACACATGGCAGCGGTGGCACTAAAGCCACAGCAACCATGTGACAAAACATGGCATGCACATGCTGCGTGATGATGGACATACAATGCTTTCTTTGTTTGTAGAAAGCAGAGGACAGGAAGCAGGTAAGCCGTTTTTTTACTAGGCATAAGCAGCCCGCCAGGACTTTAGTAAACTACAGTCAGTTTTTGAATAGATATACACTCAGTGGGATGTAAAACTTTATTAAATGTAAAATCTTAACGCTTAATTTTATGTGCAGTTTAAATAAGCAGCTTCACTATGATGCAAGTCTTACCTGGAGAGACTGTTTGGGGTTCACTGAAGCGTTTAGAGAGCCAATAGGCTTCTGAACTGGGAGAGGGGGTGGAGGCTCCTGTAAATAGTCTGAGAAGAGTTTTTACCATTAAATACTATAAAATGTTGCTCTTTTATAGTCTGTGTTAACGAAACAAACACAGAGAGTGTGTAAAAGCCACAAACTGAACTTTGAATATGACTAAAATAAAGATCAACCAGCCTTCAGACAGGCTACATTATGACTGATGGACTCACTTAAACCAGTTTTGCTGGGGATCCTGATGGTGGTTGGCCTTCTTGCTACAGTCTGTCTGGCAAAAGATCCTCCACTGCTGACCACGTTATGTTGAAGATTGATTGCAGTATTATCTGAACAGAGTATATATATTTTCAATTTTGTTTATGTTAAATTAAAATAATTTAAACAAAAGCACCTCAAAGCAGATAAAGAGAACCAGTCTGGCACACAAGCCATTCAAAAGAAATGTTTTCAGAAATGATTTTATTTAAATTTATTGTATTTTTGGTCATTTATTTTAATTATCGTGTTTTTAGCCTATGTTTTATTTTAGCCACTATGCGCGGGGGGGGGGGGGGTGTTACATGTGTAAAAGCACTTTGTTCTATTGTATTTAATATAAAAAAATTGCTTCACATAAAAATTTCATTTGATTTGAAAATGGCCACATCAATGTCTTAAATCAGAAATAGAAATCGTAGAAAGATCTGATGGCTGAAATGTTCTTAAGATGATATTCAAGATGAAAATAAAAACTAATGAAAGGTTTATCTTCAGTTTATGCATTTTGCTTAGTAAGTCACTCAGTGAGATGTTTATTATTAGGTTGTCTTTGAATTCTGTTTTTTTTTTTTTTTAGACTGATAAATCGAACAACTAGCAATACACTAAATTTGTTTCCTGGTGTCACAATTATTCTTAAATTACTCTTAATCATAATTATACCCAATGAAAACAAAAGATTAATATAGAGTTGCAGAATACCTAATAAAGCTAACAATACAGCAGTATTGTAAATGAAGAAAAAAGATAAATAAGTTCAAATTAAAAAGTTACTCACTGAATAAGCTGTCCACATACTGATTCTCTTTCACTGAGCACGCAGAGTTGTGGTTGTTTATATTCAGGTTGGGTTTGAGCGGTTCCTTAGACGGCTTTATAGGAGGGATGGGGGGGATCGGTGATGCTTCCTTTTCATGAATGCTGTCGTTTCTGGTCAACATAGAGCGACGTGGCTTTAGTGGGAGGACCCCCTTGCTGTGCAAAGTTTCCAGCTCCTCCATTACAGAGAGTCCCACTGGTTTCTGAGGAAGGGGAGGTTGAAGTGCTGATGTGGAGCTTTGTGTGGTTGGTTTGTTTTGATTGTTGTCATCTATACTTCGATATCTAAGCGCTACAGAAGGTTTAGGAGCAACCAGAGGTTTGGTGGTAGCTCTCCTGGCTAAGAGCTCTGGTTCGTCTGACTTAAACACATCTCCTTCCCCGTCACCAGCTTGGCTCTCAAAAGCCTGGATCCTGGCACGGATGTTCCGTTGACTGTGGCTGGAATTCATCTCGCTAATAGCATCTTCTTCCTGTGCCTTCTTGCCTGATTGCTCAACAATGTCACTACGCTCTTCACACCCGTTGTCTTCACTGAAGACCTCAAGTAATTCTTGTAAATACGTATTAGTGAAAATATCTTGGGAATCTAAATAAATATCGTCAGAGTTTTGGCTGATTTTGAACAATTCATTAAACTTGTCTTGTGTTGCCCGCTTGAGTGATTTTGTGCGAGGATGTGGAACGGGTCTTTGACTGTTTTGCGAGTTTGAAGGTGTGATTCCAGCAGGACGATGATTTGTAGGAATATCCCACTGTACCGTGACAGATCTGGTGCATGTGTGTGAGGTATCCGTATGTTGGTGTTGTCTAATATCACATTCAGAGTCCCTTTGGTGCTCGGTGTTTGCAGATAGCACTCTTTCAGCTGCCGGTTTCCTGTCTGCTCCTTTCTGCAAAGAGGGCCTTGGTGGTTTTTGTGGCTTTTTACCTGAAGGCAGAACGAGAACACGTGGAATTTAACAGAAGCCTTAAAGGATCATCGGATAGTTTTGTTTTTTTTAAATCTTTCACCTGCAGGTTTTCTCTTGGGTGGATTTTCACCACTGAGCGAGAAAACGTCCAACCCAACAGAGTCAGTCTGTGTGGCACTTGTTGCTGTGCAGGTGGTCCGGCGGGGGGCTGCAGTTGGCCTTACAGTATGTTCTTCCTGTGTCTTCTCTTTAATCACCTGGTCATAGGAAGGTGGAGGCTGAACAATAAAAGACACAGTATTTTATACTGTTGCATTTTCCCTTCTTCTACTTGCTCAGTGTGATCTAAGATTTATATCTTTTTATATTCTTTATATCTTGTGTTAGTGCTGTTCTGCTAAAGCAGATGGAGGGGAAACACATTTTAGAACAGAATTTTGATAATCAGCAGTTTTTACAAATTGATTAAACTTTTTCAGAACTAATAACGTCTAGATTTGACTACTTTTCAGCTTCATATACAAGACATTTATATCAGTTTTAGAAATACAAATATATGCAGTCATGAATTATCTTTATATAAATTTAGGCTTAATATGTCATATTTATGCTGCATTAAAGCTACAGACACAGTTAGCTAGATACCAGTGAGACAGCTTGGGTGCCGGCCGACCAGTCCGACTG
This sequence comes from Pseudomugil tenellus, assembly GCA_037177515.1. Classification (NCBI taxonomy): domain Eukaryota; kingdom Metazoa; phylum Chordata; class Actinopteri; order Atheriniformes; family Pseudomugilidae; genus Pseudomugil; species Pseudomugil tenellus. The sequence goes on from JBAMHX010000005.1 coordinate 13,095,066, forward strand.
AGGAGGAGACAAAACCACTGAGCCTCCTGAAAACCAGTTATTACCGGCCAGAGGTTCTGCTGAGATGATGGTGATCTCTGGTCGTCTGGACAACATGCAATGAAAAGCACTATAATGCAACTGATAATCAAAATGCACATATATTTGCACCTTAAACATGATTCTCTCTATGTCTTGATGTCACCATTAAAGCAAATTTGTGGCAGGACACTTCTATACCTCTAGAATGATCAAGTAACAGAATGCAGGCGTACATATGAAGATAGATTAACTGAATCTTTACCTTCTCTCCCTGTTGTCACTTTGAGAGTTTGTTTGTGCTGAAAAAGGATAAAAAAATTTTGAGCTTGTGTTTGAAGTTGCACGAGTAAATATAAGATTATGAAACAGTAATAACTGCAATGTCAGTACAATCCACCTTTTTACCAAAAGTTATTCTTTAAATACATATGGTTATAACTTGTGCCGATGTAATACAACATTCAATTGTTGAATACCTCTAGAGGTTGATTAAAGCAAACTTACTTTGCTTGATAGCAGCTCGTATAGAAGACAGAGGTCTTTGAAAAGAAAGCAGAGCATGGAGCCAATTCATTAACCATTTATAGGACACAGACAAGAGCAAAACCACAATAACACTGGCGGCTTAAATTCTTAAACCTTGACATAATTACCCCCTGTTGATGATATTTTGTGCCAACAAGTAAATCTTTAAGATAATAACATCTAAATGTATATTAATTTACCAGGGGAACGAAATAAAAAAAAAATACACAGAAACTGATTGAATCAAAATGCAGAAAAAAACATATACAACATAAAAGATTTTATTTTGAAAATGTTACTGATTTTGCTTTCAAAATGGGGAAAGATTTGATGTCATTTGCTTTCCTTAACTTAGTTATTATGACAAGCTGACTTTAATTGATGTGCTTGCAACGCGCCCTGAGAGGCACCATGCAAATAAACCTGAATTCGACTTTTGCTCCATTTTAGAATTATGACATTTTATTTGCTAAAAGGACAAACTATAGCTTGCAGACAAACACAGAAATAACCTTTGAAAAACAAAACTGATCAGCAGGAACTTGCAGGAGAAATAAGTCACTTTAACATATGAATAATCGTTAAAGAATGACTTCCTCATTTCATTACTATTAACTGACCTGGTTTGGTTTGAGATTAACCCACCTCACAAAACCACAAGCGGTGCCACTTTCTAATAAATACAAATACTCTTTTAGCCTTTCCATGATAATAATATAAAGACGCAAATGTTCAGTCCCAAAGCTCCACCTGGTGTGGAAACTTTGAACCGGTATGACATCAGGACAGGATGCATCCTGAGGTCATGACCTTTTATTTGAGGTTAATGAGACCAATAGTTCCAGACATAGAGCCAAAAATATTATTTTTGGTAAATAAAGCACCACCTGGTGGGGATAAGAATGAAATTCAATACAGATCGTCCTCTTGAGGACCTAAACAGGCTGACTATCAAAATCCAATTGTAAATATTTCCAGAGATATAGGCAAAAATGTGATTTTTCGTGCATAATGCGCCACCTAGTGAGGAAACCATAAATCCCAAAGTGCTTAAATTTCATGCATGTTGTCCCCTTACGGACCTAAAAAGCTACACCGAGTATCAAATTCCAAATATGAAAACTGTTCGACTTATTGCTCACACGGAAGATACCCAGCGGCGGCGGTGATGATGAAACCATAATATCTCCGGCACATCGCGTTCCGAGATATAACTTATTTTTACAGCACAGATCTCTTTAGTAGAGATGCAGGACGTTTTCCTGATGGAGGGTAGTTCATTATCACTACACAGTGTACAGGAGGTGGATGTTAACTGTCTGGGGAAAAGACTAACACTCCTCCCTCTTGTGCTACATGGTTGACCTGAAAAGCTGTAAACAAAAGAAACTTATGGCTGTCAGGATCCAGAGTCATCCTTAAAGTGTTTTAAAATGTTCAATCAGACATCTTTGAGGTCAGCACAGGTAAATGCTCTTCCCGGTATCTGCAAACGCCAACTGGACATGCAACGCGATGCATTCGTGTCTGGGCTGACCTGCCTGTCAGTGAGCATAGATCACTGCATTGTTTGGTCCATGCACAACATCACCATCAGCAGATCTGTCCCATTAAAGGGACAGCAACACCTTAAAACTTCAGCTCAGGGAGAAATAACTTACCTGGAGGGTAAATGGTCTGATTTAGTTCTTTCCAGGGGATCTGTGGGGGACAACAGACACATTAATGAGACATAGCAAGAAGTATAACGTCTTGGCAGTTTTTTTTTAACAGAGTCTCTGACCCCTGTCATGCACAGTCAGTTGAGACAGGGATGGCACAAGGATAATAATCTGTATTTTAGGCCTTGCATAGTTCTCCAGCGTTTGCCTTTAATCAACCTGCTCTTGGTATCAGGGTGGAGAAGAGGGCAGCACACAGTCTTCAATAGAAACTTACACTAAAGCTGAAAAAGGGCCAAAACAAAAGTACACTTTCAATTTTGTGGTGTGTTTAGATCAATGAGTGAGCAAAAATATTTGGTTTTATCACATTTGACAAATTCCACTAACTTTTAGTTGGTTTTAGCTCAGATGAGTTCTCTTGATACAACACTGCAAAATCTAAAATGTAAGTAAGATTAAACATCTCAAATCAAGGACACATATGCTTATTTTTTTAAACGTAAGATAATTATTCTTACTTAGGGTTTTTTTTTAAAAGATTTTTTTTTTACTTGTTTTAAGAATTCTTAACAGGTTATGTTCCTTCCTGCCAACAGAACAAGAAATTGTATCTTATTTCAAGAAAAATTAGCCTAATTTTTGTGGTTTTCTTTTTTTAAAGCCAGTTTTTGTAGTGAACAGTGACACATTTTTAGTCAATCAGAACTGTCACTTGACCTGATTCCTACTGATCAAGCGCCTTGCCTGCCAAGCAGCCATGGTGAAAGGAAAAGGTACCCATTATAAAACAGCCACATAGTGTTTGTTTTCTCTTCCTAGTCTCTTTGTTTGAGTGACGTCTACTCTACATTCCAAACTTAGCTGCTTTTAATGGAAATACAAGAGGAAAAACTTAACCAGCAGGCTTAACCATCAAATCCTGATAAACCAGTTGGTGACTACTGCTGTCAGAATTCATTTAAAACCAGGAATGTGTTTTCTGTACTTTGTTTGTTTGCCAGTGAACTGGTTTTCATATTTTACCTAAACAGCTGAGAAAAATAAACTCGACCTTTAAGAAGGAATCGTGAAAAATAACCTCAGGAGAGATTTAAGTGTGTGTTGCTGCCTGAATCACTGACAACCAAAGCCACCTGCTCACGTCTGATCTCTTTTTGAGCTAAACTTACACTTTCCCAGCAAATACCAAACTTCTACACTTTCCCTGAATGGGAAAAAACATCTCCTAATAATCCTCCAACAAAGTGTTAAAGCATGTTCACTTCCTTGTAGATGTTTTGCCTGATGTACGTGGGAAAACTAGCCGAGCTGTGTGTACACCTGGTACGTCATTAGTGGAAACGATGTCACCCTGAGCACAATGTGTCTCTTGTGATACCTGTGATGCCCATACCTGTGAGAAAATGAAGGAATGGATAGAAAATCTTCAGCAACAAAACGATGTTCCCATTCAGGCATCTCCCTCCAGGTCCTCCAAAGGTGATAAAGAAATTGAAGCTAGCAGTAACACCCTCACACAACAGAAAAAAAAGAAAGAAAGGGGCGGCCCTATTCTGTTTCGGCTCCTGTTAACTCAGCCAATCTGATGAACTGGGAGGCTGTTCAGGAAGTGGTGGGTTTGCCACTCATCTGTAAAGGAGTTTTATGTCACTGGTCCATTCATGACATAAGGCAGCTTGAGAGACAATAGCTTACAGACTAAAAGGTTTAATTTGATGATTAAAGATGTTAAGCATATTATATAAAGGTTCATTGCACAGAGATAAAAACCCTGAAAAACATTTTTAGAAGCTCCATGACCTTATAATGCAGATCAGAAATAACACCACGGAGGCCACAAACACACTGGAAAGCTACTAAAATCCACACGGCAGATTTCCCCACACAGCCGCGCTCTCACTTGAACACATGCTGACATTAGTCAGCATGGCAGCAGTCACAACAGCTGGCAACAAAAGGAGGAACAACAATCTGCCTCTATGTGTCACAGTACACCAGTTAAAACGCCCTGTAAATTAAAAACCTGGTGCCATTTAGACTGGGAAAAGTGGTTTAATTTTGGTGTGGCTCAGCAGGAAAAAGTACACTGAACTTTACATATCATGCACATTTTTTTTAGATATTTCTAGCACAAAGGAGAATATGTTACAATAAGGAATAATTTGAGATAAAATTGAGTTTTTATCAGTGACTGTATATAAGAGATTGGATTTCATTGTAGACGTGCAACTAGTAACAACTGTTTTTCCCTCAAATGGAAGAACATTAAAGTTAGATTATGGTACCACGAGTGAATAACACGTCAGCAACTGATGTAGACCATTAGTGAGAAGAGAAGATTAAATATTGTCAGTGCAGACCAGTGATCTGCAGTCAAAAAAGCTTCAAGTATAATCTAATATGGCTCCAGATATATTCAACTTAGTTTTATCATTAATTTTTACTAAGGTTTAGTAAACAACAGCTCATTTTTTTTACTTTATTTATGGTTTGTATGCTTAAAAATGGTTGACTAGACAGTAGTGGGGTACGGGTGAGGGTCTGAACAGTTGCACTACATAACTGGGAAGGGCAGAGCGCTGGAAACTGGAAGAGGAGTTTGCACACCAGGTGCAGCATGTATGTTAGATTGCAGATGTTATGCTTGAGCATAAAACCACAGGAGATAACATTAGAAATTAAGGTAAACTCAAAGGAGAGTGCAGACTCATTACAGATCAAGTAGATCCCAGACTTTGTAAAACATCCTTTTACAAGTTTAAATTAATCCAGTGATCCATTTTGAAGTTAAAGTTTAGCAAAAGGTTTTTTCTTAATTTGGCTTAAAGTCTATGATGGACCTTTCCTGCATGCTGTGCAAGACACTTTTAAAGTATGCCAAGTTGTTCATGTATTTTCTTTCAAAAATCTAACATGAATTCTATTTATTAGAGGTAAATAAAATACAAGAAAATGCTTTCTGAGGATCTGAAAAAAAACCTAAAAATGTAACTTTAAGGGCAGTTTTAGAAGTAGCTCATCTTGTGAGACTTTTACAGCGTGAATAGAGTACCTGTTGTGTGGCCTCTGTGCCGCAGGGATCCGCGCTGCTCCTCTCCATCATCCACCTCTTTACGCAGAGCTTCTGCCATCATCAGGATTTGAAAGCGGTGCAGAAATAAATAATAGATAAACAAAGTCCACGAAGATCCTGCAGTTAATCTGCTCACACGGTGGAAAACAGTGGCTTTCTGGTGTCCTCTGTGCTAGAAGTTTCCCAGCGTCCTGCCCACAGCAGCACTGTGTCCGGGTGCGTGGAGGTGGTGCCACTCTCTGTCCGGACCCCGACAGTGTTAAACGCCGTTAGAAGCAACCTTTAAACCCACTTTTATGCACTAAAATCTATTCATGAGTCTTGGTTGAAAAGTTAAGAAGCAACCGAATATTGTTGGTCGACAAAAGTAACCAACATAGAATCATTTTTATCTCCAACTACTGTTAAAAAATCTACTTTTTAAAACTTTCAAACACAGCTGAACCTGACCGCAGTTCAATATGTATATTACACGTCAGAATGTCATTGTGATCCTTTCCAGATGTTCATTGCCATGAGTAACACTGTCATTTCCTTTTATATTTCTGTCTTATTTTAATGTAAAATAATTCGTTTTTTAATTGTTTTAATGTTCTGTTAAGCAATTTGATTCACCCTGTGCTGAATTATTGTACTATACAAATAAATTTGCCTTGCCTATCATTAACGGATTAACTTGCATGAGAAAGCATAGTGGCCTGCATGTGACAGTAAAATTGGTAGTTTACATCTTCTGCCGCTAGATGTCGCTATTGTCTTGATAATCCGGTCAGGATTATTAAACCTCAGAATTAATGAAGCTATTCTCTCTCTCTCTCTCTCTCTGTATAAAATGAAAAATAGTATTAATTTTATATATCTGTCTTGATCTTGTCATAGCTTTCCATAGCTATGTCTCAAATTAAATGTACTAAAAAAGCGCTAAACTTGGCCAATTAAAATATATAGTTTTTTCCATAAGGAATGATCAATAACTAACTTTTCAGTTGTCCTATCTGTGTTTCAGAGTGAAGCCACGGCTATAATGATATGCAGAAAAACCAGAATCGTTTCTTTACGGGTGGAACTGGTTTTGTTTCACGGTGGGCGGAGCTTCCTAATAAGATTAGGGCGGGTTTCACCTATGTGTGTGTGTCCACAGTAAGGAGCTTGGTTACACACAGACTACATCCGTAAACTGTTTCTAAAGTGGGACAGTGTGGAACTGGGACCCGGAAAACACGGATATTTAATCCCCACAGAACTCGCTGAGCGCGTGTTTGTGGTGAAAAAGCAAACATTTAAACAGCTGCGCGCGCCGGTTTGGAGATTCCTCCGAGTCGAAAGGTAAGAAAGAAAGAGAAATAACAAATAAATACATGCACTCACTCTGTTCTTATATAACTTGTTGCCTTTGTTAATTTATTATTTAACCGTGACACCTGTGCGTGTTTTCTGACCCTGTGATTGACATGTGGGGGTGGGTGGAGGTGGGGGGGTTAAGGGGCTCCCCAACCTGATGTTCAGTGCTAGTTTTACTGTACCACGTAAAATATGTCTAGTAAAAAGAAACGAAGTAAAATGACGAGTACTCTCGGATCCTACTAAAGTTGGAGAAGTGAAAAACTAAATTGCTTTCTGTAGGCAGAAATAGACCCACCCATCTATAATCATAGCTCGGTTTGGCAACCATGCGCAGTCAATAAAGCGGTCACTTCTTCCAAACATCCTCCACGGTGACAACAGCGCTATTTTCCGGTATCCTTGTAAGAAATATGCCACGTGCAGTTGTTATCAAAGTTAACTGACAAGGCTGAGGTGCAGCTACCTGTCCTGATTTACCTGCAGACGAGCTTTGATATGAGATATCCACCGTGAAGGAGGAGGTGTTGAGTTTCCTGCAAACATCATCAATGTTTCAGGGTGATTCCTGCACACAGTGGTCTGGTGTAAACAGAGCTGGTGACAGAAGGGAAAGCCTTTTGTGTTCTTGCTGTTTATGCATACTTATTTGTTTATTCACTCTGACCAATTCCAATGATAATATAAATGACATCAGTAGTGCATTTTATGAGAATATTTTGTATTAGTGGGCTTTTACCTTGAAATCTAAGGCTTGGCAGACTACTGTGAGTCATCATTCATCATACTGGTTAAAAAGATGGAGCCCAGCCAAAGTTTGCATATAATAGTACAAAACAATGATTTTTATTACAGATTAAATGATTTGAAATCAAATTGTTTCATATATTACTCGTTGGCTCATAAGGTACATTCCAGTATGTTCTGTGTCAGACTGAATCTATAATGAAATTCTGAGCAAAACTTGGGTTTGTTGCAGTTTATAAAAATTTACTGTGATTTTCTTGACTGCCTCCACAATCATATGTTGTGGGGGGGGGTTAAAGCTGCATCAGCTGTGTGGTAATGAATCACACTCTGCATCACACATCTAGTCTTAGTCAATTTAATACAGGTAAATTTGTTGTACTATGATAAATTTATGATAAATATTTTTTATATCCAAAATTTTTGTCCTTTCTGGCCTTTTTCATAGTGTGAACATTAAACATTCCCAACTTTTACAATTTAAAATTGTACATACTTGGTCTCTCTATAGCAGCTGTCAAAACTCAAGTTCCACTTATTTATCGGTATACTATGTTGTTATTCTAGTCTTTATCTTTGCCCAGCTCTTTAGATGCCTACAGTTGTTTGGAGGGGCTTTGTAAAGAATTATTTTAAAATGAATATAAACAATTAACCTGTCATGTGCATCATAAAAGTTGTCGCCTTTTAAAAAAATATCCACACCCACATTAGTGATTTAGATTTTATTTATAATGTATGTATGTATGTATGTGTGTGTGTATATATATATATATTATAGCATTATATCCAAGTGAGGGAGAGTTTTACAAAA
>JBAMHX010000005.1:13118081-13145581 GCA_037177515.1 Pseudomugil tenellus
CCAAGGTCTTAGCAGATGGTTTACTAAAGGTCAGAATGACATCAGTTTAGGAGTCTTATAGTCAGACCTTTCAGCTAGACATTAAGAGCAAGGTAATTAAGTTAATAAATGCAATTCCTCTACACTATGATGCAATTTTCTTTATACACATGGTGGCAATCATAAGGCCCTACATAGCGATACTTCATATTTGAGTATTGTAAGTCATAATCTATTGCATCTTGGCTGTGCAGTTGTTAAAATCAAATCAGATTTAGTTAGAGAAATACAGGTGTTCTTTTGGTTGTGTTGCATGATTAAACGCTGCATCATCATTTTTTTCTCAATACTGACAGGAGACATTATTATAAGTAGTTAAACTTTGGTAATTATTCTGCTAAGTCTTACAATCAACATCTGACATGTGTCTGTATGTTTCGCACCCATTTTCAGAAATCTGCTGTCAGCCTATGAATAAAAATTATATGAAAGGAAAAAAATGGGTGAAAGAGCATGCAAGTAGTTCAGTATCAAAACTCTAAACTGGTGCTTCAGTGCCCAAATGCATCCTGTCCAATTGTCCATCTTTAACAAGATATCCTTATTAGTCTCAGTGTTATGTCCAAAATAGTGACCTTAATAGATTTCTCTCAAATCAGCATAATACTTGCTTATTCTGAATCCACAAAGTGTGTGTGTCCTCTGCATGGCACAAAACACACTTAAGTGTTTAAGGATTCTTACTTGGCACAAACACACAGAAATGCACACACCACCTCTTTCCATCTGTCTCTCATGCCTGCTGTTTGTGCAACGACTTGGATGCGTGCCTTCCAAAAACAACCAAACCCACTAGCTTTTCACTGCTGCAAAGCACCAACATAATGCTAAAATGATGCTTCAGTAAGTTTGTAATCTCATTCATTCATTTTCTATACCACTTAGTCCAATTCAGGGTTGCAGGGCAGCTGGATCCTATCCCAGCAATGATCAGGCGAGAGGCAAAGTACACCCAGGACTGGTTGCCAGTATATCATACTTGCATCATAAAACAGTTTTCAGGGCGGATGTTAAGAGAAGTTGTGAAGTTGTTGAAGAGTGGAACTCTGAGAATGATGTCTTTACAGTTCTAACTGAGGGAGACACTGGCGTTACTCTCTGGATTGAGGAGGAATCATGAGAACGTGATGAATATCTTTTCCTGCAGAATTATTTTGTGCTTTATTTGGAGAGTTTCATCATTACATATTATGAATGTGAGCACTGTTGGTTATTTTTTTTCTCACACCTCCTTCTTCTCTCCAGACTTTCTTCCAACTAGTCTTTTTTTTCTTTTAGTCCCTCCCACACATCCCTTCCTCACCCTCCCTCTCTGTAACCTCTCCGTCTCCATCCAAATAACTTTTTTTGGAGGAGCTTACTCATGTCCAGTCACTTCCCACCATGCTTCGCCTCTTGGATGTACACGCACTTCCTGCTTCTCTTCTGACATACCTCCATGTCTCTTTGCTCTGACAGCAGGGAACGAATAATGTCCATGGCTGCTTGGTGACCTGTCCGGTTAAAGATGGCTCAAGAAAGGTAAGAATCCCCACCAAAAGACATAACACACTCACTCTGTGTCACACACTTCACAGCGCTGCTACATTCCTTCTAAAGAATCCAAGCAGCAACTGTAACTGAAAGCAGATGGCCAAAGCTTGACTGTGTGCCTTGTTATGGTAAACCTAAAGTCTATTCAAAATAAAAAGGCAAGCAGTGATTGGTTATGAGATGCATTTATAGGCAGGGGCGAAAGGTTTTAGTTTGACATCATGAAGGGCAGCTGCTGAGTGATTTACAGTTGATCCCCTGTGGTGACAGTGCATACCGCCATGTGGAGTGAGTGGAACGTTCTCCTGTTGTGTGAGGGTTGACACTAAAAACTGACATTGTTTGCTGCTGGAAAGTTTGTTTGTTGCCAGATGGAGTGGATGCACAGCAGGTTTAAATCTGTTATGTGTAAATTTAGACAAGCTGTGTTGGAAAATTCTGATTCTACTTCTATATAAATGAGCCAATATTTTAATTCCTAAGAGTAAACACCTGCTGCTGTGCTTCATATGATTGATAGATTCTTATAACAAGGGCAAAAATATAAAACGACACCCCTTGCTACTTCTCTCTTGTCTTATACCTTAGTACTTACATTTTAACAGAAGCATTAAGTTGGAGTGCAGTTTAACTATAAGTTCAGCAACATTTGTCACTGAGATAAAATCTTTTTTGTGTAAATAGCTAAATTTGTGCTTGTAGGTGGATTTGTTGCTTACAATCATTGCTGGATTGGTGCATCTAAAAGTACACATCCAAAACTGCTATAAAACCACACGAAAGTATTTATTTATTTTTTTTTTATTGTTTAACGCCTTATTGACTAAATAATTTTTAAAAAGTGAATTTATTCACTTATGCGGAGTGTTGGTGATATAATGGCTTCATTACAACTGCAGCATCCACCACCGCCGGATTTTCCTTTGTGTGAGCACGATAACTCGAACAGTTTTCACAACTGGAATTTGATACTGGGCTGCACGGTGTAGCAGTGGTTAGCAGTGTAGCCTCACAGAAAGCAGGTTGCTGGTTCGACGGCTCGGACGGTGGCCTTTCTGCGTAGAGTTTGCACGTTCTCTTGCACGTTAGCGTGACATGCACCTTGGGAATAGGCTGATTGGAGACTCTAGTCAGCTGGGATTGGCTTTGTGACTGAATATGTGTGGCTATATTTTTGTATTGTGTTTCAAGGATTGGAGAGTTCAAGGAAATACCTCAAGCCGTCGCTTCCGATGACATAGGCTTTGCTACGATTATCGTTATTCTAATAGTCAAATAAATAGCAACATTTCATTTATTTTTCAAAAATTCATTATAAACATGTAGATATGGTCAGCTGGCCACAAAACTTGTCTTGTCATGGCTACTTGCAGTCTGCCACAAAAATGGCGGTAATTGTAGTGCACAAGACACGACTGACAGAAACTTAGACAACAGCTACAACAGCACTTATTATATCATTAAATTTGCCTTGAGAAATGACCAAATCTCAACATTATCCTTCACAACAAATAGTTAGATATTTCCTAGGGAAAAGCTGAATATGTGTGTCACAGAAAAGCATAGTGTTTGTAATCTGCATGTTTACAAATCCTAATGCTCTCTGTGTAGTTCCAAGTCTTATGACGAGGGATCAGAGACTCTGTTAAAATGTGCAGAACCGTTTGACTGGACACTGACTCTGGACTATTTCAGTCAATAACAGGTATTTATCTTATCAATTAGCTCCTTTGTAATTGTTTAGAGAGCTTATATGTCGGATTCTTTGAACAATTTGGATCTTAAGCTACAACTAACGTCAAATTGTCATGATAGTCATCACAAACATTCACAGTGTACAAACACAGGAAAGCAACAGGAGAGAAATGACATCCTGAAGGGCTTGTCTGATACACAAAACTCCAATTTGTTTGTTTCTTTCAATGAAAAACTGTCTTGTTTAGCAGGATCAAGTCAAAGTAATGTCTTTTCAAAGAAACAAAAAGAATTACTTCTTTCTGGGAACTAAGGTGGGAATCTTCCAGTGTTAAAAGGTGCCAGTATGAGTGCTGGATGTTTTTTACAAAGCTGCTTTGAGGCCATTTTCAGCTAAAATAACGTATAGTACATACATCCAGACAAGATCTGTTAGAAGTGCCGACTTTGCTTTCTTAAAAAATGTTATAAATGCAACGTCTCAGCCAGTAGAGAGCACATACCAAACCCAATCCTGTACAGAACAAGCAGTCTTGCTTTTCACCCTTTTTGTTCCCCACATATAGCCAAAATAGATCACACCCAGTAACTGTTTGCCTTCTGAGGTCAAGAAATGTTTCTGTAATGAGTGATGTCGGAGGGCCTGAAGAAATCTACAGTGGGCATCTGAGCTATTCCAAAAAAAAATTTGACAGCTCTGTGTGAAGTTCAGTGTGTCAGGCAAATCCAAAGTGAATTACAATGCGTTTCTTTCTTTCTGACATGAAGTCATCCCACTATGCCTGTTATTGTTCTTTTTTGCTGCATGCCTGTCATAACTGCTGTCCAGTCATGCAGAGGCAAGGAGGGAGGGCACGATGTAGCAATCATTTTCATAACCATTGCATCAATGCTGTCAGAAACCAGCTGTAGGCGTCATTCCTCCTTATACGTAAGCACACCAAATATGTTGATTTAACATATCTCACATGCATGAATCACACTTCCCTTTTATCTTAGATGACAAGATATAATTACTATGCAGAAATAACATTAGTGTTTCTGCACTGCACAAGAATGATTATACTTATGAGTAAAAAGGATAACTTATCTACAGACTTATCCAACAGTTTCACCAAGCCGATTTCTTTGGTTGTTGAGTGTGTGATGTCAGTTTGTGTTTTCTTTTTCTCGCTCCTCAGGTTCCTGATTACGCCTCTCCCTACAGTTACAGTTGCACCCAGTAAGAAGTCAGGACTGTCCCACTTTTCCTTCCTATGACATGATTTAACCCACTTGATCTGGTCACTATGATGGCCTCTATGGTTGCCAATGGAAACCGAGATGAGCCGTCTCTGGTCTTGAAAGGAGTGGATCCAGAAACCTGCATGATTGTGTTCAAGAACCACTGGGCTCAGGTAAACAACTGAACCTCCTCCCTCATTTACTCATTTAACCACCTTACTTTTTTATTTTGCAACCACCCAAGAGAGTTCAATGTGCTTAGAAACAAATCAAAGTTATATTAAATTTGTACTACAGTCAAGCTTACAGTCACAACTACTGTGACTGTAAGCTTGTACTTAAAGACATAAACAGAAAATCAGCCAAATCTCCACCTCAAGCTATAATGGTTGAAACGGACTCCAGCATGCTGCATTGTGGTGAAGGCCAGTGGAATCTTGGCAGGGTGAGGCAGTTTGTCTCAGACTCTTGGCTCTTTGCAGCAGCATTTGTCCCTGTTCACCCCTGTGGGAGCTAAAAGCCTGCTAGCCCTACACCTCCTCCACTGAGCTGAGCAAAGTCTGCTCACACTGACACCAAAGTGACAATGACCAGACATTAAGGAGATGGAGAAGTCTGTGGGTAAAAATGCAAAACACGTACATTACACGGGATTGCTGAGTGGCTTTATTAATGCATAAACATAAACAAGTTTGCAGGGATTAGTTGTGGTAAATAGTTTGACTCAATATGTGCATGCATGCCCACCGTTAGCTCAAAAATGGGTTATATTCTACCAGAGTATGTAAAATTTTCTTTTATTTTTAGGTCAATCTGTTTTTACAACTTAGACTCTGCAAACAATGGGTATTTGGATTGCATAAGACTTATGCAAGAACTTCTGATGACAAACTGGAGCAGTAAGAGAAACAATATGTAACAGTTTCCTTTGCCTTTCAAAAACTTTTACATTTTTTTTTTACATTTACATACCAAGTTTCAGTTGCAAAAGGAAGCTGTTTTTTTAAGTACTTACTATTAAACAGTTAGCAATTCAGTCAGCACCACAGTTAGCATCGTAGTTAGCAGTGTAGTTAGCACCACAGTTATCAATGCAGTTAGCACCACAGTTAGCCCTGTAATTAGCCCTGCAGTTAGCAACGTCATGGTGAACAATGAAGCATGTTTGTCATTTGGTAATAAAATAACTGTTTTGTCACATGGAATCTTTTTATTTATTTTTATTTTTAGACATATTTTTTTTGTCAGAATTAAGTAAAACAAAACACTAAGAATATCACCATGTGCCTGGAGATCTGTGTTGGAAGTTGTTTTCTTTTTCCTAGCACTTTGGGATGAAGCTAACGCTGGTTAGTCCTGCCTGTTGTTCCAGATTAATGCTTATTTTGCTGCAGTAAACTGGCAGAACAAATCTACTCCTGCAGAGTAATTATTTCCATTCCTAGTTAATCTGTAGCCTCATATGAATGTTCTTTACTTTGGTCACAGCTTGGAAAACTCATATCAGAGTAATGTGTTACATATAACATTAGCTCTTTCCCTCTGCAAGAAGCTCTACTTGTTTTAGGATAGCAAGATTAGGGAAATAGTCTTATCTGCTACTAGCTTGGTCTCACACCATCCATTGTATTTATTTTGACATGCTGAATGACTGCCAGTGATCTTTAACATCGGCCTGTCCAGTGTGGACACTGTCACCCTTTCTTTTTCAGAGTAATTGATTAGGCTAATCCATTTCATTTATGGTCAATACCATACAGCCTCTAATAAATATGTCAATTTCATGAGTGTATTTCTGTCCAATGGCATGACATGTTTATGCTGGCATACTTTGATTTCAGCTTTGGTTACAACCTCAGCAATGTTCCCATTGTTCCCATTCTGCTGATTACATTAAATATGCTATTTGGAATATTTTGCTGATATATTTTCCAACTGGTTCAGATGTGTTGTGTAAAGGAAAAAAAATGTTTTTTTCTGCTTTATCTCAATCCTGCTTCTGATTTCCCTCACTGTGCTAATGGAACTGCAGGAGTCTTACAGCATATATGTCATCTTGCATTATTAATGCTTTCACATTTTTACATTGGCATACAGTGCAGAGACCATATACATCAAGTCTCTGCACTTAAGAAGCATAAACTTGTTAAAACACCAGAAAGTTCTTCTCTTGGATTTAAAATTCCTTCTAGGGTTTTCTTTTACAATCAGTCTTAGTCATCATTTTAAACTATTTTATGCTGTAGTTTTAACCTGTAGATGTATTTTGTTATTATATGTTTTCGTATTTTCCTGGAATAATTTATTGGAAAACATAGATTCAGCTTTTGATGTTTAGGTTTGCACATGTAGATAAATATTATCTTGTATTACCACTAGTAAAAATGTCAAATATTTCCACTAATTTCAGAGCAATCCCTCAAATAAACAGGCAAATAGATGCAACCTGCAACATGACTTTCATGATGGGGTGAAAATTTCTCCAATGTCTGTAATGGCTTAGAGCTGAGCTGATTCCATAGTTTCAGACTACAGAACCAAACTCTATCAGGCCAGGGCTGGGATTACAAACCCAGATCTCTTGTTTCCATTAGCTATGCCCAGTTCTCTCATACACAGCCACTTATTGTCATGGGTGCAGCGTTAGGCTGGGGACAGTGGCTCTATTATTGCGACACTGGTTTCTACACAGTGGGCACACATGGGAGGGACTGGAAACACAAAGGACTGCTTCATTCTGTGCAAACCAACTCAGTTTATTTGTCCTGAGCTGCTTGTCTACTTGCACCCAATTTCTGTTGACAGCTGACCTAACAGGAAGAGAGGAAGAATTGTACCTATTGCACGTATGCTGATGTTTTATACAAGCATATTGAGTAAAATTGAACTGCATTAAAAGAAAACTGACCACCACAGATGAAGTATTACTCTCTGATCTAAACAAAAGGTTCTTATTCATACACATAATATACTGACAACCAGTTTCAGCCACATCTTAATGGGCTGAAACTGGCTGTGGTTATGAGTATCTGCCTGATAGTTTGTAAACGTGAGGTTGTCATTATGTTCAGTCCATGTCCTTTTTTTTGTGTAGGTGGTGAAGATCCTTGAAAAACATGATCCCCTGCGCAGCAGCTCCGCTTTGCCCTCTCTGGGTGTCATCAACCTCAGCTCCGGCTCGAGTGGCAACACTCGCTTTGGCGCCGTCCCCGGAGACGAAGCAAGTGCCGTGCAGAACTATGTGGAGCACATGCTCTTCCTGCTGATGGAAGAGGAGAGCGGTCAGGAAGGAGCCATGGGCCCCATCCTCGAGTTTGTGGTGATGGAGAACGTGATGGAACGTCTGTTTGTGTGGAGCCTCCGCAGGGAGTTCACAGATGACATGAAGCTGGAGCAGCTGAAGATGTACGAGATGCTGGTAGGCCAGGCGCGCCAGCCTCTGCTGCATCATAAGCCCATCCTGCGGCCACTAATGATGCTTCTGTCCTCCTGTTCGGGCACAACGGCGCCCGCTGTCGAGGCAGAACTCGTGCTGCTGCTTCATCAGCTGTGCTGCGTTTTGGCCAAGGACCCTTCGATTCTGGAGCTATTCTTTCACACCAGTGAGGATCAGGGAGCCACCAACTTCCTCATCTTCTCTTTGCTCATCCCCTTCATTCACAGGGAGGGCAGAGTGGGACAACAAGCCAGGGATGCTCTGCTGCTCATAATGTCGTTGTCTGCTGAGAACGAACGAGTGGCCAAACACATAGCAGAGAGCACCTACTTCTGTCCGGTCAGTTCTAAGTGAAAAATGATTTTCACTCATCATATATCTCTTTTTTTTTTTTTGCTAATGGTATTAAACCTGCAAATACACCAAACTCTATCTTCCCTACAGCCTGTTCTGTTTGTTTCCTCTCAGTCAGGAGCATCATTATTATGCCCTGACATTTGTGAGACCCTAGGTGTCATAATTAGCCTGAAATATGCAGATGTATTTATGGACCCACTCAAAACAAGATTAAAAAAAAATGCCATTTAATATTACAAATGTCTGGCATTTGTAAGATTACAGCAAACTAATCCCATATAAATAATGCCATTTACCCACAGCAGCAGCAGACGGCAGAGAAAAATTAGTTTTGATGTGATGCCAGCTGAACAACAAGAGTTGGAATTTAATTGGTTGCAAATGCATCCAGCAGGAAAACACAGTGGGGTAATCCTACTGAGGATGTATACATTACAGCGCTAATGATGCACTCATCTCACACTTAAATTAAGCAGTACTGCAACTGGCTCTGTTGTTCTGGATTGAAATCGTATCTAGGATTACCTTCCTGAGAAGTATTTAACAAAGAAAAAACTAAGCATTGTGTAGAGCCTTTTGTAATTTTAATTGCCTGTTTTATATCAACAGTGTAGGTATTGGAGCCACAAATCTATCTTTACAGAACTCTGTAATCTGCCGCAGAACTGTGTTTGTAGTATCTACATAACGAAATTAAATATATTAGAAATAATAGCTACTATTGTGCAAATACACCTGCACCCACATCTGTTAATTTCAAGTGTTGTTCAGTGAAATTAAATGATCACACAGACCTCAATTAAAGGTGTTAAAGCCATTTTGCTCAGTTTCTTTAGGTATTTCTGGTCTACATTTTCCCCTTTTAGCCTCAAGTGAACATATACTCGCTTAACCCTTGACATAACATCAGAGGAAAGCTGTTGTTGTGATGTAGTGATTTAACAGATTAAAGATGAGCTTTGCTTTAATCTGAAATGGTATTATGTTGCTGCTTTACTGTTTTAGCTGCTCGTGTTTTGCTTTATGTTAATGTTTTAGAATTTAACTGCTCAGTACTCTATTATATAGTGTGGCCAACTTGATGAACCTGATAGATCTGTCAGGTTGACCTTGCCCCCTGATGGTCTCTGGAGGAGAGTCAGGAGTGCAAGAGCATAAGTGTCCTCATCCCCATTGATGGTGTCCTTGACCAGCTTTTCTGATTTCCTCCTTAATTAATTTTTTTATCTTTGTCTCTTCGCCAATGATTTTAATATATCAGAATATCAGATGCATGTGCATAAATGGGAGGTATAACATCTGGTGCATGTGCATAATGAGAGGTATGATATCAGGAGCATGTGCATAATGATAGATATAATATTAGGGGCATGTACATAGTGGGTGGTATAAATTAGTTTCTGTTTTCTCCTCAGAGTTTAATGGAGTTGGATAATTGGATTTACTTTTGTCTTTAGATTTAACCTGAGATGATTTCAAAGATTAAAACCTATGTTTTCACCTTGACGTTAGTGATATGAAAATGGTACAACAACTTGTATTTGGCTTTTTTTGGTTGGGGGTGGATGGACAAAAAATAAAAACAAGTAGCAGTTAATCGTAAAAACATGATTTCATATCAACAAGTTAGGGATGGACTGATGCACTCAAGTCACAATTCGATTCAATTCATGATTCTAAATTCACAGTTTTGATTCTTTTTCTATTTTATTCTCAACAAAATGAAAAATAGCTATTTCACTGCTGACTTCAAAGTTGCTTGATGTCGCCATGCTCCTTATTGGCACTGCTGCAATTCACAAATACAGTAAGCAGTAATGATGTCCGGATCAAGCAGCCAGATTGCGTACTTTACGTACTTTTTGTACTTTACGTACTTTGTTTACTGCGTTTATTTACAGGTCTTTGGTGGTCAGCTCATTTATTTTCTACATAGATTGACGTTTTAATTGGCTTGAATCGATTTTAAAAACCGATTCACAAATCATTGTTACATTCCTACAACAAGAAGTAGATTTAATTTCAACAACACTAATAATGCAACAGCAACACTAGCGGTTTAGTGCAGCTGTATTTATGGCACAATAGTCCTTTAAACGCAATGCTATCACTGGCATGATAATAAGCATGCAGTCATGTTGTCAGTATGCTGATGTTAATGTTTAACATCTTCTCTGTTTCAGTTTTAATGTGCTCAAGTTTGCTAATAAGTATCATGACGCATACATGTTGTGCTGCTGGTGGAACTAAATAGAAAAGGAAATGCCAAAGTTGTTACGATTGTCAATCTTGATTTGATATTCAGAGGATTTATGAGGTAACGTTTCTTGAACACAGACTTTCCTCTGTTTTTCAGGTACTGGCTACCGGTTTGAGTGGCCTGTACTCATCTCTGCCCACTAAGCTGGACATTCCCAGTGAAGAGTGGCACTGCCTTAACAAAGAAGACTGGCTGAAGATGCCTT
This sequence comes from Pseudomugil tenellus, assembly GCA_037177515.1. Taxonomy (NCBI): domain Eukaryota; kingdom Metazoa; phylum Chordata; class Actinopteri; order Atheriniformes; family Pseudomugilidae; genus Pseudomugil; species Pseudomugil tenellus. The sequence continues at coordinate 13,128,831 of JBAMHX010000005.1, forward strand.
CGCTTGTCCAGTTTCTCAACTCACTGGAATTCTGCAATGCTGTTATTCAGGTGAACGTGTGTGCAGTTATGAAATCTGTTAGGGAAAAGACGAGTTAACTCCTATTGAAATCTGATGTTACCGGATAGAAGAATGAATCTGACTAAGAACTGTGGAAACAATTCCCTCCTTTTGGGTGGAGACTTGTTAATCATGTATCAACTTTCCTGCTCAATTATCTGTTTTACTGCGAATGGGACTATAATGTGCACAATATTCAGGCTTTATTTAACCAGTATACCACTAATCAACACCATAAATGTCAAAGCAAAATGTCTAGAGGGTATAGCTCTGCATTAACTTTTACACCATATGAAGACCCACTGTGTTCATCATTTATTTAGTTTGAAGCACCAAAACTACATGCACTTGGCTCTGCTGCATGTAAAATGTATTGACACATGGCTGCAAACCTGCCTGACAACAGTTTTGACTGACATTTTTCTTTGTACTGTTCCCAGGTGGCCCACCCAGCTATCAGAGACCAGTTGGTAGCTTACATCTATAATGGTTTCCTTGTTCCTGTCCTAGCACCAGCACTGCACAAGGTTGGATCCTCCTTCTTTTTCCGCTTTTACCTTCATGCAAATTTACTACATATGCCATGATAAATTTGTTTATACAGTCCACACATTTCTTCCTAAACTATTAGCTTCAATCTGTGCAGAGCTGAAGGTCTTGGGTATATGTAGAGAGTCAAATACAACTACTGATAGTTTAGTCCGCAGGTCTTCTCTGGCTTGACATTTTTATCTGTCTGGTAATTTGATCCCTTGTCTCTGACACAAATATTGATTGCTGTCTCTGAAGCTCACCCTGGAGGAGGTGATGACCACCACAGCATACCTGGATCTCTTCCTGAGAAGTGTATCTGAGCCAGCCCTGCTGCAAACTTTTCTGTCCTTCATCCTCCTCCACAGACATGAGAGCGTCCATATTTTAGATACCCTGGTCAGCCGGATCAACACCCCCTTCCAGGTACAGAACAAGCTCAGTGACACACCTCTAAAATTAAAGCTTTTGTGTCTTCAGATTTTAAAGCAATGCTATAATATTTGGGAATTTTTCGCTTTAAGTACCAGCATTAAAACCGCTAGATTGTTGCTATGACACTCTTCAGCTTGAGTTAATTATCCTATTAGTAAAGGAACTGTTATTATTACAAAATGGGTGGTAAATGGCATCATACACCATTTTTAGAAAATTTCTCCACAGTACTTAATCATTTTCCATAATCTGTTCTGAACGTTACGGGTTTGCTCTGTTATTATAGTTTTATAATTCAGCTACCTGTTCCTGACAGAGGGCTAAGTGAACAGCTGTCCTCAGAATGCCTCAAATTTCCAAACAATCAGTAAATGAGAGTAATTGAACCCTATTTACTGTCTATTTCACAGATTTTCATAACAATCAAAAACACAACAGTACAGGAGGCAGCTTCATTGATTACATGATAGAATTATCAACTGTACCTACATTTATAAGCCTGGACCTTGGCAACCATATGGCGAGTGCTTACTATGACCATTGAGACGGAACATGTGGCACAGATGTGTAACCAGAGGTGAAAAAGACTGATTAGAACTAGCTTAAAGCAGCTTGCTGTCTTTGGCTGTTTTATGCACACTGTGCTTAAAAGTGGCTTTTAAATGGTAAAAAACATTTACACAGAGCAATGCAGAGAAATTTTTATTAAATAATATACAGAAGGTTAAAAACAAGACTTTAGATGACTTTGTTTATGCTGTCCCTTGTATTATTTACATAACAATAAAAAAATGACCTGCTGATTTAACAGAGAACTCTGGGACACTTTAGACACTTGTCTAGATTACCTTTCAATCAAAATGTAGCCCCACCCTAACATATACTTGTGCCCTGTGCCATGCATGTTTTCCTTTTTTGAAATGCATGGTTCAAATGAAGTAGTTACTTTCTGGCCTGATAAAGAGCTAATGCGCTGTTTCACTTATTTAAATCAAGTATGTAGGGTCTGATAAACCATATGGCGAGTGCTTACTATGACCATTGAGACGGAACATGTGGCACAGATGTGTAACCAGAGGTGAAAAAGACTGATTAGAACTAGCTTAAAGCAGCTTGCTGTCTTTGGCTGTTTTATGCACACTGTGCTTAAAAGTGGCTTTTAAATGGTAAAAAACATTTACACAGAGCAATGCAGAGAAATTTTTATTAAATAATATACAGAAGGTTAAAAACAAGACTTTAGATGACTTTGTTTATGCTGTCCCTTGTATTATTTACATAACAATAAAAAAATGACCTGCTGATTTAACAGAGAACTCTGGGACACTTTAGACACTTGTCTAGATTACCTTTCAATCAAAATGTAGCCCCACCCTAACATATACTTGTGCCCTGTGCCATGCATGTTTTCCTTTTTTGAAATGCATGGTTCAAATGAAGTAGTTACTTTCTGGCCTGATAAAGAGCTAATGCGCTGTTTCACTTATTTAAATCAAGTATGTAGGGTCTGATAAAATGTAAAACATGCAGGACTGACGGACAGCCAGGAGAAGCTGTCTTTATTTTAATATATTTTAGCATGAATTGGAGTATAATTTTTAAAAAGAGCATCGTATTTTGTTTGGAAATCATTTGTGATTAAGAACACAAAGTCAATAAAAAAAATGCTGTAAAGGAGTTATTTCCAACAAGTGATTTCTTCTGACAAGCTCAAAATTGTTTTTTATTTATAACAAATAAAACAAAGTTTACTGTAAATGTTGAAAATGACGTTTTCATGTAATAAGTTCAGCAATTTTATGGTAAATGCCTCAGATTTAATGTGTTTTTTTTAATATTCTTTGTGTAATCCTTCAGCTGGGAACTGTGTCGCTGGCACTCTTCCGCACTCTCATTGGCTTATACTGTGAAGATGTGATGCTGCAGCTTGTGTTGAGGTGAGTGGCACCCATGCTGACAAAGCTATTTATGATGCATGGCAAAACTAATTGGTTTACAACATGATGAGCTTTTACCGTCTACCTCCCACTGTTACCATCTGTCTCCTCACAACACTTCTGCAGTTCTTCTCCTGCAACCTCCAGCTGAATTTTCCAACATGCTTTCCCATGTCCTTAACAGGTATCTGATCCCCTGCAATCACATGATGTTGAGTCAGAGACGCGTGGTGAGAGAGAGGGACTTCTACTCTGGGTCAGCAGCAAAGATCTTGGCACTGACTCCATCTTGTTGCTCTCCTGATTGCTGCCCCCCGCCCCTCCGACAACTGGACTCCATTCTTTTTTCCAAGGGTGCAGAGACTACCAACAACTCCAGCAGCCCGGGTAACAAAGAGGGATTTGTAATATGGAATTTACAATATATAAGCAGTTTTGTGCATCATTTCTTAATGGATTGTGGTAACAGCTGCTTAGTTATGTAGACTCTCTAACATTGGTACAATAAAGTCAATTGGCTCCTCTTATTGGCTTCCTGCCAATAAGAGGAGGTAAGTTTACTTGCTTAGTACCTTTGTACATAAATACAATTCAAAATGCTTCACATCAGGCTTAATATGCTGTTTAAATGGACAAAACAGTTGATGTGAAGTGAGAACCCTCTAGGTTCTAAAACTTCAGTACCAGCTTTGTTTGATAGCTGCTAAAGCATCATTAGGTTAAGTAATACCTTGAAAGGCACACAGAAAAAGACAGTACACATGTACACCATTTTGAAGCAGGTGCTTGTAGTTCAGCCATTGCTACATGTAAAAAGCTGCTGGATCAACTTCAAGAGGAAAACATGCTTCTGTAGAAAAATTTTGGCCACTGACAGATCGTCTATTAACAACTGCACTTGACATTTAAAGTAATTTCTATGCCCATCGTTGCCACTGAATAAGATCCAGATGCATGATATAGCAGGTCAAATGGCTTATAATGACTACACTGATAGTGTATCAGTGCAATCAGTGCATTATCTACACAGCTTAGACTCAACTTTATAAAATCCTTTAAAACAACTCTAGTTGGACCAAAGTGCCGTACAAAATCAGCCAGGGCAACAAACTATTTAATATAACAGACAACACCATGCTCTGTGAAGATCATGAGGTCTTATTGAAACTGCAAGGATTGACTCATCCAAAAACGAATGTTTTCAGATATTTAAATGATGAAAAAACAATTTCTTTTTTTGCCTTTTGGCTGACGTAAACTTCGGGTAACTGTAAGCATGGCAGTGGAGAGGGTGGTGAGTGTGTGAGCCATTGTCAACAAATGTAAACTGCGTAAGAGTGCCATTGATATTTCCATTGATGATACTGACGGGGGGGCTGGGCTGCCTAGTTAAGTAAAACTCGATATTAAAAAATCTACTGAACCAGCAAGGGTATATTCCTGCAGCAAGAAGGAAAGCTGCTGTCTATTCCCTTTTAACCATCTTTGTGGGTAAATATTCTCTCTTCAGGGGAGTCCTTGTGTATTAGTTTTAACATGAAATCTCATTATTTCATACAGTCAAAAGGAATAATTGCATTTTTGCCACATTTGCAAACACTTTTTAGGGGTATTTTGAAAGTGGCAGTATTTAGAGCTAAAAACATTTAACTATTCATCAACTGATTCCAGTGAATGGATAATAATTCTCAGTAATAATAATATGCACTCAAACTGAACTGAAAATGATCAAAATGGATAATAATGTACTTTTGTTTTGAAGAACTGAAATTATAATAATAAAAGTGTAATTTATTAATGTTAGAATACCAAAAAATCTGTTCAGACATGCGGCGCGCAGTAAGGTGTTGATCTATGTTTAATTGGAATATGAGCATATAACAGAGATGATTGGGAGTATTTTATAATATACTGAGTCCCCTGCTGTTTCGCTGCATTACATCATTTCATCCCCTGTAGTTAAATGTCAAACTCATTATTTTTGCTCTGTGTGAGTGCTGTGTTGTGCTGCTTCATGCCAGTTTTCATGAGTTCCCATCTGTTTCTAGCAGATGAACAAATGAGCTTCTCAGAAGAGGACGATGGCTCAGGTAACTCCTGCACCATTGGCTCAGAAATCTACCTGGATGTCAGTTACCTTCATTACCTATATGACGCCCGACTTAGCATCAGCAGCTGCCTACGGGCTTGTAAGATTTGGTCAGCCCTGTATGATGGTGAGGACCCACCTCCTGAGAAATACCAACCAGGCGTCCTTGAGGAGCCAGTTTTTAGGTGTAGACAAAACCAGACCGCTCTGAAAAGAGTTCCACAGTTGCTCATGTCCCGTCCTCCGCCCAGCCTTCTACCAAGTACAGAGCCACCCTCAGTCAACCAGCTGGAGCTGGAGTGGGATGATAGTTATGATGTGTGCCCGGTGCAAACAGCTGAGGATCCTGTAGAGTGCAAACCTCCGCAGCCGCCATCTACTGACCCCCCAAAACACATCCAGGACATGAGGAGAACTGCCATCATGCTGGTTAAAGGTTCATACATTGAGGAAAATGAGTTTCAGGATGATGTCATGGTATATGATCTTGTCGCTAAGAAGGACTTGACAGACGGGGAGCACACGAAGCACAAACCCAGTGGTTTGCAATCAGAGGAAACCCAACTAGGTTCAGCAGAAGTCCCACATAGAAATGGGCTCAGTTTAACACCCCCATTCTCTATGAAGTCTGACAACAGCCAGAACGGCTTGGAGACTAAAAGTCCAACCAAAAGTCTGACAGATTGCAACGCCAACCTTCAAAAGGCTGTTGAGTCAGGTGAAGATCTTTTAGCTCAGTATGAGGAGCTTATTCGTACCCTGGACCCTGAAGCAGCTGGAAAACAGGTCAAAGGTGACGGAGAGGTTAAGAAGCCCATCATACCTATGGAGGAAGAGGAAGAGATGGAATTCACCTTCTCTGCAGAAACACCAGAGCCAGAAAATGTTCATTCTCCATTTGGGACTTTTAATAGACTTCGTAGTGGAAGTACAAATAAAAGTCCTTCGGTGCCTTTTACAGGTGAGTTGTGGGGAAGTCTGTTTTGAAGCTTTTGTAAAAATTACATTCAAATAGTGCGATTCAAATTCCAACTCTTCCTTCAGGTCCATTTGTGAGTGTGCTGTTATCTCGCCTGGAGAATATGCTTTCAAACTCACTTCATGTTAACCTGTTGGTGACGGGGATTCTGGCTCAGTTGGCTGCGTACCCTCAGCCTCTGCTTCGCTCTTTCCTCCTCAACACCAACTTGGTGTTTCAGCCTACAGTTCGCTCCCTTTATCAGGTAACATGTACTGAGCTGTGGAAAAGAATGATTTACTAAAAGCACCTGAAAAGTACATATTTTACTGGCAAGAATTGCATTTTTATATTTAAGTCAGAAGAAATATTAAAGACTAAAGTTGTAAATAAGATATTTGGGTTCTTTTTCCATACTTTTATCCAGGTGCTAGCCACAGTGAAGAACCAGATAGAAGAACAAGCTGCCAACAGAAAGGACTTTCCAGAGCTGATTACTGCTGCCCAACACTGGCTGTTAGCAAGAGAGGCTTCGTTCATGACAACAGGTGACAATATAGCCACAGCTAAGAGTTTTATTCTGTCATGTCCACTAATATTTAAATCTCCCACTAGCGAAACATGAAATCCTATTTCAAACCGAGTAAATTGAGATGAAATAAGAAGTCCCAACTCTAACATTACCTTAACAACATCTATTGGGTTAGCCTAGCTTAGCTTAGCATAAAGGCCAAGAATGAACAAGAAAGTATACATCCTGAATATGCATTTGGTACTTTTTTAAAAAAAAAAAATTAGGAGTAGATATCTACCCCAGCAATTAAGTCGTGAAATTGATCTGTGCTCTGCAAACATGTTGCAAGAATTATTGCCAAATGACAGGAATAACTGAATTCCTTGCAGCTAGCATCCGGATTAAGCCGGATCAAGTATTGGCTGCCAGCTCTGAAAAACCTTTCGTAGCTTGTCCTAACTTCAACATTTGTGAGACTATGGTGTGCTGTAAATTCAAAGCAGAAATCCACAACCATGCATTCATGTTGGATGTTATTTATAATAAGTCACAAACTGAATATTGTTTTTTCTTTGTTTGTTTTGTTTTTAATGTCCAGGAGATTAAAAAAAAAAAACAGGCTAAACACAAAACCAATCTGAGTACTTGGATTGCTTTTTGACATTTTAAACAGATTATTTACCTTGTCCTGTTTCTGGTGTGTGTTAAGAGAAGTGAAAGCACTGTGGAAGTAGCATAAACCTATAAAACCTGAATATAATTCTGCTCATGTGTTGATAATTTGGTTACTGATGGCACCAGTTATTTATGATAGGATTAAGACTTGTAATAGTCACAAAAAAAAGAAAACCACCTGTCCACTCTGAAGAAATGGACTCATATGTGTCTTTGGATTTTCAGGTTTAGTTTTTCTTTACCTGTGGACTAATGCATATTTAAGCAACCAAGAGGCACAGCTTTATAAAAAAAAAAAAAAAAGGACCCGGAAGCAGACATCCCACAAATGTTAAGAGCTAAGTCGATGCAAGTCTATGTTCCCTGCCTTGTCCAAAAAAGAGTTTGATTTGCGAAGGAGCATAAAGGTTAGACTCTGGGCCAATAAGACAGGTCACGCACCCATCATGCCCATGATGTGCCTACTGTACAAGCCTGTGGGGGCAGTGTTGCGATCGGGGTTGCAGCAGTTGGTCAGGTTTAGGATCAGCAACATTATGTTTCTAAAGAATGAGGTCAGCTGACTACCTGAATGTACTGAAAGACCAGCTAATACCATCAATGGATTTTTTTTCTTCCCTAATGCTGCAGAAATATTCCACGACGAAAATGCCAGTATTCAATGGCCTCAGATGGGCTTGAGAAGGCTTTGTCTAGTGGTCGGACGCCTCACATCATCAGTCCAAAGTCTTAGTGAAACATTAATGCAACACAGGATAAAAATACACCTTGTGATATTGTAGAACATATGAAAATGTGTCTTTGTTGCCAATTGTTGCCAAAAAGATAAAAAACAAGTGGAGGAATATCAGAGACCAAAAGACATTTAGAGCAGCTGCAGCTCTGCCCTCCTGTAAGAGCCTCTTTTATGCTCTTTCAGGAGGATGTGCTGCTTTTTAGAACCAGAATGAATACTTCATGATTTCATCAAGTCACATCTTTTGCAGTTATGATCCAGTCCAATTTAAACCCTGGAGCATTAGACATATTTTGAAATCCTCGTAGTCTCAAGAGCTTCACAGTTGTACAAGCTTAAAAAAGAAGAATGTTTGTAAAAATGAGAGACTGTGAATTTTAAAGGGAAATTTCATTCTATATATGTATCTTTTATTAAAAACGCATACAGTCCCATTTTTTAAATTATTCATAAAAGGAGAAATAAGCAGGAGGAAACAGTTTATTACAAAATTTCTCAAGTTCACACTTATTTTCTCTCCTCTCAGACACAAGCAGCAACAGTGGCCCCAACCACCAGGAAGGGGGACGAATATTGAAGAGTTCACCACCACTGAAACCTAAAGCCATTTCTCTGGATGAGACAGAGGTCTTTGCTACCGTCCTATTCACAGAGTTCCTCAAAGAACTGGCTGCAATCGCGCAGGAGCACACCATCTTATCTTACATTCCTATGGAAGAATCTTTTTCTCAACAGGCCTCTGTGATGAAATAATTTTTATACAGTGGTTTTAAGATATATTTATTTTTTGCAAGCAAGACAATTCACTTTTTAATTTCAATTATCATCCTCCAACTTCTGCAAATGTTTCTGAAATGTTTGACATCAAAGGAGGAGGTCAAAACTTTAACACCAGCTAATTCCAACAGGTCCATTGACCAAGGACTGTGGGGTGTTCTTTAAAAAAGGAAGAAACACAAAGCAATTCTTTTTTAGTAAACATACGTCCTAATCTGAACTAACAGGGCTCTGCCTGTCTGAATGTTTTCTAGAACCAGCTTCAGCCACAACCTGCTGCTCAGTGTGGATTTCTAAGATAATCAGGTGGCCTTTTAATGTTGCCTTGTAGACAATGAATGACAATGAATTTTAACCGCTTTCTTTTCCCACTTTAGTTAAATGGCAGCAGTACTGGCAGCATCACATAAAAAAACAAAACCAGACTTTGTTATTGCACAACTGCTACTCAGCTTTATACGTTGTTGCTTTTTCTTTAAACTTCAAGATAGATTTTCATAAAGTATATCTGTTCAATGAAGATGTTTGATGTTTTTCTGCTAATATGTGGCACCTCAGGAGGTTTAAATGCACATTTTACTCTCTCTCTTGAAAAGCTATGAGCAAAATATGTTTTCTATAATGCAATAGTTTCTCACATTTCTGGGCTCTACACCTTCCTTATACCTGCACAGACTATTGAACCAGGTTAAATCAATGCTGTATTTAATTCGCCTTACCTTTAGTAATGCTTTATAACAAGGGTCCCCAGATCGGGTCCTTGAGCTCTACCATCTTGCAGCCCTTTACACCCAAATTGCACAGCTGGATGTCCTTATGTGCACGTCTGCATGGCCTGCAGATGCCTGGTAATGAGCCATTCATTTGATTGAAGTGTGTTGGACAAGGGTTGCATGTATAAGCTGCAGGACGGTAGATCTTGAGGACCAATCTTGGGTATTGCTGCTTTATAATGTACATATTGTAAAGAAAATAATGACTTAGAACACTATGCAAACCAAGCATGTTTGGGGTGTAAGGAAGCTAGTATATTTTGATAATGGGAAGGGGTATTTAAGTGTTTTCTTTTTGTTTATGCCATTAGTTCTTTCTCTGCTATAACTGTGTTGTTGTTAGAAACAAGTGTTTAAATTCTGACCTGTCTAAAATGTCATTAGAGTCATAATTAAGTCGTAATTATCTGAATTCTGCATCTGTTGGAAATAAATTCAATGTAACAGGTTGTAAAGTGAAACCTGTTGTAAACTGCACATAGTTAATAGGATGAATGTTTGAATTACATATTTTTTTAAAAATGGAAAGATTAGCTACTTCCAGGTGAATATGGTGCCTACAGACTAATTTTAATTCACATTTTGCCTGATTTAAAAAAAAATATATATGTTTATTGGGTGGATATACACAGTAGTGTACAGTTTGAGCAAAACCTGTTTTGGAAAAATCCATGATCCCGTTTACAAAAATAAAAGATAAATGTATATATGTATATTTGTCAAACACTGAGATACTGGACTGATTTAAAGTCCCTCATGAAAAAAACAGAATTGGAGCTGTGACAATTTGATTTATTATAAAAGATAAAAAATTAGAGGATCAGTTGATTTTAAATGTTGATTATGTATTTTGTTCCTATTTAAATCCATTCAGTTTGTAACTATGCAGGGAATGAATCATACATCAGAATCATTGTCAGCTAACCTGTTTCATAGTTTAGATATGTATGTTTTAAATCCATTTCAGAACTGTTAGAAAAATGATTTCGTTTTGGACCTTAAGGACCATTTTCTGTCTAGATTCAAATCCCAAAGATGAATTCAGCCTGTTCATGTTTGAGCAGGCTGCTGTTTGTTTTCCATGTCTCTAATATAAAGATATGTCTCTTTATAATAAAGACAATTTCTGGTAAATAAAACTGGAAATGCTTAATTCATTATTCTCTCCACCACACTGTTAAAGTTTCATTATGTTCATTAGAAAACTTGCCTGAATTTACTTTACTCCATTAATATGCTGGTCAGCAACACTTTTGTGGCAACTTTGACACAAAACAAGATCTTTGTGCATCACTAATGCTTAAATAAACATTAAAAACAAGTTATTTTTTCTGAAACCTGCAGAACCCTTAGCAGAATGAGTATGTATAGAAAGAGATGCCGTTAACTTGTTTCAGCCACAAGAGGGGGCTCACTGATCACTTTGCCCTCTGTATGCATGAACTGGGCAGGGTTTAGTCTGGTAGTGTGACTAACGAATGAGTGGTATATTCAGTTAAACTAGAAAAGTACTATTAAATGCTACTTCTTCCAGATTAAACACGTCTTCATTTCCATCTCAGGTCTTCTTTATTATACTATTTTAAAAAACTTTGGAAACATCAAAACATTTTTCCTGCATCCTGGAGGTCAGGAATGCTTCCTTTCCCTGGCAAAAAAAAAAAAATTCTGCAGCAGGTTTCATATGAAAACTTATACTTTATTAAGCACATAAATTCTGTTGATAAATACAGTGAAATATCCAATATTTACAAAATTTCCCTAAGTATAACAATTTTGTCACTATATTGTCATATTTTTCATTTAGATAAATGGGTTTAGTTTTTCTGGTATCCACGAGGACATAAAGGGTATGATCAGACACTCTTTCAGGACTGCCTGCCCTTCATGAAGTCTTCTGTTGCAGGATCTCCCTCACAAGAACCGGGTCAGCTCTCCCTTTGGTTTCCTTCTGAACCAGCCCCACCAGCTTGTTCAGAACTTTCTTGTTCCCATTTCTGATCGCATGAACCTGCAAAAGGACAGAAAACCCCAAAATATCTCAGACGATCCATAAATTCCCTCCTCACTTGCAGTCTTATGAGATTTAGCATTTAAATGTAACCTCGTCAGGATGTGAATCCACCACCCTCTGGCAGATGCTGTGCAGCTGTGCAGCATCACTAACAAGCCCCAAATCCTGCTCCTTGATTATTTGTGGCGCTGTCTTACCCGATGACCTCCACATCTCCTGAAACACCTAAGAGGATGGAAAAACCCGTAAGATGAAGGTGAAATTCACAATATAAGCCAGAAATAGTTGGGAAGTGTGTGCTCACTGATGGGGGATAATTGCATGTTTGGTGTAGTGGACTGACCTGCTTGGCAACTGAAGAGGAGATGTGCCCTGTTTCCTGCAGCTCCAGCAGCTCAGCCAACGCAGCAGGAGAGATTGGACTGAAATCAAATTAAGGCTTAATTTAATTATGCTTTAATAGGTGGACTTGAATTAATGACATAAGTGGCAGGGGAGATGAAGAGAGACAAAGTAGGAGCGTCAAACTCTAGGAGAAAAAAATAAAGGCCAGTCACTATTTGTAAGTTGAATGTCTTGGTCTGTTTGTTTATCATTCCAGCTTTCAGGTAAACTAAACCAAAATACCTGTAAAAACACTCAGTGTATGAAGAATGGTCAACTAAATCTCTCAACCATCTTAAGCTCTGTAGGAAACCTCTGGTGTTTCAAGCTGTGGGCAATTCTGCAGCTTCCATAATAATATATTTCATGAATAAGCAGACTAAAAGCAGACTTTCTAAGCCACATGCAGCTTTTTTTTGTTTTATATATTGTCCACTCATCCATTATCCATACTGCTTATTCCAATAAAGGGTGGCTGGTAGCGGGGGCCTGTCCCAGCAATCACTGATGGAGAGGAGGGGTAGACCCCTGAAAGGTTGATGTCCATCACAGAGAGACAAATAACCAGCTAATTTCAACTGCCAAATTAATCTAACCAGCATCTTTGGATGTTGCGAGGAAGCTGGAGTACTTTATATGCAGCTGCTGTAAATAAATAAGAAAAGATACAAACAAACACACACACACACACTCGTCTAGGTTTTACATTTGTGCATGGATAGCTGCTGTTTCTCCAGGGTCTGCTGAAAGTTTCTTGTTTCCTGCCACCAAACCAGACTCTTTTTGCCTTTCTGGTAATTCTACTTAAACAAAAACTCTTTCTTTGGTATCACAGACCCCAACTTTACCTCCATTATTCCTGTGAAGTGATCTTTATTAATGACAAAAGAGTTCAGAGTGCCTAAAAGACATTTCTATCTCCTTGTAGCCTTCTCATGCTTTTTGTACATAAAACATTTCCATGTTTAGCTTACTAAGCAGCTGGTTAGTGAACACTGGATATTTTACAACCCTATAAAGCAGGGTTGTTCAACTTGATCCCATGGGAGCTGCAGCCCTGCAGGTTTTCCATGTATCCCTGCTTCAACACACTTGGCTCAAATTAAATGGATCCAACAGCCAATGAAGTTCTGTGTGACTCGTTAATGAGTCGAGTGTATTGGTGCAGGGATATGTTGAAAACCTGCAGTGTGCTTGTGGGACTGACTTGAATAACCCAGATAGAAAAGATGAGATTTAAAAGAAAAGCCTCATTATGATGGTTTTTAAAACTCCCCCATTTTAACATTAACATGCTGGAGATGTGCCCAAATATTTCTCAATAGTTAATCATCATTCTGCCACAACCCAGCCCCACATGGGTTATCAAGTCTGCCTTTGTGGACAGCTGCAGGCTGTTTTTGAAAAGTAAAACCTGGGATGTCTGAGCTGGACAAGTTCAGACATTTCTTGAGTGGCATATGTGAAACTCCTCATTAAATGAATTTAACTTAACAGCTTGAAGCAGCAAAAACAGATCTGGACTGATCAGACAGCACAAAAGAGGAAAAGTTGTAGTGTTGCAAATGATTATAGAAGCTTAAAAAGAAGATCCTGGAAACTTAATCCCTCCTAAATCCCACCCTAAAGTTTTCTTCAGCTTCACAGTCCTGTCAGCCACCCTTTGTTTTTTTTTATGCAGCAATGTGCATAAATAAACACCACAAACTCTGTGATTTACTCACTCTCTCTCTCACAGACACAGGCTTCATAGCAGTCTGGGAATGGTAGATAAAAGATGCTCCGAGCATCTTCACTGATGTTGGTATATTATTTATATTTCATGTGCTGTGTAATTACTGAAAGCTTTCATTTCTAAGAAATGATCATTAAGCTTTATTTATTTATTTCTATAAAGGTTTTCTGACAGACTGTCAAAAGGTAAAATTGTGCCTCTCCTTGTCAGATGCTGAGTCTGGGATATCAAGCCATCCCATTTACTTTTTATGCAAAATGAAAAGAAATTTGCCTCCCTCAATAATAAATTATGACATGTTAAATCAAATTAAATAAATGAATATTCTGGGTAATCTGAGGAAGGGATGAAACTGTCTTACTCGGGAGGTATTGTTCAATCATAACTGCACAACAAAGTTAACAGCAGATAAGAAGAATGATGGCTGGTTGTGCAGGATAACGACAGGACAATATTTGATAGAAAGCAGTTTGTTTTTACCTTCTGCACTGTGTTTGATAGCTCAGCTCTTGTGGTTATTTACAACCATCCCCACATACTAATGGATTCTGTCAGGCAGATTTTGGCCGGATTGCAGCTTGGGTCTACCGGTATGAAAATGTCTGCAATATTCAGTGCCAGGCCAAAATGTCACCACTCTTCTCTCTCCATAAACTTTTGTTACCACAGTTTCACAGACATCATGTTCATGCAGTTGTTTATTATGATGTGACTGCATCGCCTGCTGGCTGAGGACAAGCCCATCTGCGATGTGATAGGTCAGTCGCTATCATGTAAACCTGCTCATAGATTGTCTGTAGGAGCTGCTCTACCTTCATCTCCAACATAGCCGTGTGCAGCAACCTGCTGAGCTTGGTTTTTATTTGTACAGGTTGCCATATCATACTGACATCTCAGAATTGGGGTCTCTAACACTGCCTGATCAAACAAGGCCTATGCCGTCGGAAGCGACGGGTATATCCCCAAACGTCCCTAATTCCCTAATCCTCGAATAGACACAATACAATAATATAAAGCTGCACATGTTCAGTCACAAAGCTCCTCCTGGTGTTGAAACTTTGAACCAGCCCGGTATGACATCAGGACAGGATGCATCCTGAGGTGAGGTGACCTTTAATTTACAGTTGATTTGAGGTCAATGAGACAAATAGTTCAAGAGATCAAAAATCAAAAATGTGATTTTTGGTGAATAAAGCGCCACCTGGTAGGAAAACCATAAATTCGATAATCGTCATATTCGATACAGATCGTCCTCTTAAATCCCATAAATCCCAAAATGCTGAAATTTGATGCAGGTCCTCCCCTTGGAGACCTAGAAATGTATTCTATCAAATTCTAATTGTGAAAACTGTTCGAGTTATCGCGCTCACATGAAAGATATCTGGCGAGGGAGGTTGTGATGAAACCGTTGTGTCCCTGAAACTCTTTTTTTTTTTTTGTCTATGTGACAGTTTTGAAGGTCACATCTGTGTGAATCCTGGCATGTATGAGCTGACCTGACTGATGTTTGCCTGGTGTTTGACCACAGTGCTGCAATCCCTACTAATCTAGGATCAGACCCCAAATAAACAGTGCCAAAAGCAACCCTTGTGCAACTGTCACCATGGCGATGTTGTCTAACACAATTACACATTATTAGTTTTTGTTATCTGTTTAAAGTTTGACTTATTTATTGAAATAAAAGTTATGATTAAGTGTACTTGTTTAGAGCCCATTTCCCAATAAACTTCAGCTTTTGGGTCAATGAAAGAAATTATACAAATAATCTTTATGCTGCTTTATTCATCAGGATGTTTAAAGAATTGCGACATAATTCCTCTCATTCGTCTCACATTAAAGCAGTAATAATCTTTCCACATGTTTCTATATCTGCTACAGTTTCTGCCACTGCCAGATCTCATAAGGTGAATAAAATATTCTTTTGTAAACAAGCTAGTCACAACCTTTCTGACCTTGGACTACTATCAATGTGATGTAAAATGATGAGTTCCTATGCTTCTCACCTCTGGCTCACACTCATGTCTTGTTGCTTGAGGTGACCCAATAGCTCATTTGTCACCCAGCCAATCACCTTCCGGGGTTCCCTTTTGGTCGCCTTCATCACTGACTCAAAGTATTCCATCAGCCCATCTTCATTCTGCAGCAAAACATGGTGGAAAAAATTAGTTGCTTCACATCTTTATTATCAGACTGGGTTTACATCCGCTGGAGTGGTTTTCATTAAAACTTTAATATGCAAACCAACTACTTTGGTTACATTCAGCCTCAAAGAAACTCACCACCAGAGTGAAACTGTGCTCTGGCAGGATGCCGTATGTCTGCACCAGTCTGTCTCTTTTGAGACTGGGGAGCTCTGGCAGCCCCTCCTTTATCATCTGCACCACCACCACCTGGCACGCGTCAATGCCGGTGGGCAGTGATGCGTTATCCTCATACACAATCAGAGGGGGCAGGTTCGGTTCTGGCATAAATCTGGAGAAAACGAGAAAGAAAACGGAAGGTTGGGGGGGGGGGGGGGGGGAGTTAACTTCATTTAATGAGGAGTTTCACATATGCTTAATCAGAATCCCAAATGAGCTGAGAGAAGGAAGCTGGCTTTTGTTGAAAAACTAATAGTGCTCTAGACACCACGCTTTTCACCGACACATTTCACTTTCTTCCTCCATCTTACAGCTAGTCCCCATTGCCCCTCTCAACTAGACAGGGTCATATTCCGATATAGTAAATGCACATGTGGACATACAAAACATCCCAGAAATGAATTAATCACACATCTCTCACCTGTAGTCCTGAAGACCCTCTTTGTCCCTCATTGGAACAGTCTCCCTAAAAGACAGGATTGAATTTAAATAAGTCAGATTTAAGTCGCATGCACTATATGTTAAGCTAATGCAATTAAAAAAATAGATTCGTTTTAAATGGCTTATACTTCAAATACATTGATTTTTAAGTCATGTTGACATTATTCAGGCAATTGCTTCAACTGTTACAAAGCCCCCCCCACACCTTTATTATCCTACCCACTTCTGATTGCAGGCTGTGAGGAAACCTTTGCTTGTAAGCACTCTTACATTTTCTCGGTGTGGAAGTTCTAAGAATAAACCAGACCAAAGGACTGACAAGAAACCACAGA
>JBAMHX010000005.1:13162957-13184140 GCA_037177515.1 Pseudomugil tenellus
TATATATATATTTGCAATATTTTAACCAGTTGTTAAATCCCTGTCATTGAACAGAAGGTATAGTATATTTTCACCTTTATTACTTATGACGAAAGCTTTCCTCAGGATGGTAATATATAGGGAATTAGTATGTGAATAGTAGGTTTTACACACTGATATAATAAAAAATTCTGTTGCAACTCACTGACATGCATCAGACTTAAGCTCTGCACTACACAGCTAATTAACAGCAAACTGCTCAAGTCAGCTAATTGCTTATTGATGTGAATCAAGTGTGTTGCAGCAGGGAAACTCCCAACACTTGCAGGACGGAAGCTGCCTACCTCTGCTATAGATTATTTTAGGTTTTTATTTTAAATTGGAAACCTTAAAGTCCTCGAGGACTCTGGAACAATGACTTGGATAGGTTCAAAGTGAAAATGTTTAGAAACTAAGCAGCATTTAAGCACAAACACCTTCTAAAAACTGTTCCACATACACAGGACCTTTTACTTTGAGGTCATTGATGCAATTATTTGTTAAATATGAGGCAATTAATCTGACATTACATGCCTGGCTTAATTGGCGCCATACAACACGACATTATTTCTTAGCACATCAGCAACTGAAGTTCTGCAAAAGATCACAGTTGATTGGATTAATATGACAGAATACAACTTCTACATCAGTAATTTGACGGCATGCAAATGGTAATAAACTATCTCCTGTTTATTTCTTTTAAAATTTAACTCATTTTCCGATATTAAATACAGTGTATACAGCATAGAAAGCTGGATACCTGCAGCCTTCCCTTAAGATGGGATGCATTATGCAGTGCTTTTGTCATTTTCACCCAATGACACATAAACCATGTAATGTTTTAAGTTCAGCATCTAGATCAAATCATAACTCTGGTGCTTGAAAGCTACAATCCTGCAGGTTTTAGTGTTTCCCTGCTGCAACACCCCTGATCCAAATCAATGGCGCATTAAAAAGATAAGTGAATGATGTACATTTTTGTTGAGGCCCCTAACCTGTTAAAGACTATATCCGTACACTTTATTGGATACAAAATGCTTCTGCAAGCTAATTCAAGAAGTCACATAACCATAAAATTTTCCCACATTAGTCATCAAATATGAGGCTACATTCCAGCTACTCCAGTGAAATCAGTCTTTATAACATTTTGAATAAATAGGGCACTCTTGTTGATTTTGTTTTAGAATTAAAAGTATGCACATTTTAAACTCTCGTAATATCCTCCAAATATATTATTTTCCACAGTGGACAATTTAAATTGATAAATATTTCAATGAGTTTCCCATAAAGGGTTAAAGTGCCTGATTAAAATCAGCCATGTGTGAATTGATAGGTAAAAAGTCAAATAAAGCTCAAAAGAATTCGCTGCGTGGAAACATCTGAATCCAACAACAACAAAAATCCTAGTGTGTGATTGGGATTTGGTGGCGCACAGAAGAGAAAACATTTGATTTTTTTTTCCAACTGATGTATTTCAAGACACAAACAATGCCCACAGCTGGATATCCTGGCATTCACTCAGAAGCATGACTCATCCACAACCTGTCAAGAACAGTCATGCATCACTAGGATGCTGCGGTGTAGGAGCCAAGCCTTGTTTCAGAGTTAACAGGTTTTTATGCTGTGATAGTGTGGTGCATTTTCTGCAATGAGAATGAACAAATGTGTCTTTTTTTCCATGTATCCAATATCATGACTATGCTAAATTATCTTCTGATTCCCAAATATTTAGCAAGACTTTGCTCTTCAAGTAAAACAGTGAGCTGATTTTCCTCAATCATTCACTATGAATTCCTTATATAGGAATGGTTACTCATCTGTCTTGCAGAATGAGACGATCCAGAACAGCTTGACAAGGTGCTTTGTAGGTGCTGTTTGATTCTTCACTGTCATGATGTTTGCCAGGCAGGCAACAATTAAAGACCCTAGGGGAGTGAAATTTTATTATTAAGAGGCTCCATCAAAAAACCCTTTGTTGTGAGAAATATTCAGGCATGCTTTAGACTATATGATTGGATCATTTCCAAATGATGCTGAGTCAGAAGTATACATTTTATCACATTTACAGCATGATTTAACCTGCCAAAATTAGCCAAATACTTGTCCATTTCCAGTCGTAGCATGTGTCCCTACAACTGGTAGCTACATCAATCAAATACCACAAGCTTTCAGTGGACTAGTCTGAAGATACACTTTAAGTGATGGCTTTGTGTTTTGTCTTGAAAGATGAGATGGACAGCAGATTTTCTAATAAAATTCAACAAGTTAATTATTTTTACTGTATGATTTAACTGTAATGTAGAGTAAGTTAGCAAAAGATTAGTGAAATAATTTAGTTACATGTTTGTTTTTTTTTTTATCATTGAGCTGTTGGGATCTTTTGGGAGCCTCCATGAGAGATTATGTGGTCAGAAATAAATGTGTTATGGCATCTCTCACAGCTGCGAGTGCTGTGGCTTCATTTAAAATATCCCTGGAAGCACCTGGATGCAGTGGCATATGAAAGCTAGATGATAGGAGCTTTTTTCTTTTTTTTTTTAGCTAGTGAAAACATTTATTTTGATTTTCAGTTTACAGAGTTTTTTATTTCCTTTTTAAGACTTACAGAATCTCTTTTGAACTTTTCTTATTCCCACTGGTGTTACTACTGCAGACATTTAAATCATGACTTTAAGATGAATTTATTTAATCATCATTCACATGACTTTTGGTTTAAAATCTGTTGTTATTGTTTCCCTAATAAAATTTACCCCTCCAAAAAGCAGGCAAGGAAATTGCAAAAAAAAAACAAAAAGAAAGGCAGTGCAGTATAAAAAATAGATGTAACTAGAAAAGCACCTCTGCCAAGTGTTTTTTTTGGCCTATATAATCCTCATGTTATAATCCTACATTTATTTTGTGCACACTATTAGAGTCCCAGATACATTGATAATGAATCCAGTGTCTTGCATTGACAACAACTTGAAAGATTCTCAATTTTTTTTCTTGTTCTATGTTGAGAATCCAGAATTTTGCTGGGATCTAGGTTTAATCCTGATACCTTGTAAAACCTATTGGGAACTTATCCTGTATTTTTTGACCAAGCACCCTTACCATGTACTGTGGAGTTTTATGCATTTATACTGAACATGGTCCTATCCTACAATCATAATGAGTTTTGATTACTCCCAAAAAGAAACATGTACATAAAACTGCATCTGTAAATAAATATTATGTATGTGGGTAGATTCAAATGTGCTTTAGTAAACAGAAACATAATTTATATTTAGTATGTGATTATGGGTTCATGTATGTGTGTGTGTGTGCATATGCACATATGTAAGTCAGTTTAAACAAGGCCTATGCTGACGGAAGCGACGGCTAGGGGTATATCCCTGACCCCCCCCCAATCCTCCTATTCCCAAATCCTTGAATAGACACAATACAATAATATAAATCTGCACATATTCAGTCACAAAGCTCCACCTGGTGTGGAAACTTTGAACCAGGACAGGATGCACCTAAGGTCCTAAGGTCATGACCTTTTATTTGCACTTGATTTGAGGTCAATGAGAGAAATAGTTCCAGAGATATATAAAAAAAATCTTATCTTTCTTGCATAAAGTGCCACCTGGTGGGGAAACCATAAATCCAATAATCGTGAAATTCGATACAGGTTGTCCTCATTGGGGACCTTAACAGGTTATTGAGTATCAAAATCCAATTGTAAAAATTGTTAGAGTTATTATGCTCACATGAAGGATATCAGGTGGTGGCAGAGGACGCAGCGGCGCAGCAGATGCGGTCGTGATGAAACCATAATATCCCTGACACTCTGCGTTCATGGATATAAATATAGATATTTAGAGACCTTATCCCTGAAATGTCTTGAAATAAATCATTAAAAAAGCTGTAGCCTCACCAAATAGCTGCTATTATTGACTATTGCTATTATATTGTTGGCAGAAACTTCAGTTTGCATCTTTTAAGCCCATTTATAGTTGTGTTATGGAGCATCCTTATTATATATATCCTTATTATATCCTTTTTATACTGGTGAAGACTACATCCTGGTTTCATCGGCAGCTTTTTACAAATGGCATACTATTTCTTTCCAAAACTTCCCTGTAGCGAAGACAATCCTTTTTTTGCCACAACTGCACCACTTCACTGCTGATTAATGCACGCTGCCTTATTGTTAGTATTTTATGTGTTTGGTCTGTGCCCACATGCCATCTGATGAAAGCTGTCTCTTGAAGCGAGGGTGGAGAAATGGTTTGAAAATTCTACAAACACATCACAGTTTTGTATGGTAACAACCACATCCGTGTAGGCAGAGTGGGGTTTCTTTTAAACAAGCTACTAACAGCTTTGAAAGCAGCATGAGAATTAATTGAACTTGTCAATATGTTGCATTGTGCTTATTTAAAAGTATAAAAGAAAGGCTTTTCTGTTATTGTGGATTGAAAAGTCATTCATCATTGAATATTTTTTAAATGAATTTCTTTATAAATAACAAGACTCTAACGCAGCCTCAGTTTCAAACAGCGTATCACAGTGCCATAATAAAATAAGCCATGTTTACTTATTCTTTTGTCCCACTCTTGATTATGAAAATAAAAAGCATATATTTGATGAAAAGACAGTAATTTTAAAAAAGTAAAAGAGATTCAGTTAAAATAAAAACCGTAAGATTGCCACTTATCAGTAATATCTGCTAAATGATTAAACATTTAGCTGATTAACAGAAAGCTGCTTGTATTATTGTAAAACACCCAATACAGCTGCACAGAGAGGGTTACACATCTGTATATTTGATACTGTATCACAAAAACTGCAAACTATATTCAAACAATCAAAATATAATTCATACTTTGAAACTTTAGACTTGTGAGCTGAGGAGATAACGTTGGTGCCCTCAAGGTAGGAACTTATTTTCTTTATTTCATGTTCAAAGATGACGCTGAGGGGATAATTAAATTTAAGACTCGACGAGTTCAAATCTAAGAAGTTCCTTTGCTTTATGTTTAGGGAAACGGATAGGATCAGGCCCGCAGTTGCTTGTTGTAAGAAGGATGCTTAGTATCGTGTTTGTCACACTCGAAGAGATAAGCGAACAGAAAGACTTGTATTTGAGTGAATGTATTTATGGAAAAAGCTTTCAGTTCTGTCTCTTTTTCTTTATAGTTGATCACTGTCTCCTTCATGTGGTTATCTGCATCTCTCTCTCTCTCTCTCTCTCTCTCTCTCTCTCTCTCTCTCACACACACACACACACACACACACACACACACACACACACACACACACACACACAAACACACACACACACACACACATTCTTTTATGTTCTGATAGAAACAGCAGTGGGAGCTGTTAGATGTCACACAGAAGGGTTATCTGGTAGCAGTGGCTCACATCACATCCCACATGCACCTCCCTCCACACACAAAGAAACCTAAAATAAGCTTTTTTTTTCTTTTGGAGAACTGCAATTGAACATAATTTCTTCCCTTCTGTGTGGTTTTGCTAAAGACAATCACTTTCTCAATATTGCAAATGGATCAGAGCTGAACATCAGCTTCTTGGCAAAATGCTTCCTTCTCATCCAGACCGTGTACTGCTGTGCAAGTCTGGTAATATTACAAGTGTAATTCGCTGCAAGCAATTAAAAATTATATGAGCTGCTTTGTTGTTTAATAGTTAGTTCAGATTTAATTGTCTGCAGGAAATTAGTTGGTTACAAGCTTTTGCTTATCTTTCAAACATGTTACAGAAATATTGTCTGTCATCTCCTTTTTATCCATTTTAAAACCAACATTTAGTGGGAAACTCACTGATGGTTTGGCTAATACATGATTTATCTTTTGATGTCTGAGAGCTGATGCCATTCAACTTTCTTCCTCTAGAAATGTTTAATCTAGTGACACTTGACATTTTAAATCAAACCCAGCTACCAGGATGGTCCTGGTATTTAATCATAATTAGAGCAACAGAGCTGTTCCTATCAGTGTTTGCATGAGTGCTACTTCACACCCTCAGCTATTTTCATATTTGCAACCTTTAGTTACTGAATGTGTTATACCTCTACGTAAAATATTAGAAATGCATTAAAGGTCATATAGAGCTGCTCTGGTGTTGTAACACATACTGGTATATCCACAGCTGTAACTGACATCCCTAAGTTTTTTTCCTGCTGCACATGATTCAGATAAATCACCAATTACTTTATTCCCCTGATGGTCAGAGGTGCTCTATACGAGAATGTCCATGCAGCAGCTGGAACTCAGCCAGCTATGCATTCTGCCTCTGTGGCTCGTCTAAGTTTTCAAATACTATTCTTCTTCTTCCTCTGAATCCACGTACAGGCTCTGTTTCCCTTGTGGAAGTTTATCATTGTTACTCTGTAGTCTCTTGTGTGCTGAGCTTGATGTTTGCTTGCAGGAAGTGATTCAGTTCAGGTGCAGACACTAGATAAACTCTGCACTTCCTTGTACCCGCTTAATAGCACATCAGTGTAAGGGTAGGTGGCTGGCTAAATTACCTTTCTCTTCCTTATCTGCTGTTGACAAGTGTATGATATTGATGTAATGCATGGCTTTAATTGTTTTTTGGTTTTTCATTTTAATAATAACTTCTAAGCCTGCGTTGCTGTTAAGGTTCATGAGGGGCTGCTTTACTGCCTTTTCATTTTTATGGCCGATCTAGCCTATTTGAGTAGTTTATTGTTGTGTTTCTTTTGAGTACTTTTCCTTTTAGGAACAAGTAGCAAGTGAACTGTTATGTAAAATCAAATAAAGAGTAAAAGACTGAGTCGGTATCCAGCTGTGACATTCTGCTATTCTGAAGTGAATGCTTATGTCTTGCATTTTTTCTTTGCTGCGTATTGATATGCATCCTTTCTGTATTTTTTACCTACCTTGTCCAGTTCATGCTCCTGGGGACTGAAGCCTGCTTTTTTTTACAAAGAAAAGCAGCTGAAATTTAATGCGTCCGAATCAAACTCCATACTGGTTCAGCGTGTAAATGGTGAGGCAAACTCTGTTTCAGTGAGTGTCTGTAGACTCACTGAGAAAAACAATGTCCCCAGTGTCCTTTTTATTTCCAGGCGACTTTATTGCAATTTTCTGCTGGGAAAAGTGCAGAAAATTAACTGATGGCACAAAACCACAGCTCTATCCATATGAATAAAGCCCCTTTCTATTTAATTTGTCAAAAACTAATCAGTTTAAATTATTTATATGGACTCAAAGTGTGGAATGTTGCTTAATCCAGCAGACTCACTGTGATTTATCTGGAGCTAGCAGTTAGTAATAGATAACTTATGCTGGATATAGTATTGCAATCCTCTTTATGGGAAGGGCATATGACAAGGCAACACTTTGGGTGGGTTTTTTCTCCTATAAAATAATTTAAATGCAAAATTAATAGAAGTTGTGATGGACAGGTCAGTAATGCAGATTTAATCTTAGTTCCAACAAACAGATTTTGAATTTTAAAATGACTGTAAGAAGCAGCACACTTTCACTGGTTTAGTGTTGATAATTACTTCAAAATGAACTTCAAATGGCTTTAATATGACTTTAAAATTCTAATCAGTTCTCCATTTAACCCCATAAAGCCAAACGTATCAAATGTGATACATACAGTTTCTGAGACATTTTTAATCATTTTATTGGAGAAACTTTATTAAAAAATCTTTTGTACACCATATGAAATTGATATCCTGCCACACAGGACAACACAAGAAAAGTAGAAGATTACACTAAAATAAGGGTCAAATTATGACATCAGATTTTAAAAATTGGACTATATGATGCTTCTCTTTATTAAATCTGCAGTCTGTGACGGGTGCATTTTTTTTGCAATAGAAGCATATAGCCTTCTGCATGGAGACATGAAAAGCATATTTCTTAAAGCATGGACAGAACCTTGACAGGAATGCCTAAATCATAATCATAATCCAAGTATTTCTTTAAGTGTTTCTGAAACTGATCTAAAAGTCTGGCTGGGCTTTATTTTTCTGTTCTTCTAGACAAAATAAAACATTCACAAAGGAGACCAGTAAATGCATGAGTTAGTTTACATTTTAACATTTTAAACCTTTTATCTGAACCATTATTACCAGAGTGTTTTATAGATTGCAGTGTATTATAGACTGATATTAGGAACAAGAACCAATAGGCCTACCTAATACTCTTCTCTTAAATTGTTCTAAACAAGTAGTGATATTTGTTCATTTTCCTGAAAGCATTAAAATTTGCGAAAAAACTGAACATTTTCAAATCACTTGATCAGTAAAAGATTGCCTTGTGATACATTTCAGCTTGAATAAAATGGACAGATAGTCAACAATGAAAATATCTATTTTTTTACTCGAGCTAATTTAAGAATTCCCAGTGCTCAGCAGTGTTGGAGATATTTGTTGACAACCTTCCATGTTGTTCATGGCAGTTGGATCTGCTCAGTATAAGCTTATGTTACTGGTATAACTCCTAACAAAAGATTAAAAAACAAACTAATCAACAAAACAAACAAACAAAAAAAGCCACAAACAAACAAAGCTGGGAGAAAAGCTGAATTAAAAATACAGGTTATTATTACACCCTTATGAACCAGTTACAGCCCTGTGGTTGCAAAAGTATTACTGGTACCATGTCCAACCCTTGTAGTACCGGACAGTATAATCTGAAGCATGTACTTAATAGTATGAAACATTCATATGACAGAATTATGACAAGTGTGGCTAATAGCAGGGGAAATCAAACTCTGACAGAAAAGGCACAGACTCTATTTAAATAAAAATCTCAGGGATTTCAGAACAACAAAGCTGAGATGTGACATGCGGGGTTTGTCTTTTGACTAAGCTAAGCAACATTTAAAAAAGGCAGATGCTTGTCAATCTACAATCACATTACTCACAATGTTTTGAGCCTTTAAGGATGTAAACATAAACAACCAACATGATCTGCTGAGAAATTGTAAATTACTTAACACAATAAAAAGCATCAGTTTTGGAAAGAAATCTTTAAAAATGTGCGATATACGTTTTGTCAAAGAGGGCATTTTCACACATTCATGACTACAAAAGGATCCATTACTCACAGTTCTTCTACTTGAGATAAAAACATGTTGAGATCTCATCATTTTTCATGCTCATGTAGTGGACATATTCTGTACTGTTTGAGAACAAGCATTTCTTGATATTGGGCTGAAACATTTGCAAATCAATAACATTATTTTAAAGGAAACACAAGTGACTCGTTTGTCAAGACAATACAGGGTCAATTTTTCTCCTCTTTATATCATGCTTTGATAAAAAGTAACACTAGCACTAAATCTATTGGGACCACGTGGACGTAGAAGAAGGGGGGGGGGGGGGGTGTACAAAGGGGACATTTCCTTTTCCACATTTACAATTGACCATTTTTGTCCCCTGCACTTTTTACTGTCTAAAAAACAATATTTCGCTACAGGAAACTGTAGGTGGAAAATGGCCACACAAGCTGAAGCCTGTTTAACTGAGTTTAGCCCGCCTACAAGCTCCTTCGTTGGTTCTGCTATTCCTTATTTGATTGGCTGTTACTCCACTTCATTCCTGTTATAGTCCGTGTGTACACTGGACTCCAGCGATAACAGGCTGAGGGTTGTTATCTCTGGAGTCTAGTGTTGCGAGGTCCGCTTATAATAAGCAACTATGTGCTTAGTTTTTAAAAAGTCAGTAAATATAAGTCGCGGGTTGCGCTTTTTGTTTTATATATAAAAAGCAAATTACAACTTTATAGAAATTGAGGTTGTTTAATTATCTGGTGTAAGAAATAAGGAATAAAAATTTATTGTTTGTCTGAAATCTTTATGTGAGTATAAGCAGGGGTGCTCAGATCTGCTCCTCTGGATCTACCAGAGGACCAGACACTTTGTTTTGGTCTTTTTTAAAAACTTTGCTGTCAAGAAAAAAAAGGCATTGAAAATTAGTAGACTTATTCTTTGATCAGGAATGCACAGTTGTTTAAATCAACTCATGTTTCCAGAAGCTGTCAGGCCAAATTTGGCCTGATGTGTGTCTTTGAGCCGCTGCTGGCCTGCCCCCATCTTCTATCACCTTATTCTGGAAATTTCTTAGCATTTTTCAATGCCAACATGCTCAATTCAAGTACTCCAGGAGGGACAGCGTGGGAGTGATAGACAGCTAGTGGTGACATCCTTAACCAGCCGCAGAGACAGATCAAAGTACGGCATTGTTGGAGCGAAATTGGACTTCAGCTGGCTGCGACAAGCTCACAGTGAGGAAAGTTTCTGTCCTGTCTGGTCTCATTTCAAGCTCAGCTTCTTGAATGATTCATCATCGTGAGTATGGAAATGATGAGGGAAAAGTTCAAATAAAGAGTGACAAATTCCTGGTTGAGATGTTTCTACCAGAGGGAGGAAAGAGGTGTTGTTATTCAAATGCAGAGCTTAAGCTTTTGAATACTCTGTGCTGGCTGTTTCTGCTCAGAGTAGATTTCCTACTTTTTGCTCTTCAGGTTTCATTTCTCTGCGTGGTATGAATAAGAAATTAGCTCCAGACTTTTTCATTTCACTGCTTGTACTTGGTGGAAATCTCACAGCTCTACAATGTAACCTGCTATCAAATAAACCAGAAGAAAACGTAACTCCTGACTTTATATAGGATGCCAGTGACAGGGTGATGTGCTATTAACGTGTGTTTTGTTTCCGAGGACATAAGATGCAAGATATTCCCTTAATGCCATCCAGAACTATCAATACTGTTGCTATGTTAGACTGTTGCCATGGAGAAGTCTTTCACCCTCTCCTTGAGATGGACAGCTGGAGCCTTACCACAGGGAGGAGCCCTTTCTCTCTTTCTTCTTCTTGTGCTTCCTTCAGTCAGTGGGGTTCCTTTTTCATAGTGATAAAAATAAAACAGTGACTCACTTTCATTTATACAGAAGGAAATTGACCAACTTCAAGCTGACAAAAGTATATGGCTGGGTTGTATTTCAGCAGATAGTCGCAGTAGCAGTAAACAGGCTATTTACTTTTTGGATACTTTAGCATTGAGGATATTTATATATGTACGTTTGCAAAATTCATTAACATGAAGAATGGTTTGCAAAAGCTCACCTAAAACATAATCACACACGCCATCCCTCAACTCAGCTTCGTTTTAAATGGAAACCACAGGTGAACAGGAACATCTGCCTAAATTTGTGGTTTCGGTGTTGCTCCAACTTAATAATATTAAATCCATCATATACAAGAAAACGTGCAGGATAATGGGGAAAAAAAGCACCATAAAGCCTGAAACAAAGACCAGACATTTCAAACTCCTCAAGAAACGTTGTATGAATATGCTCGTAATTAGGTAAATGTGAGTTTTAGTTGAACTCATAATATTTTGGTCTTTTAGGCAGTGCTTTTGGAACACCACTGACACTTACTGTGTATGAAAGCAAAACAACATGGTGTCTAACGTCATTATGACATGTATAAGTAGCTAAAACTGAATGGATTTATCATATCACTCTTTAAAAAGGTCAGAAAACTGAAAACATGTTTTAATACTTTGTCTTCTTCTCTAAAAAAACTTGATTCAACATTTTTTAAGCCCCGTCTCTTATGCTTGTGATTTGGTTTATTACAATTCCAAGGGGTCTGTAGCGTTCTCGAGAGGTGGCACCATTAATATGTAAAGTTTAATAGAATTACTATGACAATATTAGTATGAAATATTAATATTAACAATCAGTAATTAATTCATAATTCACCTTATTAGATGATGAGTTGATAAATCAAAGCATAAAATAATTAATCAGTCTCTATAAATCAATCAGTCTTAAATGTTATATTCGTAAATTCTAGTTTAAATTGACTTGAATCATGACCACAGAAAATCAAGACAGACAACGACCAGATAGTAAAAGGGGTATTTATTATCTAATCTACAGATTATACATGGCTAAATATGAGAAATAATAAAACATATAACGAACAAGACTGACTAGTCAAACATAACATAAACCAGTGTTACTATAAGCTTTGATGATAAACCTGTGTTCTATGGAGAAGAAAATATGTGTGTGTAATTAACATGTATTAAGTAAAACTGTGATGTTCCTTAATCATGTGTAAGCGTGAACCATTTCTAAGGCCTAGATGAGTTTCCTTACTCGCCAACCCTCAGTAAAGACCAATAGTTCCTCGCTGAGGAAATGGGGTTCATTCAGAACCGCAGCTTACGACCAGTGGACTGGGCTCTGGTCCGGATCCGTTCTGAGGCGCTGAGACGATGTTGGTCCGTATTGGCGCCGTTGAAATCCGAGAGAAGCCTTTTGTTGAGGTTTGCAGCTTTCAGTGGTTTCTTTTGGGGTCGATGGCTGGAGGCTGAGGCCAAAGATGAAAAGTTCAATAGTGTCCAAGTGTGAGATGGTTTAACCTGGGTTTGTGGGAAAATCTAACTTCCGTTCAGGAGGAACAAGCTTAGTTGCAGAGTGAAAAGCTTAACTCTTCATTCTAGGTCATGTGTGAGTGGCCATGTGTAGACCATGTGGCCATCCTTTGTTCTCCAGCGAGCAGGACAACGCATAATTAGCAGAAGCAGGTAAGCACGCTGGTAAGAGGTCAAGAGAGCTTCAGGGCGTGATCCAGGGAGGCCAAGAGACAAGAGAAGTCTGTGTTGGTGTTTTGAAGATAGGCGGGCTTTGGCTGAGTGGGCAGGTCTGGATGGATCTGGGTCAGGATTCTGTGGGGGTGATTTCAGCTCATGCTTCTTACCACAGTTACTTTTAACTGTGCATTAACTTGAGACATTACATTACATTCATTTAGCAGAGGCTTTTCTCTCTTACATCTGAGAATAAGAACAACACAAGCATTAAATCAAACAGTAGAGGACATCATAGATAAGTGCAGTCGAACTGCTGTAGTGTAGTTGGGCACAGGTGTTGCCTGCAGTGCTAGACCAAGGAGATATCACATTAAACATAAAACACAAATTAAAGTCCTTAAATCAAGAAATAAAAGATTAAATGCACATACATGAAACCGAATGAAAAGGTTAGAACCAAGAAGAGATAAGTTTTATTGAGTATTGAGTTGAGTATTGTTCTGTTCTCCTGTGGAGAGAGCTGGAGGTGTGGGCTTTGCAGGCCTATGCTAATTTGACCAGAAAACAAGTTAAGTCTGTATGTTAGTATGGGTGAGGGGTTGTCTCCCACCCCATGTGAAGAACAAAGGCACCCACAAACACATCCAGCTTTTCCTCTGGGGAAGATAGTTTGACGTAGTCATAAAAATTCCAAAATTTTGTTGATCAGTTCATCAAAGCGGTTCTAAGCGGGGAATCTCCTACAGGTGTTTTATTAAGACTTGGACACTTTCTGTTTTGATTGAATAAATGAATGTGTCATTACATACATTTCTCTAGTACAACTCACCTTTTATTTTTCTTATATTTAATATCTTTGTGTGCTGTGAATGTAGTATTGTTGGTTTATTAGCCTAGAGAGAGCGGAAACTAATGAAAACTAGACAGTCAAACTTGCAGATACTTTCATTAAAAAAAGGTTTAATTGTATTACAAAAAAGAAATCCAGGTGGTATTATGTTTCTCTCAAGTTTATTTGGCGCTGCAAAACGTTTGAAAGAAGCAGGGCCGACAGGGAAAAATTTAGACTGTGCATGACTTGTGATTGAGTGTCTGACAACACATGCACTCGTTTCAGGAGAAGCAATATGTATCACGTGTATCATCTCTCAGTTGCTCTGCTTAGTGAACACGCAAAGTTCAAATATCACACATTTTATCAGCAAATGAAGAAATTGGAAAGGACAAATTGAGAATGACAGACTTTGGATCATTAAATGAAATGGACTCTGCAAAGACTCTCTGTGGATGCTTGAAATCAGAGAACATCATGCCTGAAAAGTCCACTGTTGCAGTTTGGCTGTGCTTAAAGATCTGGTCTGCACAGGCATTTTACAGGCCATTGTATTGACGAATACCAATGCTGTGACAGCTACTGGGGAAACTGCTGTAATCAACCAGCAGCATCGACGCAATCCTTCACTCTCTACGTGAAATAGGCTGAAAACATCCACATCTGACTCAACGTGGCACTGTTGCCAATCCACATGAAAAACTGCATTAAGGATATTCAGAGCAAGCAGTGGCTGCTGTTTTTAATTGCAAATGGTTGCTAACTGAAAGAGACATTTCCAGATAAAAGCTTCTCAATTTTGTCTCATGAATTTGGTTTGTGTGAGCATGTATTCATGCTTTTGTTTTGTTTTTTTCCAAAACACTGCAGGTCCTCTTAACGCATAGTTACCCTCAGCAGTAGAATTTTCTGTTTGCCACTGCTGTGAAGGGTTTTGAATTCATGATCCCAAGCAGCTGTGGCTGATGCTCTTTGTACGAATACCACCCTCTTCTGTTTCACGGCACAGGGCCAGCATACAGATGAGCCCTGGTTAGAACCCCCAAACCTCCCCACTAGACCCCTCATGATAATGTGTGCTTCACTGTAAAATAAGACATACCTGCTAGGAATTTTCAGCCTGTAATTTAATAGATTTGTTTGAATTCAGCCTATTTCCTTAATCTTTCCCCTTGGTTATTGCCTATTGCACAAGGCTTGGCCTCGTTAGCAGAGACACATTTATTCACCTCAGTGTACCCACTTCTCTCTACTGTTCCACTGTTCTTGGCCCCCCTTATCCTGCTACTTGTCAGTCTTTGAGTGGCTACCTCACACTGGCTAGCAACACAGTAACAGGGGTCATCAACCCTTTCCTTGTATTTTACCAACAGCCATCAGTCAGGAACATAGCAGGGAAAACAGATGGCTACCTTGCATCAAGTCAGTACTGCCAAAAAATAAATTTAGTATTCAAACAAGGGACATGAATAAGCCAGACAGACCCATTTCAAACAAGGTTTATGAAGCAGGAAGCGACGGCGAGGGGTATATCCCCAAATGTTCCCAATCCTCCTATTGCCAATTCCTTGAATGGACAATAATAATATAAAGCCACACATGTTCAGTCACAAAGCTCCACCTTGCGATGAAACTTTGAACCAGCTGGTATAACATCAGGACAAGATGCATCCTGAGGTCATGACCTTTTATTTGCACTTGATTTGAGGTGAATGAGAAAAATAGTTTCAGAAAAAATCAGATTTTTCATGCATAAAGCACCACCTGGTGAGAAAACCATTAATCCCCAAAATTGTGAAATTCAATACAGGTCATCCCCTTTAGGGATCTAAACAGGTTTATTGAGTTTTAAAATCTAATTGTGAAAATACTTCGAGCTCGTGTGTGAGCGCTCACGCGAAGGATATCTGCCGGCGGTTCTGGTGAAACCATAATATCCCCGACACTCCACGTTCAGGGATATTGATACAGAAATGAAACCATACAAGAAACAAAGGAAAAAAAACAAAAAACAAAAGTTATTTAAGAACATTTATATAATCAGATTTTAGATGCTTTATTGTAATTACATTTGGAAACAGGTTTTTCTTGCTGCATTTCTAATAAAATGCCCCGGATATTACATATTAGAACCTGAAATTAGCCTGTTATATGGTTTATTTCTTTGTTAGCAGTTTTTACATATTAAATAATATAAGATATTGTTCATTTGTATTTTGTATGTGAAAAATAATGAAGCAGGTCCTGTGATGTTGGTCTGGCAGAATAATATTATTCTTATTTACAATCAAACGTGGCAGCTCATAGATTATGCATATTTTGTGATGTATGGGATCATGTCTTAACCACAGATCACTGGGAGCCAGACGCTTCAAAACGAATAAATCTGCAATATACATGTACTATATTTATTATTAATGTGCCTGAGGCACATCATCAGTGGGGTTATGATTATGATAGCAAAGTCACATGGTTGTCATCACAATACAACAAGAATTAAATTGCTCTGTTATATCAATAACTTTCATTATATTCTGTCCAGTTGGTGTGGTTTCCAGCTGACATTTGCATCCCATTCCTTACTTCCGAACTGTTTAAACTGTTTAAACTGAGTTTAAAGTTGTGATCTATGATTTTGTGATTGAGGAAAAGGTCTGAAGACACAGATTTCAAACTAAACTTGGCCAGTATGCTTGGCCATGAATATATCATTGCCAATGCATCACTTTTGGAAAAACAAATTTTATTTTATTTCCTGGCACTCTCTTTTCATGGTCTGTCTATTATCCCTTTATGGATTCTGCTTGGACCAACCCTTTCTTCTATCATCTCTCTTCAACCCTCTCAAGAACATTGTATGTTTGCCAAAGCAAAGGGCCCCACATTTCTATGGTGGGGATAAGTCAAGCCACATCAAACCATTAAATCACCATAGCTTAATAGAGTTGTCTTGTGTAAGTATAGGTTGGACCACCAGGGATGTGAGCACCCTTAAAGAGATGAGGAAAGGAATCTGGACTTGACCTCTGGGGCAAATACAAATGACCTAGTTCATTTCTACACAATAGACACCTTAGCCTGTGGGAAGTCTTCTCTACAGAACTACTGAAGACACGAGTATTCACTGCACCCATACACAGCAGAGATTTCATTGTCCTTTACTTTCCTTTTCCTCTTCTAAAGATGTATTTTATGTGGCTGTTTGAGGAGAGTGCATGCAGTACAAGAAGTGTAGTGACAAAAAAGTGAATTAAATGAAGTGGGTAGACAGATAAAGGTACTGAAAGAACTACTGGGAAATGTGTGAGTGTTTGAGTGGGAAAAAAAAGATAAATGAAGAAGACCTGTTTGCTGGTAGATCCACTTAGGGAGTGGCAAGGGGCAAAGGCCCTCTATTCAGAGCATGCTGTGGAGCGGGCTGTTCCCACAGTTAACACAGACACAGCTGGGGCATTTTCAGTGAGAGGAGGGGAGTTCTTTCTTCTTTTGAAAACAAATACCCTCAAAAACAGGAGGACCTATATATCTTTTGCTTTTTTCCTTTCACTCTTTCTTTATTTCTGCCTCATTTTAACACAGAATCTTCTTTAGAATCTAATTGCAAACAAAAAAGAAAAACGATTTAGAACACTGTTCGTACATACCTTTTTTGTACCTTTACATCTTTATTGATGTAATAATACAGAACTAAGGTATGCAGTGAACTGCTGAGCTCTTCTTGGCAATGCTAGTGGACAAGCCCTACTATTTTTAGATATGTCTCTAATTGAGAAGTGAGGTTATACTATTGGGTAGCAAGCTGAGTGTTGAGGTTTTCGAATAACCCTCTTATAGGCATGATTCGCTCCAAAATTTAACTATGAACTGGTTGCTTTCTAGCAGAAAAAAAGCAGGCTTGGAGTCTAAAAATTAGTTCTCAGTTGAAACAAAAAAAAAGGTTGTTTATGAACTCTGGTGTCATCAGTGGAAGAGACAAGTTTCACATTAACACTAGACCTAATACTCAAGAAACTTAAGACAGTGAAAAAGAAATACTGCAAAAGTGATACAGGCTTAGGGCAAAATGAAGCTCCATCTTTCAAACACTGGACAGCATGTTAGACATCAGCAAACCAGGCAGGGGTGCAAAATCAGCCACAACTGAAAAAGAAGCTAATTCAGTACCGTTTCCCACCCCTTAGCCTACAAAAGGCGAAGACGGTAGATACAGGCAATGGCTGTGTTCCAATTCATACACTGCATGCTTCGAAGTGCGAATTCGAAGGGCACTGACGTCATACTAGCATGCCAAGTACTGTCCCAAATCAAAATCTACTTAGGGTCCACACTTCAAATGCGCACTTTGTTTGGGGTCAAATTATTTAAGAAGAAGTGTTCACGTCATAGAAATTGGCTGTGTTTCAATTCATGCACTGCACACTACAAAGTGTCCTTCGTAGTGTGCGTACTACTTAGTGCACACTCAGGTTTAAATGAGACAGGCGGGGCATTAGCATCACAGATGCGCTCCAGAGCAGAACTTCATATGTTGTTTATCTAATTAATCCCAATATTTCACAAAAACATAAATATATATGTAAAAAAATAACAGAAAATTTGGATTGTATTTATTTTTATTTATATGTGTGTCTAAATGAAAACTTCAAATTCAGTGTAAAAAATAATCCTGGTCAGTTGTATGTAAAAAAATTAATTTGTGGTCACGGTACACAGACCATTCCATTCCATTTTTCTATCAAAATAAAACAACTCAAGCAAAAGTGAGACAATAAACTGTAAAATAAAAAAACAAAATAAAAGTAACTAAACAAAAAGTAAGGGGTTATAACATCTACACATAGTCAGAAATGAATAAATTAACTAAGAAATGTACCTGTTGGTATGAGAATCAAAATGTCTTGAGAACCCCATTAAATAATTAAAATGCAGAACAATTCAGCAGGAAAATTAAAGGAGAAACGTTTTAGATTTGCAATAACTCAAAGTTCAGATTTTGCACACTAGCAGACAGGTTGGAGGTGGACAGGCGTACTAAGCAGGTAGACCAAGTAAAGACAGGCAGGTAATGTTGACAGATCAGCTGAGACAGGTTTTCTTGGAGACAGAAAGAACAAGGTGAGTCAGATAATTCAGAGTTCAAAAAGGCAAAACATTAAACTTGCAGAACAAGAGTTAGCAGTGAAAGTGTTACTGGACAGACATCTGACAGTGAGTGGAGGAGAAAAGCAGTGGGTTGATGAGTTCAGGTGTGGAGGATGAACTGCCAAGAGTCAGAGAGCACACCCACTCACTGGAGGCACAGAAGAGGGTGGTGGGGTGGGGTGGGGGGTAGACGATCACACGAAGGAGAAAGGACAAATTTGGTCCATTGTAGACAATGTATATCACATCACGTGTTCACAAAGCAGTTCTGTCTGTGTGAAACATAACCTGTGTAAGACTTATTATGAAAAAGGAGCCATGGTGTTTCAGTGGGGATC
Source organism: Pseudomugil tenellus (assembly GCA_037177515.1). NCBI lineage: Eukaryota > Metazoa > Chordata > Actinopteri > Atheriniformes > Pseudomugilidae > Pseudomugil > Pseudomugil tenellus. Next base: position 13,181,874 of record JBAMHX010000005.1, read on the forward strand.
ACATTGGGTGGTTGCTGATCAGAAGCAGATGGTTTTCACCCACAGGTTAGCCTCTATGAAAAACTGCACTTGTGGTCGGATACTGACTGTTAGTGTTTGTTGAGATGTCACAGTACGCTCCGTGTTTTTAAAAGGAGTAGGTGGAGAGATGGGAGACAACAGGGAGAGGTGAGGAATGTGCATCCTACTGAAATAGTAGACTGTTAGGATGTGATACCCCACCTGTTTGCTACAACAGATTGTTTCACTGTGTTTAAAGACAGTACAGCAAATGTTGTCTCTGTTATATTTTTTATACATTAGTGATGTAAAATTAGCTGTTTCTATAAAGCACAGTGGGCTCAAGAAAGTCCTCCACATTTATTTAGACTTTATCTGAATGGACAATTTTTTTGGCTGGAAAATTGTATTTGATAAGTACTTTAATGCACACACATACATATATCCACACACACACATACCATACCCCTTCCTCCCCCATAAGCACAAATATTATTACCATACGATACTCCCCCAAGCACATCCCTTCATACACACACCTACACTACTGCATGTACACACACCCTCACATTCAGTCCTCCCCATCCCCACACACAGACAGACCCTCCTCTTCCCCCCACTCAAAATCCTACATACACCTATTCCCTCTCTTTCTTCTCCCACCCAACCACGCATTCTCCCCACTCCCCCACTTACACAGCTTCCTCTCTCACAGACACAGGCACACCATTCTATCCAATCCAATCCCATCCATATCTCCCACCTCCCATCCACACCAGCATATACCCACACACCTACCCATTCTCTGACACTCGTCTCCTGACCACACCCAAGCCATGAAAAAAAGACCTCATCAGAGGCAGGGGTAACAAGACGAGGACGGGGCCACTTAGGTGTCCGTATGCTGTCAGTGTTTCTTTGTGTTGATGAATTAGTGTAATTAAAACTGAGAGGCGAACTGAGAGACTACTACTCCAGCATAGTTAAGTTGAGTTACTCACTTGTTGCTAAACACTAAGCAATGGAAATAGAAATAACATACATATTAAAATCGCTCTCTTACATGACACAATACTAAGATTTGTGTTGGAAACTTGACCACACATCTCTTAATCAGTAGAACAGCAGCAAGAATTTTCTTGTATAACGAGGTTGATGACTGAAAATAAAATTGTTTAGAGGATCAGCTACCTGAGCATGTGCACATGCATATGCATGTGTGTATATGTGGATTTGGAGGAAATTATCCTACAGTAAAAAAGATAAACACATTTGCAGGCTCTCATAGCTGTTTACTTGAATGTCTGAATTTATTTGTTCACAGTAGAAACTTTTGCTTTTGTTTTTTTTCTTGATTCACTTTTCCTTCTTTTTCTTAAAATTTTATGCAAATTTTTGTCATGTTCCAATTTAGTAATTATAGCAGACAAACAAGCAGGCTACCAAGATACAAAACCACAGGAACATGGAATAGGGTTTGCTGGCAGTTGCCTTTTTGTTCTGCTGAGAATATGACAGATACCCTCTTTCTACTTGTACACACTGATTCAGTGGCTGCTTCGACTCCAATACTTCTGTCCCCCCTCCTCTCATTCTTCTTGTTACCAAATTAGCTCATGCTTACAATCATTAACTGTTAGTTTGACAAAGTCCTGAACATCAAAGCCAGTGCTGATACATATGCAAGTACGTATCACTTTCACTGATGTGTGATTCTGATTCGACATGCTTCTTGAGAAGATCCAGATATTCACACATGAAGGCAGTGTGGTTCGTTCATGCCCCCCTTGCCTCTACGACAGAAGGATGTTAATGAGCGGAGTCAGCCTCCGAGCTGAGCTCTGTGCCATCTGGACCTGCCACAGGAGTGGCACTAATCCTAGTAACTAATTTCCCTCAGAAATACACCTACATACATACAGTTGTTCACACCTTCATCTGACAAATTCTAAAGATTAGAATTGAATTAAAGATTGATTGTGTGCCACTCATTACCACTTATTACAATCACTGCGATCTAAGTGTTTGCAAAGATTTTCTATGTGTGTTCCCTTTTCAAAAGTAAAGAAAGTCATCATTAATTCCAAATTACACCCCTTTTGTCTATCCCCAAAAGAGAATTTAAAGATGCTACACTCTATCTTCGAAACAGTTGCAAAAACAACTGAGTCATTGATATCTTTCTTTTCTTAATTAAAGGAGAACTTCGCTTTTTTTTAACCTGGGGTCTGTTGTCATCTTTCCTTCCATACATGTGAGTGATGTAG